>CM045724.1:1210000-2420000 GCA_024703675.1 Drosophila nebulosa | reverse complement strand
CAAAGTTCATTGAACTCACATTTTTTCAGTCACCTGCTAAGCATTTGCCTTAACATTAACCTCCACTTGATCCCGTCGATGGCTTTCTTTCTTTCGTTTCTACCATGTTTTCTTTTCAATCAAACGAATTAAGTAATTTCCAATTCAACGACAAGCAAACAGACAACCAAAAACAAAAACCAAAAAAAAAAGCTAATCAAATAAAATGGATTGCTCAGTAATTTCAAGTTGAAAGAAAAGCGCCCACAAAATGTTTGTCGAGAGGGTCAGGGACAGATGGAAAAAACCGCTGGCTGCTGCAGCGCCATCACCGAAACACCAAAACACCGAAAATTTGTATCGATCAGCTCCTTAGCTCAGCTTGCCAATGAAGTTGAAAATCGTGATGGAAAAGTTAAACAGCGGCCTGTAATTTTCACTAATTTTGCCAACGTTTGTTGTTTTGTTTCGATTTTTGGTTTCGTCAACATTTTGTCGAATTTGCTTCCCAAGTAGCGAAAGCAATTATGCGGAGTTAGTAAAATACACCGAGGAGGGAAAAGAGATGCAACTGAAAGGCTTATTCACCAATGCTTTCAGATACAATTGAATTCTATGGAACAATAGAATCTTCCTTGGACTTGGTCATTGCGTAATAAAAACGCTTTTAATTATTCTCAAAACAAGCTGTTGTCCCACAGCCACAATCTAAGGAGACTTCACTCCAAGTCTCTGACCAAGTCAAGAAGTCAAGTCTCGTCCCAAAATTCTCAGGAAAATGTCCATAACAGCAAATGCATTTCTGCATTTTCAAATAGAAAGAAAAGGGTTTGTCTTCTTGGTCTTCTTTAGCTCTTCTCTGACCATCTGAATCTTGTGCACGTCGTCCCAAGGGAACGTTAGGTTGACATTTATGGAAAGCTACATCTTTTTGCTTAGCTACTCAGCTGCTGGCCTCTGATGCAGCAGACAGCATGGAACCGAAAGTAACTCACTCAAGTCAGTGCCGGATTCAGTGAGATCAAACTAAAACTATAGAAAGGACTTTGAAACATATTAGAAAATTAATATAGCAACTACTTTGGCAACTAAAAATCTACATCGAAACATTGAATATGTTTATTAAATAAAATTGTAATCAAACTTTCGAAATTGAAGAAATTTCAATTACCAAAATATCTATTAAGTTTATTTGAACAATTAATCATAATTGCTTTCTAATTTGAAAAATTATTGCATTTACTTTAAATTTTTTAAAGTAAGTAATATCTAAAACTAAAATTAATGAAACGACCAAGAAGACTATTTTTTAACCAAGTTTTTCAACATGATTTTGTTGTGAGAGTTATTTTTGTTTTCACCACAAAAAACTTTGATGAAAATTTGTTGTAAATTAATTAAAACGCTATAAATTAACATTCTTGATCCGGCACCGATTTATTGTTTGTGTTGCTCGTTTAGGTAAAATGTACTTAATCGCTTTGCTTTTGTATTAATTTATTTTTTGTTAGCTTTTCTGTTGGTTTCCTGGAAAGCAAAAACTGTTTATCCACTTTACCACTTTATTCTAATTGATTTACTGCTAGGATAAGAGTTAACTGAACTTCCATTCAAGTCATCATTGATACCCTTTAAGGTATTCCAGAGGGCCTTCTTTTTATAGGCAAGTGTTTAATTTAGGCATGACTAAACATCAATCAGGGGAATACAAGTGACTAGGATTAGTTTAAAGTAAAACATATCAAAATAAACACAAACATAAGAGTTTAAAATCATTTTCTCATTCTGTTGACTTAACATGACTCACAGCCGTGTTAACAGCAACGACTTTTCCACTCAAAGCTTAAATTTTCACTCGAAAATAATACTGGGACAAAACCAAATACTATGGGACAAGTGAATACCAAAAAGCTCCTTCAAATAAACTGGCTTTTCGACGCGCAACCACCAACTGGCTCGTTGGTCTAGGGGTATGATTTCCGCTTAGGGTGCGGGAGGTCCCGGGTTCAAATCCCGGACGAGCCCAAGTGAAGTAGAATTTTTTGTTTTTTTTTTCAGCCAAATTGATTTTTTTTTAATTAAGAAAATTGTGCTTATCAAAATTAAAACATTTATATTGTTATTGGAATTATAATAATTCACTTATATTATAATATATGTATAATAGAAGACACAATTAATAAGTAAACACCCAGCCAACACCCAGTAAACAATTCAGCTGCACCGCAAATGCTGACGCCAACGTCTTCGCCAACGCCGGCGTTGATCGTGCTTTTCTTTTACTCGCAAGCGCACATTCTTTCCTTCTCTTTTACACACCGGCACACTTTTCACTACACACAGAAAAAAAAAACGAAAAAAAAGGAATTTGCATTTGCCATTTAATGAATTTTCTTCAATTTCACTTAACAGAATACACATACATACATATGTTCTGTTTTATTTAAATTACATATGAATGTTTTTTAAACAACTTTTCGTAGGCAGAGTGCCATCTCTTTCACTCGTAGATCAATTTTCACTACACACAGAAAAAAAGAAAAAACAAAAAAGGATGAATTAACAATTGCCATTTAACAATTTCCATTTAATTTCACACATCAAAACATTTTCTATTTTATTGATATAATATTAATACATATTTTTTTTTTTGGCATTATGAAAACTTTTACATAGTAAGTTATTGCGTAATAAATTTGCATGCGGCTTGAACAGCGACGAACGTAAACTGAAGAAGCGCGAGCAATGAGCGAAACAAGATCAAAAAGAAAATTTCGGAATGCGAGAGAGCCGAACAGCAGTCATGGGCGTGAAGCAGGGGACCGAAGTCAATACGCAGCAAATCCTGAGTGTGCCCAAGCTGAACTACACCCCCGCAGCATTTCGAAGCGAGTACGTCTATGTTGCTCTATTGAGTGGGCTACACATGTAAACAAAACTGAGCTTTGCTTTGTTTTTTTTTTCACATGTCTATCCCGTTTAATAGGCGACTGCGATTCTTGTCTGAGTTGCGGCCAAATTTGTTCGCTTTTTATTTTGCACAGTGTAGAGAAACTGAAATTTTGCAAATTCAAAGGCACAAATCCTTTTATACTTCTTTTTTTCGGCTCTCTTGGCAGAGAGAAATAACCAAAAACAATAATTTGAAACAAAAGTGTTTTGTGTTACCCGAAATTAATAAAGCCAATCGATAGCTTTTTTTATTAATGAGTTAAAATGCAATTGGTGATTGTGTCCGTTGAATCAACATTCTTTTGGCTCAATAATTGTCGATAAATTTAAAATGTCTTTATATGAAAGTCAAGATAATGTCATAATTCCTATCGAAATGAAATGTCTATCAACCATTAGCCAAATGAACAGTCCCTTGCAATATCAATTAATGGTTTTAACCTGTTAATAGTGAGCAATAAGTTCGCGTCCATCAATTGATCCGGTCATGTTCGATATCTTAAGTAGTCATATCATCTCAAAGGTGTCTGCAAAAATCCTTAAGTTTCATTTCTACTTTCTAACCGTCTTGGGCCTAATTGGATTCGGTGTGCGAAGAAAGGATGGATTTGGTTATGGATTGTTAGTGACCTATGACCGATTTTGGTTGAAATGGTGTGCCATCTGTTTAATAGTATTATTGTGTAGTGCTTTCATCTATGGCTACATTGGCTTCATATATAAATCTGAAAACCTCTTTGAGTTGTTAATCAGATATATACGAGTGACATTTTTGCCCATTTGCGCCGCTATCATCATACGGAAGCAAATTTGTAAGGAATATCAAATACTTTCCACGATGAATGCGTTTTTCAGAATTTTTTGGAGATTCCGAACCCTTTCAAAAAGAGCCAACACTGGTTTTGGAGGTGAATTTGAACTGTTTTTGTTGCTCATAATGTCAGCATGCCTGACCTATGAATTTTGTGGCAATTTTGCATACTTCGTAGAAAAAAAAGACATATACGATTATTTTTTTGTAATCTCCATCATCTATATGAACACGGCGAAAAATTCAATTTTTCACATCTGTTTTATTGGATATCTAAGTGTTAATGTTCTTTACACCGAATTCAATAATTATTACGCTACGATTTTGCCGACGAATTGAAATCTCTGGAAATTGCAACCCACAATAACAGGCTAAAAAGAGCGAGTAAAGAACTGGACAAGTGCTTAGCCCTTTACGAGGACATTCAGAGAGTAGCTACTAAGTTTCATCGATTAATGGAGATTCCTTTATTAGTTGCTCTGGCATCTACCATGTCTTCTATCGCTCTCATTGTTTGGAAATTCATTTTTAGTCCATTTTTGTGGAATAAAGTCGTAATGGGTTTTGTAATCATGCAAACTATCGACATAATAATTCTTTCGTTTGCTGTGGATAAAGCAATTGAGAGCTCTCGCTTAATACGAAATTTGAGTTTTGAAATCGAATTTATTTGGCAACATCGCGAATTGGAAATGACTGTAAGTTTAATTCTTCTCGGTCTATTTGTAGACATAATAATAATTAATTTTTTAGATGGAAATGTTCTTGGGACGCCTGCACCTAAAACAGTTTCGTGTTCAAGTATTGGGAATCTTCGACATATCAAATCGATTCATTTTGGTCTGTTTGTCTGCCATAGTCACTATTATAACCATCGTGTTGCAGATGAAATTAGGAGAAGCTAATAATAAGTGAGAAGCAGAGATCTCTAATATATATTTAACCAAAATTGTAATTTTTTCACCAACTTTTACTGCATCTTAGATAAATACAGTAAATAAATTGTATAACATTTTTCCATTTCGAAACTAAAATGAAAAGCCGTTTTTGATTAACTTACTTTACCTTATTAAACCTTACCTAACCTAACTTTTACCATTTCGATTCATCCTTTTTGCATTATACCTAAGTTAACATTATTTTCTTAGAAAGGGACGGTTCAGAGGTGTTAAAACCATTTTAAGATTGTGTGATTTAAGTTGTAATAACTTAAAACTTCTTCAATTTTATGTCAAGATAACGTCACAATTCATAACGATAGCATATTTTTAATAACCATTAGTCAAATGAACTTTTAATTGCAATATCAATTAATGGTTTTAACAACTTGAAGTGGCGCAATAAGTCTTCGACCATCAATTTATACAGTTCAACATGTTCGACAATTTAGGTAGTCAGACCATCTCAAAGGCCTCTGCGAAAATTCTCAAGTTTTATTTCTACTTTCTTACTTGCTTGGGCCTTACTGGTTGTGGCGTGCGAAGAGAAAATGGAATTGGATATGGTTTGCTTGTGACCTATGACCGATACTGGTTGAAATGGTTTGGAATCTTTTTAAGATTTTTATTTGGTTGTTTCTACGTGCATGGCTACATTTATCTTGTATCTAAATTTGAAAGCCACTTTGAGCTGTCAATCAGTTATCTTCGAATGATCTTTTTGCCGATCTGCATCGCTATTGTCATTTGGAAGCAAATATGGAATGAAGATAAAATAATTTCCACTGTCAACGCGTTCCTAAGACTCTTTTGGAGAGTTCGAACCCTTTCCAGAAGAGCCAATCCTGGATATGGCAGCGACTTTGAACTGTTTTTGTTGCTCATAATGTCAGCATGCGTGGCCTATGAAATAGGCGGCAATTTTGCGTTTTTCTTTGACCAAAGAAACTTATACGATTATTCGTTTGTAATAGCCACAATGTATATGAATGCGGCCAACAACGCGATATTCCATATCTGTTTCATTGGCTACTTAAGCGTCAATGTGCTTTACACCGAATTTAATAATTATGTACGCTACGAGTTCACCGACCAATTGAAGTATCTGGAGGAATCAACCCACACTAATAGGGTGAAGATAGCGGGAAAGCGCTTGGACAAGTGCTTAGCTCTTTACGAGGACATTCAGAGAGTAGCTACTAAATTCCATCGACTCGTGGAAGTTCCTTTATTCATTGTTTTGGCGATTACCATGTTTGCTATCATTCTCCTTGTTTGGAAATTAATTTTTCGTCCATTTTTCTGGAATAAAGTCGTAATGGGTTTTGTAATTATTCAAACCATCGATATAATAATTCTTTCGTTTGCTGTGGATAAAGCAATTGAGAACTCCCGAGTTATACGAAGTCTGAGTTTTGAAAACGAATTCATCTGGCAACATCGCGAGTTAGAAATGACCGTAAGTAAAGTTCTCATTTATCAATTTGTAGATATTAAACAATTCATTTTTTAGATGGAAATGTTCTTGGGACGCCTGCATCTTAAACAGTTTCGTGTTCAAGTATTGGGACTCTTTGACATTTCGAATCGATTCATTTTGGTCTGCCTATCTGCAATAATAACTATCATAACCATCGTGTTGCAGCTAAAACTCGGAGAAGTCAACATAAATTAATTTTTTTTATTTACCACCTAATAATAAGCTTGTTCCAAAATGGGGAGAACATAGTATTTAATAAAATTGTATTGGCTTCTAGTCTATCTACAGTTGATGGATGTCAAAATGTATTTATGTTATTATTCATAATTACCGAAGTTGATTTTAATTCTGTCAAATTTAATTTGTATCTCTTTCTTGAGTATTTAACTCAATATGTTCCGATTTGGCATATTCATCTATTCAAGATTGAAGTCTTTAATATTTATAAAAAAAAGTAAACCTGTTTGGGCTCGTCCGGGATTTGAACCCGGGACCTCCCGCACCCTAAGCGGAAATCATACCCCTAGACCAACGAGCCAGTTGCATAACGGCTTATAACATTGATTCAAAAAAGAAAATGTATTAAAAATGAAGCATAAACATTTAAAAAACCTTATAATCCATCTTCATCCACACGACTACGAACATGTAAAAAAAAACATGAAACTCCAAGAGGAAAAAAAAGAAACCTTTCTTGGGCTCGTCCGGGATTTGAACCCGGGACCTCCCGCACCCTAAGCGGAAATCATACCCCTAGACCAACGAGCCAGGTGATCGCATGCGCCAAAAAATAGCCTACAAAAGCGAAGCATCCATATGTATTTAAATTAGGCCTTGAGCGTTTTAATTTATGTTAACAAATTACTTTCGGATTATGTGAAAGAGTTGCTTAATTTGTTTAAAATATTCAATTTAATGCAGTTTGCTATGGAAAAAAACCAGTCTTTGACTGGCATTAAGCCAAATAAAGACTTGGCCAGCGCACCGACAACCGGCTCGTTGGTCTAGGGGTATGATTTCCGCTTAGGGTGCGGGAGGTCCCGGGTTCAAATCCCGGACGAGCCCAAGTTCAAAGAAATTTTTTTTTGTTTTCACATGTATTTTTAATAAACATTTATAGATATTTATTGTTTTTTTTTTTGTTTGTTTGTTGTTTCACAAATAACGACTTAAGGGTAAATTATATTAACAATTGTTGGGCTTTGTGTTTTATTCATTTTTCGGCTTTTGTTTTTTACCCACTTATTTAGTTAGTTTAAAAACTCAATTAATTTAGATAAAAATATTTGATTAAATGACCAAACGTAATGGTTAACAAAACAAATATTTTTTTTATTATGATCTTGATGTATTTGTGTGGTTGTTTAGGTATATATTGTATATTTTATATGTATGTATATGCATATATGTATGTATGTATGTATGTGTATATTGAAAACAATTTCGAGACCTAAAAACTACATAAACATAAATAAATGACACATTTTGTGGACATAGAAAAATTGAATAAACGTACAATACAATATAGAATAACATACAGAATACAAAAAGATATAGTTTTAAAGATGTATGCGTGTGTGTGTATATGTATACATATATATGTATGTATATATCCGATAAATACATCAAATTGTTGTTGTTGCTGATGACTCATCAATTGTTGTTATTGTTGTTGTTGGGGGTTAGTTTTGTTTTTTTTTTTCATCTTGAATATATTGCTCGACGTCCTCTCCACAAATGCTTTGGAGGGGGGTGAACAGTCTTGTATAGTTCCGTATCCTGGGATGCTCTGGCACCTTACATCACCAACATCATCCATGTCATCATCAATCCATACCACTGTACATCACCAACATCATCAACATCATCATTATTATTATCGTTTTCATTATGATCTGCGACCAGTTTTTTTTTTGTTTTTCTGTTTCTGTTATAAAATGTTATTCGCATTATTTACATTAATTTTCGTGCCGTTTTGGTTTTCTTTTTGTTTTTATTTATGTTAATTATTTATAATTATTTAATTATGTTATTTATTATTAGCACTAATTATTCTTTGGTTGTTCCACTGGTTCGGGTTGTTTTTTTGCTTGATTATTGCATTTTCTGTTTGTTTGTTTTGCTTTCCATTTGTTCATTTGTTCATTGTGCTTTTTCTTCGGGTATTTGTTGCTGTTGAATGTTAATAACGGCAGCCGTTTTAAACAATTGCTTCTGACTGGGCTTATTTGTTGTTAATGTTGTTGTTGTTGTTGTTGTTGTTGTTGTTATTTCTGATGATGCTGGTGATGCCGTTGCAATGGATTTTCTCAAACTTTTGCCAAATGTCGATTTCTCTCTTAAACCTGCAAAAAAAACCATACAAAAAGGGGCAAAAAAACCAAACACAGAGAGTAGCAAATTAATATATTGTCCGATATTTGTTTCCTATTTGTTTTTATTGTATGTGTGTATGTGTTTCAAAGCATTATCAATGTGTTATTATTATCATT
Organism: Drosophila nebulosa; assembly: GCA_024703675.1. Classification (NCBI taxonomy): domain Eukaryota; kingdom Metazoa; phylum Arthropoda; class Insecta; order Diptera; family Drosophilidae; genus Drosophila; species Drosophila nebulosa. The sequence goes on along the minus strand of CM045724.1, from coordinate 2,411,348 downwards.
AATGAGTCTTGTTAGATGAATAACTATGGAGATTAAGCAGAAACCACGACATTTAGATATCTTAACTCAATTTTCGTTCTTTTAATTTGATTTTGATTAAATGTGAGCACAATATCTAGAAAAAAAATAGTTTTCAACATATTTAAGGAATCTTTGTAGTAGAGCTGTGAAATCCATCTATTTGAATGATATTGTAGTAGTAAAATTGACACTGTCTGAAATAGAGATCTATATGTGTGTGAGTTGAATTGAACAAGTGAGAGTTGAAACCAAAATATAAGTTTTTAGCACGCATTGTCTGCCAATTTTTTAAAATCAAACCAGTTTTTTCAGTTGGTTAATTTATAAAAGGATTAGAGGTGGAGAACTATCGATAGTAGAAACAGTCGATAGTCCCAAAAGCATTTAAAACGTAGCTTGCTTTAATATCAGACCAAAAAACAGTTGTAAATGCAAAAAATCTATTCAACTAGAGCCTTAAAGTATTCCTTATTTTAGTACCTTTTAACATTATTGAGGAAACAATTAAAACAATTTCTCAATTCGATTTCCTACTATCGATAGTTCTCCACCTCTAAAAAGGATACCATTAAATAGCCTTTTAGACTGTGACGATAAATGGGTCTTAAGGTGGTAAGAGGGGTCACAAGAAAATTGGCCATTTGGTTTCAGATATCTAAGCGCCGACTATTCCCTAAAATTTTAATCTTTTAGTGGTTTTCTAAGTGCGTATAATGAAGATCCTTGAAATTTTCTGAGAATTTACAGTCCTTTAAGTTGGCTTAACTAAATAATACTGACACCAAATATGTTTTCTGATTAAAGTTTGCTTTCTATATATTTAGAAGTGAGTTTTGTGCGGTTTTTTTTGTTACCAAACACCGTGTTAAATGGGAAAAGGAATGATATGAGTGATATAACCACAGAGAGGGAGATGTGTTTTTGTGTTTTTGTAGAGAAATAGAGAGTGAGTGGGATAAAGGACAGAGACAGCGACAGAAAAAGAGAGTGTGAGAGAGAGAGAGGGCGAATCATTTTGCTGCTTGTTTCTTGAAATTGAATGGTGCACTGCCCGATATAAAAAAAAAAAAAAAAAACAGAACTAGAAATGTTATAATTGCATTTCGTTTACCTTGAAAACTCAAACGATTCTGATAGATCTCAAATATATCGAAAGTTTTATAGCATGGCTCATAGCCGATAGCATCAATGTTATCGATATCGTTTTGACTTGTTTCTGGTCGATCAGAATCGTTAGCAGCAGCAGCAACTGGTTTACAATTTAGCATATGAGAGGGTATCACGAAGAGGTTTTGCTCCATTAACTCGGATGATCTCGGTTTGGGATTGTTTACGTTAACCGTATTGCTTGCTGTTCTCGTACTGGTTGTTGTTGCTTCTGTTTCAGGCGTTATTTGTAGTGCACACTGTACAGGTACAACAGGCTGGGGATTCGATTTGGTTGGTTGGTTGGTTGGTCGGGTGTGTTGGAAAATGTTTATGATTAGTGTTAGTTACGTATTTGAATTTCTTTTTCTTTTTCTTTTTTTTTGTGTGTGTTTCTTGCTAGTTTAAGCGGCTTAAAGGAAAAAAAAAACATGAACTTACTTCGCTATCTTCACAGTCGGCATCATCTCGAGAATCGGTTGTTAGGCCCTGCACAAAGTGAACATCATTGCTTGGATCATCTGAGGCCAAATGGGCACGAAATTGCTTATTTCTGTTAAATAAATACAAAAACGAAAATTCGAGAAAATCAAAGGACATGTAAGTAAATTAGTTGTTGAAAATGAGAATAAAGGTTTACCTCAGCTCAAGCTGTTGCATTTGCTGAAAATGTCTCAATTTGCCATTGGCCAAATCCAATTTCTCCTCAAGTGCAGCATTCTCTACACATTTAATTGTGTATTTATCAGAAAACGAAAGAATTTCCAATCTCAGCTCTTCAAGTTCCTCTCTGAAAGAGAAAAACGATATAGAGTTATAGCCAACTGCCAGACGATAGTTGACTTTCACTTACTCTCTCAGCTTGGTTCCATCACCACGCATATTTTCACCGTGTTGAACTTGACGCAAAAACTCCTGTTTGAAACGTGCCACCTCACGTTGAACCTCGCTCTGATGGGCTTTGCGCATGGCGTCGAGGGCAGCCAGTGTTGCCTAATAAATAATATTCCATGAATATTGATTGATGAATTTTGTGCATGCATTATCCTTACCTGTGTTTCTTCAGCCAATGCCGTTTCCTTCTCTGCCAATAGACGCTCTATTTCCGATTGATGTTTCTCCTCCAGATCGCAAATAAGTCTGCGATGCGATGTCTCCATAGCACTTAGGCCCTTCTCGCAAAGCGTCTGTGTGATTGAAAACTTTAGTCAAATGACTCTTGGGGAAAAAATCGAATATTAAACTTACCCTCAATTGTTCAATTTCCATTTGATAACGTTTGCGAAAACTCTGCTCATCGGCCACATTGGCATGTTCGTTGTGATAGACTTCCCTAAGGCATTCCAATTGCTTGCCATGCTCACGCTCGAGCAGCTCCAGACGTTTCTCTAGCCTCTTGCAACGCTCTTGCTGCTTACGCAACTCTTCGCTTAGCTCGGTGCGCTGAAGCAGAAGCAGCTCTTGTTCCTGTTCCTGGCTGGCACACTTCTCCAAGGCCGTGGCCAGCTCACTTTCACGTTGCTCCAACAGCAGCTCGCTGCGCTGAAGATCGCCTTCGGTTTGCTGCTGCAAGGCGGATAACTTTTCGACACGCTGCCTGAGTTCACAGCACTTGTGGCAGGCATCTTGAAGGCAGCTTAATTCCATTTGCTCGGTAACCATGACACATGTTTCTGCAAGGGTTCTCTCCAACTGCCTCAGACCATCCTTGCGCTCGTTCATGGGGGAAACAGATCGTCGACTACGCTGACCAGCGCGCAATTGCTGCAGTTGGGTTAGACTCTGTTCGAGACGCTCTTTGCTGCCCAGAAGGACATGCTCGAGGCTGTGCAGCCGTTGCAACAAGTGGGCATTCAAAGGACTCTGACTCGAGTCACTGCTGCTGCTGGATGACTCTGTGCATGGGGTGCTGCTTTCCATTGATTTGCGTTCCACAGTTTCCCGTTGAAGTTCGCTCAGCTTAAGCTCCAGCTGCTCTTTACCCTTCAGTGAGAGGGAGCGACGTCTCTCGGATTTGGCCAATTTTTGCTTCAAAGCTCTCACCTGACGCTCTGAGCCACTGTATTTTAAGGTTAAATCCTGTATGCGGGCAGCCATCAGTTGGAGTTGGGCTCCATCCTCGAGTTTGCAGCGTTCCAGTTTCTGTTGGAGGGCCGCTTGGGCTAATTCCAAAGCATCGTATTGATTTTGCGATTGCTTAAGCTCTCTCTTCATGGCTCTTATCTCATTGACAGCCTTCTCGAAACGCGAGCGCAATTCATTGTACTCCTCTGCCAGAGAATCTCTTTGCAGGCAATAGGGATCTATGTCGCTTATGGTGGTTAGATCACTCAACGAGTCCATGCGCTTCATTTTGTGACGTTGCAGATTACTAAGACTAGCCACTTGATTGCTATCCGCCTGGAGTTCTCTCAGTTTCTTATACAAGCTCTCATTCTCTTCAATGCCCTGGGCCAGACGATCCTCCAACTGCTTGATCTTGCACTGACTCTCGGACAGCTGTAGGCTCAGACTGTGCATCAGTTCGGCAGCATTTTGCTTGGCATTGGCCAGTTCACCGTTCAACTGCTGCTGTTGCTCCTGCAGACGAGCTGTCAGCTGTTGTTCGGTACGTTGCAGGGTGCTAAGCAACTCCGACATGCGAGCCTCGCGTAGTGTGGCCTCCGCTCGAAGCGTTTCACATTGCTGCTTCAGTTCACGATCGGGCTGATGCTCTTCGGGTACCACCAACAGGGGCAACTCATCGCTGGCCACACTATCCACAGTGCTGCGACGTGAACTGGGCGGAGAGCTGCGACTACGTTTGTGCAAGCTGGCCAGACTGCGATTACGTAGACAGCTGCGCAGCACGGGGGGCGATGGTGACAGCGGTGAGCCCCAGTCTAGGCTGTCCCGTCGTCCGCCCTCCGATGCCGTGCGATATTCCTCATCGGAGGAGAAATGCGGACCGGCTGGAGTTCCCGGTGTTACGGGACTCGATGCCGCCGGTTGTAATTGAGCCTTGATGAAGTCTTGTTCAATATCTGTTGGCTTCACTGCAGCCGTTGGCGTATCTACCAGCTGTTGGGGTAGTCCGGCTGCACTACGTAATACGGCCAGCCAGCTGTTCCGTGAACTGGGCGATAGACTGGCTAGCAGTAGACGTTGCTTGTCCCAGGTGATTAGCTGAAAAGCATGTTGTTTGGTTGCATTTGGTTCTGCTAGGACATTGGTTAGGCTATTGACATCCAAGACGCCATCGAGAACTCCTCGCTCCTCGCATAATGGATCCCGATAATAGAAAAGAGCTGCCCCACTTAGGGTAAACCAATGTTTCGACCATTCCCCTGTGCGATTATCCTGCTTCATGAGCCAACCCTTCTTGGCATTAAGGGACTCTTCCGCATTGGTTTTGCCTGGTGTTTTACTTGGCGTTGATGTCTTGCTGCTGGCCACCTTATTAACCGATCTCAATTCATCCGTTTTGGCCATATAATTGGCGCATAATTCATCCAGGTTACAACCACCGTCGGGGTCACCACGTTCATGCTGATAATGTTTGGCCGGTTTTAGTTGGAGTTGCAATCGTGGAGTACATTTGCTTTTGGCCTCCACTTGCTGTTGTTGTTGTTGTTGTTGTTGCTGTTGTTGTTGTTGCTGGGATACCATAACCGTGGGTATTTTCTTGACTATGGCGGACACAATGGCCGGTGTTGAATTGGCCGCCAATGGCAATGACTTTGGTCTCTCGCTGCCCGTACTCTGCGATTTGTTTGTGGATGTCACTTGAAAATCGGTCTCATCTCGCGATGTTGAAAACTGATGATAATGATGCTGATTATTAAGGACATTATTAACTGCCGTTGACCAACGTTTGTTCTGCTGTTGACTTAGGTTCGTTATGGTATTGGCAATATCTTTAATGGTCTTTTCATCCCGTCGAATATCCTCAATTAGCAGACAAGTTGTGGGTTGCGAAACTGTAAAAATAAAATAAAAAAAAAAAGGGAATAAGGTTTAATAAGTTTTAAATTGAAATTAAGAAAAGTTTCTAACTTCGAGGCGAGAGAAAAATATTAAAAAGGGCAAATAAGTCTAAGTCGGGGCTAATTTAGAAGAGAGCAGGTGAGACTACGGCCCAGGGGACAGCCAAACCACATTTTATTTTTGTTTTAGAAACTATTAAACAAATACTTCAATATGTTTTCACAAATATTAAAACTATCTTAGTGTCCTTAAAATAGCGAAAACTTAACTATTTGCCCTAACAAACATCTTCTTTCTATATAGAACATTTATGGCAAATTGTAACTAAAGAACTCCTTGGGCCATTAACTAAAATTTTTGTTTAGAGTAGAACAAGTTAATTTAGCCAACTCAAGTTCATCTGTGGAGGAACTAATGAGTTTTCATGTAATTGAAGGAGTTTGTAAAACAAAATGGGTTTTATTCCCACATAAATGATTACGCCTTAAGGCTAATAAATTAGCCATCCTTATCCCAAATAAAGGTAAAGGCATTGGCATTGGATTCTTTTACCTTTGTGCTGTGTTTGCTTTCATAATTGGCAAAACGTCTTCATTAAATTCATTGAAATATGAGCATTTATTTTTGTAATTTCATTTTAGTTTAGATCTTCGCATAAGCAAACCATATCAATGCCATTGACTGAAATTAACTTAGACACTGGATCTTTGTGGCAGACACACACACACACACACACACACACTCACACACACCCCTAACAATATTTATGCTAGCCATAAAATCTTAAAACCAACGCTGGCACGAGAAGAGACTCCAAAAGTTATGGGCGCGCAAATATAATAAAATTATTAAAACGGAGAAAAAAGGATTGTAAGTGGATCCTTTTCGCAGAATACACAAAAAGTCAGCCTGAGAGAAAGAGAGAGAGGAGAAATGATGATGATCGTTGATAAGAGACCCTTCTGGTTAGAGTAACCGACCCGTGAGAGGGCCATAATTTTATTAACACCCAAACGAAAGCCATCAAGTGAAGAGGCATGGCATAAGGCAAGCTTGAAGTTGTCCCATAAAATATATGATTACAAAATATAAATTTAGACTTCACTTTTCAAGTTCTTCACATTTAGGTTTATTATGATTATGAGATGCACAACAAGGCGGCAACCCCGTGTGGGGGGGGGGGGGGGAGGGGAGGGCAAGAAGGGGGTCGATTTCTGAGTGCGCGCATCAATTCGGTCAGTCGAACAGGTTCCTTGCAGGTTGGCAAAAGCTTTTCGGTCGCTTTCGGTTGGCGTTTATCTTGATTATTGAGCAAAAAGCAACAAAACAACAAAAAAAAAAAAAAACGGGGAAAAGGGAAAAAATAAAAAGCGAAAGGAGAACACCGGTGAACCCTCGGCGTCATCATCATCATCATCAACCTACTACTCTACTACTACCACCGCCACGATTCCAAAAAAGACATCGCCAGACGAAGTAGACGTAGATGTCCGCCTCTGACAGAGAGTGACTGACTCACCAGGCAGGTTCAAGGTTACTGTGCTAAATGATTGGCGTCAAGGTATGATGTGGGGGGACTGGGACTAGGACTGGGTACGAGTATATGCCTTTAATTGGTCGACTTGTCGGCTGATTGCCAAAGAAAAGATGACCAAAGTGGCCCTGGCGACGCATCGTCGATTACAGCTTGTACGGGGTTCGCCCCGAACAAAAATCATGGTACGGCAAGCGACTTACTGACTACGAATTGTTTGTTCGTACGTTGAGTATGTCAGCAATGGAATTTATAATGCTTATGATATTACCCATATGCTCGAATGTAGTTACATACATATGTAGCTACATACATATGTGGTAGATGGGCGGCAAAACATCAACATTACGAACAAATCAGTTCAACTCTCAACAACTGACGGGCCAAGTTTATTATAAACTGATGTGAAATATCGCAAAGAACACGCAAGGAATATCAGTTGAGAAGTATTCAAGTATTTGTAATACCAATTAGTGATCAAGGGTTAATCAAAGCGTTTGGTAAAGTTAAAAAAAAAAAAAAAGAATGATCTGTGTAGAAGTGGCACTCTACTTGGGTTTATTAGACCCAAAGTATTGAAAGACGAAAGAAGACCTATGCAAGATTTCAGTGGATAGTTTTTATAACCCTTTTCAGCCAAATGGTGTTTCGGTTATAACGGTTATTTGCCAAGTTTTAGTGTTTGGAACACAGATAGGCGGTATGCATAATTAGATACGTTTTTGTATTTATTTTTCAGCTAAAAATTTGTTACGGTTGTAACGGTTATTCGCACAGGTTTAGTGTTTGGGATAGAAATAAACTGAATGCATGACTTGGTAAGTTTTTATACCTATTTGTAGCCAAATTGAATTTCGGTTATAACGGTTATTGTGCGAATTTGAGCGTTAAAGATAGATATAGGCTGAATGTATAATTTGGTTTGTTTTCTTACTTCTTTTCGGGTTTCGGTTATAACGGTTATTGTGCGAATTTTTGGTATGTAGGACAAGAAATACAGGTCATCAGTCATTCGTTGCATATCGTAATATAATTGTAGGTACACATATATTACATATTCGAGCCTCTTAAATCGTCTCGCTCTTATTTTTATCTGGTTCTTTGTTTCGCTTTTTGTTGCCCTGTTGCCCTTGATGTGTTTTGCACCATTTAATATTTATTGTGGCTTTTACTACGCGCTTTCAAGTTCAAGATCAAATCAGCCTTGCTCACACAGGCATAAAGAAAAGAAACCCTTTGCCCGGTATAAGGTGCTAAGTGTAATTAAGTTGATAAAAACTGTGTTTTCTGATATATGAAGAGAAGACAACGATGCAACGCGCAGTTCGAGCTCTATAATTATAGTTTGCCTGCCATAAGGATGTAGTCAAGACAATGTGCTACAAAATGCAAGAAGCTGGAGAGCATCTGGAGAGATTTAAAGCACAAAAAAAAAAACACGAATTTCGATTTTTATTTTGGTTTTGTCCCTTCCCCGGCTGGAATTGAAGCGTTTTTTCATTTCTTTAATTAACAACATTTGATTAATTATTGGTACAATTAAGCTGGCTCAGAACAATCCACTCAATCATTCGAACCAAAAGCTCCGCCTTAACCATAATAAATAATCAAATTGCAAGTTGATTTGCCTCTGGTTGCCCCTGCTTCAAGACGAGCGACGGTTTTGGGCGAATGAAAGCGAAAATTGCCTCTGTGTCGGACAACTATCAGTGTGTCTTATCCCCTCTGATTTCCCCTCTGGTCTCCTCTATCTTTCACTGCCTTGTTGTCTGCCCTGACACCATCCAACCAACCAGCCAACCAGCCAGCCATGTTGCATAAATTTTGCTTGCAAGTCGTTACACTTATGAATATTGATTGGTTATTGGTGGTGCTAGTGCTGCTGCTGCTTCTGATGTTCCAAAGGGGGATGCAAAGTCTGGTCTGGTCTGGCTGGTCTGCTGGTCTCCAAGTCTCGTAAATCGTACAACTTGCATCGTTAGCTGACAACGACGCCTTCTCCTTCATCTCATCTATACAAAACTTATATAGTCGCCTGTCATTTTGCATTTGCCCAGAAGTTGTCCAAGCCACCAATATCCGCTCCCCAATCCTCCCCTCTAGAAGGAGGCATAATTGGAATGAGTTGGATAATCCACTGAGCTTCAAATATAATTAAATTCTAAATGGATTTGCTAATTGTCTTTCCATTTCATTGAATAATTTATCTCAGTATTTGAAATTATATTGCTTCTGGTTGAGTATCTTGATCGAGATAACAAGGTTCACGATTGCAACTAAACTCGATAAGATATTGACATGATAATTTGGATTCTCTGAAGTCGCTGTGAATTGCATTTCCTTTTTATCAATAGTTTTCGCACCATTTGCCATTTGCTGCTGCTTGTATTATGGCACATTTAGTCACAAATTTTTCGCTCAAACTTACTCAAAAGTCTTGAATACCGTTTTTTTTTTGCCTGCAGTTTAAGATTTATTTGCTGTGTAATTATTCAGTTTGCTGTGAAACTTTGTCCATTACACCAAGAGTTCTCCAAATAGAGACTAGAGAGAGAGAAAAGCAAAAACAGAAACCTATATATTTCAACTTGGCCCCCTGTCTGACGATGGCCTTAACTGCCCGTCGGGCTATTAGGTGTAGACAGTTTTTTAATCTTTGTCGTTATGTTACGGTGGTTGGGAATGGAGGGAGGAGGGGGAAGGCTTTTCACTCCACACTTCCTGGGCGAAAGAGTCACTGGAAGCCCCCCAGTGAATTGCCTCATTTGCTTTATGCACAATTTTCCTTATAGATGGAATGTAATTAGTCTGTGTCAGCACTACAACATGAAAATGCCCTAAAGTTCCACTATTGCAACCGATCTAGCGGAATGCTCAGTGCTATGAGAGTAAATTCGATATATGAAGTAAGTTGTAAGAAGGCATTACTGAGGTTTGAAATTCAAATCTAATAACAAATAAGAGAAGGAGGTGCAAAGAAATCGGAAAGGCTTTACGTTAATTCTTTGCTTCATTATGGTCAAAGAATTGAACGATATAATCAAACAATATTTAAATCGAACTGTTATCGATATATTCTCATTAGCAAAGATTTCTTTCAAAAAACCATCGCCAGACATTGCTTGAATATTCGAAGACTTTTGAAATTGCCCTCTTTTAAAGTCGACGTTTCTAATTCTTAGGTTTTTGTACATTTTATAGTTTATTCTTTCCCTTCCTTCCACCAAAATGTATACCTATCGTCCGAAAACAACGGATCGAAAGGGGGTAGTAGTAGACACACTATAATTTAAGCGTGAATATCATTTTTCCATGAACAAGTATCCTGAAGCAATGTATGTGAGAACATTCACAGTAACTGCAATTACCAAACCATTGAAGACTTCGCGACCAGTGAGGCGATGCCTTTTGAACGGACTCTTGGCCCAGACTTGGCCAACTGTGGCAGAGGGCCATGTGACTGTAGCTGTAGCTGTGTCTGTGTCCGTACTCTGCGATCTAAAGAAAATTTATGAAGCCTACCATTATACGATGTTAAGTAGTGGAGAAGCTCTTCACCTTCTCTTTCACCCTCTCTTTGCCTAGTGTGTGTGTTTGTGTTTGTGTGTATGGGTTTGTGTGTGTGAATTCAAGGTTAATTTCGTGGCTGTAGCTTTAACTAGCTGCACGCACTTCCCCCCTGTCCAAGATCCCTTCTATATACTACATGACTATCGTATCTTCTGGCCCTTTTTGCAATCCTTCAACTTTGTGTGTGCCTGTATGTATGTGTGTGTGTGTCTGGGCCATGGTTGATAATTTTGATTGCTGCAAGCCATAAATGATCATAAAAATTATAGCAGCCGATACAAGCGGAGCAACAGCAGCAAAAAAAAAAAAACAGCTAAAAATATATGGCTGTCAGATGAGAGAACAAAATACAGAGCAGAATATGAAAGATTGTTTAAATGAATGCACGAGTAAAAGAGAGTGAGAGAGAGAAAGAGAGGGAGAGAGCTGTGGGTGCGGGGTATGGAAAAGTAAAAGTCACTTTATCAACTTTAGTTTTATAACTAAGCAAATCATTCTAAATACCTAATTATACCTTTTCCCTCTCTACTAATTCGCCTATTCTAAGAATGATTTCATTCTCTCGTCTCTCATTGAGTCAAAAGCTGCTTGCTATATAATAATATAATTGGGTTTGTCTCACAGCTAAATTCATAGATAATGTGATATCAAAGCTTTGTGCTTTAGACTTGTTGAATATAAGTTTCATTAGGGGAATTCAAGAGGCATCAAACTACTGATATTAGAAGCAACTATTTCAATGTAGAGTTGTCGTTAATTGGCGATATATATTGTAGTGTATATAATTGTTTGCTCATTAAATTAGTGATCAAGGGTTAATCAAAGCGTTTGGTGAAGTTAAAAAAAAAACGAATGATCTGTGTAGAAGGGGCACGGTAACTTTGGTCTACTTGGGTTTATTAGACCCAAAGTATTGGAAGACGAAAGAAGACCTATGCAAGATTTATGTGGATAGTTTTAATAACCCCTTTCAGCCAAATGGTGTTTCGGTTATAACGGTTATTTGCAAAGTTTTAGTGTTTAGAACATAGATAGGCGGTATGCATAATTAGATACGTTTTCGTTTTTATTTTTCAGCTAAAAAGTTGTTACGGTTGTAACGGTTATTCGCACAGGTTTAGTGTTTGGGATAGAAATGGACCGAATGCATGACTTGATAAGTTTTTATACTCTTTTGTAGCCAAATGGAGTTTCGGTTATAACGGTTATTGTGCGAATTTGAGCGTTAAAGATAAAAATAGGCTGAATGTATGATTTGGTTTGTTTTCTTACTTTTTGTTTAGCCAATTCGGGTTTCGGTTATAACGGTTATTGTGCGAATTTTAGTATATAGGACAGGCAATGTAGAACTGGCGTTAATTGGCGATTTTTAGACTCAAATATGAAGGATATATATTGTATATAATTGTTTGCCCATTGAATCTTCTCTTAAATTTATATTTTTGCTTTCAAATCAAAGATGATTGAGCGATTTTTAGCCAAACTTTATATTCTAAACCTCATCTATTGATCATTTACTTACCCCGATTTGTGATCTCATTGCCAGCATTACGATTATTCTCATCCTGTCCACCCAAACGATTGGCATCTTTTGCCTTTCTGCTGGATGAAACTTGTTGCTGCTGTTGCTCTCCATCTTCATGCTCAGCATCCTCATCATCATCATCATCTTCGCCAGTTTCAACGCCATCATCTTCCTCATCATCTTGGCTCTGATTTGTTGTTGTGACGACAGTGGTTGAGCTGCCAGTTGGCACTTCTAGATTGCTGAGCAAATTGCCAGCCGATTGGGATGACGTTAGAGTGTCCTTGTGATATGAACTATGACGATTGCCCAATTTGGTTGATAAATCTGAATTATTATTCGACTGCCGCAGGCTGGTAACGACCTGGCCACCTGGCAAGGTGGCACTGCGCTTATGTCGTCCCTTCGATTTGGGAAATGCAGCCAATATATTGAGCCACCATTGTGATTCCTCATGGCTGGTGCCCTTGACAAAGGTAACCCTTTCCGGTGTGGTTATGGCTATGGAATTGGGATGGCCAGTTACTTCTACAGCGCTGGTCACCTCAATTACTTTGGTCATATCGATGCAGGCCTGCGGCACCGTTTCGGGCTGAAGGTATAACAAAAGGAAAAAGAAAATGTGAGAATTAACAAACTTTAAATCGCTTCTTCAAACATATTAAATGATCTACCTAATGGAACTATTCTTCTATTTATCAATATATTCAAAATTTAAACAAAATTGCGTCACAGACCAGAAAATAGAAATAAAATTTATTTAGTTGTTGTTCGCTTTTGTTTAATCAATTTGTTCGCACGCGCTAGCGCTAGCGCCAGTGCCAGATGCTTCAAGTGTGCCAACTTGTTATGCTACCTTTTATCTGTGTTCAAACCGATAAGATTTCATATATTTGCTTTTGGTGAAATTTACATAAACAAAACAAAGCCAAAAAACAGAAGCTGAATATAAAATTTCTTAAAGTTGAACAATAACTAAAGATCGAAGGGGAAATGATTACTAAAGTTATCTTTAAATTGAGACATAAATTAGCTCAGTCAATATTTAAATTAACTTCTAGTTCCTCTAGTTCTTTTAGTTCCGCTTTGAGCGAAACTTTTGCAAGTTTCAAATTTTTGTTTAAAAAGCAAAACCGCATTTGGTTTTCATCATCTTTGTTCAACTTTCTTTATCTATAGTATAAACCATATAAACCAATCTCTAAGTCTCAATTTTTAAAATGTTTGTTTTAAAATGGAAAATTTATCAGGTTATGATCATCTTTGTTCAACTTCTTTGATCTTTAGTATTAACTATGTATATAACCCAATGATATCTCTAAGTTTCTGAAATACCTTATAAAAGGGCAAACACTTTTGCTAACTTTACTGAAAATATTTTTAATATTTTGATTGTTTACTATTTTAAAAAATTTCTATCAATTTATGGCAGATCTTGACATCAGGTTATAATCATATTTGTTCAACTTCTTTGATCTTTAGTATTAACTATATAATCCAATGATATCTCTAAGTTCCTGAAACACCTTATAAAAAGGGCAAACACTTTTGTTAACTTTACTTATGGCAACTTAATTTATGGCAGATCTTAACAGTTTTTTACATTTTAAAAACATAATCTGGGGAGTAGGCTTTGTATTTTTTATTTCTGTTTTTTCAAGAGAAATAAGATTTACGTTTGCCCAATGAAACGATAAAATATAATATTTTCGTTAACCAAATATTTCTACAAATTTTTGTTTTTCTTATTTTCGCTTAATTGTTTGATTTACTTACATAATCATCGACTGAATATGTCAGTTCGCCGTCATCGTAGAGAACAAACCATCGTCTTTGCCAGCGCTGAAAATAGAATAGAGAAAAAATAAATAAATGTTTGAATAATAAGAAAACTTTTTTAGTATTTTGAACGACCTTTTTGGGTTGTTTTGGTACACAAATTATTAAATTATTATTATTTTCATTATAGACTTTCCAAAATTTACATTTGATATACTTTTATAAGGTTTAAAAGCTTAGTTTCTTTTGGTCTATATTATGGAGAGTTTAATCGGTTTTAAATTGACCCTTAAAAACACGTTCTAAAGCTTTAATCGACTTGATAAATTCAGAAATAACAAGTTTTTTTTTAACAAGTTAAAATATTGTAACAAACGGAACACTTTCATCTTTGTAGATGATATCGATATCAATTTTCCGATATGATATTTGATTATTTTCACTGCAGTTTGAGGGGAAAAGAGGACGCTGTAATAAGCACTAACGATCTATCTATCTATATTATGGCAAACACTTGATCTAACCAAATAGTACGTTGATCAATCAATCATTAATCTACTGTACTCTTAGCACACCCATAAATTCATTCGTTGTTGACATATGAAAGCCCTTTAGCGCTCTCTCCACTATTTGCTCTCCATTAAACTAAAGGGGAAGGTCGGTCTCCGGTGTATGCCTGCCCTACCACTCACTCTTCAAACTCAATACGTATTTGCAATTTGCGAATTGTGTAAATTATTTACAACGCCTCCGCATCAGTGAGAAATCATAATTCCTTTTATATGCCGGTTGCTATTCTTGGTTTGCTTTTGCACTCTCCTGTTGTCATTCTTATGAAAAGCCTTGCAACGCCTTCGCACTGATTCATTGTGTATTTGTATCTGTATCTGAATCTGTATTTGTATCTGCATCTTCCTGCATCTATCTGTATCTGTATGCGAATCAGATTCTGATTGTTATTATTGTTGCATACATAAAATCATAACAAATCGTAGAGTTGCGGGGTAGACTCTCCTTTGGATATTTATGCAAATTGCTAAAAGTCAAAGCAAATTAAGCTCAAGCTTTCAGTCCCAGGAAGATGACGTTGAAATGTTGCCAAAGAAGGAGCAAACGAAACCAGAGCAGAGCCTACAGAATACTAGGTGTGTCTCAACGGTCCATAAAAAAAAGAGAGAGAGAAAAAAAAGAAGAAGAAGAAAACACAACATGCACACGAATAATCAAGAGTCTATTTTTCACTTTACGCTTCAGTTCTTATTTCTTATTCGAACTTCTTTCCATAAATATTTCGTTGGCAGAAAGCAGTGAAAGGAATGGCAATTGTCCCCTTTAGATCTTTTAATCAAAAGCTAATACGTCATAAAGGGAGCAATTGCCCCCTTTAAATCTTTTAATCAAAAGCTAATACGTCAGCAAATGGATTATGATCAACAAAGGATCGCTTTTCTACATAGATGTATATCCTTTGATATTAGTCCTTAAAGTTAGTGCATAGAATTCAATTTATTTAAGCAGTAAGCTGTAAAAGCCTCAACTTGTATGGGGAAGCGTTATCTTTTCTGATTCTTAAATCAAAAAGAGGCTTTGGTTAGGACGTTCCATGACCAAATGCCCCTAAAAAAAATATTGGAATCGCAGTAATTTTAGGCGCTTAACGCTTTGTTTTACCTTCACGTCATATATCCCGAAACATATCGAAAGATTTAGAAATAAGACACACAAAAAAGAGTTGGACTTTGGGGCATTTTAGTTTGGTTCAGTTGTAGTTCATAAACTTGGGAATAAATATCTGGATGGCAAGAAAACAACCTGTTGAGAAAATAACCTGCTAGCACAAAGATACAAAACTTTTTAGAGAAATCTTTTTGATATTTAAGGCATTTTTAGCTTTATTCAATAAAAATATAAAATGACGAGGTCTACAAAATGTTGTAAGCCAAACGAATAAACACAAGTTTGCACTCAATTCATCGACAAGGGCTAAGCTAATATTCAAGGCTCTTACAAGCTTACATTCATATTTAAAATCTAATACAATGACTAGACTTCTAGCATTATGAAAATGTGTTCTACTAAAACATAGAAGACAGATATGCAAAAAAATTTAGTATGTAGGTAACCTTGCAAATAAAAGAGATGGGTGATTCTGAGATCATCTTCGATTATCGATTAACGATATCTCATATAAGGAGAAATTTCATCTAGTTCTTAATCGCATTCAAGAAAAATAATGTAAAGGTAGTTTTCATATAGTAAAATGACGGCAAAAAATCCCATAAAAAAATCACATTTTTATTTGAATGGTTGTAATAAATTGGAGACTTCTGGTATAAAGTTTCGCTTAGAACTACACATTTTTTTTAGGAATCATCTTTAATGCCAAATATAATACTCATTGAAATCTGGCATTTTCGACTGCAACTCACCTGGAAGAACAACGATTAAGGCTAAGTCTCAATACTATGACTAATATATAGATTGTAAAAATTGTTGACAACACAAAACGTGCCTAATTCGCAGCCATTAAAAAAAAGGTGCTAAGAAATTTGCTTGAAATATTTCTAAGAAAAAATTCCGATTTCGTTCCACTTGGAAAGATATATTTCAGATATGTATATCAAATCATATCCTTTCAACAATTTTATTAAAACTTGGCTTAGAAAGTATCTAGATTGATGCATTTTATATTTACAGAGGCTTTCTCTAAGTCAAATTGATTCCTAAATTGATATGCAAATAAATGTCCAACAATCGTAAAAACGTTATTATTTATGTACCCGTGATTTGATTGTAAATTGGACCATTACTTTTTTTTTTTTATGAAATAATAGGCAACAAGAAGTAAAATCATTTGACATGCGCAGCAGCACAATGAACTGTAGAAATATAATAAATCAACCAATAAACATTTATAAGTGTGTGCTTTATTATCTAAAATATTGTGCGGTTTGTGTACCGAAGCGCAAATAACCACAAATAGGGAAACACGATCTTACAACAACAATAAAAACCATTATCATTACGACAATTTATACATGTACATAGATGGAAAATATTCTCTGGTCATTTCCTTAACCAGATACAAAAAAAAAAAAAATGGAACATAGCAAATTAGATTATGTTACAGTGTAGCCTAAATAAGTTACCTTTTACCCCTCAATGCTCTCATCCCTAGCATCATTAACAACAACAACAACCTATTTTGCGTACGTGTTGTGTAGAGTGTAATGTATGGAAAATCCGCTTAGGTTGCATTGCCATTTAGAAGCCCCACACAACAAGTGGGGGCAGATGGGCAGGTGGGAAGGTGAGACGGGGTCGTTGGATTCACCAAACTCGAGGAAAATCGGTTCAGTTTGGACAGCTTGCTTGCTTGTATATTGTCGTCATTCGCCTCTTGGGGTTGAATGTCAGCCTAGTGTGTTAGGAGGGGGCCAAGTCACTCTGTGAAGAGATAACGCACTGTACTCACTGTAATCGGTGGGGGTTTCGTGTGCCATCGCATAGGCATGTCTGCCTGATAAGAAATACCCTCAGACTCTCGACAATCATACGACTTTTAGTGTTACCCTCGATTTTCTTTTGCCTTCAATTAATATTAATATTATTATTATTATTATTATTACCATTATCAGGTAATGTTAGTGGGTTAGCTTCTGGAACACTCTCTGTGGGTCAGTGGCGGCAATAGCCGCCTTCACTGGGTCAGTACTCGCTATGATCAGGGCTATGGCACATGATCAGTAATTCAATTTTGTTCTATTTTATTTTAATTATATTTCTTATTTTCTAACTGATAACCCCAAAAACATCAATTGAAACACTTGGGGTGGGGCGGCGGCTAAATGCCAGCCAAAATGTTGAGAATTTTTAATGGGGATTGAAACGTCACTGCATAGTTTCTGGTTTTTAGCAGATTGCTCAATTGAGAAATGTCGAAAAATCTGGAAATATTCCAAATCATTTGCCCTCTTTCTCACCATATGCATTTGGGTTTGTGTCTATAGTATATAGAAATATGTGCCATAAACAAGTTCAAGTATTATTATTTATGTAAATTGCAGCACGCTTTTTTCTTCCGCATACTGAACTCTCTCTTTCTCTCTCTCTCTCTCTGTATCTCTCTATCCCTCTGTCTCCCCCCTTTGATTCACTCTTTTTTTTGAAGCAATGCATGTGCCTTAACCCATTGATACCCTCCTGAAATAGATTGGAAAAGTTTCCAACATTATCTGAAACAACCTGATAATAATAATAATAATTATAATTTTAATCTAATCGACATAAAAATTTTAAATGTTTAATTAAGCAAGATTGATTTGACTTATTTGAAAAAAAAAAAACACTATAATAAATATTGCCAAATAAATTATTTGATCAACTTGAATTATTGTGTTCAAAATTGAACAATGATTTCGATGAGAATTTAACTCTGTCTTTTTAGGAAGTTCTGAGTTTTGTTTAATAAATTATGCAGAATTCATGTTTATTTAAAATCTATAGGGACTAAAATATAAGAAGAAGATTGAGAAACAATATTACAAGTTCGTCGTATAGTTATTTTAAGTTTGTAGAAATTTTATACAGAAAGTGTGTAAGATTCATTTTAAATATTTAAAAACAAAAATAGAAAAAAAATATACAAAATTTTAGACAACAAATCATTAGATTAACTATTCAAATTTAACTCTTTCTTTTTGAGAAGTTGTAAATATCGTTAAATAAGATATCAGAAATTATTAAAATCTCTAATTAGATATGATATAATTTATAAAACTTGGTAATATATAGAAACATTTAAAAATTAAACAATATTTTAAATTAGATTTGCCACTAAAAGACAACAATTTAATTAACAAACTAAGTCTTTTAAATGAGACTACGTGCAAATTCTAAAGTAGTAGTAAAAACGTAAATTTTGAAATTGTTCTGTTAAGCCAAACCAGAAAGCTTTTTTCTTACAAAACTGACACAAAGATTGACTAAAAATTCGTTCGAGAATCAAAACCCAAAGAAAAATAGAACTTAAACCGAAATGGGAAAATCATAATTACACTAGACCATAACCGAAACGCTTAACGAAACGCCGCGGCGTTAAAGTAATACCATAACGAATGGGTTAAAATTTAACTGTTTAAATTTATTAAAAATTTATATATTCCATTTTGCTGCTGTCCCTATATAGAAGACAGTCACCGCTAGTTGTTGTTTGTATGTGTTAGATGGGCTTGGTCTCTCATACATATATTGACATATATATATTCCTATCGCTAGACGTTTTTATATGCATTGCTAATGAGCTGCAATAAGGGGGCGTGTGTCAATGCTATTCACAGCCCCGCACAGCCTCCCATCACTTCACTCATATATATACACACATACATACATAGAACGTGCTAAATGCCTATTTACACTTGGTCGGGGCGATCGGCATTCTAGCACTTTCTTTACTCTTCCCTCTGGCGTCTCTCTAATGTCTCAGCTAACCACTTGTTTATGCAAATTAAGCCGAAGTTCAATTGTAAGTTCGTTTCTCTGCATTAGTTTGCCTATTGCTTTGACTTTCAACGAAGGTTAAACCTCTTCTTCCACTGTCTCTCTCTCTCTCCCTCTCCCTCTCTCTCTCTCATTCTTTACTTCTCTTCTTACTATTTTATGCAGATCATTTGCATTTTTACATATTATGGCAAACGTCGACGTCAACGTCAACGCCGCCGCAGCTGCAGCAGCCGCCCCCAGTAATAGAACCGTAGCTGGAAGTATTTAAGGCCCTGTGCATGATGAGGACTACGATTATTGCTCCAAGTGCAGTTTAGTCAGTGCAGCAGCAGTTCGGACCGGCTAGTTACATTTCATTTTCAAAGTTTATTTCTTTTTTGCTTTGCTTTTTCAAATAAGTAAGTAAAAATGTTAGAAAAAAATTAAAAGAAATTATATTTGGATTCTTTTGGTTACATTGGAAATGTGACAACTAGACGCGCCCACTTTTCTCTAGAGGCCCGCCCCAGAGTCTTATTTCGCCACTGTTAGGGCTTAGTTAACAGTCAAGTTTACAGCAAGGCCGCCTCTGCCCTCAACGATAAGCAAATATATATGAGAGAGATAGAGAGAAAGAGAGGAAGAGAGAGGGAGAGAGAGAGAGAGAGGAAGAGAGAACAAACATAAACAGTCGGCGCGTGTAGACGACATATAGACAAAATAAAACTTACGTGAGTGCCGGTTAGTAATTTTCCAAAAGAACTCAAAACTAGACGATGTCGACATAATTAAGAAGTCAGAGCGCTAGCGCTAAAATGAAATAATCATAATCTCCATATGACGACGACGCACAGTAAATCTAAATTTAGTTTAGAAGAGAAGAGCCGACGCCAGAAAGTTTGCCGGAAAAAACCAAAACAAAAACAAACCGAAAACGAAAACGATCTATAAAAAAAAAAAAACGAAGTGTGCCGTCGTCGTCGTCGTCGTCGTCGTTGTCGTCGTTGTCGTCGTTCGTAATGTGAGATAAGAGAGGAACGTAGCTTCTTTTTGGTGCAAATTCCCTATAAATAGGATTGGCGTTTGGTGAAAAGACTAACAAACCGTTGAACCATCTCGTTCCAAACAGGTAAACAACACACACACAATGGCACTCACCAACAAAAACGTCATCTTTGTGGCCGGTCTGGGCGGCATTGGTCTGGACACCAGTCGCGAATTGCTTAAGCGGGATCTCAAGGTTTGTTCGGAGAAAATCTTTGAAAGGTTCCAAAGAATTACCTAATTCTACATCTTTTTGTTTTTTTTTGTTTTTTTTGTAGAACTTGGTAATCCTGGATCGTATTGACAATCCTGCTGCCATTGCTGAACTGAAGGCAATTAATCCCAAAGTGACAGTTACCTTCTATCCCTATGATGTTACCACACCCATTACGGAGACCACCAAATTGCTAAAGACCATTTTCGCTCAACTAAAGACCGTCGATGTGCTGATCAATGGTGCTGGCATTTTGGATGATCATCAGATTGAGCGCACCATTGCCGTTAACTTTACTGGTTTGGTTAATACCACCACGGCCATTTTGGACTTCTGGGACAAGCGTAAGGGTGGTCCAGGTGGTGTTATTTGCAACATTGGTTCGGTGACTGGCTTCAATGCCATTTACCAAGTGCCCGTCTATTCGGCATCGAAGGCAGCTGTTGTTAGCTTCACTCAATCGATTGCCAAATTGGCTCATATTACGGGTGTGACTGCATTTACCGTGAATCCTGGTATTACCAAGACCACTTTGGTCCACAAATTCAACTCCTGGCTGGATGTGGAGACCCGTGTCGCTGAGAAATTGCTCGAACATCCAACACAAACTACTTTGGCCTGTGCCCAGAACTTTGTTAAGGCCATTGAATTGAATAAGAATGGTGCCATCTGGAAACTTGATTTGGGCACTTTGGAGGATATCGAATGGACCAAACACTGGGATTCGGGCATTTAAAAATATTTTCAATCAGAAAAACCAAAAAGAAATTCCAGTTTGTTTTTCGTTAGTTTTTACAGGGTAATCGCAATAACCCATTCTCGTTTTTTCATAATATTTGAAGGCTGATTTGTTAATCGATCACACATACATACAGATACATATATATAAAAACATATATCTATGTATGTGCACATACACATTCTGTTATTTTGAATTATAATATAAAATAATAATAATAATAAAATTTTAATGAGAAATTTTTAACCCAAAAACCCCAAGAGAAAAAAAAAGATAACTTATTTCACTTAATTAAATTTAAACAAAAGAAAAACTGATAACTACCCACAACTTTAGATATATCGAAAACAAATTTGAATTGAGTATTGCTTTGTCTTAGGTCTATGGCGTTTTAGTTTCATTTGAATAGTCAAGGCATTATGTACGATCTGACGGGAAAACATATTTGCTATGTGGCCGATTGCGGTGGCATTGCTTTGGAGGCTTGTAAAGTTCTCATGACCAAGAATATAGCGGTAAGTATTAAGCCAATCTCCAGTGGACACTAAGCAGAAGATGCAAAAATCAGACGACGACGATGGCTATCATTGCCTTTACAGATCTGAAGAACTAGTTTGCTTTAGCACGGCAGCTGACGAAACTCATTAATTTAATGACTTTTTCATGTTTCTTCTTGGTTTTCTTGCACAATTAACTTTATGTTTCGTCTTGTTTTTGTTTTATTATTCGATTTTCTTATCAAAATATCTACAAATCAAAAGTTAGTGAACTAAAAGTTATTTGGCCCCCAAGTAGAAGTTTGCTTGGGTAAACAATTCGTTTACTCTTTTTGCTTTATCTTTTTCAATTATCGTATGCTTATCTTAGGTAAGTAAAGAGCCATAAACGAGGTTAGAATTTCACAATTAAAAATTTATTTATTAGACTGTTAGGCCTGGTCCATAGAATGCTTGCTTAACCCTTTAAGGAATTGAATTAGAAGTAAAAATTATGTATAAGTTATTTTTACTAAAGTTAAAGTTGATTAAGTCAAAAAATATGAAAAACAAAAGAGAAAATGGGAAGAAGAATTTGTTGATAAAAGGATCCTACGCTTTAAATTGAGGGGGGTCAACATTTTCGCACTTAATGCTCTTGAAGAGTTAAAGAGCATACAGAGAAGACAGAAAAGTTTATATCTTTACTGCGCCAAAATATATTTCTTTATATTCAAAACTTTAAGGCTTAATTGTGTTATTAATTTACCCAACTTTATGCAAGTGTATTTGGTCTATTTACATTCTCCTTGCAGAAATTGGCCATACTTCACAGCGTTGAAAATCCTCAGGCAATTGCCCAATTGCAATCGATAAAACCGAGTACACAGATCTTTTTTTGGACCTACGATGTGACCATGGCCCGTGAGGAGATGAAAAAATATTTCGATGAGGTCATTGTTCAAATGGATTACATCGATGTGCTAATCAATGGGGCAACTTTGTGCGATGAGCGAAATATTGATGCCACAATTAATACAAATTTAACGGGCATGATGAATACGTGTGCCACCGTTTTACCCTATATGGACAGACAGATGGATGGCAAAGGTGGTTTAATTGTGAATGTGACCTCGGTAATTGGTTTGGATCCATCGCCAGTATTTTGTGCGTACAGTGCCTCAAAATTTGGTGTCATTGGTTTTACGCGAAGTTTGGCGGTAAGAAAAAAATCATCTAAACTAAGTGCGCCTAAACAAATTCGATAACAATTTTCTTTGCTAGGATCCACTTTACTACAGTCAAAATGGTGTGGCAGTTATGGCCGTTTGTTGTGGTCCCACCAAAACATTTGTGGATCGCGAATTGAATGCCTTTCTGGCGTATGGTCAATCATTTGCCGATCGCTTGCGTCGTGCCCCATGCCAATCGACTCGAATTTGTGGCCAGAATATTGTCAATGCCATTGAAAGAGGAGAGAATGGTCAGATTTGGATAGCCGATAAGGGTGGACTTGAATTGGTTAAATTGCATTGGTATTGGCATATGGCCGATCAGTTTGTTCACTATATGCAAAGTGCCGATGAAGAGGAAGAGGAAGAGTCATGACTATATATTTTCTAGTTATATCTATTATATATATGCTTCTCTCAAAAAGTAGGCAACTAATTTCCTAATGAAACATTTAATTTCGGTGTGAATGAATCAAAGCGAGAATAAATTGTAATTTTTGAAGAAAAAAAAAATATGAAGGCGCCTAAAAGTATGCACGAAAAATGAATTGAATTTTCAGCTATTGTCTATTTATGATGGGGTGGGGCACTGCGTCAGAGTGGAGAGAGTCAGTGGGTCAAATGTTGTAAAATTTTTGGAAAATCAAGTGCACTTTTCTTTGAATATTTTCAGCTAGAAAGTGATTTAATAGACTTTTTGAGTCAAAAGATAAATTCAGTCACCCCAAAAGCAGATCAAAAATAAAGTGTATAATATAATCGCATTTGACATTAACAATGATAACCAAAAAATTGTTTAAATTTAAGCGGATTTTCTATTGTCAATAAATTTTAAGTGAATATTTGCTGCTTAAAATGATTTATACTAGTTTTATGAGAATTTCCAGCCGTTTGCTTTAGACCATTTGCTTCCTAGATAAAAAATTGATTTATTGAATTGGATTTTTATGTTTTCATTGCATTTGCCATGAATATGTTTATATTGCATTGCAAAAACCAATACGCAAGTGTCATCTGCATAAGATTATTTTCCCTATTTGGGTAAAAGTCGCAGAGGAACAAACCAAACCAACTAAAAAACACAAACGAACAACAACTAAACAATTTTCAACTATGCGAGAATGGGAATTCAAAATGGAATTGTAGCAATGCCGTGCAATGAACTTTGGCACATTTCCAAACAGCATTGCCAAGGCGGCACCCAAAAAACACAAACTATAAAAGACGAAAGGCATTTCGTTCAAGATATGTCAATGACAACGAGCTAGATACCCTATATTTGGTTTAGATATCTGCGAATTGAAGGAATTGAAGCAAAAGAAGTCTTTTTGGAGGCTAATCATCTCACTATCTTCTTCTTTTACACACACCTTTTAAAGTCAATAATATACCCTTTTACCTTATGTATAGATGGTATACACAAAGTGGAGACGAACGAATTGCAAAAACAAACAAATCTGCCGACACATTGCCGGGAGAGAGACCAAACGACTGACCGACAGACAGTCAGACTAAAAGTCTGAACAGTTGCCGCCTTGGCATACTTCCAATTTCTGTGCGTTATCGTTCGACGCTTGTCGCTCCTTAGAGAGCTCGTAAAAAAACAGAAACAGCAACAAAAATCAATAGCCAATGTCCAAGAGAAGGCCAAAACCAAGACCCGACCAGGCCAGGCCAGGCCGACCGGGCTGTCCCAATGATGTTGGATGCAGGAGATGAAGATGGAGCTAAAGTTGGTAGGAGGAGACCGACCGACCGACCGACCAAGTGACCATTTTTCCGCATGCCATTTTTTTTTTTTTTCATTTTTATTTTTCTTGCTGCTTTCCATGTGGCGCGCAACTTAATTCCAAAAATCGATTAGTCACTGTAAGCGAACCATGCAATTGTCCAGCATTTTTCATTTATAACTTTAGTTTTTAAGTTGTTTTTTTTTTTTGGCACATGCTTGATTAATTTGTGCAGTGAAGGGGGAGATGATGCCAGAAAAATGTAGGAAGTGAAGTAGTGCACGAGATTTGCCTTGTGAAACGGTTTATAATTTGGAGAATAATTCATAAAAATGAGGAAGAGGAAATCGAAAGGGTATTTTTGCTGCTTGTTTCTATAAATCATACATTATAAAGTTAGCTGCTTGCTACTCCTTTTTGGCTAAATACTAAAAGCTTCTTCCCTTCCCGCTGCTGCTGCTGCTGTTGCTGCTGCTGTTGCTCACTTGAACATGCAATGGGAAGGCAGCTTACATCTGGCAGTAGGTGGAAGATTAATTGGAAAAAATGCTGTGTTTAAATGGCACTACGTGCCTGGTCATCAGGTATTTTACTAATTAACCTGACGGATGCACGCCACAACAGCGAACAGATTATGATTATTATGCAATTGCATGGACGAGCGACCACAACTACTAGAGAACAAAAAGTTAAGATCGCTGGATAATTTACCAACACAAAAAAAAAAATAAAATAAAATAAAAACCAACTTCATGGGAACATTATTAAGGAACGGAGAGATATATATAAGTTAACATCGAAAAGGTTATATAAAAACCATTTGAAGTTTTTGTATAGAGCCTGTTATGAGTGAAAATTTCTGTTTCAAAAAGTAATTAGTAATTTCGAATGATATAGCTTTGGTTTCATAATTAAGCTATATATTGGAATCGCCATAGTACTAGCTCTAGAAACCAAAGAGCTTAATTTGAGGGCTTAAGATTCGATTGAGAAATATATCTACAGCTTAGTTTAAGAAATTTATTATATATTTTTTTAAAGCTCTAAAAGCCATATTTTTAATAACCTGAATTTCTTTTTTTAAAGTAGAAAAAGTTATAGATTCAAAATTAAGCAAATTTTTGTAATGGGATATTTGAGTTAATAAATCTACTTTGTCTGTTAATATGAATAAGCTCTGATTAAGAAACATTTGTTAAATTTCTAGTAACAACAGATAGAACCAAACGTAGCTTAATCTAAGACAAATAACAAAAAACTTTGAAACATTTTAGCTCAGAAAGATCGATATATTAAATCTATTGCAGATGGAACGATCGTTCATTGAAAAGAGTATAATTATGAAAAAAAAATATCTAAAATCAGTTAATAATTTTAAATTATGACTAACATTTCACAAAAAAAGACTAATATTCATATTTTTAGCTTTCCTGCGAATTTGTTTCTCTAAAATGACTAAAATTTGTAGCACAGTGTAAACTTTTCAAACGAATTAAACAAAAACCCTAATAGATATCGCCTATACGGGAACTTCTTGATAAATTTACAATTCTAAGTAAAAGTTAATAATAAAATTTTATATAGAAATTCATTTGCAATATAAAAATTGTGATTTTTTGAATATTTCATTGCATTTACTTGTATGTATAATTTTTCATACTTTGCCTTGCATAATGTTTGACAATGCGAAGCAAAGAACAATCAATATAGCCAATGTTAAGCAACTAATAACAGTAAACGTTGAACTACTGGCCAAGATTGATTCAACGATTGGCTCACATCATCCTCTCCTCATCATTCCCATCGTCATCATCTTTGGCAATCAAGTATCGAGTTTGGTAGTCATCTCTGCATTGGCCCCAGCCCAAGACTTTTATCACACAATGGAAAAGCTTGAGATGGCCCGATGGACAATGTGAGATGGAAGATGGAAGATGGGAGTTGGAGGTAAAGGTGAAGGTGGAGGATGGAGGATGGAGAGAACTCCATCCAAATGCAATTCCCTTGGCAGCACGCAGAGTTTCAAACTATGTTAACTGCTTTAAGATCGAGAGGATCTGTCTGCCAGTCTACCAGCTTGCCATTCTGTCTCTCTGTCTGCACTGAGTGACTGTCTCAACTGACTGGCCAGATCACTCGCTCGCTGACGATGACGGCGACACATGCTACGGGTATACATAGAATAAAAATTACTTCCTGATT
The DNA here is from genome assembly GCA_024703675.1 of Drosophila nebulosa. NCBI lineage: Eukaryota > Metazoa > Arthropoda > Insecta > Diptera > Drosophilidae > Drosophila > Drosophila nebulosa. The sequence continues at coordinate 2,384,689 of CM045724.1, read as the reverse complement.
GTGTTACATGCACCTAGGAACGTACCGGGACCGGCCGGGACCGGTCCCTCAGTCTGTCTGTCTGTTAGTCTGTTTGTCGGTTGGTTGGTCGTTTTTTGTTTTTTTTTTCTCAGCTCTTTTGGAATATTGCTTCGCTTCTTTATTTTCAATCTGCCTCTAGTTTGTATGTAGTTTGTGTGTAGTTTGTGTTTTGTTTTGTGTTATGTACATACAAAGTGGAAGCCGACATTGGGTGCAAGATATGAATTGCGTGGGCTACGAGAAGAAGGAGGAGGAGGAGAGAAATCATTTTAGTTCTCAAAATATTTTTTTTTTTAGTTTCGACCCTGAACAGCAGCTACTGTCCAGTTTATTTTATTCATTTTGAGTGTCCAAGTATGTCTAGCTGCATTTTGGCATTTTTGTTCTCGTATCTCGTATCGTAAAGTCGCCGTGCTGCTATTTTCTGTGTCAGTCAGTTCAAGCAACCCCGAAGCACTTGTCGTGATTAGTTTAGAAAAATGTTGACTATTAATTTGCTGCCTTGAGTAACACTTGTTATTTTAGCTCTTTTTCTCTCTTTTTTTTTGTTGTTTTTTGGGTTTGCTACATAATCTTGTTTGACCGCCTTGTGGCATGTGTGCAAAGTGTACAACCCAGTGTAAGTGTTTGTGTGTGTGTGTGTGTGTGTGTATGCAGATAATCTTTATGTGGTTCAAGAGAGCCTTACAAGTCGGGCATACAAATGGGACTTAAACTTGGTTTTCTTTTTGGGGCTACATTTGTTATGAAACTCAAAGATTAAAAAACTAGATAAGACAAATGTTTAAATAGTGTTAGAAAAAAAAACCTTAAGAATAACCCAAAATGTTAAACAAATGTAGTGAATATCATTAAACAACACATTAAGTCAGGGCAGTTTCAGTTCTCAAAGGTCTCAGGCCTCAATCTCTGTTAACATTCAATCAACTTTCAAGTGTTTTCGAAAACACATTCAAAGGCAACTTGTGAATTCAGCATTCTTCAAATTATATAGTCATCAGATAAATTCTAATGAAGTTATCAATTAAGTTATTCTTTTGTAAAAACTGCTCAACGTTTCATCAATTAAAATTCGCTATAAATAGAAATAAAATATGTAGACAAATAGTCATGGGGCAGGTGCTTTAGGTTAATATGCAAATTTTAGCTATAATTCTGTTACAAGTTGTGTATCTAGGAGAACTTTTAAAATGTATAATCTAATTCTGATCAAATTGATAGGCAAAAACAAGTTTCTAATAGAGTTTGCTGGGTCTCTTGCCTTTCAAATTCTCTAACTGTTTATTTAATAAATGTTCTTGAAAGGGTTTTTAGCATATATTTTAACTTAAAGCCTTGAAAATACTGGCTTAGGAAATTTTATATTCAATTTAAATATCTTTGGGTAAAGTTGTTTCATTAGAAATTCAACTGTTTCAACTATAGTCTCAAGAGCTTCTAATCTTTCATATTGGGAAACTGAAATCCATTGTTAGGGTGGATTTTTACTTTATTATTTAAAGAGCTGAGTTAACGATTAAAAAAAAATTAAATACACTCAATGAAAACTTGACAATTGTTAAGAAATAAAAATAAACAAAAAATAGTCGATAAGCAATAAATTTAATGTATAAAGACATAAAAAAGAGATCTCCCAGTTTCCCTTTTAATGATACCACACACAAGACAAGATATTATATCATTTATTTGTAGCAACAAAAAAAAAAAAAAAAAACCATAAAAATATGCAACTTTAAAAGTTATTAAAATTTTGATAGATCTGAAATGAAATCGAAATTACTCAAGCTGAACACAAGCAATCAAAATTATGACGAATTTTCGTATTGTGAAATAATTTGGCCAACAAAAATTGGAAATTCCAGGCCATTGCGGCAATGGAAATCGATTAGCGCCACGCTTCAAGTAATTTGAAAAGCCCTCCCCACCCCACAAAAAAAAAAAAATAAAAAACCAAAAAACATTAAGGAGCTAAAATTAAGTTATCGACAAATGCTGTGCGAAATGATCGTGAAAGCGCCTCGTGGCGAATGCGTTTACCATGAAAATGCAACTATTCTCTCTCGGTCACTCTGGCTCTGTTTCTCTTTCTCTCTCTCTCTTTTGAGAAAACTCATTCAGCCATTAAATGCCGTTATCTGCTGATTACACAATAAATGCAACCACAACTGCAACTGCAACTGCAACTACAACAACTGGCAAGAAAAGCTACTGGAGCACCCCAAAGCCAAGAGACCCAATTCGAGGCGCATGCGCATCTATACGAAAAGAGTGTGCGGCAACTGCAACAACTGCAACAGCAACAGCAACAACCGCATCCAATAATATAACGTAACATTTAGAACGTCTATTGCAATGCAACCCACAAAGTAGAGGTAAAAGTTGCCGCAACAATTTCTCGCAACATTTTGTTGCTGCCTTGCATCATTTAGGGAGATGCCTATGAAGGAGACAACAAGGCGAAGGAGGTGTGGCAAGGTGAAGTTGCAACTGCGCAAGATTTGTTGCGTTTGGCTTGTCTGCTTTTAGATATTCGTTTTTTGTTTGGTTGCCAAGGCAAGGATATGTCAGAACAACTTCCCGAAACTGCCACACACACACACACACACTGACACGCACACACACACACACACCCGAAATGCCCCAAAGTGGAAATAGATGAAACAACAGAAAAGAAGAGATGTGTAGCAAAGGCAAGAGAAGAGAGAACAAAACTCAACTTTGGCTCAAATGGAGAGCCTTTCACCATGGAGACTTTGTTGCTCATTCTTAGATGAGAACAATCATGCCACACACTAGACCACATACCGCAACAACATGAGGCTATTACTACACACACACACACACACACACACATGTAGGCCAGTCTACACCACCCTACGCACAGTGGAATAAAGTCGAAAATAAGCGTATAGAAATTCCAAAGCTGAAGGTGAAGATACTTCTTCCATATCACAGCGCTCTGAGAAGGTCAAAGTTTAAATTGGTTTAAGCTCATTGCAAATGTAAACTTATAATATAAAGTAAAATGTATATTAAAGTGGTCGATCTTTCCCAATTTTATGATTACAATAAATTTTAAAAGAAAAATTACACTTGGTGTTGAATTTCATGTATAATTAGTAAGCTTATTATTATAAATTTTAAAGCATTGAACAACTGTAACTAGTACAGAAATATCACTTGATTTCTTATGTCGAAGACTTCAATTACTAAAGTACATACTATTTAATTACATTTATTAAATACTTCAAAAACTAAAGTACTTTTTAGAACCTCCAACATAATGATTAAAATCTTCGAATACAAAATACATACCACATAATTATTTTGATTAGACACTTCAAATACTAAAATATTACTTAGTTACCCATATTAAATGCTACACACGCTGAAATATAACCTAATTACTCTAATTCAATACCTAAAATACTAAAATGCTACATAATTACTCTAATAAGATACTTCAGTAATTAAGTACTACTTAAGTACTTTTACTAAAGACTCCAAATATAGTAATAATACTTAATTACTTCTAATAAACACTTCAAATAGTGAAAAAATATTAAATTACTTTTATCACATATTTTAAATACTTAATTACTACTGAATTATAATATTTAAATACCTCAAATACTGCAATACTGTATAATTACTTATATTAAATACGCAGAATACTGAAATACTACAAAATTACTTCTATAAAATACGTCAAATACTAAAATACTACACAAATATAAATACATTTTTCCAATAAGCAATATTTGTTGTTTTCCAATTCTTTACCGAGGCCGGTAAATCAACAACGTAAGAAATTCAAAGTGATAAAAAAATAGATTTTTACGACTGTTTAACGACTTACTAGAACTGATCGCTGTGTTAAATTGCCATCTTTAAGTCTAATATATAGAAGCGAAAATCTTGTTCTGAATTAATTTTAACTGGTTTCAACTACATTTCATTTTCAATTTAGATAACTTCGTTATAATTTAGTCGATAATAAAAACTATTGAAATTCAAAGTAATAAACATAAATCCATTTAAAATTAAAATAGGTAATTACAATTTATTTATAGTACGAGTAGTAACAGATAATATACAAAATCGTGGAATCGAAGTTTAAAGAAGTCTAAGAAGCAGATAAGCAGGAGCTTAGAACTAAGACGATAGAGTAATCTCCATAAAAAATTTGAGTGATTTGTTTGGTTTTTTATTAACCAAAGATTTTCAATCGCAAAATTGGATGAACATATTTTTGAGACAAAAACTTAAGTCATTACGATACAAGAAAAGTTTTGGATACCAAATTATTTCTTTTTGTAACTTTATCCATAGTGCCCCTTGATTTGCCAAACATAAGAACAAACAGCTACAAGATAACCGAAACAAAACTAAACAAAAAAGAAAAGAAGCAACAAAAAAAGAAACTTAGAGATCTTGCTCTTTGGCTCTCTTTCTCTAACACATAGACATAATAACAACAAATAGCTTAAGAGACTTTTGCGGTAGATATTTGGCATGTGGTATTTTTGCATGGATGATGATGACGATGCTGGAGAAGATGACGACGACGACGACGACGACGGGTGGAAGAGTTCAATAGAGACAATAGAGCATGGACACTGGCAGTGGCAGTAACAGCAGCAGCAGCCACAGCAGCAGCATCATGGACAACAACAACAACAGGCTTTAAGGTCGTTGCGTCGCTCTCTCCCGCTTGGTTCCATCGAAAATGCTGTTAGTCCGAGGCTTGAATCTTAGGTGCAAGAAATCGAGTCTCAAATTGCGCCAAAGCCGACAACTGTGGCCAGCACCGGACTGCAGCTCAGCTCAGCTCACCTCACCGCACCGCACTGATCACGCTTTTGGCCATTAGTTATTAGAGCTTTTTGGCCAGTATCTGCTTTGTCTGTGTGTGTGTGTGTGTGTGTGTGTGTGTGTGTGTGTGTGTGGAATTTTCAACAAGTTTTGCTTGCCGCAGCGTAAAATGCTAAAATATGATATTACCCAAGCAGGTTGCAGCCAAAAAAAAAAAAAAACAACAACACACAAACACACACAGCATATACACACACATACATACATATTTATTTGGAAATGGCGCCCCATTCCTCGGATTTCTTTTTGGGTGAACAAACTTAAAGGCGCTTTTTGTTGCAAGACTCGTAAAAATGCATATGACAGAGTAGAGCAAAGCAATGGGAAGAGAGTGGAAGAGAGAGGGAGGGTGGGAGCGGTAGAGAGCGGGCTCATTGTAAATCGCTTGCCCATTTGATTGACGTTGATTGTTTTGCTTCTCTTGTTATTATTATTTTCGTTCATTGAACTTATTACACAGATTTTTGCAGCAAATGACTTGCCACTAAATTGAAATATATATATATGATACATATATACATATCTGCCATATATCTGCCAGTTATTCTCTTCAGTGAGGCAATTTTCAGGGCTTCTGCATGAAAATTTGTTTTTGTCGGCCTGACAGGGGCTTCACAACCAACAATTGATTTGTGGCCATGGTCGAAAATGAGAAACGCCAACAACTTGTTCAGATAAAGTCGTAATGCATTGTGTGTGCATCGACAATGTCTTTGAAGAGGTTCACACGATAATGGAGCCAAGATAGAGTCAATCATTATGCAAAATGCTGAAGGTCTTCTCAAGAGATTTTGATTTATGAATTTTACAAGAGTTTCGTTTGAATACATAAATGCCAATTATGTATGCAAGGTTCATAGATCTACGTTATATTCGAACTAAACCTCATCAATTCAACACATCGTAAAGGCAGTTCTTTACGAACTCTTCGTCTTTGAATTTTGACGGCCACCATGAAATATTGGTTTTTACTTTACTACTTTAACTCCATCGACAAAAAAAATAATGGCAAATAGTTTAGTTATTTAGAGAATTGATTAGCAATTGCAGCTTTGCTTAGAATTCTAACTAGCCTAAGTTAGTTAAGAACTATTAGCAAGTTACAGAAGACTGAATGGAGAAAGTAGAAAGAAAGAAATGTGGTTCTGTTTGTTATGATATTCGGACAAGAAGGGCAGCTCCAAAAACGCGTTCCCTTTATTTAGTACTAACTAAATGAAAACTTATTCATAGATCTAACACTAGTAATATGACTAAGTTACTTTCTTCAATAGAAAGTGCAACTAGGATGAAAATTGTAGCATTTTAAGCACAGTTTAGTTTAATTTTTTACCAAGTGTATGCAAAAGTTAATTTTATACAAGAACCAGTTCATTTAAAGAAACCTAGTTCTTTTATTAAAGACTTCAATGTTCATATAAAAGTGAAGGAAATTGACGTGATACTAACTAATCTGATGTTTGTTTAAGGACTAGGAACGAAATTGAAACATCAATAAGAAACTAGTTTTTGCAAATTTGAGTTATTACGTTAGAACCAGGTCCTTTTAAACATACCTAGTTCCTGATTAAAGCCTTTATTGAACTAGTTCTTTTATTAAAAACCTTTATGAAAACCTTTCAATAAAAATGTATTAAACTAATGTTAGATTGGTTGACTTAATGTTAGCTTAGGAACTAGTAATCGTATTTAAAGAAAGAAAGCGAACTAGTTCCTCATAACTATGAATCGAATAGTCAGATAAAAAATTGGCTCCATAGAAATACATTTCAAAGCCAAGCAATATGTCACTCCTCAAACTTTATTCAACCTTGGTAAATGAGGAATATACAGTTCATTTTAATTATTAACATAGAGCTTCTTGGATTTTCCTTAATTAACATTATTATGAGCAATGAAATACTTTAATCAATACCCGTTGAACATGAGCTTAGCCAAAAATTGCGCAAGTTTCTCTATCATCTATCATGGTCCAAAGTATCGAGTAATATGCAATAATAAATTGACGCAAATGAACTTTTCGCTAACGAAGGTCAATTGTCTTTTGTGTAAAGTATTATGTAGTTTTTATGTTGTGTTTGTGTGTTTGTTGTCATAGCCCCTAGAGACAGCTGGTCGTCGGTTCTTCGAACCCAACTCATAGCTAATTACGAGAGAGCCCCCCCATCGTAGCACACAAACTAATTGAATTGGTAAAAAAATAAAAAACAAACCGAACGAATATCGAAGGAAAAAAAAAAAAAACATAAAATTGAAAATGTATATAAGACAAAAAATGCCATAATGGGCCCACTAATTGCTTCAATTAGACAAAGCTGAAGCTGAGACCGAGACTGAGACTCAGGCTAAGGCAGAGGCTGAGAGCAAAGTCAGCTCTATGAAACAGGTGTGCGAAAAATGGCCGACAAAGTTGTGCAATTCAACGGTTTCACTCGTTACTCGATGTTAACTCTATTGTTTTCGAAAGTTCATGATATTTTGCGGTCACACCTTTAGGAAGGGAGGTTGAGTGCCATGGAGGGAGCGATGAGGTGCTTTTGTTTTTCAATTAGACACAAACAATTGACCTTGGAGACGAGATTTCTATTTAATACTTACACACACGATCGAGTAAATCTACTCTCTAGGGGGTTTTTTTGTTTTAATGTTCACTCACCTGCAATGAGAAGAAGCAAAGAGAAAATGTTAGCAAGCCAATAACTCACTTCTAATAGACTTAATATCAGAGTAAAAAAAGTAAGGAGCACAAACTTGGCATAGCCAAAGAACACTTCCTTATTGTCCAACTAATCTTGCAAGCCATTAAAAACCAGACTTTCCAAACGCTCTGCGCTCCGCGTCTAAGCAACTAAAGGCTCCAAAAAAAAAAAAAGAATAAAACCTTTTGGCCATAATGAATTGTCAATCATTATGCAATCTTCGAGTGAAAAATGATGCAGCAGGTTAGCTTCTTCTTCTAACTGCCTCATCTCTACCTCTCATTTCCCTTCATACTGCTGCTGCTGCGTGGGCTCACTACCAGATATGGCATGTAGGGACAGTCTCTCTCTCTCTCTCTCTCTCTCTTTCTCTGTCTCTTTATGTTTGGGTTGGTGTCTTAGATCTTTTGCCGTATGCCAGAGCCATGTGGCGCTAAGCCAAGACACATGAAAATCTCATAGTAGATGTAGTAAAAGAAGACGAAGGCAATAGCGGCAGCATCCCATCATTTATAATACGGACAGCTTCTCGTTTGCATGCGGCCGATAAGAGTAACAGATGGAACGGAGATGGAGACGGAGACGGAGCACAGCGCCCTTTTAGACAAACGCACATACAACAACAACAACAACAACAACAACACATGATGATGTATGCCCACAACTTTGCCTCATAAATTGAGCTTGTGTTGTGTTATTTTCCTTAGTTTGTTGTTTTCTTTCTTTCTTTCATTTTCATGTCTCATGTTTTTGGGAGACGGAGACGAGTAGATAGTTTGGACAATGTGTGGGGGCGTTGTCTTTTTAGTTTGCCTTGTCAACAAACTCATAGAGACAGTGTAAAATGCCTATTGAGAAATGCTTTGTTTTGCTTAATCAAGAAAAGAAGATAAAGAAAATCCATAAACTTAAAATATGGCAACGACTAGCTTATACCCTAGCATTGCAGGCAACAATTTACTTTGTAAGATAAGAAGACTATTAAACTGATTTTTAAAAGGGTTCCTTTAAAGGGTATCTACATATAAAGAGGGAAGCATAATTCAAGATTATCCTATTTTAGATGTTTTATCTAACAGGAATCTTTATACAAAATTAGTCAGTTTTGTTGGTTTCCAAAAAACTTGTGTCCTTACTCTGAAATATTTAATGCTATTAGAAAGTGTGGTGCTCAAAGAGTATTTAAAACTTTATAAACGAACAATTTTTATTTCGTAAAATATTAATATTTTAGAGTCCTGACTTTTAATCAATGTATAATAGGAAAACAAATGTTTCTCTCACGTGTCACTTTTGGTTTACCTAACATTAAGACTATAAAGGAACTCCTTGATAGGAGGTTTCATAATATTTCTTCTTTTAACAATAGCGGAAATTAAAAAACTCAAGCCGAGTTTTCAAATTTTTAATTTTTTTTTGGATATAGAGATTTTTGGCATGTTTTAATTTTAAAATTGAAAACATTTTGTCTGCAAACCTAAATAGAAATCTGAAAAAAAAAATGGAAAACTCCAAAAATTGGGGTTTAGATAAAAATTCTGGTTGTATGGCGACCATTTTCCATTTAGAGTGTTTTTTCATGCCACTTTTTCGCCTTCAAATATTACTCGATGAAATTGTAATACATTTTGTTAATTTTTCAAAGCCAATTTCAAGCTTTCGTTAGACTTTTATGGGCTTGAAAGTCGTACTTGAGTCATAAAAATCATGAACTAGTTCGCCAGTCGAGATAATAAAAATGTGGAAACTAGTTAATTCGTTTAATATGGCCAACAGTTTGCCGGGCAATTATGAAACTAGTTCAATGAGCTGGTTTCAATTTGTGCAAAAAAAAAAAAAAAAAAAAATTAGCTTAAGCACCTAGAACTCAGTTCAGTTCAGTTACAGAATTGTTAAAACTAAAAACTAATCAGTGTCATAATGATCAATGACGATTAGATTGCCAAAGACAGACTAAGACCATGGAACCATTGAACCATGGGAGACCGCAGGAAGTCAATTATTGATTTAGTCATTTAGCAAACAGCTTGCAGCTCTCATTTTCAATATTCGTCGATTGATTTTGGTTTTGTTGTTGCTTAAAGTGAATGCAACTTCCTCTCGGTGAGGGCAAACACTTGTTGCGCTAGTGTTGTGGCTGTTGTTTGGCTCCGTTTGCTTGTCGTCATAAAAAGTTAATAAAGTTGCCTATTAAGTTGTCAGTGGGCTTTAGTTGGCAATTTGCAATGAGAAGGCGCCCATTGCGAAACACACACGCAGAGAGAGAGAGAGAGAGTGAGAAATATAGAGAGAGGGAAAGGGAGAGGGAGAGACAAAGTCAACCCAGCAGACCAGACCAGACCAGAGCAGTCAAGTCAAGTCGTCAATCATTTTCATTTCGTTTAAACGTGTCAAATGACGGGCGCGAACGGAAATCGTTCACTTTTTATGGAGAGAATGAGATGGTTAAGGAGCTCGGGGATCGGCGTTAGGGGTGCTGCTTATTAATTGCAACTAATGCGATATATGTAAGCTAAAAAAAACAACAACAAACAAACAATTGCCACATCTTTGGCCAAGCACCAGTAGGCGTTCGCTTCTCTTTCTCTCCCTCTCTCTCTCTCTCTCTCTCAAACGTAATTAGTGTGAAAAATCTCAAATTTCACAAAAAGTACAAAAACAAACAAAAGGTAATTACGCGGAAATCAAACATCAAATGTCTCCCTGGTGATTTTGCAAAATGAGAGAAAGAAAAGCCGTTACCGTTATTGTATGTATGATGAAAAACTTTATGGTCTATGTGAGTTGCACATATTGCACATCGCCACTACACACACACACACACACACACACGCACACACACTTCATATTGTTCAGTTTCAAGAGAGAGAGAGACAATGGGCGAACCAGATGACAAAAACAAAATGCAACAAAAACAGAAACACAAAACTATAAACATAACAAAACAAAAACAAAAACAAAATAAATACACATGATATATTTCCCCTCCTTCATTATACCGACTCTCCTCCTCACACTTCACAAATGCATAACACTCTGCGAGTCTGCGTATTAAGCAATAACTTTGTGAAAAGATTTGCGATTATGGATTATAAAATACCCTGGAAAATGATACCTATATCTCAGTTAATACTCTTCAAAAATAGAAGACGAAGGATCGGTTGTAAAATCTGTCTTATCAAACCATTTTTTTAAGAATTTCTGATAGATGCCTTTCTTCTAAGGGAAAGAAAGTTCCAAGATGCCAACTGTAAACATAGTAAAATTTTGGTGTAGCCCCCCCCTATTAGCTAATAATCTGGCATTGTTTTCCTTCTTAATCTGGCAACATTTCTTTCTTAAGTTGGTCTTTTGTAATTACTGCAGAAATCAATTTGGATAATTGACTTAATGTTATCAAATCTACATATGTATATAGAATATAATGTTCGATGACACATTAATAAATAATACTGGAAGGATATAAAAATTGTTCCACGAAATAAGTATGTAGGATATGCTCATTGATGCTGCTCGCCACCAGGTGGCGCGGAAGAGTAGCAACTTCTGCCCTGTGTAGCCGATTGCCAAGAAGAAGAACAACGTCTGCCGGGGTAACTAGTAATTCATTATTTTCAGATTTAATGTTCACTCTTAATCTTGTTCAAATCGTAATTACTTAGTTTTGATATAAAAATGATTGAACTAATACCAAATTACAATACGAACTAAGGCTTATTTCAAATTAACTAGTGCTATAATGAATCCTGATTCACTCTGTTTAATTAAAGCTACAAATTCGCTTTCTAACTAAAATACGTGAATTGGGCAAATTTTTATAATCTCAAATGAACTCTCCGTGAGATTTCATTTCCCAATATGCCAAATTAAACTTCCTTATTTCTTTCTAAACAAGCAGTTAAAAAACATTGTTGCTTAATTCAATTAACAATTCAGTTTAATTGGCAAATGCAAAATTACCAATTTAAAAAAAAAATATATAATTACACCTCTCTGGCTTTAAAATTGGCAAACAAAAAGTGATTTTTCAATATTGTTAGGCAATTTGTGACGCATAAGTAGAGAAATCTATGAAATGTTACAAAAAGTCGAAATTATTTGTGTAATAAATATTAATTTTAATTAATAGCAATTTCGATGTGAATGAGAATCATTTTAATTATAAGATACACTCATTTTTTATGTTCATTTTCAAACTGAGAGAATTCACCAAAATCTTACAAATTTTTTTAAGATTCCGACTCTGTCTGGAACTGTTTATGAAAGAAATAGATTTTTTCTTTGAAGCTTTATAGAGACTTAGATTTATTTTTTAGATACATTTGGATTCTATTCATATTTTTGAGATATAGGAGGTATTTTCTAAAAGAAAACTAGCTATGAAAGTGCTGAAAAGCTAACCAAAGCGTTTTGGAAATTTCTCTACTATTAGTATCCTTCCATATCTATGATTGAAAGTGTATAAGAACATATTCTATATATAATAACTTATCTAAGGGGTATTTAATGATAGTATACTAATTACAGAGTACCTAACCACAGTTGGACATAGACATATAACCCCGATTGTCTATGTCTATCATCTGTCCCACCCTCCGACAGTTCGTCAATGCAATGCACAGTTCCATCTTATGGAGCCCCCTCTCTTTCGCTCACTCAAGTGCTCACTCTGACAATGACGGCGTGGAAACCCAATATGCGATCTCGAAGTCAACGTCATTGTCCGTTAGACGTACATAGATAGATAGATGATGTGTTTTGTTTTTTTTTTTCCAACAGAGTTCCATTGAGCTCTGGGTCTCTAACAGTCTCGCACAGTTTTATGTAATGTTGGTTGCTCCATTGACAGAAACAAAAACTGGACGCGCATCGTTGTCATTTTGAAATATGACTATGAACAATATGAGGAAGAGGACTGACTTTGGATGAGTGACAGGATGCTTTTGCTGAAAAAAAAAGAAGCTACAAGCTGGCGTTGGTGGTCCTCAGGCTTACAGTTAGGAATGAAGGAAACCAAAAGAAGGCTATTAATTAACACAACTTAGGGCCGAAGAACTGAGCCAGAGCCAGCGTCATGGCCAGCCAACCCACGTAGATCTCTTGCCTCTGACATTTACAAATGCAACACTTCTTCATCGAGGGGAGAAATCGAGATTCGAGTTGACGGTATATAAAATTAGCATATAAATTTAGAGGTGTTGCATTTTGTACTCGTATTTATACAATATTTATGAATGAATAAAACTGACAGAGACTAAGCAGGAGGTGGAGTTAGACGAATTCACAATCTAGCCAAGGTCAGTCAGACAGAAAGAGAGCGAGAGAGAGAGAGAGAGCAACAACTAAACAGCAATCGCTTCGCTTCCATGGCAGTTTATGGCCAAGAAGTTTGCTTGACTCTGAGATTTATTGGCATGTTATTCTAATTGCTATTTATTAGTGGCGGGGGCTTACTTGCAGCTGCTTTTGCCTTTGCCTTTGCCTGCCTGCCTATCTGTCTGTCTGCCATTTGTTCATTCATTCATTTAGTCATTCCATTCCATTCCGCACTGCACCGCACCGCAGCATTCATTCATTTATTCATTCAAGCTGGCAAGCAATCAATGTGCAAATTTGCATTTGCATGTGCTTAACCCACTTGCTTGGTATGTGGCTAACAATCCAACACAAAACACACAAAATCGAACTGCATTTTTACCACATGTGTGAATATGTTGCATAGAAAATTCTTTTCATTCGAAACAATAAAATTAATTAACATTTAACAAAACGGCATTTCAAGTATTTGTGTGACCAATCTAAGTTAACCTATTTAGAAGAATTTTATCCCAGATTCGCTTAGAATAAGAATTAAAGAGGAATTTTTCCAACTTAGAACTAAAGTTTGGTTTCCTCTTAACCAAAATGTGGGTCCCACTTGATGATATTCTTGCTTAGGACCTCTTAAAAGATCATTTATTGATTTCAATTTTGACCTTTGGATCATTAAAAGAAAGAAAAAGCTGACTTTTCCATAAAGAAAAGTTTTTTATTTTTTAGAGTTTACTACAGATTGAATGGTATTAGAAATAGAACACCTAAATTTAGACATAATTTTGAAGGGAGACGGAGAACATAAAACACTCAATGAAATAATAAATCCTATCACATATTTTTAATTCTATGTTTGAGACTTTTATGTTGCATCTACAAATCATTCGTTACCATAATTTTATGATCTAAGTTTTGATCTATTTTTCCATTGATTTCAACACCTCCCTCACATTTGTGGCAGGTTAATTGCATCCGTTGTACACGTTTATAAGCATATTCTACCCACACTTTAATTTCACATTCTAAGTGATCCCACAACCCACGAGTCTAACGAATTCTTCTTCCGTTTTCATTTAACATCTTCAAGTTAATTGCAACTAATGAATTTGTTTATGTTTTTTTAGTATACCAAAGATTCCATATTCTAATTTTCCCAAACGATTGGTAATTAGTTTTTATTTCGTTGAGGAAATTACAAAGAAACAACAACAACAACAATCAGTAGGTGACTGTAGGCGTTGTGTCTAACCCAAAGTCAATTTGGTTCCCGCTTTATTGAGTGGAGTGCTGAGAAGGTGGAGGTGGAAATGATGGTGGAGGAGTGGCGAAGCAGGGAAGCTATCATCAAATATCTTTTATAGCGGATTCTGTGGCTATCAAAAGACCATAAACTAAGCCATACCGCAAATCGTAGCTATTACCGCTAGAGACAAGAAGAGGAAAATTAATATGCAACATTTCGTGTAATTCGCCCACCGCGAAAACACTTCCTTAATGGAAACGGTACGCTAGGTAGAGACGGACGGTGAAGGGGGCACCACATCAGAGAGAGAGAGAAAGAGAGAGAGAGGGGGGAGAGCCAGGGCCAACTAATGCGTGCATAATTTTTAATAAATATTTTTCAAGATCTCGGCACAGCTGCAGGCTGCCATTTAGGGTGGAGATTGGAGATCAACTCTCGGTCCCGAGACGAGCATAGAAGCGGGGAACCGACCTGTGCAACGCTTCCTGGTTTAATTAATAAGGCAGACGCTTGACTACAGTGGCACAAAAATGAGAATGAGTGCCATTAATTTGTGTTGGTAAAAATTTAAAAATTGTTAATAAATCGCTTTTATGTAAAAAAGAAGTTTTGGAAAATAAAACATAAATTAATTTTTAACTAGCATAAATAAAAATCTAACTTGGTTACAGTTTCCATCAAGTTTAAAAATTTGTACTTGCAGTTTTACACTTGTTTTCAATACAATTTGGTTTTTGCAATATCTTTTAGTTAAAGTTTTTTAAACGATTTGTAAAGGATTAAATAAGATATAAGTATTAGTTAAATTTTTACATATTTCTAAAATATAATATACACATTTTTCAGAATTTTTGACATAAATTAACTAGCTTAAATAGTGGGAAACCAACACCATTTCATTATATGTATGTCTTAAACGCCGGATAAAGATTGAATTTGGTTTCGTTCGATTTGTTTTGTACTAAATAAGATAAAAATTTTGGATATACATATCTACTCCAGGGTAAAAAGCATTTTTTTTTTTTAAATAAATAGTTTAAAGTTTGAAGTGTTTTGATTCGGTAGAGGAACTTTCATTTGATATAAAGTGAAAAAGGTAACTTTTTCCAGACTCCATCTACAATCTACACAAATTTTGCTCGGACTTATCACATGGATTGGAAATTTTAGACTTTACATATATCAGAAATTAACAATTTTGGCACTATCTACAAGTTGTTTTGAATCTCTTCTTTGATCGTAAACTTGTGAGTCCAAAAACAAGTTGATTGATTTTCATAGAAAGGAACTAGAGGCCCATGAGTTTTTTCATACTTTGAAGCCAAATGAACATTAAAATAAAGTCATGCATGATAGATGTAATCATATTAAGTTTTTATACCACTGTGCCACTTTGTTTTGTAGTGCAGAAAATGGCCTCTGGTCTTTTGCTACTTGTCAATCAACAACATTTCTGAACGGTGGCCACAAGCTGATGACGATGATTATGATTATCAATTTCATTATCAGAGGCAAAGAGTCAAGCGAGAGCTGTGGAGAGATGTTGAAACCAGTGCATGCTAAACATGAAGGAGCCTAGGCTCCAAACACTTCCGTTTTTGGGGCAGGTACATTGAACTGGCAGCAGCAGCAGCAGCAGCATCAGCAATTCAAGGCAAAACTCAATTCCAACTCACGCAAAAGTCATCGTTGTCGAAGTTCCCCTTCATCCCGTTGCAGAAACCAGGACTGTCTCATCTCATCTCTCCCTCTGGCCCAGGCTTATCGGCTGCTGCTCAACCACGTGTTTGTCTGTCCGCCATCCAACCCCACCCCCTGTTGACTGTCCTGTGTCTCTGAGCAGGTTTTTCTTTTTTAAAAATTATGCACTTTGTATGCAGAAAAGTTGGCGAGGCGATAAAAATCTGCATAATTTCAAGTCGTAAGTTTATTGCCGTTTCCTAGCGCGCCGATGTTGCTGCTGCAACAGCGTTTTCCCCACCTTTTATCCCCTTTCTGATGAGCGTATATGTATGTATATATGTACATATATATGCCCTTTCATAATCGTAATCAATATTAAGTTATATGATAAATTATCGACGCCAAATTGCAGCATTTAAGTTGTCAAAGGAAATTATCAGAAATTATGCTAAAAAGGGTTGCAGCATTCAGATTTTACGCAAAAATTAAACTCTTCTCTGCGGGGGAAATTTCGCTTAACTGTCAATTTATCTTAAGGGTTATGGACCAAAACGATTGGAAGCCAATTATCATATGTGATTGGTTTATTTTGAAAAAAGTGGATGAATCAATTTGGACATTGAAACCGTTTTTAACAATATAAATTACTTTGAAAACCATTCTAGTATAAGTTTAGATTTTTTTCATAGCATTTAACTTAAGTGTAGAGAAAAACTAATAGAGTATCCATCAGGTGAGTCAAAGTTATCTTCTTTCAATTTCTAATTTATATGTTCCAAGAATTGTCGGGTCTTTATTCAAGACACTTTTTGTTTTCTCCCAACATCCATTGACTAACTTGATTGATTTGTTAACCCATTTGCTGTTGTTGTTGTTGTCCATTCTCTAGCCACCCACAAAGATTTGCATATTCAAAAGTTAACCCAAATATCATGGAAATGTGGAGCTAGCAAACACCTCTAAGGCATGAAGCCTGTGGGGGGGCAGGGGTATAGCATTCAATTAAGTTCAGGTGCATGGCCAGTAGACAAAACAAATGAAATCCTAATAACTGCCAAACGAAAGACACAAAAAAAAACTACAAGAGGAAGTAGTAGAATAATGGCCAGAGAAAGATATATGCCCAAGTATGTATATGGAAAGCTATAGACAATAACAAATTGGCTGCACCTGCAGCTGACGATGATGATGATGATGGGAAGGGAGTGGGCAGGTAGAAGCTCGGGTGAACGTGTTAAGCCAGTGCACATAATTGCTTAAGTTGTGTGGGGCAAAGAAAAAAAAAGGGACCAAAAAACGAAGCAAAAGAAATCCCGCATTACTTTTTTTTTTACTGGGTAACCCAGAGCCCAAAGCTACCTTTTTTGCTGCCGGTTAGGAAGGGAATTGTGTGAGTTAGTTAATGGACTGGCTGACTACTTTCTAATGAAGTGTAAGATACGGTGCGGGGGTTCCATAAACAAACTCAATTTACTTGAACAATGTTGCAAGTGGCAACTCTGATATGAAAATATCAAAGTGCCACCAACTGCGTATCCAAAACTGGAAGATACAAATGATCATGATGAGAAGAATAATCAATTTTTTTAAGAGTTTTTCAAAGTTAAATCTTTTAGCAAGTGATAGATGTGACAGCAAATTGAGTAACTGGGCTCTGGCTATAACTAACCAATTTTAGTCTGGGCAAATAATTGCAGGAAGTTTAAAAACTTGAATCTGAAATTTAAAAGCTTTGACTGTATTGAATTGAATTGTAGAAAAAGGCTAGAATATATGTTAAATACGGTTATTAACGCTCCCAAAAAGTTAGATTAAATTCGATTGAAACGAAAATAACACATTTCAATTAATGTTATGACAGAAACAGAAAATATTTTTTATATTAAGACTAGCTTTAAGTGAAAAGTCGGTTAATAATGAAATAATCTAGTTCTCGACCTAAAAAATAGAGTAGAGTAGAGAAGTAGCCTATTCAGCGGATAAATACGATGGTGGTCATAATCGCAACAGTCATATAAATGTCATCAAGTCGAAACCAGATCAATGGCAGATACATTAAAAGCCTTTGCAGCCCTTTGATCAAAATAACTATGTCTTAGATAAGGGTAACTAGTAAGGGTCTATTGAAATAACTACTTCTGAGTGAGAAAAAATTCTTATAAGAAGCCACCCAATAGGTCTCTGAAGAAGCATTTCCGTCTCAAAATAATTCACCTACTACTGCGTCGACTATTCCTCATGTTAAGCGAAATAATTGTCTAAGTATTTTAATATTAGTACGAAGTTTTATAATCATTAGTTTAATGGATCTAATATTTAACGAATAATTGTTTAAAAATTATGATTGTTTTATTTGTGATTGGCAGTTTTGGTGTTTGAAAACTTTATTCATTTGCATTTTGTTATAAGCAATTAACGATTATGTTATTAAACAGTATGAGAAATAAAGTATTAAACACGTTATTAGGTCTGTTTAAAATGCTTGTTTTTAGTTATTGACTAAAAGTTGACTTAAAGTCAAAGCCAAATTCTATGGCAAATGACAATTAGGTAGTCTAATTCATTGTCCATAGATTTGCATATCTTGTAGGCCTAGTAAAGTAATGTCAACTTCGAAAAGAGCAAATGAATTCAATTATTCGTCACCTGACTGTCTTTTTGGATGATTTTGCTTAGATTCCAAGATTGTTAGATTAGATTTCTAATTGTGTTTAATGGCTTTCATTATGGGGCTTAATTTATTTAGACATTTCACTGGTAATTTCCTTAATGTTCTTTTGGAGGTTTACCTTTTTATCATTAATGCACCTTTCATTACTTTTGTCACTTTATTTGAAGAGCGTGAAAATTCATATGGTAATTAATTATCAGAACCATTGGTAATATTATTTGCAAAGTGTATTCAAATTGTAGTTTATTCTATTTGAGTCTTCTTACGTGAAGATCATTAAAATAAACTTTTTCACATATGCACAAAAAAAGAAAGTAATATTGTCTTTTGACTACTTTTTTTTTTTGTTTCTTTTGCCCCGCCCTCAATTTACGATTATTATTATTTCTTTTTGTTGGTTTTGCTTTTGTTTTTAGCTAGCTAGCTGGATGGTTGGATGGCTGGATGGCTGGCTAGCACAGCATAGCACAGCATAGCACATCCGGTTAATGGTGGTTAGTTGCCGTCTGCTTCTCAAACTTCACAACAACAACAACAACAACAACTACTAACCACCATCTAAGCAACGAATGTTAATTAAATACCTGTCCATCCATTAAAAAACATACGTAAATTTATGTTGTTAACAAGGAAGTGCGCGGTGAGCATGCGCACACTTTTATTATTATCATCGTCGACGTCGACGTCGTTGCTCCCCTCCACCCTCCCCCTCCCTCTACCACTACCCTCTTCACTGGTCTTTGAAACGAAGTTGCGACGTCGCTCAAACTTCAGTTTGAGCCATTTCTTTGGCCGTACCCGGATTGCTTCCTTCAACCAAATGTGTATGTTTCTCTCTCTCTCTCCCTCTCTTTCTTTCACTACATCCCTCCCTTTATGGTGGTGCGCGGTGGTGTGCGGTGGTGCAGTGGTAACTGTTTGTTGCTGGTGCAACCATTTGCATATGTCGCGCGAATGCTAGCTGCGGTTTTAACGATGCGCTGTCGCCACGTCGCTACGTCATTCGCTAATTGGTCGAGATACAAATCGCCACGAGAGAGTGAAGGAAGAGGCGTTGCCTGGACTTGGTTCAACTAGTACTACCAACCATTAGGTAGAGAGAAGTTGGCGCTGGTGCTGTTACTGGTGCCATACCGTCACCATCATCGTCATTATTACCGGACTCCAGTGGCACTTTCTTTGCCAGCCAAGCAACAAATCGGCTGCTGCTGCTACAAACTGAAAAGAGGCTGTCAAATATTTGCTCAAGTGTTTTTTTTCGTTTCCCCCCCCTTCCCCCATTGGTAGACATGGCGACCAATTTGCTTTATGGGATTTACTTGTACGATAGGCTGGTTTTTTTTTTTTTTTTTTGGCATTTTTGGTAGAAAGTGGCGGCCATCGAAAATTTGGTTAGCCTTAATGCATTCAAGGTGTGATTTCTTTAACCCTCACCCCAATCACCCCCAATCGCCCCCTCGTTACTCTCTTGCGACTCCTTCAACGTTTTTCCTCTTACTGGTTTGCTAAGTTTAATGGCTTAAAATGACCATACAGAACTAGTTGACTTAGACTCTGAGTTCTTGAAGCAAACAGAAAACAAGGGAGGGGAGAAGCAGTATTAGCTCTAGGCCGTAGAGTAAGTAACAGACTTCATTTGCCACACTGAATGCTGAATGTAATTGGTAAATTGATCTCGCTTATTTATACTTATGTATTATTTGTATTCCCTTTGCAAATGATTATCTACCTAAGGCAACATTTTATTCAACTATTTAGTAGGAATCACTCGAGTTAACGTTGAAAAGATTTGATTAACCCAAGCATCGTCTCAATTTTCTAGACATTTAGAATGAACTGCTTAGGATAGACTTTGGTTTTTGAGAATTAAATTTCTGACATTTTCAGTAAGTAAGGAAATAATGCATTTCCGCCATTAGCGCTTAAAATTTTTAAAAGATATCTATTGCTTTACTGAATAGTTTTGAACTTGGTACTAAAAATGCAATAAATCTGTATTCGCTGGATTTCATTAACTGCCTTAGGAGTTATTCTATCAGAATCAAGCATCTTCTGTTAGAAGAGTGCTAGAAATCTTTAATAATTTTAATGGATTGAATGAAATTGAATTAAAAGAATTGTTTTCGTCACTTAAAAGTTCGTTTTCTTTTTATTTTCAAAATCAGACAACAAACTAAAACATTAAAAATGAGCAATAACATTTTCTAAATTTTAAAGATATAGAAAAAATATCATTCGTGGGTTAAGTCGACTGACAAAAATCTCTCTTTTAATTAAACGAAAGATAATCTTTTAGAGCTTCTTAGGGAAAAGTCTAGCAGGAAAGATGATGACACTTGCTATCGAACTACTCTTCGATCCCGATTCTAACACTTGCTCTATTGAGAGGGTAAAAAGCAGAGCAGGTATACTTACAAATACCTAAACATGTAAAACTTAAATAATAACAACAAAAAAAAAAGAGTCTAGAATTTGTAATTAGCTCTAATAAAAGTAGAATAAAATAGAATATGCTTTCCTCTAAGCATGCCGTCATTGTTCTTTGACTCAACTGGGTTCCACAAAAGCATCTGATCTAAACTTTTTTACTCTCGTTTACTACAAATTAATCCTTTTTGATGTTGTCCCGATTGATAAAGATGCTGAATCTACTCTCTATTTTAACGATTAATTTGTCAATCATTAACTGTGATTTCAAAACTATCTTCAAAAATAAAATGGTCGAGATTTCTCGCATCGCTAAAATGTGTTTTTGAGTTTTATTTCTGACTAATACGTGACCATTTTTCAATTTTTCTTGAAACCATTAATAAATTAATTTTTTTTAAAATAATCAGTTGCAAATCATTTCGAATTCACTTAATAATCAAAAGTCCAAAGTGTTCAATGATATTTGGTGGCCGTCAATTGATAAATTTTTAAGTTTGAGCAATACAAGTTATCGGCTTAAAAACAATAATAAAACTTCCTCACTTAGACTAGCAATGCTTTCACTTAATTTATCTTACCTTTGTTCTATATAATGGATTACTAAAATCCCAATCGGGTGCCACAAACAAATATCCGCATTTGGAGACCTTTCGCGATGCCTGAAAAATGTTACAAGAGAAATTGTTATTAATATTTATGCAAATCAAATAAAAAAAAATGAAGAGCTAATTTGGTTAACTAAGAAACGAAATATGATGAAATGTTGGCATGCTAATTGATAAAAAATATAAGCAATATATTGCATAATTTGCACCGATTTATGACAGTCTTATGTAAATATTACTAATATCTATACTTTGCCTATTCATTAATAACACAAAAACTTTTTGCCGAAAGCCAACAAATGGCCAAATAACAAAAGCAAAAACAAAATTTGTTATCACATTTGGCTTATCGCTGGCGCAGCAAATACACAAAATTTAAATGTATTTTTAATTAAAAGTGTCAATATTTCTTAGCTCCCTTTTGCTTTTGGTTTTTATCATGGTTTACTTATCGCAGAATTTTCTCTTGTGTTTTAGCCAAATTGGTTGTGTGTGTGTGTGTGTGTGTGTGTGTGTGTGGGGGGGCACGTGTCACAAATTTGCTTGGCTATTTTGGTTGCTATTTTTTCGGGTATCCGTTCCCTCTAAGCCATGACTAATGTTAATGACATGAGCCAATTTAACTGTCGGCGCGGTATTTTTGCCTTTTTTTTCTGCTTCTATTTTTGGGTAAAAGCAAATAAAATAAATTACAAGTACAAGTAAAACAAAAAACCGCATAAAAAAGCCAACAAAAAAAAAAAAAAACAATAATTGGTATGAGTGCGGGAAGTACGGCGAGTGGTGGGGTTGACTGAGTTTCTGGGGCTGGTTCAGGGAATTGTTGGCCTTTTGCACACCTCTAAAAGTCTACCACAACAACAATTGGGTTTGTTTGACTTAAAGTGGATTCGGTCGTTAGCCGCCAAGTCGCAGCACCGTTTGGGCGGGTGGGTGTAGACGACCGACCGACCGACCGACCGATCCTAACAATGCAACCAAGCCAATTGAACCCAGCTGAACCGCGATTAAATTTATTGAAATTCACAAATCACTAAAAGAGGCTGGAACACTTTTTTTTTGCTGAGCTAGATTAAATTGCTTATAGACGCGATATCAAACTATAAATTTTTTTTCTCTCTACACTTACTAAAATTACTACTAATGCTCATGATCCTTTAAGCATTATATTTCGTAAAACATTTTTATAATATCAACTAAGCGTAATCTATCAAGCATTAAACAATATTTTTTCAAAAATTTTTTAAATTTGTAAATTATAATCTAAGCCCGACATTTTAAGAGCTTTCATTTACAAGAACTTCTGAACTTCGAACTGAGACACGAATCGAGGGAGATTAGAGTGTTTAGTGGGAAAACTTTAAAGAATAAACTTTAATGAACCAAATTGTATGGCCTTAGGAACTTTTTTATTCCATAGCAAAAACTTTTTAAAAACTAAACTCTTTTAAGAAACTATTTTAAAAAATTACCTACTTCCATTTCAAAATTAACTCTCCAGATTTAGTTCAACTTTACTAACTGCAACTAAATATAATTCAAACAAAATTTAAAATTAATTTTTGTAAGTTGTTTTTTTTTTTAGAATTTAAAATACCAACAAAATAAATCCAATAACTTCTATCTAGGTGAAAATGTTCATTTAACCTATCGAGGTAAAAAACATCGATAGTCCAAACATTCAAAAATTCAATAATATTTAAAAAATTCGTTGCTCATTGCAAAAATAAAATATAATGTTTCTAAATGACAATAAGAAATCGAATTGGTCCTTTAGTTTAATATCCTTCTTGCACTCAGAAGTATTTTATTTTGTTTGGCATCAAAGGAACGTTTAAAGTGCTATTGGGACTATTGAATGTTTTGACTATCGATAGTTTTCCATCACTATTTCAAATAAGTTCGTACACAAAGTAACAGAACTGACGAGTTTTTTAAAGGTAATGTCATCCTGAACTTTTAAAATCAATCCCTATCAATATACGTTTTACAATCTGTCTACATAAATATATATTTTTTATTACCCTACATTCTTTAGGTACATTAGGTTGACATTGGGAATGTGTCACGTTCCATTTGTAGTGGAAACTTCCCCTTGAGTCACTAAGCATTCTACATATAAGGTACTATAAAAACTGAATGCCATAAAAGTACTTTTTCTGAGCATTATTTTTGGTAAATTTTTTGTGGTTAGCATTTAGTTCTGAGAACATTTAGTTTCAGTTCCATGTCAGCTAGATTTTGGCTATAGATCCCTGAATGCTAGTCTCTGTAGTTTACCAAGTTGTTTAGTGTTCAACAATTTCTGTCACTTTTCATAGAGATACATTTTATGAGGTTTGGGGCTCAAGCAAGCAATTAGGCTCGCCTTTTACAATAAAGTTTTGTCACTCGACCAACTGGCTGGGGATCGACCCCGATCATGTCTTGTAAGCTGACACCATAGAAACCTCCAACTCAAACTCAAGTTGAACACAGAAATGCCAAAAACGAAATGTGTAACACGGTAGTTCCCAGCTCTATGGCCAGCTAGCTTAACTACAAGCCGCCACAAAATCGACTTCCTCTCTGCCTTTCTGCCTCTCTTGTCTGTGTGTGTGTGTGTGTGTGTGTGTGTAGCTCCTGCAACTGTTTCTCCTTTTGACTCCATTTACTCCCCAAAAAAAAAAAAGCTGCTGCTCCGTATTTTGGAGTCTCCCGTGTTGCACTCTGCTGTCTCGTTTGCAATTACGTTGGCTAATTTTATTTATCTCGTTTGTGTTATTTTTGAGATTTTTTTTTTTTTTTTGTTTTGTTTGTGGGCTTTCTTATTGTTGTTGTTGTTGTCGTCGGCGGTGGCGGCGGGTCGTTTAAATGCGCCATTAACATTGATTTATGTGAAAAATCGCACGTTTGTATTCAAATTGAACGAGTCAGAGAGCAAGACAGAGATAGCTAGAGTAAGAGTGACAGAGAGAGAGAGAGAGAGAGAGAGAGAGGGGGAGGGGGCCGGGAAAGATTAACAGACTGTTGCAAGTTGCAGTTGCAGTGGCAGTTGCAACTTTACAGTAGCCCAGCATTGCTGTCAGGCTTTCATCAGGTTTTAGTCACTCGGACACGTTTTTACTATAAATTTCAATGGGCTTTAGCTTTGAGGTTGGTATTTCTTGGCACCTTCTAAAACTTTGCCACACGATCCAAACAGAATGCGATCTACTTTTGTCACATTTAAACTGTGCTCAATATGTGTGTGTGTGTGTGTGTGTGAGTCTAATGAGAATTGTGTGAGCCGCCTTAAGAAGCCAAGGGCTATTTTTTCTACATTTTTTTTTTTTTTTTGGTCCCCTGGCCACTTGTAATACTCCGACATGTAGCTTAAGCCTGACTTTATAGACTTTGTTGCCTCACACACACACACACAGAAATTATCAATGCCATTGTGTGATTTCAGCAAACAAAAACAGAAACTGAAACACAGAAACAGAAACGGAACGAAAACAACAAAAATCGTGACTAAATGAGTCACAATTGTCTTCCAAATTGTGCGAACTGTTTTCATTTTAAGAGTTACCATGCATATACAGACAAACAGACAGACAGACAGTCACACTCATGCCCAACCGACCAACCTACCTCCCCACAATGATTGAATTAATCAAATCAAATCTAAAGTTAACATAACACTCATCAAATGCTCTACAAAAATTTCAACAAGAATACTTTAGCTCTGAAGGTTTCGTTGAAATCGTAAAAAAGAAACTTCTCTGTAGCTAAATGTTGATCCATTTCTATGTAGCCAATAAAACTAAAATTTTGTTTAAATAAATCTTTTAAAAATCGAATAATTGGTTAGTAAACGTTTTCTATGGTTTTTAAAAATTTTAAAAATTTCATTTAGTTAGACAAAATTTAAAAAAAAAAATTTTATTTGTCGATTTCTTTTGAATCTAAGCTAAACTTGATTCTGCTTAAAGGTACATCAAGCTTTACCGTTTATTACATTTCTTAAAATGTGAAAAGATTATTTTCATTAACGTATAACTAAAATTTAAAGAAACTTACCGAAAAATACTAATATTATTCTCAATAACCAATAACTAAAATCTAAAAATAGCTCCAAGCAACTTAATATGTTTTTAAACGATAATTTTACCTACAAAAGAAAGGGTTTTAGGCTTCTTTATTTATATAACAATATATATTTCGATTCCTAATTGTGTAATTGTTGTAATGGGATACGATTCTTAACCAAAATCCTTTCTTAAAAAGTTTAAAATTAGTTATAATAAAATCATTTCATAAGATTTTTACCCTTGGTAAAAACTGTACCGATATGGTATATCATATAATGCCTATTTCTCCAGTCAGTGTATTAACAACAACAATAACAACAAAAGACCCATGCTGGAAAATTTATGCATCGCGCATGTCGCTGCTGACACACAAATGAAGCAGGGAGAAGGCCGCGTGCAGAATTTTGAGTGAGGCGGCAGCGGTGGCGGCAACGGTGGGCGTGGTGGCCGTAGCGGCAGCAGCAGCAGCAGCACCAGCTGGGAGGGGTCCCGCCCGCTGGCTAATGAAGCCAAGTGCTTTTGCCATAATGTGGGCAGATCGAAGCGGATCAGCGACAACACAACACCGAATAAAAACAAAAAAAATAAGTGAATAAAAAATGAGTTTGCACGTTGATGACAAAACAAATCAAAAGAATTGAAAATTGAAAATAATAGAAAAAACTAAACGACATAAACCAGATTGCTATCATAAAAACACACACAACGAAATTTATAGAAAATCATTAAACGAATCATGATCCGATTGCCCAACTGAGTGGGGAATAGTATCAAGTTTTAGGTAAATTGAATCCTTAATAAAAGTCAACTAAATCCAACTAGAATTGAAACGATTTCAATTTAATAGATACGTTTTCTGTAAACTAAAAATAAAGATTAGAAAAGTCATAAGCAGAATTATCTAATGAATCCAATTTAGTATTAGATGTTGACTATATAAGTTAAGGGATCGAATGATTTTAAAGGAATTTTCATACGATTTCCATTACTAAAATGGAAAATTAAGAAATGCATATTCAAAGTTATATGTATGTATATATTTTAAAGAGTTAAAATAAATTGTTTTTTGAAATGAATTCAAATAGAATTTAAGAAACAAAAAGATATAACGAGAATATTAAAGATTGATCTTAAAAACTAAGCACCAAAAAATATTAATTCTTCAATCTTAGCCACTGAAATTAACAGATTAACAACAAAAATTGTTTGTTTAGAAGCATCTCAAAACTGCTTATCTTTAAACCTTTGCGTTCCTTTTGTGTTTTTTTTTTGCGACTTTTTTCAAATTAAGTAAGCTTTATATTATTTTTTAATATATTTTAAACTCTCTCGCGGATCGCTTTTGCGTTTAACTTATAAAGAAATGAGATTATAAAATACATTCAATTGACTTAAACTTTTTAAAAATGCATTTTATAAAGACTTTGATTTAAAAATGACTTAAATGACTCAAAATAAAATTAAAGCAAACAGAGTTTCAGCACTTATTGATCTATTACACTTAGGATATTGATTTGCAAATCAAAGAAATCTTTGCAAACATTAAATATAGACAAGAGAATCTGTATTGGAATTCCTGAAAATAAGTACAAAAAAAAAAAAAAAGAAACTGAAATGAGGCAACTAGTTATGACATTAGCTACTTAATAGACACACCAATACACTTGAAATGAAGTCATGCAAACGCAATTATATATGACAGACAGAAGAAACAATTTCTATAGATACGAATACGAGTGAGTATGAGTGTGAGTCTATGTGAATGCGACTTATAACTCATACTTATCCTCAATATAGACACTTTTTTATATACTTACTGGTTCTGCCATAGACATGGACTATTGCGCAAGCGTGCAAGATATGAATAGAGAATTGCATTCGGTTAGTAATAGAATTATAGAGAGACAGAGAGAGAGAAAGACTGAGACAAAGATAGAACTATGGTAAATCCAAAAATGACTCAATTAATAGAAGATGATGATGATGCATTTTGACATTTAGCCACATTCGAGATGACATTCAAGACATCCCAGATGAAACCAGAGAGACGACTAAAAACTAAGACTTAGACCAAGCCGAGCCTTTTGCTTTAGCCCCAGCCAAATGAATTTAAATTGCCGCCAACTTGTTTTCGATTTAATTTGATAACGATGACTTCTCGCATACTTATGACTTATGTATACTGTGAAATGTCAAATCAAAAAGTCACGTTTTCCACGATCTTTTGCTCATAAATCGCCAACTTGAGAGGAAAATTTCACTTTTTTTTTTTCTTTTCTGTTTTTGTTGTCTTTCTTGCTTTTATTATTAGTTTTCTGCTTCTTCTTCTTTTTCTTGATGCTGCGATGGCTAATAAGCTAAAAACCGATTGACAAATAAACAATTTAAGAGTGAGTGAGTGAGACAAAGTCTTTGGGGGTGGGGGGAGAGACAGACAGACAGAGACACACGCACACGTGGACCATGTCCAAGTCAAAGTCAAAGTAAAACTTGTCGCCGTCTTTACTTTGGAGTGGAAAGTTGTTTGCAGCTGAATCTGTTGAATCTCCTGGGCTTTTAACTCAATTTCTGTCTGGTTTTAGCCAACCAGGCAACGGGCAATGCGAGTTGCCGCTGCCGCTGCCACTGCCACTTGAGTTGCAATATCTATGCGGCTTAATAAGCCAGCTAGTATAATAAAACCCGCATCCTCAATTAGACGAAACAACTAACTAAGTTCGATCACATATAATGAAGCATTCTGTTGGAGCTCCAAATGCTTTGTTCAACAAAAATCGAAACTGTTTAAACAAACATGGCAGGAAACTAAAAACAAATAATGATTCGGTTTTAGCTGTAAATATATTTTCGGTTTTGGTCTATCAAATATGCATTATTTACTTTTACGTTTTAATCTATCAAATTTTCTTATTTTTCGCTTTGTTTTACAAAAGTCTTTTCCCTAGTCTATTATTTGAAACATTTTAGAGTTAATTTACAATTGTTGACATTTAAGCCGCGACATTCAATCATGTTACTATTTAAGTTTATGTTTTTCTTTATTTCTACTTCTTCTATGTATACTAGACGTTATAATTCTCAACTTGTTTTAGCACTCTCCTTCTTACTAAAGGACGATGGCTTCTCTTTTAAGCTTTGAGCTTTATTACAAAGCTTGACTTAGAAACATTTTAGAGTTCATTTAGAGTTGTTGACATTTAGCTAAGGTTTTTCAGTTCTTCAGTTTTACAAATCACAAATCGTATTTTAAGTTCTGTATCTAAATCTTTGAGACGCGAAATTCAATCATGTTACTATTTAAATTCATATTTTTCTTATTTTCTACTTCTTCTATAGTATACGTTTTAATTCTCATCTTGTTTTAGCACTCTTCTTCTTACTAAAGGACGATGGCTTTTATTTTAAGCTTTAAGCTTTATCACAAAGCTTGACTTTATGAACCCTTTGACCATAATTTAGATTTTTCTTTATCTTTTTTTCCCTTTCTTGGCCTTCTAAGAGAGTATTTACCACAAACTTTAATTACTTAATTCTAAATTAAAATTAAATTGTTCATATACAAATTTTGTCTAAATCTAAGTAGCAATCGACACCTGTGAGGGCATTTTTCTTAGAAGGTTAACCAGCCCAAGTTGACCCAACATACTTTACATTTATTCATAATATTTGAGTCACATAAGTATTTCCACTTGCTTCAACACTGTCTTTTAAATGTGCTTGTAGAGAGCTCAACAAGTTGTTGGAATATTAAATAAGTTGGCGTTTAGCTATTTTTATATCTGCGGTTTATCAACAAGCAAATATTAAAGGAATTCCGGTAAAAACAAAACAAAAAAAAACAAACATAAATTGTAAGTGGCATTTTTGTATTTCTGGTTTTCCAAATCAATTCTCATGAAATTGTTGAGCGTATGGAATTTTGAGTCAGTTATATTTTTCCCTTTTAGCGAATTCTCGCGAAATTGGAGTTTCCAAAAACAAAATGCCCAACATTTCATACAAAGGATGTGATCTTATTTTAGAGATGCTTTTTGCATAACTCAGATCTGGCTTTCGGCGGCCCTTCATGTAAATTGCAGGCTATCAATTCCAATAATTGAACCATCAAATTGTAAGCTTTTGGCATAAGTGGGACACAACAGCAGAAGAGAGAGAGAAAGAGATGTGTTTAAAATGATTGAGTGCAACAATTGAAATATATATGAACCAGTATATATATTTTCCGCCTTCTTTTTTCCCCCCGCCTTATATGAAAATCGAAAAAAAAAAAAAAAACAAAATCGTATAATTAATGTGTGAGAACAACTTTCTTCCGTTGACCATGACGTCGAAAATGAAAGTGACTTGGCTGGCTGCCAGTTTTGAACGAAGGGCCATACTATGGACCACGACGGATCATGGTTTTGTTTTTTTTTTCTTTTTGTTGGTCGCGTTGTGATTTTAGGCGGGCGATTAAGCCCATATGAAGGCTAATCTTTGCCTCATTCATAAATACCACACATCTGGTAAGTGGAAACGCACAGACATGAAATATGATTAATAAGTTTCGCACGCTTATTAAAGTTTCATCCGCCCCACCCTTGTGCCCTCTCTCAACCATCATCATCCTCTCTTGGGAAAGAGTTGGCAGTAGGAAGAAGAAGAAAGTGGTTAAATCTCACAGAGCATAAACAGACAGACAGGTTGAGTGAGTGACTGCAATGTCGCGCGATGGATGGTCGAAGATTTTTGTTGTTTTCCGAGGTCGTTCCCAATCCATAGACTGTTGGCCATCGAAAAGGGTAAAGGCAGAAAGACAACGATCTGCCTCTGGTAATTTATAAGCGACGACTAAGGTAAGCAACAGCAACAGCAACAGCAGCATCAGCTCAGCGGGTAAACAGAAGGTAAAAGACGTGGGGACATCAAAAAAAAAAAAAAAACATAAAAATATTTGCAAAATAACGAATTGTGATTACCCTAATGACTTTAAGATAGTTCTTAATGTAAATGGGGTCACTTGGACTAATAATAAACTAGAAATTCCCAATTCAATTTGCTGAGATGAAAAAAGATGCAGTAAGAAATTAGTTTAAAGAAACTTTACTCAGCCTATAGTTGGATTGATCCTTTTGAAATTTCTTAGTGATAACAATTCTCTAACTTGTTCTCTATGAGATTTCAACTAGTCAGATTTCAACTCTATTGGCCAGCTTATGATACCTTTGCAACGTTTTCTTATTTTTCAAGGGTATAGAAAATCGAAAGTACAAAAGAAATCGAAAGCGAACCGCATTGCAAACAACCAAACATCAAGTGCAACAAACCAAAAGAGCTACATGGAGTACGCGACGGGTTGGGGCACAGCAAGAGACGTAAAAGAGCAGAGGGAAAGGTGAGCAGCGTGTGGCAGCAGCAGCAGCAGCAGCAGCAGCAGCAAGTGCATGGCAGGCAATGGCATGCCATGGAACCAGAGATGCAAGTGTGACTGACCAGCGCAGAGAAGGTGGAAGGTGGCAGAGAGGTAGGGGCAGGGGTAGCGAATTGGGGTAGGGGTAAATGAAAGCGAATGTCGCGAATGGAGTTTTGTGGTTGCTGGTTCACTACAGTTCAGTTCGTCGCCCGCGGTGCGGTCGCGCTTCAAGCTCCATTTACGAAAAAAAAAAACAGAGCGGATCCAATGATGCAGCGCCAAACAGAGACAGAAAGAGAGAACGAGAGAGAAAGAGAGAGAGAAAGAGAGATGGGAAGAAAGACTGCATGTCTGACAATGAGTCTGTTTGTATCTGTCCGGGTTGTCTCTGCCCCAAGCGATCGAAGTATTGACCAGTTCTGTGTTGCATGCCAAGAATTTTGTTTACTCCTCCTATCCCTCTCTCTCCCTTCCCTCCCTCCCCTACACACTTCTCTTCTCTTTAGCTTTTTGTTTTTTTCAACGAAAGTTTTGGAATCTTGTTATTGTTTCATCATGATCTTCATCATCATCATCATCATCATTATCATCTGTAGAGGAGTTATTAACATAACATAATATTGACTTCGATGGGTTGGGCACCGAAAAACCATTGTGTAATACTTGGAAATAACTATGTTAAAGAAATGGAAAGAGATATTGAAAAAATATTTATTTTTTATGGGCTTAACACATTTTCACTTTCATTGACTTTTAATGCGGGAGAATCACCTGTGCAAGTAAGAGTTATAAATGGAAAAACAATGTTACCAGCATATTGGCAGCTAATTATAGTAATGAATCATTTACAAAGTCCATTCAATCCCACAACAAATTTGAAATCGTCTATTGAGTCTGTGTTCTGTCTGCGTAAAGTCTTCGTATTAAAAAAAGTTTGAAGGCTAATTTCTTAAAGGTTTTCTCTGTATGGTAATAAGATTAAAAAGATTTGTTTTCAGGCCAGTTAAATTCTTTTCATATTGAGATGAAATTTTAATGAAAAAGTATGTGGGATTGTGTTAGGATAGTAAAGTTTCTATTATTCCGATTAAGAGATCCAATTGAAATGGATAGTTAAGTTCCTTAGAAGCTTCTTTTTTATATTTTGTATGACAAGCAAAGGATTAAGTATAAATGATTAGCAAGAAAATATATTTATTATATAAATATAAACATAATTTGTTGGTATGAAGCCCTTTTAACCGTTTCCTAAATGCGCGAAATGTTAGCAATCGATTGGCTACAGCATTTGATATCTTTTAAAGTTTGTGACGATCCTCTCATTTAGTGTTCCTGATCTCATAAATTCCGTGGATTATTCTGGTTGATTTTAAGACGCTGTACTTTCAGAACTGGCTGGCTTAAAAAAGTTTCCATAATTTGAATACCATATAATATTGTTTGCTTGATACTATTTGAGTATCAGTAAAAAGTAAATAAATCTTTTTCAAAAATAGACAATGGCAATCTAGAAGACCTTAAAAGTAAATTGAAACTTATTTCATGTGGATTCAGGCTCATTAATGCGATAAGAACTGAAGCTTTCAGACAAAATGGATAATTTAAGAAGTTTCTCTTACAACCTTTACGAAACAAATGAGTTAAAAAACGATAAAAAAAAAAGTCAGAGGAGTCCCATAATAAGATGTTTTATAGGATTATTAAGAGACTTCAAATGGCAATACACCACACTAAAATGTGTTTTGATGGAGGTAAATTTTTTTTAACACAATATTAAAAGTTTTCAGGCATCTCTGATGTGACCAGAGATCTGTGATACGATGATTCATAAAATTGAACACAAATTAATCGAAATAGTTTGGTTTATGACTCTGGTCACACTCAACTGATTGCTCTATCAAAGTTTGTAAAACTTTCCATTTCATTTTCGAATTCGAATTTGAAAACGAATTCTTTTCGCTTTCATTTTGCACATTTTCTTTGCCTGCTTCAATGCTTCAGCCGCTTCACTTCATGGCAAGTCATTCGGTATTTTACTATATGTATTTTTAAATGCATTTCTAAATGAATTGTAATACCCGATGGGCTGTCGGATGGAGTCTCCGTTGCACGACACAAGTGCGATGTCTATCGCCAAAAAGCAAAAACAACAACAATAACAACAAAAACCTACAAGAAGTAAAGTTTTGCTGCAAGCTCATGTGCGGCAATAAAAATAAAATGCAAACATATGCGATACGATGTTGCCCCGGTGCGGCAGCGTCGGCAGCTCTCTTCCAGAGACACAACAACATGTGAAGCCAAAAGTAAGCAGTGAGGTGATTTTTACTTTTACTTAACTGAAATTCATGTGCACGATTTTTCCAACCAAACATACATACAAACACATTGATTTCAAATGCTGCCAAGACTTTCAAATGAAGAGGCAAAAAAAAAAAACAAAAAAAAAACAGCAAGCAAAAACTCCACGCAGAAGTCAAGAGATGATGAAGCTACCAATAAAAGTTCCCCCAGGCGTGCCTCCAAACTCCATTGAAAGTGAAATGTTGTTTTGTCTTAAAAAACCAAAAAAAAAAAACCAACCATTGTTTTCTGCTTCAGCTGTTTTTTTTTTTTTCATACGATTGTCTGGCTGTGCGTTTTTCATTTGAAAATCAATTTCTGACAAGTTTTTCTATTGTAAGCGATTGCAAACGCATTTTCATTCACCAAGCCATGCTCCTTTGTGTGTGGCCAGAGGCCAGTCTCCATCAAGATGACTAAAGGGTTTTAATGCTGTACGTGAAATTTTAATTAGTTTATATATGTATGTATGTATGTACCTACCGAAAGTAGTTTTTTGAGGTTTTCGACAATAATGAAAAAGATCAAAAGAAGAAAAAGGAAAAAAATCTGCGTTAATTGTTGCATTTTAGGTTGTAATTTTGAGTTGTAATTTACTTTTGCGGTTGCTCTGTAAGAGACTTTCAGTTTTTTTTTTTTTTTATTAAGTTTTGACCCTACTCTAGTGTGACCATTTCTCATGTAAACGATCAAGCTGAAATTATTATTATTATTTATGAGCAAAGGCAACAACAAAAGAGCAAAAACAAGGAACACCGCAGGACCACCCCAGATGATTGTCTTTTGCTATACTCAAATTAATCATCTGTCAAAAAAAAAAAAAAAAAACCTATTCAAGGCAGACAACAGATAGACTGAGACTTTGGAGTGAGAGTGAAAGAGAGGGGACGATTTCTTGTCGTGCCCTTGTGTGTCAAATTCATCATTAAATGTCAACGCTTCAGGGGACCTTATGCGAAAGTCGGGATCGAAGACAGAGAAAACCAAGAGACAAAAAAAAAAAAAGGTTAACAACTCTGATCACAATTGAGTAACTTAACAAGATGGAGCAAAGACCACAAAATACGAAGGAGTATCCATTGGAAAGGTCGACCAAGTAATACTCAGGAAAATTTACCATAAAATTAGTCATGAATTACAATAAACTTTTAAACTTCATTGTAATGGGAGGATGGCTTACTTTAGTGGTAACCCCTCATCAACCTTGACATCATTGTTAGTCATCATAGATATGTATGCTCTTTATTCCAGTACGGCTAACAAGGCGAGAAAACTCAAACAATCAAATATACAAAAGGAAGAAAAATTACCAACAAAAAACAAAAAAAAAAAAAACAGAAATAATTGCGCGACTGCATAAATTTTCGCAGTGCGATGGACTTACGGACTTATAGATGGATGGTTGTTGGTTGGATGAATGTGGACGGACGGATAAACAGACTCTACTCACAGCAGCTACTTTCGTTTTTAATTTAAAAAATACAAAATGTATGTACAAAACATACATCTCTATATACATGTAAACGTAGTATATATGTGTGTGTATGTGGCGTGGTGTGTGTGTGTGTGTGTGTACACTAAAAGAGGAAAAGCGTTTTGCGGTGCAATCGCTGATGGTCGATCGCCGTTGCCGTTGCCGTTGCCGTTGCCATCGCCGTCAAATGGCAACGAACCTTCGACAGGCCCCAAGTCAAGTTTTGCTTTTGCACATAAATTTTCGTGGCAATCGATGAATGGATTTAAAAGGGGCGGATGGGGACAAAAAAGCGGCTGGTAGGGAGCAAAAGACAACAACAACAACAACAACAATTGCCGATGAAGATCGATGATTGTCATCGTCAGGCTCTGCTGTTGACACTAAGTGAAAGTGAACTTGATGGGGCCACGTCATGATCGAGTAGATCTTAAATTTTCCTTAACTTTGCTGCTTGCCAGACGTTAGTTGGTAGTTTTTTTCCATTTTTTGTTGTTTTCTGATTTTGTCCAATTAGAAATGTTTGACATTTAACATTGTACACACACACACACACACACAAAAGAGGTTGGTTGGTTATTTGGTGGTTTTTGTGGGGCGGCTAAGATGAAAACCGAAAAGAAAAAAACTCTCCATCTCCATACAATTTAAATGGAATTTTCATATGTGTTTTGCGGCGCTGTTTGGTACTGGCAATTTGCGTTCGATTTTGGCGCATTTACAGCAAAATGCAAAAAAAAAAAAAAAAAGGTGAAAAGTGAAATATGGCATAAAGGCAGCCAGCCAAGCCAGGCACAGCTGCATGCCTCCATTTCCATCTTTCTCTCTCTTTCTGTGTATTTTCGGTCAGTTTTGATTGCACTTGGCCAGATTAGATAAGCAAATGTTAAGTTATGTGATCATAAAATTCAGCTACAAACGAATAAAAAGTTGTTCTCCAATAGCCAAGGCATTGCATTTGATATCAACATTTATTGATAGTTTTCTAGGATTAGCATCAATTGATTGAGATGATTGTAAGTCAATGCCCAAGTAGAAAGTTTTGTTATTAAAGAAAAAAAAAAAAAACACTTATGATATTGATAAAAATCAATTATATGGCATTTTCTAGTCAAGTCCGAACATGTTTAGTTCTTTCAAATGTCTCTAGTCAGCGTGCATTTTGCATATTCTCTTTGACAAAGAATGACCTACTCAGTGGCTTCTTTATGGCTATGGTATAACCAAATTTTATTATAGCCTCTTCTACAGTGGGCATTAAAATTTATATAACTTTACTCCAATCGCCGCCATATAACTGCCAGAGAATAATATGCTTGATTTTGTACCAACGTGATTGAATAAAGTTCTATGCAAAACTTAAAGAAAACAATTGCCATAACTTTTAGTTATAAAATAAAAATCATAGACGGCTAATAAATTGTTTTTTATATGCCATATAAGAATTTATGCCAAGTATCGTAACATTGAACCAGAAAAGAAAATTATACATAAAAAAAAAAACAGATAAAGTTCTGAAAGGAGAACAAAAGCCTTACAAATTTATTTGTTCGATGGTTCTATGATTATTTCTAGTTCTAAGACCTTATAGTGGTAACCGCACAGTGGTAAAATTGTTAAAGAATGCTACCAAAAAGTAAACTTTAAACTGATTTCTTTGAATAAAAGTATGTACACTTTGAATCGATAAATATAATGTAATAGTTTTTTAATAAATTTTTTCAAAGTTTGTGTTCAAAAACTAATATTAATTTTCCTAACTTTTTGAAGGCTACGCCTAAGTCTTGGGTATTTAAACTTGTAAGAATATATATTTTGTTCTCAGACACTTAAAAATGTTGGCCATAAATTTTAGTCAAAGAAGTCACTAAGCGATGTTCTTCACCTTTTCAGACACCTAAAATTTAATGCCGCGAGACACTATTGCTGCAGTGGGTGGCATTGGTCAAACGTTTGCTTAACCAATAAATATAAAAAGAAATATAAAAAAAAAATAATAATTAACATTTTGCTTTGCATAATGGCATTCCGTTATGAAATTAAACCCAACAAATTGAAAAGAATTCTCCAACATAGAATTGCAACAATTGTACGAGTTATTGACGAACTACGTTTATGATAAGATTTTTATTTTCGTTGCATAACCTTTGCCAAAATGACCTTTGGTAAGCACAAAGAGCTTTCGTTTTAATACCACCAACTAAGAGATAGTTAATTTATCTTTTTTTTTTCGGCTTACGCATTTCTCCATATTTTGACCGACATAGATTAGGAATATGAATGGCATTATCGCAGATTGTATGTGAGCTTACCTGCAAAGAGATAAAAGAAAAAAGAACGAAAAATGTTAAAGAAAATTTGTTGTTTTTGTTTGTTTTGCGTGTCCCCTGCCTTCCTTCCTCAAGCTACCCTCTTCTAAATACATTAAGATTGTAAGCAAGTGTGTGTTTGTGTGTGTGCATTGAAAAACTAGCACAAATGACTGTATTTGTGGTAACTGCATACACAACAAACGAAAAAGGTCTAACAAATATGGTTTTGGGGCCGATCCGGATTTGGCGTCTGTTGTTGTAATTACAAAATTGGAGAGTCTCTCTCAAACCCATTGAAAGTTGATATGTATTCCATTCAGCCGTCATTTCTCTCCCTCCTCCCCACCCCGTTAGCAACCCACCACAATAAGTTGATAAGTTTTATGAATGAAAACCAAGACCAGATGGTTACCATGTTTTGTTTCTATTTATGGTTTCACATTTCATTCACTAGAAAATCTCCGTTTGATGGTTGCTCAATTAACAAGAATCGACAAAAACTGGGCCATCAGCGTCGGCGTCGGAGAGAGAGAGAGACAGACAACAACAAAGTACGCAAGCAATAGAGAGAGAAATATGCACTTCCTTTTTCCCATTTTCACTTAAATGATAATGATGATGATGATGATGATCGTTGTCACATAATTGCTTAAAATAATTTCACAAGTGCCAGGCACGTAAACACGTTAACACACATTAAACCGAAAGTGGGCGGCTCTAAAGACGAAAAATAGCTAAAAAGTGAAGAGATGAGAGAGAGAGAGAGAGAGGAGAGAATAAGCTCACTTGCCATGCTATTTAACTGCTCTTTAACATAATGTGGTCATGCCGCACTACTACAACACAAAAAGATAAGAGACACATCTTTTATTCTCGTAATGGTTAGTAGGTACTTGGTTATGGTTTGCATTGTCTTGTCCGAATGGGGTATATGGCACATGTAATGAGGTTGGACATGTCTCCCGATATGCGAAACAACTTAGACTGCTTAGTAACTTAGTCATGGAGACAAAGAAAGCTAGCGTTTTGCTTTGCTCAGGCAAAATAGGAATTCAAAATGGGACATTCTTCAAAAATGTTTACAAATTTGTCTATAATCTTTTCAAAGGACATTTAAAATTTAACTCCTTTTACAGTTCCTTTGGAAGTTGATTTAATTTTAAGTGAAAGAGTATTGAAACTTCTTTGATGATTTAATATTTCCGAGACACTTCCCTTTATAGTAGTTTTAAAAGCCAAGTTTTATATCTTTTCGAGATGGGGGTAGTTAGGTAGGTGTGTTTGTGTGTGTATGTGTGTGTGTTATAGTTTTGGCCATACCATTGTTTGTGGAAGGCAGGCAGTTACATAGTGTGTCAGTGGGACAAGTGAAATGAAATAAAGCGAAATGACACTATTGCTGCATTTTAGACTTCTTTTTTATTGTTTTTAATGACATTTAAAAACTTAGAGCAATAAACCCAACAGCCGGTTACATAAACCCCAAGATATTTGGGTGTCAAATGCAACAAAAATAAACTTAAAACGCACACACACACAGAGAGAGAGAGAGAGAGAGAGAGCGAGAGAGAAAGAAAGACTTAAACGTGGGTTTGGGGCTCAGCAGTCGTCCGCCTTATAGTCTCATACTTTCGCTGTTATTTACGACCACATACTAATTTTCAAATCTTCAAGGCAATAAAGATTAGAGACAAAGTACCGCTAGCATGAAGTTTGCGCGCGCCAAAACAATTTCAAACTTCAGTGACAACGGGACCAAGGAATCGAATAGAACGAACAGAAAAACGTAACCATTGGAGGAGCAGAGCAACAGCAACAACAAATTTTTCGCATGTGACTTCCGTCATTGACATACAGCATTGACAGTTGATTTCTGTATTTGATATGCCAGCCAAAGTCCAAAAAAGAATGTGTGATGAGTGTAAGACAGGAGGAGCCTGCAGTTAGCCCAGCCAGCTAGTGGAGTCTCTCTTGGTCTCGGTCCCGGTTTCAGGTCCCGGGGTTCCAAAAGCCTCCTGTATGCGGTTTGGGGAAAACTCTCAACGAGTAGAACCGTTAAATGGTATAATATTGAAATTTATTTTTATGCTGATGATGATGACGACCATGAGATGATGATGATGAAGATTCTGATGAGGAACCAGTTCGAGTGCACTGTCAATGGTCATGGCAATGCGCAATGCCGAGAGATGCCAACGACAATTGGGCAAATGTCAAAGCAACTCAAATTCATCATCAAAGTCAGAGACAGAGGTGGATAGTCCACAAATAAATGGAAGTGGTAGGGTAGGTATGGAACAATGGAATTTGCGAATAGTTGTAATAAAACATTTAATTCTTTTAGGTTAGAGGGTCTTTCTATAAAGTGGTTTGAGAACTGAAAGGTTTATTTCCTATTTCCGTCAAGAGTGGAACAGTGGAATGGGAACACATAATTTCATATTCATAAAAATCATAAAAATCAGTCTAGAAAATGTTGTATTTTGTACACTTTTTAGGTGAAACTTTGAAATAGAAGCATAATATTTGTTTCATTTAGTAATAAAAGATATTATTAATTAAAAATTGGTTGCAAAATCGGGAAAAAACAAAAAGAAGTGACGTAAGTGGTGGAACAATGGAACGGAACACCGCCTAATGCGAAATTTTGATTCTTTCCTTTATCTTCTTATGCAAATGATATTTGTTTCATTTCAGTATTCCCAATTTTCATTCCGTGTGTCTTAAAATTAATAAATAGAAATAAAATGGGCAGCAGAGTCCTATTTTTACACCTATTTTAATGCGAAATTTTGATTCCTTCCTTTATCTCTATATGCCAATGGTTTTTGTTTCATTTCAGTATTCCCAATTCTCACTCTCAACGTAGTGAAAACACTTGCAATGCCAAAAAGTATTACCAATATTGTAGGTTACACACATTGCAGCTTGCTTGGCCACTAGCGTGCTACTTATCGTTTGCCAGACGAAGAAAATTTTCAAGTATAAATTACCAAACCAAGCAAAGAACCTGCTACCAAGACTTATGACCGTATTTGATATTGCCTAATGGTTAACTGTCGTTGTTGTTGTTGTTGTTGCTGTTGTTGTTTACCTGGCTGGTTAGTTGCCGTTGATGTTGTTGGTTTTTGTTTTTGCTTTTTCCTTCTATTAAATGTTTTTCTCTTTAGATTGTAAAAACAACTTGGCTACTTTTCAACTAGAAGTAGGAGTTGTTGACTGGAATTGCTCAATTTGTGTGAGCAGAGACGACGACGACGACGGCAACAACAGCAGCAGCATCAACTTTGATAGAAGGTAGAAGCAGCAACCCCCACCTAAGCAACAAGGCAAAAACTTAGTCTCTGATGACTATGACGACTACGAGATGCTGCTGACGTTTGGTCTCTCTATGTTTTTCTTTTGTATTGTTTTTGGTGACGGCATTGCCAACAACAACAACAACTTTGCAGCCAAACACCAACGTTGCGCGTAAAGCAGCAGCAACAACAACAACTTGGCTATTGCAAGTTGTATAATTTTTGTTTTTCTTGAGCTATTGTTACTCTCAGTTGTACACTCTAAAAAAAATAATAATAATGATTTAACTACTATTTTAGTTAGATCTAAAAATAAAACCTTTTTTGGTTATAAGAAATAATGTTAAAAAATTATTGTGACCTAAATATTATACATGTTTTTGTAGATCTTTTAAATATTAAAGCCACTTTTTGTTCGTTATGTTGTGGAGATACTTTATGATATTAATAAATTTTTTAAAATGTCATTAAATACGAAATTTTGGTTATATTATAGTCCTTTTTTAATAGACATAAGCAAAAGATGGCAGAAGACAAAAGTTAAGGCTTTTCCTTTGAATACTTTTCAGATGGTAATAAGATATGTTGACTTAGAAACAATACCCCTAATGGGAGTCTCTTTGATCTCATTTTTTATATAACATTTAAACTTGTTTAACATAAGAGTCCTATTTAATATTGTCACTGATGCAGACAATTCCGATCTATAAATTGTCATTGAGCTGAACAAAATTTCATAATCATCTTGCATTGAATCCATAAACGGAATTATTATAGGAATTAAGCGTAGGATTAACAATATTGCAAATAAATTATCAGTATTTCCAAACCAATTGCGTTCATTGTTTATCATAAATACAAAGATAACTTACTGACATCATTCCTACAAACATTATAATTGGTATATATAATATAAAGAAAAAGCCCGCTTATTACATTTAACTATTTTTACCTAAAATTTTCAGTCCAAAGTGATCATGTGAAGTTTCGGGGAAGCTTTATTTATTCAATTTTAGGTAAGGGCATCCACTGACTCGTCTAACTCCAGTAATTAATTTCTTATCTAGCTATTTCTGCTTCATTCTTTTTTTTTCAATTTTAAATTGTATAAGAGTAAAGGAAAAGAGAAGAAGAGAGAAAAAAAAACTAAATGGCGAGTGCTTTTTGCTCGATTCAATGAATTTAAAATGCATTTAAGTTGAAATTTAGGTCAAAAGTTGTTGCTGTTGCTTTTGCTGTTGCAGTTGCTGTTGTTGCTACTACTAGAGGCAGTAAGCAGCAAAGTTGCTGCTGCTGGTGCCAGTGCTGCCTGTTCATCAAGACTTGAAAGAAATATTCTTTGCGTGGCATTTGGAAAAAAAAAAGAAAAAAAAAACAACTTGCACGTTAGAATTGTTGGCTGGCATGGGTTTGCGTTGGGAGGGGGCGAGAATGGAAGTACAGTGGACTGAAAATAAATGTCTCTGAGTAATTATTAATTAATTAATTTTGAAGATGAATTTTTAAATTTTTTTTTAAATCTTCAAGTGAGACCTTTGAGTAACTCTCAGATGTAATTAGGCTTTGTTTTAATTTTCTAGCCTTTATTTGGCAGACTGGTATGATTTGGCCATCTAATGGAAACCTGAATACTTTTACCGAATTCTTCACTTTAAAGGTTAATTCACACTCACGAAAAAATCCCGTTAAAAGGACACAAAAAACACTTTTCACAAAAAAAAAAAGGTTAACTGAGAACGTGGGAAAATTGTACTGGTTTGTTACATAACAGTCAGGGTTCATTTGCGGAAGCCTCTTGTAAAATATTATTGTTTCGGCTTTCCCTAGACACAACTGCACAAATTTTTATCGCTTTCAATAAAAAATCTGATGAAAATGCAGCAACATAAGATGAATTTAAGTGCCGTTTTTAGCCCACGGTGCGGGTGTTACCGACTGGTTTACAGTCTTGGTAAGACGCCCTACGACCTCACCTCACCTCACCTCACCTGGCATCTCTCGCTGTCTCTCTATCTATCTCTCTATCACTCTGTCCCCCCTCTTTAGATGCAACTAAACAAGTTTACACCTGACGTAAATATATTTATGACTTTGATCTTTTTCAAATCAACAAAATACATACATACATATATGGATGGATCTGTATGGCCGATTTTGGCATCTGGAACCGCAAGAGGTGAAAATTTGTTAATTAGATGAATTTCAAGTTCTATATATCAAAACTAATTAGTCGCCAAACAAGCGGCAACTTTCACACTTTCCATTTTCACACTTTGAAAATTAATCAAAAAAAAAAAAAAAACAAAAAAAAAGCGAGAAAAATTATTATCGGACACCGAATGGAATGCACACAAAATTTTTCTTTTTGTTTTTTTTTTTGTTTTCCTTTCTTTTGTTGTTGTTGTTGTTGTTGTA
This sequence comes from Drosophila nebulosa, assembly GCA_024703675.1. Taxonomy (NCBI): domain Eukaryota; kingdom Metazoa; phylum Arthropoda; class Insecta; order Diptera; family Drosophilidae; genus Drosophila; species Drosophila nebulosa. Next base: position 2,341,862 of record CM045724.1, on the reverse strand, counting down.
GGTGCTGTTGCTGCTAGCCATAAATGGGGCCAAAAACTGAACAATAGGACAACATTGTGAAACAGCAAAACAAAAGCCATTGAAAGTAAAAAGTGAAAAGAATCAATGTCGTTTAGTTTGTAGAGCAATGAAATATCATTTCGAAGTTTCAATGTTCTAAATTCAGAATAATTAAGAATGCCATAAAGTAGATTAGTAAGCCAACTGAGCAGATTTTAAATTATTGGGAAGTTAATATATGAACAAAAGGCTAGCAAGTGCTTTCCAGTTTAGGAAAACTTTGCTCATCATCAAAACTGAAAGCAGTTCATTGTGTTTTTTGTTCACTTTCCATATCGTTTTTTAACTATCGCCATAAGGAACATCAAATTGATTTTCATTTTCTATTTGGCAATTTTTGTTATATTTTTTTTTTTTTTGCGACTTCTAATCTCTTTATCGTGATGGTAAATCATTTGGCTTTGATTGGATGCTTGGGTGTGTGTGTGTGTGTGTGTGTATGTGAGGGGCGGGGTGGGAGTTAACATGCCAATACCATTCTCTTTGGCATCCATTTCAAAGACGCAGCCCTAAATCCAAGAGACACAAGGCATACCAAAAATTGTTCACTTAGAACAAGACACGAACTGGCAAACGAAATGAACGAAACTCTCCTTCTCATTCTTGTTCGCCTTCTTCAGCTTTGGCATTTGGAGTCCATTTAAAGTCCACTGTTCGGTTCTTGATTCTTGTCCTCGTCGTCATCCTCGTCCTCGTCTTCGTCCTCATCTCTTTGGGTACAATATGGTGTGCGGAATTTCCATTTAAACCAAATTAGGCAAAGGAATAATTTTTTTTGCTTAAGGCCAAGAAGAGTAGTGGAGAAATGCCACAATCCGGCAAGCAGGCAGTCAGGCCGGCAGGCTGGCTGGCTCTCAGTCTAGATGATGGCACTCTGGAACTGTTTTAGTTGCGACTCCTTTTGCTTAGATATCATCATCATCATCATCATCATCATCATCATGATCATCAGCAACATGGTCTCTTCATCATGATCATCATGGCATCGAGATTGTCTGCGGATTTTGTGGAAAAGTCAATCGCTTGATTGACAAGTCGGTTGGTCGTATGGTCGAATGGTCGGTCGGTTGGTTAGTTTGTCGGTGGGTCGTGATCACTACGTCGACTACTACTACGCAGGCAATTCTGTTTTTGATAAGGTTCTCTGATCTTGTCTCTGTTTTAGCTCTGATTCTGATTCTAGTTTTGTTTTTACTTCCTAATCACAAACACACACACACACACACACACACACACACAGAGTGAGAGACTGTGGAATGCATTAGCCACAAACGAGAAAGTTTTTCTGGGATTTACTTTTCAGTTTAAAAATATATTTTTTTGGTGTGACTCTGACCCAGTTGGTTGTTGCTTTTTTTTTTTTTTTTTTTTTTTGGTGGGGGAATCGAAACAAAAAACATTTGTCCACACGACAACACGCCCCCTCCTACTCCCCCCTACCCCCAACTCCCCCTCTTACCCAAAAAAAAAAAGACATTCCCCACTTTACGAGTTTTTACTCGTCGTAAACAGTTCAAAGCATTGTTTCCATTGAACAAAGAAGAATTCTGGTGAAAACCACTGTATAATGACGAACATACAGAGAGAGGGAGGGGAAGTGAGGCGTTTAAGGGTGAGGCACCCACCATATGGACAATTTAATCGTACTGTATGTGCACTGATCTGTCCTATATCTGATGACCTAGCTTTTCCAGGTGAACAAAATCCATAAAAACTAAAAAAAAAAAATCGTTTGTAGGTAAATTTTGAAATTTATTCAAACAGAATCGCTCTCTTCGGATTTATAATTTCGACAGCAATTTATTGTGAATACAAATTTATTGAATTTAGCTTTTTTATAGGTTGTTAAATGTTTATTAGCTCATTGAAAATGATGGTAGGGGGGCGAACAAAAATTATGTTGCGGCTTCTTAGAAACTTTTATTGTTTGTGTGTTTTATAGAGAAACATTTATAGAAGCAATAAATTTGATGAATTTCATAATTTTCATTTGAATGTTGTTATTTTGGATAACATTGTTAAATTGAAAATGAAATGAAAAAAATTAAAAGCAATGTACAAAGCCAAACCAAAAAAGTTTCTGGGATGAGACAAGGTCTTTAGAAAGGAGTAATTCGATTTAGAGTTTTAAGGATATCAAGAGTTGCTGGCATAGGTTAGCTTCTAAAAATTCAAAGCTATAAAGACAATTCCAGTAAAAATTGTAATTTAAGTGGCTTACTAATTTTCTTTTACTAAGAAATTTATCTCCCATAAATCCATTAATATCGTTTTCATTAAAAAAAACTTTGCTAAAATTTCCCTTAGTTTCTTTTAGTTGGGCCCGATTCGAAATTCTTTGTGACACTTCTTTTGAAGAAGTTTGAATTTTGAATGGAAATAGTTAAGGGTTTTTTTTAACAAAAGATTCCCTTCTTCTATTGGTCTTGATTTGTCCGAGTTTTTTAGAAAGTGTTGAGATTTTGCTATTTTAACTTCATTTTGAAGAGTTTTGAAAACATTTGAATTGAGATACTTTTGCTTTCAAAACTGCATTAAAATTCACAAACATTAAACAAAATTTTATAGACTTTAAGAGACAGAACTTAATATTAAAGTTTACCGAAATTATTGCCAGCCCAGAGAGAACTTTTGAGTGACGCACCACTTGGCTACTCCAGCACAAAAGGCAGAAAGATATTTGCAACAATGAGTTGGGGGAATGGAATATATATTGGAAGTCAAGTCAAAGAGCAATAAAAATGCACTTAATTCGCCCCTTCCAGCTGATTTTATGAACGGTGCCATATAATTTATAACAGTTTTCGACAAACAAAAGTAAAAGTCTGTCCCTTAACCACACATATAGTGGATACTACTTCAAAACGGATTGAGATAGCTCCACACGAAGTAAGTATGTGGCACATAACTACACAATTGTACATAAACTATATGGAGACACATGGACAGTCATGGATGGAGACCCAATCGACGCATGTGACGCGGGTTCCCCACATTTGAACTTTAACACACAGTTTTCGCGACCAAGATCGAGCCCCTCTGGGCGGAGGTTTTTGCAGTCTTGAAGGCAACAAAAAAAAAAAAAAATTTCAAGTTTGCCAAGCGACATATGGCAATTCATTTTTTTTCTCTTTCCTTTTGCTCTTTGTTGTTGTTTGTTTGTTGCTTTCTGTTGTTTTCAGCTGAACCGCGGGGTCAACATTATAAAAATCGCAGACGGGGGACAATAATATAATACTTAAAGCCAAATGAAAAAAAAGGCAAATAAAATGAAAAAAAAAAAAAAACAAAAACGAACAACAAGCAAATAATTTATGATCAACTTGATGCATGGTAGCCCGCTCTTGGTCGGTCTCCCTCTTGGTCTGAGTGGTGGAGTGTGAAGTGCCCGATCAGCGCAATTGCAGCAAAAGTTGGGGTAAGACAAAAAAAACCGATGACGCATCGTCTGCGTCTGCATTTGCCATAATGCACTTTTCTACTCCTTCTCCGTCTACAACGACAACGTCGGCGTCGTCGTCATCTTTTTGCAGACGAACTGTCTTCTCTTGGTCTTGACAGGCAGACAGATGGACAGATAGACAGACCAACAGACAAACTGAAGAAAGGGAGATGCAGCATTTGTTTGTTTGTAGTAGAGAGAAGTAGAAACCAAAAGTAGGAGGAGGGCATCCTTTTGTTTTTGGCTAGTTGTCAAAATTGTTGGAGACGACGGCCAAAACTGACAGTTGCAACGAAATAAACAAAAGCCAAGCCAAAACCAAAACAAAAAAAAAAACAAAACTGGCTGGAACCCCACAACCGAAAGGTGGGCGTGTGTCCAGACTTCACTTAGACGCAACAAAGTGAAAATTTCATAAGACTTGCAACAGCCGCTGAAGTTAAGATGTTGCAAGACGACAAGACGAATAGACGAAAAACTGAAAGAAAAGCTGAAAACTGGAAAAATAAATTCTGCATAGCTATAATTTATATTTAATTTATTTGTTTTTTTGCATTCTTTGCTACTATTTTCTTTAGTTTTAATACTTCTCTTCTATTTTGTTTGAGCAACTATTTTTGATTCACTTTTGTTACTTATAGTTCTTTTTCACTAACTATGAGAGTGGCAAAAACTCATAGAATCAACTTATCTGGGGTAATCCGATAATATGAAATACATTTTAGATCCTTTTTGTAGTATAAAGATTTAAATCCAAACTAAGGCTTACATTTTGGTAACGTTTTGATGCTAATATCAATTGTTTAAGGATCTAAGCTTAAAAGATTTTCGAAAAAGTATATTAAGCATAACTTAATTTACTTTTGATGGATTTCTATTTAGAACTTTTCCTACTTCATTGAGTGAAATGTTTAAAAGAATAAATTTAATTTACAATAATTAGAATATTCTCTTAAATTGTTGAACTGCTAAAATATTTTACATTGCTTCTTAGCCTAAATATCTTTACTTTTTCTCCAAAGGCTTTTGTATTTATTATTGATTTCTTAAATAAGGCTTAAACTCGGTTGAAGTCTTAGAAAGAGCATCTATTTCTGCTTACACAACTTCTTTGGCCTGTTTTGCAAGAAATTGCAGCATCTTCTTGGCTTGGAAGTTTTGCCTTTGGGCCAAATATTTATACCTTGGCAAATTTCTATTGCACGAAATGCCAAAATGAATTGCAATTTTATTCAATTATCAAACATATCGCACTGGGTGGAGTTGGAATTTAGTTTTATTTCGAGCCATAATCTAAAGAATCGATTAAAGCGAAACAACCGTTCGTCGTATAAATCTCAGCTGGCAAATTATTTGCACTCGTTATCTATATAACGAGCCATACAATTTATGAATGACAATAATTATGCCACATAAAAACAAAAAAAAAAAGGAATGAGGCAAAAAGTGTGCTAAAGACGCCGCGGCGTCACGTTGCATGTGAAAATCAATTAGGCGCAGTCCAAGTTTCTCATCACCCTCTCCCACTCCATTCCATCTCTCCAGCGACCTGCGAAAAGTATCTTATGGATTGTGGGCTATCTGCTGGTTTATCTCTTCCCTCTTAACAGCCAACAACAGGTTCAAACTTATCGCGATCGTTGGCTGTCGCTTACGGTAAATGTCCAAAGTTATTACTAAAAGCTGACAAATTGCGATTCAGGTTGGCCCCACGGTCCGCGGCGTCTTAAAGATGCAGCAACTGACTTGGGTTTTGTTTTTTTTTTCTTTTTTGTTGTCTCTTTTCTCTTTCTCTCCTCTATCTGTTTCATTCTTGTTTTCTTTTTTATATTCTTTCTTAATATGCGGAAATGCAAAAATCTGTATTCTGTTTCTGTCTAGAATTTGGCTCTGTGTCTGCTCTCGAAGCGTTAAATTAAAAATCACTAATCATATCAATGTCGAGAGTCTAGCGGTTGCCTGTCAATTGATGAGAGTCTCAACTTGAAACTGGAACCGCCATTGGCCATGGAGAGAAAAAAAAAACAACATAGAGCAAGAGAGGCACGCAGAGCAGGCAGGCAGGCAAAAGGAGGAGATTTAGAAGCCTCTTATAGCTGCTTAAGTTAGCGCCAAGTTACGACATTGTCGGTTTGTTTGACTCCAACTGGACCAGGGCAGAATTTGTGTTAACCCTAGGCTAGGCAAATGGCAGTTTGGTTATACATTTTAACAAATTCTAGCATAATCTAGCATATTATATTTAATTAACTTTAACTTTTTAACTTTAATTTATACAGACTCAAAGAGAATTTGGTCTTGAGTCTCAAACTCTATTGATTCTTATTCCTTTGCCATTTGTTGGAATAAAGAGTTCTATTATTACTTTACAGAACTTTGCGACGTGAGTAATGAAATCTGTTATTATTGCAAAAGGATTTGATTTATTTCGATTCAATAATGAGTCATCTTCCACATTATTTACTTTCTACCTTTTAAGAATAATTTTACTTATGCTGAGACTCTATGATTATAATGCCAAAACTTGCTATGTAGATATGAGGAAAAGCTTACTAGATACTAAAAAAAATGTTCGTGAGCCTATTTAAACGAAAGTTTATATAATTAGGATACGTCTTTCTGGTATAAATACATCAAGAGTATTTAATTTTTAGCTTGGAATGTCAAGTATTGCTATTTTTGATACCACTTTCGTTAGGCATATGATAAGAATGACTTGAAAAATCTGAGATTCAGACCAGCAATTAAAGAATGTAGATTTACCCAATCTGAACTAATTCTCAACAAGCCAATTAAAGTTTGTCTTTTCTAGATGGAATAATCAATGGAGACATCGACTCAATTCCCATTTTTTTAAAAAGCGGAAGAAGCTTTGTTGGTCTTAAGACTAAGATTGCTAATCGAATGAACGAAAGTTTATGATATTGAAGAGACCAGAAGTCTTTGGCCTGAATATGACCCGTTTGGCATAAGGGTTAATTGGACAGACAACTCGACAATGGGCCACTTGGCCCCGACCACTGTCAGTTCCAGGCAACAGGCAACTGAGTAGGAGCAGCAACAGGAGAAGGAGAAACACAAAGAGCTGAAGCTTGAACTGGAGGTGGCAAGGGATTTTTATTTCTCGACTCAAACTTGATATCTGGCATCAAATAAAAAAAAATAAAAAATAATTTTTTGTTTTCTGCTGCGCCAACAGTTATTTTGTTGTTGTTGTTGTTGTCTTTGTTTTGCAGTCAGCACTGCATTTGTTTATTTATTTTTCTCTCTCTTTGGAGACTCTTAAAGCCAAATTTGGCAATTTAGCAAAAAATGACGAATAAAAAGCAAAAATTTATGATTATTATTTTTTTTTTTTTGTGTTGTATTTCGGGCTGAGATTCCTTTTCTTTAACCTGTCGTCCACATCATCGTCGTCAGCCAAGAGAGAATGACATTTTAATATGCATTTTGCACTCATTTCCGAATACAACAAAACTTGGGGCTATGGAGTGTGCATGGGGGGAGGGGATATAAAAATAAACATTTTGCCGCCAACTGCCAAAATAATTAACATCAATGTAAATTCTGGTTGGCACACATTTTGTTAAGTGAAATGCCAACAGATGCCAGCTAATTAACCCAAAAAAAAAAACAAAAAAAAGAGAAGCAAATTCAAATTAATCTTAATTAATTAGAAACTAAATTTGTTAGTTTCTCAACACTTTTTCATCGACTCATCATCATTGCATTTGCATTCGTTGGATTTAGATTTTCCATTTTTCAACTTCAACTTGAATTTTAATTCAAATTTTTTCTTATCCTTTTGAAAGCAATTACATTAATCACTATTCATTCTCAGTGTAGATACTTTTGAGAGTGTGAAAACTGAAGATTTATTTACTAATTAATTGTTATTTGTAAAAAAAGAATTGTTTAAATGATGTTAAGATATTTAAATTTGGTTCAATATCGTCTTCTATATCTTCCTCACAACAAAACTTTACCACTAAAAAAGAAGTTTATCTATACGAATCGTTGCTAAAACAAATTGAATGGGAACAGATTTGGCTAACATTAAAAAAAAAATAACTCAAGTGGGTTATATAATTTTTATGTTCAACGAAAAAAAGAAGCAAAAAAAAAGTAGTGTCAAAGATCACACACATGCTTATGTAGATACATGTAGGCAATCTGCAGCACATCTTCCTCCATGATATATGCTGAAATAAGCAACCCACAATCTTACTCTCACCCATTGATTACACCCTGTGCCAATGCAGGGGGCGCGTTGGGGGGGTGGAGGCAAAAACTAAATATATTTCAGGTTCCCCTTGCTCTCTGGTAGGAGATGCATTTGGTTATCGCCAAAAGTTCATCTGGATTACACAATAAGCCAATTGCAACAGAAAGGAGAGGGCCAAAGCTAACAGTCAGACTTTCAATAGTCGTACTTTCTGTACCCTTGAGATGTGTTCTTTATTTCATGAAGTTGGCAAAAACTGATTAACTGATCACCCTTAAAGTTTCATGAGTTTAAGATACAAAACAAACTAATTTTTTCGTAAATTTTAAAACACTTTTTAAAAGTTATATTCAGTTAGCACAGCATTGGACCATTATTTCTTCACATTGGTTATGTCTTTTCCCTATAGGCCCCAAATAAATATAACTATAGAGCTTGATTTTCGACCCTTTAAAACTTAAATTAAAGTAACCTCAAACAATAGATCCTTGATCTTATTTCACATTTACTTCAAATCCTTTGCTTCTACTGATAAAGTTCTTTGAGATTGACGTAAATCACACAGCGAAAGATTCTTGTAAAGTTTCAAACACATTTTAAAAATTCAATAAACTGTAAAACGATATCGAGTTTTGTGAGAAAACCTCAATTCACCAAATGATTTTTGATATAATTAAATTAAAAAATATAATTTCTTAAATTTTTTTTTTAAGTTTTAACCTTACCTTTGGTTATTGTACAATCTGCTGATGACTTAGGACCATAAAGCCAAATTTATGTAAATAATTTTTTTCTAATATATGTAGCTCTATGGCACTTTCTCCTGAAGTTTCTTACCAAAAAATTAATAACCTTGCCAAAAATCGGCCTTAATCGGCTTCTACCAAAAGTAGTGTGATAAAATTGTAAGTTTTAAAACTCCAAAGATAGTTTTTACAATTTAACTTAAATTTTTTACTCTACTTGGCCCAAATGCATGGACCCTTTGACTACTTTTGGCAAGGGTATAAAAAGCAGAAGGAGAAAAAATCGCCGGCCAGCATTTTGTAAATATTTGCTGCATGTGGGGCTTTCTTTAAATTTATTAAGTTGGTTTTTTTTTTGGTGGTTGGTTGGTTAGTGGTGCGGCTGCTGCTGCTGTGGCTGCTGATGTTGCAGCAACTTTGGACAATTTTCAATGTGAAAAAAGAGTCAAGTGAGGTCGAATCTCTGGGTATGAACATTTAGTCGTTGAGGCTAATAACAAGCGACAACCTCCAGAGCGAAATTGTTGTGGTGGCTACAGTTTTTTTTGCTACCTTTTTTTTTGCTTGTACTTTAAATTGTTACTTGTAATTGTTGTTATTATACAATTCGAAAAACAATGTAAATGGTGGAAAGCAAAACACAAAACCAAAAAAAAAAAAAAACGAAACAATCAAATTTTACAAGCATTTTACAGTGGCAAAATGCACTTTTTCTTGTCTTATTTGTGGCTTCAGGTTGGTTGGTTGGTTTTTTTTTCTACCGTTTGCATATTTGACATTTCACTTGCGATTCAATGATATTTTTCCAGTGCGATTTTTCATGGCGAAATACGAATTTTTGTGTGGCTAGATTACGGCTGACAGATTAGGCCAAAAACGCTAAACGACAAGCCGCAGCCGCAGTCGCAGTCGCAGCAGCAGCGAAGGCTTTTGTTCAAACTTTGATTTATTGATTTTTCCATACAGATAATGTGTGACTCTTTTTCTCATAGACTCCTTAATGTGAGAAAATTTTTGTTTGCCAGTGTGTCAAGAGCTTTAGCATTGTTGTTTTATTTTTTTTTGCCGTTGTTGTTGTTGTTGTTGCTGCTGCCATTGTTACATAATGCAAAGAAACGACGTCAGCGCAACTTGATCTTTAGTATCTTAGATATCGTTCAGGTGCATATATATATAGAGATACATATATATATATGTGGTGTGTGTCTGTGTGTGTAAGTATGCATTATGTGAACCCCAAAGGCGAAGCAAAAGCCGAAACTCTTTTCAACAGGCTAATATGACAAAAATTTCAGACAGCTTGTCTACCGAATTGAATTGAGGCAATGTTAAAGCAAATGGAGCCCTATATAAACGAGGGTTGCATACAAAATAGTCAAAAGTATTTGAGTCAAAACTTGTCTTGAAGTCTTACATCAGTTTTAATTGAAATTTAGAGTGCTTTTTTTATGGTGCAAACCAGTTGAAAATGTTTCTCGCTTATCCATTTATTAGTTATTAAAGTTGTATCTATAACTTGTTTATAAGCTTTTGTGTATATAGCCTGAAGAATATTTCATAAATTCAATTAATAGCTTGCCTGTTTAGTATGTTATATTAATGCATAAAGCATAACAAAAAAATATAATAAAAAAAAACTATTTTATGTAACTGTCTATTTGGTTTTATTAAAAACTCCATTACACAACGCAACAGCAACAAAATGATCACTTAAAAATATACTTCAAATAAAAAAGATTATAAACTTTCTTATGTTGTCTTTTACTTAGACAAATTCGCTAATAATTTCAGTCTGAAGTGCCTAAAATTTAACTTAAGATTGTTTTATAGAAAACTCAGTTTGGTCCTATAAACTAGATGGCATGGTTAACTGATCATTCAAGCAAAAGCCTGACAAAAGCCACATCAAAGCCCATAAAATTGACTTAGCTGGCACAAGTTACTTAATAAAAATCCATTTATAATTTTGTATAAATTTCAAACCACAAAAAAATGTAACAGAGAATGATAACCAGAAGAACATGGCTAGAAGAGAATCCTTAAACTTCCTAAAGCCATAAAAAGTGTGGCTGCATATTTTTAAAAAATGTAATAAGGAAATATGTCTTAAGTATTTAACTAGTCAAACCTTAAAGGAGATCCCTTTGTGAACACAATGACTTCTTAGTTGAGGTAACTTACCTGCAAGAGAAAATAATTTCAAATGATTAATAAAAGTCCAAAAAAATGTAAAACTTAAACATTTTGTGTGACCTGCATATGCGAACATGAAAAATGCCAAACCGAAATGACATAGTAAACTAAAATAATAACAATAAATTCTAGATTTTACTACAGTCAGACAACAACAAACAAGTGACGTTGTAGCCCTCGTCGTTGTCAGATGAAAACGCAGGGGGTGGAGTGGCGTAACTCAAGTCAAGCTGGCCAACTAACAAAACGAACGAATGAACGAGCTAACCAAGGTACACACATACATACATACATATGTATGTACATACATGCATACAAACAGAGACCTAAGCTCTAGCCATAAAACGTCATTTGCATAATTTCTAATTAAAATATTTTTACAACGTCGACAGACGGAGACGGAGGGCTCGGGCTAGGCCCGACCGATCCGTTGAGTCTTTAGTGATCGCTACAGGTTTTTCTTTTGGGCGTAGATAAAATTTCAATTAATTTAAATTTGATTTTTATAGGCATTCACCTGCTGGTTGGTTGCTTGGTTCCATGTTGGCTAGTTGGCTCTATGCATTCGTAATTAATTAATTCGCTTCGAGGTTTCTTCGATTTTTCAAAGTTTTCTTTCCTTTTTGTCTTTTTTTTTTTGGGGGTTTTTGTCAATTATTTTTTGGAACGTGCAGCAAGCAGCCAAAGCGCAGTGTGGAAGTGAAGTGAAAGTTGTTTCAATTTCAATTTAAAAATCAAAATCAAACTTAAACTGTCTTTCTTTCCAATTTCAGGTGGAAAAATTAAGTAATTTGTGTAAAAATAATAAACAATGTGAAGTTTTTCTGTGGGTTGTGTGTATGTGTGTATGTTACAGTTTAAGTAAACCACAATGAAAGCGAAAGAGAGAGAAAAATCAAATTCAGTTCACTGATCATCATCACTTTACCTGCTTTTTGCTTTTTGTTTTTATTTTTGGTTTTCAGTTCATTTTTTTGATTGTTATTATTATTATTTTTGTGCTTTTTGCGTATTTGTTCAATGCTATAATTTTGTATACGCAGATCTTCCCCAGCATCAGCCTCCATCCCCACTCACCCCCCTGCCAACACTGATAATGATCACAGCGACTCACTCATCCGGACTCGAACTCATCAGCCGGTTTTCGTTCGCTTTGTCAGTTGGGTCGGTCAGTCGAGTCTGTCAGTCAGGTGTATTGAAGCATTCGAAAATTGTATCGAATTATAAGACTGAAAATGTATTGTAATCATCCCGATTTGAGTGCAGATCCAAAGGCAAAAGTAAGCCATAATCAAGGGAAAACCAATGAATATTATGCGAGGGGAAGAGACTTTTACCCATGTTTTCAGTTGATTTGAATGTTTTATAATCAAATGTGATTCAAAATATTTTCAATCAGTTTAAATTAGTGTGGCTGCATATTTAAAGAAAACACTTGATGCACGATGCAAGAAAAAAGAAATAAGAGAATAAGAAGGAGACGTACAGAAAAAGTTTAACCGTTTTTGTCCTTTTTGTTTATTTGTTATTACTAGCAAATGCATAACCTAACCTAAAATACTTTATATCAAAAAACAAATAGTGTGGCTGCATATTTCAAAGTAGAAAATCTAAAAAGCGTCTATTGAAAGATGCCAAAATAAACAAACATACTTCAAAGTAGTAAATATAAAAGGGCATCGATTGAAAGTTATGAAAAGCAACTGCAGTCAATGTATTTTTCTTTAATGAAAGCAATCCAGAGCATATTAAAAAAGAGTATAAGCTATTCGTTATCTTTTGAAATGTTTCCTATATATCTTCCACGGTATTTTGCCATAATTATAAGCGCCCCTTTTGCAATGCAATAAATACAATTTGCTGGCTCGATTATAAACCATCTTTGTGTGTGTGTGTGTGGATCAAACTTTAGAGGTTAGCAATTACAAACACATGGGGGCCAGAGAGGATGATTGATATGTATGTGTACACGGGTACACATATAATTTAATGGAATCGCTGTAAAATGTTTGCTCATTGCGGTTTCTGAGGTTTGAGGTCGCTAAATGGACCCTAGTACAACAAAACACATACATACATACATATAGTCAGTTGGACTTGGATAATTACGCATTTTATTGTATTCATTTTGCAAAAAAAAAAAAAGAAAAAAAATAAAAGCAATTTGCATGTCTAACGGCGTTTACATTGACCAAATATGGGAATTTCATGCTCAACAATGGTGAATGTTTCGGTACAATTTGGTTTTACCTGTCTAACTCTCCAAACTGCCTACTTACGATTATTTATTATTGCAGGTGAGACAATAATTCATTCCCATTGCATTGGCATTGTACATACCTACATACATACATACGTGAAAGTGCAGTGCACTCGATCGTCTGACGGTAGTAGTTGGGCGAAAGGTATGAAAAGCTAATTACCAGAGAAGGTAAGTAAATCTATTAGAGATCGGGATGAAAAAGTAAGAGCCGAAAAAAGCAGATCAACATCAAAAGCATTGCAGCGGCATTGTTAACACCATCAAAATGGAAAAATCAGTGGGTGTTCTTCCTCTCGAAATGGGTCAGGGCTACATATCTCAAGCCTGTGGAGCAATTATGTCAATAGTCAACGGGCGGTTTTTTGTTTTTTTTTGGGGCAGAGCAAACCACGCACTCATTATGCCCGCCCTGACACAGTTTTTTTTTCTTTTTGTTGTGTTGGCTTTTCGTTTTTCAACAAAAAGATCATGAACTCACTTTCAGAAATTGGAGCAAAAATCGGCTTAGTTTATATTCAAATTGAAAAGATTGTACCCGTAAAGAAAAGAGCCTCAATCAAAGAGATAATTGAAAAACTGAGAAAAAGATTTCATCAATGGCTGAAAATATTCTAAAAACCAAAATAGTGTGGTTGTAGATTTTTATGGACGTAATACCAAAAAAATTGAATTGAAGTTGACAAATGGTTTAAAGTTTATAATGCCAAAGAAAGTATTATAAACCTGAGGACAAGGCATTACTTAGGAAGGAATAACATAAAGTTATGAACTTCGAGTAAATTATTAAGATCTTGTTGTAATGTCGAGGGATGTGAGCTATAATTATCGATATCTATTTTTTTTCCGAATAATTTTTGAAAAACTATCGAGTTTGAGTTAAGCATCTGCTAGATTTTTCTATGTTTTGAAATTGACCGAAAAGAGCATACTGCGGTAGGTTTAAATTCCTTCATATATATGTATATTAATGTTGTTTAATCGTTAATTTATAGAATAAAACATTTAAATTAATACCTCTACATGGTCTGGAATTAGTGATGGGTTATTTTAGGCAACTGAGCAATCGATAAAAGAAGCGATAATTTTTTTTAGTAAGTACATGTTAGATCTTTCAAGTTAGTTATCTTTAAGAACACAAAAGAAAAGCAGCTTGCCTGAATAGCTACTGCAAGAGTTCTATCATCAACTAAATACCCTAGGATTGTATAAGTCATTTGTTCTTAGTCATTTAAAGCTAAAACCAATTGTGAAGCAAAGCAATGTCAGAGCCTTGAAACAGGGATTCTAAAGGTTCCCAAATTCTTATTCGAAGTATTGCTTATTGATTTGTCTGATGAGTATTATAAGACTCTGCATAATGCCTCTCGATATTCTCTATTTACCAACAACTCAGAGGCGTTTATTGAAATAGGAATAATAAAACCAGTAGAAAGATAATTTGCTGTAAAATGTTAGGTTTCAACGCCTTGGAGTTAATTTTGCATTTAAAAGCTGAGACAAACAACAAAACGCACTCGTTTGGGTTTTCACTTTCTCATTCAGCAGATCGAAACGAGTTAACAAGTGTAACATTGGCAATTTGTTAGGTAATTTGCCAGAACAACAACGAACAGCAAACAGCGAACAAAGTCTGGAAGGTGAAGTGAACTCTGCTACTGGAGTGGGGGCAGTGACCACATACCAAAACAAAGGGAAAAATCAACTTAATGACAAATAAGGAAAACAAAAGCCAAAACAACTGAAAAAGAAAACAAAAAAAAAATTATGCAATGTTGGAAAATTGTCGTAGTCTTTGCTGAAGTTGTTGTTGTTGTCGGCAAATCTTTTGAGTTAATTTCATTTTCCGCTTTGCTAGGCGACGCCTTCAAGGGGCAAGAAAAATAAAGAAAAACTTCCAGTATTTTGTTCATAGATTATATGATTATGTTTATTTTCCACTTCATTAAATCGCACGATGACTTTTTTGCTCTACCCAGCGCACACTGTGTGCCCGACTGAATGCCCCTAATGTTATGTAATTTCCTCAAAATTGTAACTACTTTATTTTCCGTTTCAGTTTCGTTCGCTGTTTTGCTGCTTATTTTTTTTTTGTATTTGTTTAACATTTCGCCTTCCTTTTTTTTGCCGCCTTTGCGCTGCGCTTTCAAATGCGTTTTGTCTCGCAATTGGAATTGGAAATGGAATTGAAATTGTTATTGGTATTGGATTCGGATTGGGAATAGGAATTGGAATCGGAATCGGGCTTGTTTGTTTGTATGTTTGTTGATTTGTTTGGCTTTGGCCCATTACTTTGGCTTCATTATTCAATCAAATGCATTGTTGTTGGCTTTGCCTCGAGTGCGTTGTCTGTTGCGTCTTTTTTTTTTATTTGTAATGACTTTTTGTTCACTTATATTTCTTCTTTTTTTTTGAACTTTTACTTTGTGTGTGTTTGTGCCAGTGTTTGGGTCTGTGTGTGTTTGTATTTTGCCTGTTGTCATCTTCATTATAAAGTGTTAAAGGTTCATGTCTCAATGATAGAGTTGTAATTGAGTATCATTTCGATACAAATAGAGTGATCTAGAATAAATTCAAAAAAGAAAACTGAAAAAGGAATTTAATGTCGATACTCTAGAGTATTTAAGGAACTAGAACATATTATATCATATAAGATTGATGAATCGCTTAAACAAACAAAGAAATGGTCCTTCTTTATGCAAAAATCTAACTTTCTCCAGAGACAAATTATAATATTAATTGTAAATATTATCCATAATAGTCCATATCGGGCTAAATTCGGCTCCATTTAGTTTAAACTAGAAAAAAGTCTTCAGTATATTCAAAGCAGCATTCTGGTTACCTTTGAAACTCAAACAAATTTAAACTCTTCTTCTCAGAACGTTTACAATTATCATTAAAAATATTTAAAATTCACCTATACCAATTAAAAGTTAGAAAACTATCTAAGAGAAAATATTATAAAACTTTTTTTAAATTTGATAATATTTATATAAAATACACAAAAAATACCATGTTTTGTGTCCATGGCTTAAGGAATTCATTCGTGCATCTCTTACTATGATATATTTTCGGCGATTTTAAAAGGTTCGGTTCTATTACAATTTTCTTCAAAAACTTTTCCTAGCTTCTAAGTTTAATGTGTTATAGAATTGGGAAGAACTTTTCGTGCTCAAATTTTGCTAAATAAAACAATAACAAATTTGCTGCAATTGTAAAGCAATTTAGTTCGATTTCGAAAAAAGTGTTAAAAATCCTAATTTTCAAACTAAAAAAACAAAACATTAATAAGCTATAACAAGTTGAATGAATGAATAAGTTGTAGTGTATTTTGTGATAAATAATTTAAAATTTATGTAGAGTGTATCTGATTTTCGACTATATTGTTGGTCGATAAGAATGCTTTTAATTTAACTAACTTGAATTTTAATTTAATTAAATCTAAAAATATTTTTGCCATATTTTCGTCTCAAAAGGCAAAAGCACTAAAAAATGGAAAGAAAAAAAATTGCTGTGTGTAGAGAGAGAATAAGAGAGAGAGAGAGAGATCAAGATCCATGGATGAAGGGATGGGGGATACTGTAATTGAAGTTCTTTTTGTCTAGTGTTTCTTTGGTTTGGTCGCAGTTCCATTGAAGAGTTCTTACGCTTTCTTTGCCACTTCGTCTGGGCTAACTGTCAAAGCGGCCAAAACGGGCCAGGCGCTGAGAATTCTCAAATTGAAGTGCTTGGCGAGCGGCTGAATGCCATGTTATGCTCTGCGTTCTCAATGAGTTTTACAGTTAAATGTTTTTATTTCGTTTTGTAGAAGAAGAAGAAGACGAAGACGAAGATGAAATGGAGGAATGAGTTAGTCGAATTGCTGGCTACCATCATTTAGACCACGTGTCGGTAGGTTGGCTGGTTGGTTGGTTAGTTACTTGGTGGCCTGCTACTCCTACTCCCACTCCAACCCTTTCCCGCACCCTACTTTTAGATTTCGACACGTTTCACGAATCGTGGCAATAAATCATTTCTCACTCACACTGGGATACACATTGCCAGGTTTTTCCTTGCCCAAGACAATGCCAATAAATCAAATTGCAACCGTCAATTGCTGTTAATTTCTTTCGCGTTGCAGAAAAATTTTCATACATACAATTTGGTTTCTTTTTTTATTTTATATATTTTTTATTTTGTTTATTGTATAAATATCTAAAAAAAAAAAAAAAGAGAGAGAGAGAGAAAAAAATGCAAAATGCATAAATTATTTATTGCTAAAAAGCAAAATGTCATAAGTGTCTGTCCCCTCAGTCTGGCATGTGTTTGGCGCACTGTGGGAACCATGGGTTTGGGTTTGGGTTTGGGTTTGCGCGTTTTTCCGTTTTTTTTTTTCTTTTTCTTCTCCTCTGTTCAATTGTGTTGAAATGTTTCGTCGTTTTGTTGTGTCAATTGGTTGACCAGTGACCAGCTGGCTGGAATCGACTTGAGTTAGTCATGAGCGAAACAGAGAGAGAGAGACCAAGCCAAAAAGCTTGTTGTAAATTTTGATGTATTGATTAGAGTTTTGGCATGGCACTCCACTAGGGGAAAGGGTTCACTGCACTGAGGGGTCATAAAGTGCAAAAAGGTTTATGATATAACCATAAAGAAAAAAATTTTAAGTGTTTTTAAATATATGACAGAAATATATAAATGTATAATAATTCAGTTGCAAATGGATAGAGTTCAATTAAAGTGACTCTTAATTATCACTTTACTTTGGCACATTTTTGGAAAGGAATTTATATTTCCTTTCAATTTTTTATTGGCAACTGAACTTTGAAAGTGTTAGACCTTATTTTATTATTCTTTTACCTCTAGGTAAAACTTTACTATGTAATTTTGGAGCCTTGTTTCTTGACATGATATTTCCTTAGAATCCTCGTAAATTAAATCTTAAATATTGAATTTTTAGAAGGAAGAAAATGTACGCAAAAAGTTACGGCTCGTCATGAGGCTAAACGTCTCCTAAACAGTTTTTTTTTTTAACAGCTGTGGAAAAATATTTTTAAGCTGACATAGTTAAACTGCTTAAATACAAAACGAAATTATTAGTTTTATTTATTATAAGTTTCAGATCCATTCTAAAACGGTAAAAAAATACTTTGGCCTACTTTGGTTATTTAGCTAAAAGAATACACCCAATGTAAATACTTTAACTTCCAAACAAATATGTAGATATACTTTATAATTTGTAAACGAAGAGCTGACTTTGGTGCTAATGGATATACTTCATTTGATTAGGGACTCTCTTAGACGAAGATTTAAGCTGCTACTATTAAAGAAACTTGAAAGAGATGCAGTTTTTTTACCAGAAGTAAGAATATTGTATCCTAAATGTGATCCGCCTTAAGACCTTTCAGAAGGGGTGATCCCTCTCTTAGCCGTTAAATGTTGCGGTTGTCATTACCAGGAATCATGTGATACCCTCTAATATTTCCTTTAACAACTAAGCAACTAAGAATGATTATACCTTTGCATTTACAATCATGTCGTGGGTCTTAAACTGAGTGCCTATGGTGTCCCACTGTGGCATTTAAGATGCATTTTTTAACTAGTTAAGTATATTACTTCTTTATTTCATCTCTTTAGCGGCATATCTTCAAAAGTTAAGCACACTTTTCCCTACAGGTTCCCCAAAAAGTAACTCATTTTCTTCCAACAAAACAAAAAGAAAAAAAAAATTAATTGCTTCACATGTTTCAGACACCAGCAACAACAACAACAATAACAACATTCAAGAAACCTGTTAGCGCCGCTCTGACTGGGTTCAAGCCCTCCCCCCCTGCCAGCAAACCAAAAAAAAAACAAAAACAACAAATCCAACAAACACAAAAAAAGGTCAACTTGCAAAGCATTTTTTATTGACCCAAAAAAATAAAGGGGAAAAAAAGAGATTCGTCCCTCCTACCACCACTACCAACAAGACGATGCCAACAACGATTCAAGCATTTCTAGTTTATTATGGCAACAACAACGGTTGATAATTATTTTAATGTCTGGAAAGGTCATTCGAGAGCATCATCAACTGAGCTGAAGGGGCTCTCCAACTGATAAGACTTGTCTCTGTGGTTGTCGTTCAATTATAGACAACACAAAAACAAAGCAGAAAGCACATCTGGAGTATAGATGGTCGCTGTCTATTTAATTTCAATTGAATTAATTTGGTTTTCCTTTTTATGGTTCACTTTTAATGGAGGTCGTTCTTATATAGAGGAGCATGCTAATTGAACGGTTGATAAGCTGCATCCAGATAACAAGGCGAAATAATTTAGAAGTTACTTTCAAAACGGGGAATAGTTTCCATGATGAGATATAAAATTTAGTTATTAGAATGAATTGAGTTTAACTGTCATAACAGTTTCTTCTAAGATATTTTCTACGGTGAACCGTTTTGAAAGTAGTTCTCAAGTACTTGAATGCGACCAATCGCTTCACAAAAGTTTTGGTAACAAAATATGTAATAATCTTTAGATTGGCTTCAGATTTTGATATAAACTGAACGCTCTTTAAACAATTCAAGTATTCATAACCCTTTGGAAAACTAATTTGTAAGATCTTCATCCTTGTGTAAAAATTAAAATTAAAAATTTAAAACAATTGGAGAATTGATTTTGAATGAAATTTAATTGAAGTGACACTTCTTAAACCAATAAAAGATGTCTTAACTTGGCCATAAAGAATTTCTCGTAACCTTATAAGCTCCTTTTTAGTTCCTTAAAAAAAAAAGGTCTTAAATTGTTTAAGATCTTCTTTTCTTAGAGCCCATTTTTTGAATGTGTTTAATTTTTTGGTTAATGCAAATTTCACATTTTGCGTGCAGCAGACAGAAAATGATGCAAGAAAAAAACCAAAAAAAAAAAATAAACTCATTTTTAAGAACAACAGAAAATGGTTGTCTGTTTTCTTCTGAAGCAATTTCTTAAGAATTTGGCAAACAACATTTTGCTGCCAGTTTTTTTTTAGGTGATCGAACGAACATGAAACAATAATTTTAAATATGCCCCAAGGTGAAGAACCAGATTTTCAGTTAATGTTTTTCTTTTTTTTTTCTCCCCAAAGTTACGAAATTTGCATAAGAAAACACACACACACACAGACACACGTTAAAATTGATGTATGTAGATGTAATAACAGTAAAAATAATATAAAGAAAGAATCAACTAGAGGCAAAGTGGAGTACCTACACATAATAATAATATAATTTTCTATAATAGGGAACTCTCTCGGAGGGAACTCAACTGATTGAGGGAAGAACAACAACAGCAACAAAGAAGATGAAGATGAAGAAGAAGAAGAAATTGAAATCAAGTCGCAGTGAGGCAAGTTCAACAACCTGAAGAAGAGCCATCCCAGACCCCAGAGACAGACAGAGAGAAAGAGAGCGAGCGAGAGAGAGAGAGAGAGGGAGAAGGGAACATGAGAACAAACATTTGAGGCCAAGAAGAGGCTTTGCTCAAAACTGGCGATTACTTCACTCACACCATCTCGGCACCGGCATCGACATCATTGTGGATGTGGATGTCGATTCCGATCCAAGATCATGATGACGATGTCGAAGATGATGATGATGATGATGATGATGATGAAGATGCTGCTGCTGCTGCTGCTGCTGTTGAAGAGACTTTGGCGAAAATTGCCCACAAAAAGGGCGCCAAGAAACGGTACCTGGGGTAAAGGAATCCCATGCTCCACTCTATTACCTTGCTTCTACTCCACTCCTCCTCCTCCTTCTGCTCCTCCTCCTTCTTTTTCTTCTCTTCTCTCCACACTCTCTGCAATCTTTACAATTCAAATCAAAATAATTTACGCGCCGGTGCAAATTGTTTTCTTCTCTTTGTACATACATATATATAAACATTTTATTTCCTTTAACTTCAGATTGGTTATTGATATTCGTCTGAGGAGAAGAAGGAGAAGGAGGAGGAGCACAGAGGGGTAAGAGAAGTTTGTACATTGTAAACATGAGAAAGGTCTTCTTCATGAATCAACGGAAGTTGGTAGTAGCCCGCTGAATGCGTTTGTTCTTTCACCGCATGGTATTTACCTCATCTTTTCTCCGAGTACTTTCTATTTTAAGTGCGGAAGCACTTTTTTTTCTTCTCTGCTCACACACACACACACAGAGACACACAGAGATACAGTCACCAAGAATTCGATTACCTTGCTTTGCATTCATTCCGGTGGCTTGTGAAAAGATTACGCCATGAACCACTGAACCACTGTTCGTGGTTTGGGGGCAACTCAATGACATTTCGCTTGGCGCGTGTAAGAAATTCAAATGACAGCTTGAAAAAACAAAACACACAAACACACAAAAAAAAAAATCAAAAAATCATATTCAAATCAATTGTCCGACTCTCCATCTAAATGACAGCCGGGCTGCACCTAGACCTTGTCAACAGTGGTTCACCAAACACCGTCAATTCCACCAACAACTCCAAACAACTCGACTTCAATTCAAAGGCAGAGAAACAATGAGAATTGATTTTTAAAAAGTTCAAATTACCAAATGCACATAAAAAACAAAAAACAAAAAAAAACAAAAACCATTTCAAAATACACTTCAAAAGATTATTACGAGTATTTAGATCAAGTGAATTTCTGGTCCATATTAAAGTGCGAATCAATTAGGCATTGAATGTGTGAAATCCAAAGAAAAATCACGACAAAAAAAATGTTATAGTCGGCATTAAAATTTTAAGAGCTAAATTCGTTCGTCATTTAATGCTAAAGGAAACTTTGTTAATAGGTCCAAGCTGAAACCAACTCTTAAGAAACTATTGTCGAAGATATTATTTAATTAATTTAACGTTTTTCACTAAAAACTAACATAAATTTCGAACCAATATACTTAATGTCAATTAGAAATAAAACAATTTAAAACTATTTTAAATTTTGTACTTAAATTGTTTCTGAATGGGTCCTTTACGAAAAGTGAGTTTTTAAATTTTTAAATTAATCTTCAGTATTTCACTAAAAACTAACTTTAGCTTCGAACTAATATACCAAACTTTAATTAATAATAAAACTATTTAAATGGAGTGTTTCTTTGCCTTATTTGATAGAAAATATTAGGAGACTTGGAGTTTGATTCCAGTTTTTTTAGATGTAAATAAGGTTTAGGAACTTATCTCACACGTTTTCCACTGGGTTTTAAATGAGTTTTCAAGCAATCAGAGTATAAAATAGGTTAAGGACCGCATTTTAAATAAGTGTTTCCAAGTGCCTTCTTATTTTCTTGAAACGTAAGTAAGTAAAAAGTAAGTAAAGTAAAAATACTTGAAATAACACACCTCTAATTGTCACAATATCAAGGGAACCACTTCAGAACTTCAATAGGACTATTCAAACTAAGCTTATGTCTAAACAACAAAAAAAGGGTAGAGTATTTGGGTTCAAGACTCACACTTTTTAACATCTTGTTAGTAGTTGAACACACATTTTTCTTTCCCCGCCCTTCCTTCCAAGTGGGCATAATCTAAACGAATTGAATGGCCATAAAGTAGGCCACACACAACTACAGACACAGTCGGCCAGACTCTCATAGAGCCAACTACTATAAACTCATGTTGACTGCCACATTTGTCAACTCAAATGAAAATGAATGAAAACGCAATGAAATTGTATCGAATGTGAGTACCCAATCAAGTCAAAATCGTTGGGCTGGTCCCAACTCAAAAATCTATTTGTGCCTACGTTTCGATGCGATTTCAACCTCAATTGGAGAGTCAAATAATTTGATTAATTAAATGAAAATTACTTAATTTGTGTGAAAAGTGTGTGATATTGTAATGATCATAATAATGATAATGATGATCATGATTATGATGTTGCTGGTGCTCATAATGAGAAAGAAGAATCTACCAACTTTCACATACAAACAAAACCGTTGATGAAGCGAAACATTAGCCCAATTCGCTATGATGATTTATTAGATTTTTTCTAGGTTCTGTAAATTGTTTTTTTTTTTTTTTGTTTTTGTCTATTTAACCACTGGTTTTTTTTACTTTTTTGCAAAATTAATTTCTCTTCTCTCTTTTTTTGGGTTTTTGGCTTATTGCGGAAGTGGGTTAATAACTGATAACGCGGCAAAAATATATAAAAACATTTTGCAAAAGAACGTGAAATTCTGTTCATCAAGACTTGAATCACTCTCAATTTGTTCATTGTTGTTGTTATTTCTTTAAAGCTCATTTTAAATTTTTTAATTAAACTAAATGGCAATTTGTGTATTTTCTTTATTGTCACTTGTAGTAAATATGAGCAAGAAAAAACAAAGAAATAAATCAAATTTATAACATAAAGAATGACTTTAATTAATTTTTATTACTGTAGTTTGTTGCTTAAACAAATA
Source organism: Drosophila nebulosa (assembly GCA_024703675.1). Taxonomy (NCBI): domain Eukaryota; kingdom Metazoa; phylum Arthropoda; class Insecta; order Diptera; family Drosophilidae; genus Drosophila; species Drosophila nebulosa. Next base: position 2,318,558 of record CM045724.1, on the reverse strand, counting down.
TGGAAATTGATTTGCTAATGTTTTAAACATTTCATAAATATAAAAATAAATTAGTCAATAGCAGTAAAATAAATTTAAAAGTAGTTAATAAATCAATGGGCTATGAGGAAGAACAACAAGTTGAGATCAGGTTTTTTTTTATTGCCATCTCTAAATGAATGTTCGGAAATCAAAGAATCGAATATGTACATAATGGCCGAAAAGAGAACTTTTTAGATGAAAGGAGAACTTAGCTCAAAGTTTTTACGGCAGTTAATAGGGCCAAGCCTTTATATAGAATTGAAACCATTTAGAAAATATTTAATCACATTTAATTAGTCATATTTAATCAGTCCTTAACTGTTCAGTTGATGGATAAGTTGGCTCTCTAATTCTTTCTTAGCCTCTAGAAGAAAGTGAAGTACAAAATTGTTGCTCTTAATCGGTATTATCTTGAACCTCGATAACATTTATTGTAGGATTACTTAATATATAAATAGCTCAGAAATGATTCAGAAATTAAAGCTATATAGATAGACTGCTTTACAAGATAAGTAGGGGTCAGATGGGACATATAGCTATGTACATCTTCTTTACTGTTGATTAAAACAATATATAAAAATTGTCTGCCGTCTCAGTTTCTATAATTTGAAGGCATAAAAAGCATTATAGTGGGATTAGCTTCAGATGGAAGATATAATAAATTGTCAAAATTGCTAATTAGTATTCTAAGGTCTTATTTTTTATTTAATAAATAAAAAATGCTTTGACATAAAAAAAAACAAACATAAAAAGTTATGTAAGCAAACTTGTCTCAGTATTTCAAAACTTCAGCCAATCTAATAATACAAAATCATGACTATAAAATCTGGAAAATTATTTCATTAAAAATAGGGAATAGGGAAAAATCGGGAATATTGGTTTTTAGTTGGAAATTTCTATTCCCCTTCATATGGCTAGACTTTTAATTATATGTAATTTCATTATATAGCTAATTATAATTCCAGATGTCAAATGAGACATTCTTTGTATAGTTTAAAAAGAAAGGTTTTGTTTTAATTAATGACTTAATGATTGATAATAATAAGTAAATGACTCAGTTTGGTTTTATCAAACTAAAATAAGTAAATGTAATTGCATTATTTCACTCTATTTCAGTTGGTAGCACTTACGACAAAGTTTGTATTGGATTACTTTCGAAACATACCTGAAATGAAAAGAGAAGAGAGACGGAAAATATGTATTAGTAATCGCTTAACATATTTTAGTACGTGTTCGAATAGCCAGAAGGCAGATAATAAGCAGAGAGACACCAAAAACAAAACAAAAAAAACGGACTAATCACCATATACTAAAAGAAACTCATCATCACCTTAGCATCATCAACAGGTTCTTATCTTTTGGAGCACAACAACCAGCAGCAGCAAAAAATAAGTGACTCATAATTGTGCAGAAAACGTTTTGGGCTAAATATTTGCTTAACTCTTGGTCCAACACTTTCAAAAAGATGCTTATTAAAATTTCCACACAAAATTGCCTATTAATGGAGGCCCCCAAACATGAATGATAAATGGCCAAACACACGAAAAAGTCAAAAAAAAAAAAAAAAAAAAAAACCAACTCAAATACAACACAAATTAGGGCCAACAATTTGCAAGTCAACATTGTCTGGTGGCTCGGTTTCAAGTCTTTTCCTTCATTTTCTTACCTCTCTTTCTTGCCCTCTCGCTTGCAACTATTTGCTGGGAGGTCCAAATATGGTTAAACAAGAAATATATCTAAAATATCTTTAATTAAAAAAAAGTACAAACAAGCCAAAGAAAAATATTGTTGGCCTTAGACAGTTAGTCGTCCTAATATTACCCTTTAAATAGGTTTTGCATCTATTTCCATTTCTGCAACATCAAAAAAAACTCAAAATGTGCTCTATAGCGGGATTTAGACTTCCAATACATTTCGTATTGATTGCTTCCTTTGATTAAATATATAAATATTTTCTTATATACCTTATTTATCCTCTATCCTTTTTAAATCTTCATGTAGTTTAATCCTTTAGTGGTTTTTTTAAATTTTTAATCTAATTTTGAAGCTTGAGAGATATTCAAGAATGTCTTGAAAAAACTTTTATATAATTTTTTATATGATGAACTTTCAAAATGAATTGGTTCTTTTGATTGAAATCTTTGTCAATTAATTTGTCTTTTTTTATGCTTTTGTTGCATCTTTTTAGAATCGAAATTTGTATCTTCTTTTGCTTCCTGTTTTCAATAATTATCCTAACAGCGATTAAATCTAATTTTTATTATTTTAATATTTTGGACTTATCAAAATCAAAAATGTAGATTACATTTAGATAAACTAAATTCTTTTTTAACATTCCATGAAGTTAGTTTACTATTTTCTTGAACGTTTTTTGTTAAATTTAACATCAAGATGTTAGGGTCTAGTTTAAACAAATTTGGTTCAAAGAAATTCAATGGTTTACTTGTTAAGGTAATAGTAATGTACCCTTTTTTTTTACTCCAATATTTTATAGGGTATTACAAAGTACAAACGAACGTAAAAATACAAATTATGCAAGAGGTGCTCAAATATGGCAAACACCTAAATATTTCATGAGCTGCAATACACGCACAACACAGACTCAAACACATCAAGAGAGATAGAGAGAGAGAGAGAGAGGGACATGTGTGTATGATATGCGAAAATGAAGCTCGCCCAGACAAAGTTATTTTGTCACTGCAATCGACAGCAGGCACCAGCAGCAACAACAACCCACGTACTTACTGTGTTTGTCTTTTTGGTGAGGCAAACAAATCGTAGACAAACATAAACATTGTCGTTTAGATGAAAGGGGTGGAAGGAAGCAGGGAAGTGAAAAGTCACAGGGGAATGGGGTCGATACACCCACCCATCACAGCATGCGGAATTGAAATGATTATTAAACAAAGAAAATGCAATACATAATTCATATCAGCACATTATAGAAATTCCCATTCAAGTCTTTCCTCAACATCTTGAATAACTGTGCGAAAACTGTTTAAAGAATTTTCTAATCATAAATTATGAAATACCTAAAAGATAAGAATATCTTTATGCAACACGTTTATGCATTGCTCATGTCTTTGCGTATATGTTTAATTTTTTAACAAAAACCTTTTGATAAAATAAAAAGCTATTAATAAATGATTAAAAGATGGTGAAATTTTGGTCTAGACTTCAAAACTGTTGATGATTTTTTTAATTTTGTTTTTTTTTAGGATAGGAATTCTTTTAATTCTCCTTTCTAAGCTCATTAAAAGCTTGCACTTCTCCTTTAAACAAACAAAGAGGATTAAAAAAATTTCTTAGACATCAGTGCTTATCATATTTATAACCCATTTTTAAACGAAAAAAACACATTGGCTAAAGACACAAAATAAAAATGAGTAGCTCAATATTTGAATTATGAGCGCAAAACAACTTTTTCACTTAAAGTTAACGATTTAATAACGATTTCTTAAAAAGAAATAAAAACAAAGAAAAAAGCCTCCATTCGCTGTATCAAAACTGTAGCCCAATTTCATGTTTTGGTCAAAGAAATCCGAAATATTAATATTTAGTGCGACCTTCATTTGTCTTAGTTAACTCAAAAATTATCTTTTTTATTAAAACCACTAAATTTAACAAAAGGTCTTTTTCGAGTCTTTTCTCAACTATCTCAAATTGCCGATTATTGGCATACACCCGTCTATGACCCAAAATCATTCTACGTAATGTCTGATTCGAATTTACATTTTTTACTTAGCTTAGTTCCTGCTAATAGAAATATATTTCTTCTTGTAGTTTGAAAGCATTTTCCAAATGTTTTGATTTGCCAAGCATGAATAAACTTGAATTAACTGTCTACTATCTCTTATTTACCACTTTTTTGGCATCAATTTATTTACTCTCATTTGAAATGGATTTCACAACACTGCCAAGAGAAGCAGAAACACATTTTGCACCCAGTTGGCAGCCTCAATTTACCGCCTGCATTCCTGTATTTGCCCCTAAACCAACCTAAAGCAAATCGACTCCGACTCCCCTTTTAGCTATTTGCATCAAAAGCCGCTACAAATTTACAGTAATTGCAGCCAGAGTATTTTTTGTTTTTTTTTTTGTTTTCGTATTCTTTTTTTTTTTGGCCAGCAAGACAACAAATTTATTTTATTTAAATGAAAATAGCTTGAGGGCAACGGCGGCGGTGTTTGCCATTTGTATACCCTGATTTTTAAAAGGTATCTAGGTTTGGGCTAAACAAGGAAGAGATAGAGAAATGGCAGACAGAAGATAATTTTGAGGCCTAAGAACGTGCAGTGATAGCTAGATAAAGATTTCCAAGTAACAAGAAGAAAAAGTGTTGAGAAACGTATAAAAAAAGTAACTATACAGTAACCTTTATTTCTGCGTATTTAGATGGAACCAAATTGAAGGAATTAAGCTTCGAAATGGTAGGTAAATCTGCTTACCACATATTTATATATATAGATCCACTCAGCTAGGACTTAAAGAGAGATGGGATCATTAGAAAACTATGGAAAAAAGGCTTCCGATCAAGAGATCAAAGAGTTTTAAAAGAAGTTTGTTTATCCACACTTCCAAATTGTCTTCAGTTAATTGATGACTGATTCAGACCAAATTTGGCTCTTATTTAATAGTGTATTCAAACTTCGTTTTGGCGCTGGTTATAACTTTCGGATAGGTTTTTTTTCTCTGTTTTTGGGCGCGGCCCGAAACTCCTTAAGAGTGAGGGAAAGAGTGAGAGACAAACAGACAGACAGAAAGAGAGATGCAGGAGAAGTGTGGTGAGGTGAGGTGATGGTGCAGGGGAAACTTCCCTCTGGGGTTATAGTTGGGGTGTCTGCAAAACGAAATTATCATGTCCACCTACATAATTTAGCATGTGTTGTAGTAGTTGTTGTTGTTGTTGTTGCTAAATTATTGGTTATAAATAAAAAGGCATTGCCTTCATCGTCATTTATGTCTGTGCTCGCAAAGTTTTCATTTTGTTCATTTTGTCTATTTTTGGATTTGTAATTGGCAAATTTTGTATATAATTTTTTTTTTTTTTGCCTCGTTCGTTTTTTTTTTTTTTGGTTTTAGTTTTTTTTAAGATCAAATGGAATGTCGTACCGTCCCACAATCAGCTAAACGAAATCTTCGTTCTCTATTGTTTTCCAAAACGCCAAAAACAACCACAGCAACAAACAAATCATTTCCAAGAAAGAAAAAAAAAACACATTTTTACGCATTTCAAATTCTAAGCTGCCAAAAAAAAAGCAACAACAACAAACAACGGCTTAAAGTTTAGATGATTTATCTGTCAGATAGTTAGATAGAAACCCAGCAAGAGAGAGTAAGAGAGAGAGAGAGAGAGAGATAGAATTGAAACTTCTTCTCTACCTGGAAGTGTTAAAGCTTAGGCACTGACCGCGCCTCCTCTGCAAGTCAAACGAAAATGTACCTCACCTGCCGCCTCACCTGAGACTACAGCGCAGACAAAAGTCTTCAAGTTTTGCTCGATCACCTTGACCGAACCAGCAACAGCAACAACAACTACAACAACAAAGAAGCACAAAAAGTATTGACGAACAAATTTACATATCGCTGCTTTAGGTTTGTCCCGTCTGGGTACCAAAAAAAGAGATAAATTTCAACAACACTCATTTGGTTGGCAAAACAAGATGAAAATTATTCTAAAAGTATCTAAAAGATACTTCCAATGACACGTGTCTGTGCGAAGTGGAAATCTTTTTTGCTGTAACTAATTTAAATACTTATTTTCCGACATACAAGAGCAAACAAAATAACAATTTCCTTTTTAATTGCAAAAGTGAAGACTTTCTTTTTTTGAAGACATCTGAATCTAGAAATCTTATCTTATTGCATTCAAATGATTACAAATCCATGTAATCATCACACTTGAAATCAAACTGCTTTACTTTTGTAATAGAAATAGGTTGGCAGTACTTTAAGCTGAGAACTACGATCGTATTTACGGGGCTATTGTCCTGCTGTTAAGAGGACACGACCTTTTATTTTAAGACCACATTTCAACTCAGAAATTAGTTAGAAAATAATCCAAAGTTGTCTACCATTTATAGTCCTGGTCCAGTGGAGATAAAGTTAAAGAAGACTTTTCACAGAAAACCAAAGAAATTATATAGGTTCAAATATATTGTCTTAATTTTAAAATTTTAAAAATATTTTTCCATATTATTAATTAAGATACCATACAAATTTTAGCCAAAAAACTACAACTTTGTCAACTTTCCCGATTGTCTTTTATATTACAAAATTACTTCATTTTCCGCAGTTTTATGATTTTAATTTAAATATTGTAATTAAAAATAATAAGTCTTCATTTGATAAAACTGTAATTACACGAAGTTAACCTTTCTCAGTGTCAATACGATTTCAATAAATTTAAATAAAGGTTTTTCAAGGTTTAAGCTTTTAAAGAGGGAGAATTTTATTTCAATTCCATTGACATTTGAATAATTGTGAGAGCCTCTCATTGTTCATTTCAAAACTTACTCAAAATGATGATTTTCACACCAAATTATTATTACATTTTCTTATACACAAGATCATTTTGGTGTGGCTTCTATGAAACAGATAATAAGATACTCTTGTGTATTCTATACTAATATTTGGTTTGTTGCTAAACTTGTTTCGAGGCCATCATATATAAAATGTCGAACAATTGGCAGAGTCTAAAATTTAAGGTGAAATATTCAAAATATTTCTCGCACAAACAGGAAATTAGCATTTGATGGCTAATTGTTTGACCTGAAGGGGCGTTTAGTTTCGTTTCGTATCGGTTTTGCTCTGTCAATTTAACGCTAACGAAAAATATGCGAGCCAATAAATATTTGGCTAAATAATTCACATTCGAGCTTTCCTTCAAGTGAAGACGGGTTTCTCTCTCTCTCTCTCATAATTATTGAAAGCAATTTGATATCAAGATGCCCTTCTACTGCCTAGTCAACACATTATAAAAGCCAAGCCATTTTTCCTTTTTTTTTTTGTTGCCCCTTTACTCGAGCATTTTAATCGCTTGGGCCCATCTAATGTTTGTTTGTTTGTTTGATTGTTGGTTGGTTGGTTGCTTGGTTTAAGCCAACTCAACGCAAGGCAGGTGTAAAGATGCCATAACTTGGCTCTTTCGCAGCGGCATTTAAAGAAGTTAAACTCTCAACGTTTGCTGCTAGAAATAAGAATAAGAATTCAATTATGCAGCAAAATGTCACAGAGTGCTGGAGGGGGAGAGAAACAAGAACGAGACAATGATTCTTCTCTTTTTTTGTTTCACCTCTCCTCATACCATTTGATCTACTGTTTTTCACTCTGTTTTCCTTTTATTCTCCCTTGGGCCCAAGTCAGTCGTTCCCCGTTTAAGCCATCGTTCTTGATGATGTTGGTTGGTTGGTTGATGTATGAAGTGGCAAAATCGTTGCAGTTGAGCAACAAGTGCTTGAGGATGTTGGCAATGGCTTGGCGGCATTGCCAAGAGGCGGATGAAGCGATGGACGGAGTCAGCGATGCAACTGCTGTGGCTACTGAACAGAATTAGCTTTCAATTTGAGCTAGCAAAAGGTTCTGTGCTTTGGCACAGTGGAGCAAATGTCAAGCAAATCTGATTGTTATTGTTAAATTCATAAATCGATCCACAAATTTTTACAATGAGTGGAGATTTTTTTATCGAATTTAAAAATAAAAGTTTTGTATGCTAGGAAAATGTATCAGCCCAATCAAATTTTTTTTATAAAAATGTTAATCCTGACTTGAATGGCGAAACAACGAATTTGATTATGCCAAAAATTGGCATTTGATTAATATTTCTATCGATTAACTTAAAAATTGTCTAATTTCAACCGTTTCACAATTAACTAAGAAAGTTTCCCAATAGATATCGAAATTACTTTTCTAACCATATCCCACTGCCTGCCCCCAAGTTGGACAAAAGATGAGAAACAAAAGACTATAAAACCAGACTTAATTAAGGCATAGCAAAGCAAATGGAAAAGGTAAGGGTACAGGTACAGGTATAAGATGTGCTTTAACGCCGTAGTCAAGCCAGCGGAAGATGTCGCCGGCTGTTTATGAACTGAAACTCTGAGTTTCAGTTTGTATTTGAGTCTGATGTTGAGATCTTCTCTAGCTGCTAATCTAGCCGCATTGTTAGTCTTCGTCTTTTGATTTTGCCTTGAAGAAATCTAATAGCCAAAGCTTAGTAGTGGCAGCAGCAGAAGCAGCAAACAGATGAAGCTGTTGGCGTTAAGAAGTTGATTTTGGTTTTGTTGTTGCTGCTGCTGCTGCGGAATGATTGATGATTTGTTGTTTGTGCATCGCGATAAGGTTAGAGAGTGGATGAAGGGAAGCGCATATAAAGATGTATCTCTCTCTGTCTCTCTCTCTCTCTCTCTTTAGCCAATTCTCTTCTGGCTATTGTCTTCGCTTCGTCGACTCTGCCCTGTTTCTTGGCCATGTTTGAGTGACAGAGAAGTTCGTGCTGATAATTGTGACACGCCAAAGAAAACTGCAAAAGTTGGCAGAGAGACGAGAGGCAGTGCGGCAGTAGAGACTTCTTTTGCTAATTGCAGGCCCAGGCCAAAAGATAGCCGCCAGATACAACATGAGACGACTACAAGAGCAAACTACAACAACTGCAACACAGTTAGAGATAAGCACAAGAGCAAAAACAAGGTAAAACAACAAAAAAGACAACGAATGGAAATCGGCCAGGAATAAGAAGCTTTAAACGAATATTGAATACGCTAACACAAATCCTTGAAAGAAACATGAAATGAATTAAACAAATAGATAGAACACATACGGGGCAAGGGGAACAGGAAAAAGGAAGTGTAATCACAGTCAAACTAAAATCAGAAACTAAGAAAAGTTTTATCTTTAAAATTTAAAAATTAAAATTTTAAATTAAAATTTAAAATTTCATTATACGAAGAATTTTTTTATATGTATAGAAGAAAGTTCACTAGGGTAATTTACATGGACAAAAGGATTCAAGAAAATAAGAAAGAGATAAAATTTAATTTTTTCAACATTTTTTTTTGTCGGTTCTGTAACTCAGTTCATGCAAAACAAATATAAAAAACATAATTCAAACAAATTGGGAAAGAAAAATTTTTTTAATATGAGCAAACAAAAGTAAAACGAAAAACAATTATGGTTAATTAATACTGAATACATAAAAAGAACTAAAAAGAAACAAAAAAAAAACTTTTAAATTGTATAAATTAGCGAACAAAACAAAGCATAAGAAAGAGCAAAGAAAACAAAATTTCTTGGAGATTTAAATTTTTAAAGAACCTTTTATAAATAATATTGTAATTTTCTTTTCAACTGCTTTAAAAAAGAATTCTTAATTCATAATATAAACTCTTAGTTCTGCTATTTAAAAGAAAATTAAGTAAAAAGGAAAGACTAATAGCATAGAAACTTAGAATGAGGTAGTTAACTTTAGAAGTTAAAAAAAGGATAAGCAAAATTAAGAAGAAATGGAGAACTAAGTATCTAAAAGATAATTCTCAAGTCTCAAAATTTCTTGAATTAATACCAACAAATGTATCTCAATTAAAATAAATATCTTTCTAAAGCTAGATTAATGAAATTTATAGCTGGCAAATTAAATTCAATTTGGCCATAACTAAACGGTCTCCTGAGACGACCGTTTAAGGCGATTGCTAACTTTTGTTTTTTTTTTTTTTGTAATTTTTTCCATCACCTCGAATAAAAGTCAAGTTGCAGTTTGCTTGCAATATCAAAGAAAATTCTTATCTCATCGACGCTACGCTTAGAATGCGCAACAAACAAACATAGCAAAAGTATCTGGCGAAACTTGCAGCTGTGTATCTATGAGATACGAAGGTGAGTTTATGCTCTCTCTTTCTCTCTCTCTCTCTCTCTCTCTCTCTCTCTATTCGCTCTCTCGCTCTTTCTTGGGTTATCTTTTGGTAGGCATATTTATCAAGTCTTTAGTTAGTTTTCTTTTGTATTCACACTTGCACAATTGTTTACCTTTGGTCGGTATCTAGAAACTTTTATGAGGTGTTACCTTGGTGTTTAACAATGCATTTTTACTCTATCACAGATTTAGATAGGAACGAGGAACGGGGTTTGACCCCAAACGATGAAAGGATGATGATGATGACACAGGTGACTTGAATAACTACACAAGGTAAAGTTCAATGCACTGCAACGACGACAACAACGACGACGACGACGAGAGCGACAACTAATTAACCTAGAAAAATGCAAATATCTGCACAAGTAAATTGCCACGCCCACTACAGAGAACAATTTCTAAGCCAAACAATCAATCATCACAACGTTGGCCACTTGAGCACGTCGCAGGGTTGGGTAATGGTTGAATGAGGATGGCTCCAGCAGCAACAGCAACAGCAGCAGCAGTAAAGCAGGATAGAGGTGTGCAAAAGTAATATTTATTATGTGTATATACTTTTTTTCACTGACAAACAACAACAGCAGGAACAACAGCAATTTGTGGCCCAGGCCACCACGGCAAAAGGGCAATAGAATAGAAGAAGAACAAGAGGTGGAGAGGAGAAAGAAGACAAAGTTAAAGTGCAGTCTCCAGTAGAGACTCTACAACTGTCTCGGATTCTCTTTCTCTAGCTCTGTCTCTGACTCTCTGGCATGCTGCCCAATAGCTCAATAACACCCCGGGGACCAATTGAGATCTTTTTGGCGGGATAGGGAACACAACCAGACAAGGAACCAAACGCCAAACGAACAAACGTACGAACAACAGCAACGGGGGCACCGCCAACCAGGCCATGAATGACACCAACAACAGCCACAATCTTGCCACAACAGTGACAAAAAAACTACTCAAAAGAAAAATATGGAAAATCACATGAAAGAGATTACTCTGAAAGTCTGCAAAAGGAAAAATTTATATTGTTAATCTCTAAGTTAAAAAAGAGACAACGAGTTAACAGAAGGTCCTTCACTTGGTTAATAAATTTCAATTCTAGAAGCCAGTATTTGCTTCAAGCTTTTTAGATATAATAATAGTCAACTTTTAATTGTTTTGAATCAGTATATATGAATCTAGTACCATTTTTTCTCTAATACGAAGTGTATTCTTTTCTTTACCTTTTGGATAGCATAAACCATTCTATTCTCTGAGCTATTAGATATTCATTTAAGATTTATTTTTTTGCTCAGTTAACCAATTGCTTGGCATTTGAGATACTTCAAATATTATTTTGTTTTTAAATAATTCTTTTAAAAAATGCAGATAGCACCAAGAGAAAACTCTTTTTTTCCTATGTCTTTACTTTATAATGTGTGAGCATAAGGCAATCGGAAAGAGGTCTTCAAAACCATATTCAAACAGATCTTAATATTTAGTTTTTAGGTTTATTTGCGATCAAAAACAAACAGTTTAAATTATGAACTTTCCACTTTAAGTAAGGTTCAATAAATTTACAAATATTCGCCACATATAAAGTTAGTTTCATTCATTAAACATTTTGTGAGAATTTCGATTTGCCTATATTAATGAATAGAGACTAGAGAAAACTCTTCAAAATTTATTTTAGCTGTTTTCTAATTTCAAAGTTGCGATTTTTTTGAACTTTTGCCTCACTGTATTTATCCCAGAATAAATAGTTGAGGCCAGACAAATAGTCAAAAAGAGATACCTAAAAAGTTTGTCATAGTTTTTCCTTCTTGGGTCTTGGAGACTTGGTAGGGTGCCCAGTCACGCGCCAATTCTCTGTTAGAAGATGAGATTTGTATTATGGGATGCATTTTTTTTTTGTTTTTACGAAACTTGGAAGTTTGAAATGGAAGCCCCTTTGACCTGACCTAACTGTCAACATTTGCCAAGAACATCTTGGGCCATCATCGTCATCATCGTTGGCATCATTGTCGATGCAATCAGAAAGTAGAATTCATATATATTTTTTTTTTTCTTAGAATTTCTTTTCACTTCATTGCCATCATCGACAGCGCTGACTTCAAAGGTGGTCCATCAGCTCCTCTCCCTTTCCTCTTCATTTCCTATTCCTTGTTTCTCGCCTTGGTGGGTAATCCGAGATCCGTGTTAGGGCCACAATTTGCAGGCTTCATTAGCCTTCTAGATGCATAAAGACAATGCAACAATTATGCCCTAGACGAGAGGGGCAGCAAACAGAAAACAGACAACAACAACATTAACAACAACAAACCAAAACCAACAAGTTAAACAACACACAAAAGCAAAGAAAAAGCAAAAGTGTTGCTAAATTTAGAACAAACGCTTACCGAGAGCATAAGGAGAGCCAGGAGAAGGAGAAGGAGGAGGAGGTGGAGGATGAGGAGTTCGGTCTCTTTTGGGTGAGTAACCGCAGAAGAGGCGACGAGTTGTTCCCCTTTTTCTTACATTTTTTTCCCCCCATTCTAATTGCCGCACAGTGAGCGAGTGAGGGAGCGGAAGCCAAGAACTGGAGTTCTATTTTTACATAAAGGAACTTGCAACAGGGTGGCCTGGACTCTGGCAAGTAACAAGCACAGAGAGAGGGAGAGGCAGAAAAAAACTAAACTTTCTCAATTTCTAGTTATATCTGGTGAAGCAAGTTATCAAAATTCTCCATTTAAAATTAAAGCTTTGACCAAAAGCAAGCAAAACCAAAATCCTTGATACTAATTCTCATCCTATTCGGGTCTTAAACATTAAGAGTCTATGTTAAATTGTTATCAACTTGCTTAGAAACTAGTTCTTCAGTTTGAGCGAACAAACTATACTCAGTAAATAATAATTATTACTTGAATAGATAAAGATGAACAGGCATTTCCTTAAAGCAGTGCATTCCATCAAAGTCAGCAAAACAAAAAGGAAGTATAAATTAGAAGCTGACAAACCATAAACAAATAAGAAATCAAATAGAAAACCCTAATCAATGTTTTAGAGATAATATTATTAACTTCATATTTCTGTAGGTCATTTGATCAGTCATGATTCTTAGTTTCTTTAGCTCCCACAGGATGGAGGCTTTTTCATATGAGGCTATGAAGCAAAGCCTCGTTCCTTTTACAAAAAATGAAGCAAAACCTTTTAAAATCTATTTATTAAAAGATTTTTTCGAAACTTCTAGCCTGAGGAAGAAATTTAATTTAATAAATTAATGTTTTAGAGACTCTAGCTAAAAACTACTAAAGATTTAAATATTGAACGATACTTTCGACTTTGCTGGCCTAAAGATAAAGCTTTAATCGGTTTAATTAACGGAAAATCTTTGATATTCTGTGAAAGTGATTTAAGTAGTGAACATTCTATTAGCAATTCAATAGCTCATTTTCTATACTTAATTGAAATCTTGTTATTGTGAGACTCCACAGTTCTGTTAGTGGGTCTATTTGTATTTTCGTTTGGGGGTGTATAAACTCTATTTGTATGGCTTTCACCACTTCTTTGGGTCTTCTTCCGCCCCACCACAACTCACTCTCTCCCCCACTATGGCTCTCGCTCTCTCTCTCTCTCTCTCTCTCTTTCTTTTGGTGTAGACGTATTGACACAGTTGTTCTAGCCACTTGATGTTGACTCAAATGACTTTCACACTTAACTCAACTACAAGTTGATGTGTGTAGTTTGTTGTTTCTCCTCTTTTTTTCTTTCTGCTCCAACACGCATGTAATTCAATATTGTAAGTTATTTATAAATTAGGAAACGCTGAAAAAAAAAAACACCTAAGCCAACAACAACAACAGCACAAAAAACATAGCACAAATAGATAAAGTAGTTCAGAGAGTTTTGCATACAAATCGCAAGTGTTTTTATTCATATTATTTTTTCACGGCTGTCAAGTGTCGAGGCGGTGTGCCCTCGAGGGTAATGTTTTCTGGAGGTCTGTGACTTCCTTCGCAACTTTTGTGTGCCAATTTCTGGGGGTCATTCGATCAGTCACGATTCAACAGAAAAAAAAAAACTTGAAATATTCTTTGCCTTTAGGCAACATTCAATTAGAAAAAATTTACATATACATTTCTGACATCAATTAAAATTTGAATTTTGCAGGCAACTGAGACATATATTTATAAACTAAGCAAAAAACTGAGAAAAAGAGAGCCGAAAAAGAGACGAGTGAGAACTGTTCGCAAGTGCAGGCCAAAACATAAATTATTAGGGTCAGGTTAGTTAAAAATAAACGCATAGATATATTAATTAGTGCAAGAGAAAGAAAGAAAGAGAGAAAGAGAGAGAGGTGCAAAAGTATCTTATAGATACATATGTCGAAACTAGCAAATCAATCATTTTTTTTTAATGAAGCAGTCCCAATCTTTGAAATTCATAAACCGATCAAAGAACTTTCGTTTAATCAAAAAATTCCATTGGAAAAACTCTCGCTTTCTCGCTTCTTGTCTTTTAGAATCAAATGCCACCGACTAATTAAAATAACAAAAAGAAAAAGAAACCCTCCAAATCAAAGCCATTGAGAACTTCAATAAAAAAATAAAAAAAAAGTGAAAATCATTTGGGGTCAAAATCGAAAACACACACAAAATTTACGACAGAAAGACCCAAAGAGACCCAAAGGCAGGTATTTTATTATATACCTACATACCTATATATAGGTTTTTTTTTCTTCTTCATTTTTTTTTTAATGCCTGGAATTTGTATTTAATAAACATAAAATCGTCACAATAAAACGATCTGAGACACGTTGAAAAGAAAAGAAAGAAGAAAAATGCGAGTTGAGGAAAATTTCTGAGCTGAGTTTCGTCGTCTATGCAAATGAGTTTATGGTTAATATCAAAATGAAATGATAATAACAATAAAAATGGACACAATTGAACGATAAGTTGGCATAAAGATTAAATCAGCTTAGATATTCAAATCACTGGATATGGGCAGGACCATAAAAAATGGTTTACGACCAAATATAAAAGCAGGATCATCAACCAGTAGGGAATGAATGCAAGTGAAAGTGAATTCAAATCGATGCAGAATGAAGGAGAGAGATCATCTCTTAATACTTTAAAAAATCGACTACAAAAGAAAAAGTTGAAAATCAAAAGAATGTCCCATTAAAATGATTAATCATTGTTCCAATTCTGTGATATGTCTCTCTTGTTTATTTGAAAATAACTTCAAAAGTATTTTAATTTGAAGCGAATATCGTTTCATTAAACCGTGCAAGAAATTAAACTTTTAAAGTTAAATTTCACTCTAAACTAGAGTCATTAAAACACTTTCTTGATTTCGAATTCATGCTCAATTAGTTGGTAATCAAAATAACAATTGCAGCCTACTAAATGGTTAATCCTTAATATCGATTTACGATTTTAGCTGGAGAAAGGTTTAAGTTATTGAAAAACAACTCTTTCTCTTTTTCTTTTTTCATATACATATATGGCAATCGTTATTATATTGTTAATGATAGATAGATTAAATTTTAAGTAACTGTAAAATTGAATTGCAATTTTAATTGTTGTTCGAAAAGTAAGTGCACTGACTTTCAGTTTAGCAACCATAACTAAATTTTCTGGACGAATGGCTATTGAAAAGCATTTAACTTTGATTTCTTTTTTTTTTTGGTCAAAACACTTTTTCGCATCGTAACCAAAACTATTAAATTACTAATAGACAAGTTGTTCATTCGATTATAAACGCAAAAAAAAAATGAGTTGTTAATCAAATTTTACACGGTGCACAGTGAAATAATTTTCATTTTTCTCAATGTTTTATATTCAAAATTGTTGAAAGCTGGGACAACGTTTTCTTTAATCAACGGTTTTTCATATTTTATGTATATTGGGGTTTTTAGGTTTAAGCAAAGTTTTACAATTATGGAAAAAAATCTTTAAATTAAATTTTATTAACTTATTTTCTAAATAGACATTTCTGTTTCTAATCTAAAATTATGCATTTAAATTGAACTCTTTGACATAAATAAATTGCCTAACTTTAGCAACTCAACTTAAGAAAAAATAAATAAAATTATAAAAGTTTTACAATTTAGTTGCCTAAATAATTTTAAATCAAAGATTTAAATCAAATAATTTGAACAAGTCTTGGCCAAGTGATTTAAAATTTATATCGATTAGCTTTTGTATATTTTTTACTGCTCTGTTCAACCGACTTTATCTCTAATGATGATCAATTTTTTTATTGTTAAGACGCAAAAAATGTTATTAATATTTATTTATTATTACTATATTTAAGCCTTTCTTTTATATCTTATTGTTTCTTTTTTTGGTTGATTGATAATTGTCAAGCAAAATTTAGTGACACCCTCTAAAAACATTTTTCACTAGCTCCACACGCATAAACACACACACACACACCTATTTACACACACATTTGTTGTCACATGTCAAAAAAAAAACATGAATAAGGAACTCCAATTCAATGTAAATCGAAAACTATATAGTCAAAATGTATAAGCTGGCAGCAAACATCAACATAAATTTTCCACCTAAATAGCCAAAAAAGAAATTCTCGCCACAGATTTACATTGACAGCGGTTGGGTGAGTGAATTGGGAGGGGGGGTGAGGAAATGGGGGAGTGGACTTACCCTATTGCATTCCAAGGCAGCGGCTGAATGCTCCTCCCGTTGACGAAAGCAATGGCTACATTTGCTCTTGTTGAAGATATTTGGTGAGAATTTACGGCAATCGGCGGAACGTCCACCAGGTGCAGCAGCGGCAACAGCCGCAGCGGCAGCGGCGACCGCAGCAGCAGCGGCAGCGGCTGACACATTTGTTGCTGTTGTTGTTGTTGTTATAGTCGAAGTTGACATTTTTAGAGTAGAAGGAACCCGCTAAAAACTTTTCGGGCGACCGTAAGCGAGAAGGTGCAAAACGATGTAGGCAATAGATAGACAGACAGAGAGAGAGAAGCAGACAGAGATAGAGACAGATAGAGAGAGGGAGTTGGAAGAGAGATAAATCACGCGCCTAAACTTGGCTTAGACATGGCCAAAACAAAAATAATAACAAATTTATTTTTTCGTCTAGTTATTCGTATTTTTTTTTTTTTTTTTCTAGTTAAAGGGGTTATGTTTTGGGTGATTGTTGGTGGGGGGCGTGTCAGCGCCCACTCATATTTGCAGCCGGCAAATAAGGGCGCTCTCTCTCTTGCTCGCTTGCTCTCACGCGCGCACGCACTTCTTTTTTGCTTCTTTTTATTTATTTTTTTTGCTTCTTAACTGTATTCTTTTGGCTCTGATTGCTCTTTTATCAGCTTCAATTTTTTTTGGGCCATACACAGACTCACGCACACACACACACACAGCGACGGAGACGGAGCGGCGCAGCACACACACTCACACACGCTCACTCACGCACAAATACGTTGAGAAATTATTATTCAATTTTGCTTTGCACTTGGAATTCTTCTCAAAACAACAACAAAAAGCTAAAGTATTTTGTTTCGGTTTTTGTATTTTTTTTTCTTTGCTTCTTTCTTTTGCTTCGTTTCTTCTTGTTTCGTGAAAACAAATCGCCGCGGCTCAGGTGAATCGACCGCGAACCGTCCGTTCAAATCGAAAACAAAAACAACACTAACAGCAGAATGTTAAAAAACATGTTAAGTAACAGCCAGCCCGGGCGAAGCAAATGTGAAATGTTAACTACAGTACGCGTCAAATGATTAGTACTTTCGCAGACAAATTTTAAATTTAATTTTTAAGAAATCAATTATAAATTTGCCTGTTTATGTTTACTATTTATTTTCTTTGCCAAAATATAACTCGAATTCCAAACATTCCACGTGATCGAAAAAAGAAAAATCTTTAAAAAATTTATTATAAATCATATAATATTAAGAAATAAAACTAAAATTGTCTTCGTCGCTAAGGAAATTCAAATCAAGTATATCTGTCTATTTATTGCACAAATGTCTTCATTAATTTTCAATATATTGCATTGAAAAACTATTTATATGCGGCTATCCTATAAAGATAGCCCGCAATGTATTTGGCTTTCCGTTACTGAACATAATTTTTTTAACATTCTCTGTTATCTTTGTTGTTGTTCCCGACTTTAACGCAGTCTGTTAACTACGAAATGATCATAATTATGTTATCTTCCAAATGATCATTAAGTATAAAATAGCAGAACAATAAAATTAACATGAAATCAACATAGACGTAGGGTATTGTCACAGCTGTTTGATAAGTATTTAAAAATAATAGTGTTCAGTTAAGCTCTTTTTGGTATATTTATAAACCATTTTTATACATCTTGAAGTTGCAGGGGTAAAATTGCAATGAAATAATATACAACAAAAACTAAGAATTGGGTTTGTAAGAGGTTCCAAAAGAACTAATTCTATAAACTCTGCAGTCAATTCATTCTAACAGTGCAACTGATAAAACAAACTTGGCCATTCAAATCTTGCGGCTTTGCCCCAGCCTACCCTAACATGTTGTTCCACTGTAATTTCCTATTGAAATGTTAATGATTAGCAGACTCGAAATTGAGATTCAAGTTAACAGCACACTACTTACGTTATTCGAGCAAATTACGATATACGAGCAGAGACACAGTGCACAGTGGACCAACAATGTTGTTTAACGTTCCAATTTAACATTTCAACTGTTTTGATTAAAGAATTAAATCCATTTATAGCATTTGCTATTATTCACAAATGAAATGAATTGATATGGTGAAAAGTAACTTTAAATGTTATCAGGGGAAAATTAATTGTTGACCTGGAGAATCGTCTATACACTTAGCAGAGTTCTATATTCATGCTTCCATCTAGCAAATATAATTCAAATCAATATCTTTGTAGATTGTATTGATTACTTTTTTGGGAATAAAACATAATAAGATAGAGCTTCTTTGACTGAAATTGTACAGGAAACAATAAGTAACCACTTTTCATCAATTTTATGCATTTAATTTATTCCCAAACTGGTAACCATTAAAATGCAAACAAGTTGCATATTGCCTTTTTATATTTGCATTTTTAAGTTTTTCTTGATACGAATTTGTATCCCCAAATGGTTTTTATTGTATATTTATTTGAAAATTAATCAATTCAATTTGTATGGTAATAATAATAGCGCCTATCCACAAGATGCAAATACATACATATATTAAGTCAAAGTTGTAGCACTTTATTTATCATGTACTCACATTTGTATATGTAATAGTAATCCAAAGTAGTCATTGTTTATTAAATTATAAGACTTCGGAGAAAACTGGTAGAACTCTGTTCCTGGTTTAGCATAGACAAATAAAGCTTTGTGCCATCAATTTTGTTTAGTGGATATCATAAACCAATCTGTTTTATTCCATAGAAATAAACAAGAGATACTACAAGTGCTTAACATTTCTAAGGTTTTAGGTTTCTATAGGCATTTCAAGGTAACCAGTAATCTATCCAAAATATCAGTTACATACGATAAACAACTGTAAGGCAAGGAATGGCAAAGGATTTCAGGAATAGGCCTAATTTAATGCGTGTTTTATTAATTAACTTAATCAAACTTACTATTGACAAATTTCGCCAAATTTTTCATCACGTTCAATGCAATTAAATTTTGATTTAATATGTCTGCTATTTTTGTCAACAGCGAAATGTGTGTGGACCAAATGTAACGGGACTTTTTCGTTTTTCTTATGTCCATACTCCATTTTACAATAACAAAGTCCAAGAGTTGAATCTATGTACAGTGGTTGACAGCTTATTTGACCAACTTTAAATAATCCCAATAACTTTTTTACCAACTGATGTATTAAGAAAATATAAATGCAGAAATGTTTATTGATGTTTAAACCTATAGTTGAAATGAAGTTGTACATTTATTAATTTAAATTACAAGTTTAAGAAAACGCAAACTAAAAAAGTCGAGAGTTCAATGTCAATATCAAGGTACATATGTACATACATAGATATTTACATACATATGTACATAACAAAAACCTTTTTTTTGAGAGCGTCAAAAAAGAATTCGCCTCTCTTAACATTTCTATGTCGCTCTGCTGGCTCTTGACACGTTTTTATCTCTTCACTCTCGGTGCATAGCATAATGGGCGTAGCCAGGAATAATAATGGGGAGCAGCTTTTATTCGTGGCCCCTCTTAAATGATAGCGGACCCCCTAAGTGAGATCCTGGCTACACCCTTGCAATTTACACAGACATAACGGCGCTCAAACTCAACAGGAAGAAAATTTTAAAGAGCATCAAAGAATTAGTCTCTCTCAGCAGAGCGAAGCGACGCGACGTTACTCTCAAAATATTCTATGGCAACATTAGGCCATAACTGTGAATTGCAAACATAATGGGAAAAGATAAGACCAGGGAAGAGGTGAGAGAGAGAACTGCTCCTTGACAAGGGAAGAGGTGAAAGAGAGAGAGCTGCTCCTTGGCTCTGCCCATAAGGCGTTTTTAAAAAAAATGATGTAAGACAACAAATTATCGTAAACTGCATTTACGTTTGGTCTACGGAAATTAGTTTCTTTTACCCAGAACCGATAAAGCGTCTTTAATTAAGGATCAAGTAAAATATAAATTTTCCATCAAAATGCTTTAAGTTGAACATTTTTCCGTGTTTTTATTCATTAATGAATTTAATACCCTTCGAAATTTTCTCTCTACTTTCTTATTGATGAGTTCTTTGACTTCCACTTTCAGAAAACAAAGCAAGATGAGAAATGATTTTATGGAGGAAAAATCAAAGGCCGACTCTTCGCCCGGAAAAAAAAACAATTTGTTTACAAGAATAACAATAACAATTAACTGCACGCTTCATTAGTAACCTCGGACAACAAATTTTCAAGTGCGTAGTAAGCCCCAAATGAGGTAGAACGCATGTGTAAAGGGTCAAAGAGAGAGAGAGAGAGAGAGGGGGGGATATAGATGATGATGATGCTGCTGCTGAAGATGAACCCAAGACTGAAACCCTAACCCTAACCCTTTTCCGACACCTTGTGTGGCGAAGACCAAGAGTAACAACAACAACAACGACAACAAATGAGAGTAGAACAAAAATTGATTAATTACGCTTGTCGAGGTTCTGACAACTGGAGGATGGGCAAGGCACCTGGCTGCGGTCTATGGAGCGGTTGGGGGGGAGGTAGAGACTCCGGCACATCAGAAGCCAGAGCCAACCAGGCCAACACTCGATCAAATATTTTGACTGGTTGGTTATTTCTTTTTATTTTTTTTTTTCGGGTGGGGCTTCAAGTAGGACCGCCACAAAAGGCACAAAGACAAATGCCTGGCGCTGGCCCCGAAGGCAATCTCAAACAGAAGTTTTATGAGTGCTCCAAGTAAAGTTGTCCATAAGGCCAAAGGGTATTAACACTTTACTATGGTCCTTAAACATAAATAAAACTGATATTCTCAGGTGGCAACTATTAGGTGATCTTAGACTGTTTTTTTAAAACACATTAATGATTTTAATATAGCACCTAGAACTTGGCTGAGAAAACAGCAGATTTTTTAGAAAAAAGGTTAAAAAAACGTTCAATTTTTTCGACCCAAAAATCAGTTTATTCTAAAATTTTCTCTGAAACCGACTCACTCAATACGAGGGGAAACTACTAATTGAATAAAATAGTTTTCAATTTCTCTTTTTTTTAACAGTTTTGAAAACAGTCTAAACAAGACGTTTAATATACATATGTATATAAAACGCGAAACTATAAGTTTCTCAAACCTAATCAGAGTCCTAAAAAATGTCTTTTTGAAACGAAGTATTTTAGATTCATCTGAGAATTGAAGTGAGAAAAGTTAGGGATATGCCTAAATATTTGTAAGTCTAATATTTGTTAGACTTTGAATAGTAACCAGAACATAATGTTATCGAAATAGTTTTTTACTTTCAAATGAGAAATTTACAAGGAACATAAAGATGGAAAACCATTGGTAGTCGAAAAAGTCGATAGTAACGATTGACTATAGATAGAAGTTTTTAAAAGTAGAGGTGCAAAACTATTGATAGACATAACAGTTTCAAAAACTTCTAAGATAATTATGTTTATTCCTTGACAGTTCTCTATAGGGTAGTTAGATTGAATATTGTAGTCAAAATATTGGTTGATCGGCTCGATCACGTTTTTATTTTTAATGGTTTTTATAGAGTATTTGCACTTCTTCTACACTTCTTTCATCATATTAAATGTTGTTTGTGTTAATGTGTTTTAAATGAAGTCGAATGAAGTCACAATGCATTGAGCCAATCGTCTCTTAATGAAGTTTGCTTGTCTTGTTCCTATATGCTGATAACAGGCTCATCATTATCATCATCATCAAAATTTGGCCAGGTCATTGACCAGGTCTACTGCATTTGTTGACTGCCTGGCATTTGCAGTAATTAACTTTGAGCACCAACTACCTTACTTGACTTGTGCAATTGCCAAAAACTATTTTTGGTCCCATGATAATGGATTTTTTTTTTTTTTTTATTGTGATACCTGCATAGAGGAAAAAATGCATTACCTCATATTGATTTTTTTTGTGGGTTTTTGGGGTATTTTGAGTATCGAAGGAAGGCAGTTACGGGTGGGGGGGGGGGGGGGGGGGGGGGAAGATCTCTTGGTAGCCGCCACTCGTTTTGCACATTTTGCACTCTCATTCAAATGTCAATCGAGTCACGCGCGGGACACAAATGAATTCAGTATAATGAATAGGCAACAATACACCAGAAACCTATTTCCCTAGTTACTTTTTGTTATTGTTAATATTGTTGTTGTTGTTGTTTCGAATTTGTTATTGTTTTTTTTTTTTTGTTTACCCTCAAAATGATATTTGGTTCCTTGCGGAATTTCTTCATTTAGCATAGTAAATTTGAATGAGTTTTTGGTAGAGAATTTAAATGGGGGCTAACTCGGGCTATGAGCTAGTTTCCATGAAGGCTTGAAAACCGAATCAACATATGGTTACGGTTGTACCACCTTCATTTCGGTTATGGCTATCAGTTTCCATTAGTAGCAAATCGTTAATTGAAATAATTTGTAAAATTCAACAACTAATTCCAAATTGTTCTCATTATGGATCCATAAAAAAAGGCCAATGGGACAAATTTTTTTAAGTTGAAGAAGAAACTCTCCAGGATCTTCTTTTTGACTTTTATTGTAAGTAAATAGTATATTTGTTCAATTTCAAAAATTGTTTATTTAAACTTTATTTTCTTTATTTGTATCGCTTCTTAAAAGGATTCATCCAGTCGCGTGACGCCAAAAGACTTCTTTTTAAGGATTTTTTTATATAGCTAAGGGATGGTAATAAAAATGGAGTTCACTTTTAAGAGTAAAATACAGTATCAATCATGAAAAAATATTAAGAAAACTTAAATTTTCGCTTCAAATGGTTAAAAAAAATATAGATTTAAATTTGAAGAATCTAGAGAATGGTTTGATTCTTAATTGGATTGCTCTTATGAGAATGTGAGCAGAGTTGTTCTTGTCCTTTTTGAAGTGAGTCAACTTGCTCGGCTTAAATTGCTTTGGGACTTCCAGCTCAATAGCATATTATCCTGCTAGTTGCCAATGTCCTCAAAATGCGTCTAAATTTAATTATTATAGAAAAGTGAAACTGATCTGCCGAAAGCTCTTCGCAAAGAAAAAACAGGTGAACAACTCACAAACATGTTTAGTAGCTAAGTTTAGGGAACAACTATTTTTAATTCACTTACCTTTAAGCAACCCAACACTGAACTGGCAGGAGCTAGAACGATCTTCTAGCAACTCTCTCTAGGCGGTAATTTTTTAGCTTCTATATGAATTGTAATAATTGCAGTATTAGACTACTTTTTTCGAATAGATAAACTAGCATTGCATTACTTATATCAATTACTTTCAAGTGCACTTTTACAAAATGTCTTCAAACGATAGTATATAGTAATAAAAGTTACCTTCAAGTACTTCTTCAACTAATGAAGACACGCTAGAAAAGTTACCTTCGAGAAGATTCTCAATTTCTTTAGGCGACAATAATTATTTCGAATAAGATAAAACTAAATTGTGGCTAACTGCTCTAATATACAAAACTTTATAAAAATAATCAATACACTAAATATTTTAGAATAATTGTATAAAAACTCCAGTATTAATTCTTTTTTACAATTAAATAATAATAATAAAACTAAATTGAATACTAATTTGTTTTTTTCTACGAGGGCTGCTCTATATGTATCTCTGTTTTATTGTTTTCTCCAGCCTGATTTATACACTTTTGCATGCGTTCAAACCAATTGTTGGCGCACTTTTTTCCACTCCGATCTTCTGGGAACGAAAATCCAAGTGCTTCGTAGAGAATAACTATAAGATTTGAATCACACTTAAATTTAGTACAATTTTATTTGGGTTTGGTTTCCAATTTAAAGATTTCAAATTGCATTTGATGGATATTTGTTGGGAATTTTGTTTGAACTCGTGTGGAGAGACCAGCATATCGTTTTCTCTCCATCTCCTTGGTAATTGGTCACTTATTTGGTTGCAGCCAAATGCATTTTTCTTGCCCTTTTTGCCACTTGTTTTGCAATCGAAAATGACTCTTCGAGACATGAAGGTAACCATCGACCCACACGTGTCCATGAGGCCATTGCCTCATAACAACAAATTGTTGTCTTGCTTATAGGATAAAAAATACCAAAAACAAAAAAAAAAAAGTGAAAATCATAACTGCTAATTGTATTCAAATTTTTGAATGCATGTTGCACATTTTGCTTATGTAAAAACAAAAAACAAAAAAAAAATCCATTAAGTCGACTTAACATTTTTTACTTATTGAAGTTTGGTTACTCTTTATTGTGGGATTGGGTACTAAATTGGGATGAATGAATGTCTATATGTCGAATTTGTCTTGCGTCCTTCATCCTTTTTCCTTTTCCGATTTGCATTGCCCGATGGTCATTATCGCCCTTAGCTGAGTAGACCAGGTCAGACCATTTCCACATTATATTATCTAAAATTGGCTAATTTTTAGTTGTTCCATCTTCCTTTCGGCTAATCGTTATCCTTATAGAAAATATTTAAAAAGAAAGTTCCATTTACCAAATAGTTTTTAACGCCAAGGAATATGCTCCATTAATGATTCTTCTCAAGAAATAGACGTAAAAAGCTTATAGGGCGAATTTCTATACGATATAGTCAAACGATTTTTAGAAATTTTTAGGATAGGAAAAAGGTTGTCCGATCATTGAATTAACTATAAATATTATGTTTTTATGATCACTTAACTTATTGAATATAGCTTGAAGGTTAAATCAACTGATCTGGATTAATAAATTAATGTATAATATATTTAAGAACCGTGCACAATCGCTTAAAAAACGAACAAGTTTTAAATACTTTGTGAACAGATTTTCTGTATAAAACTTATAAAAGGTTTATGGAATTCGTGAAGTAGGCGGACTTATAAGGAATATGTATATACAGTGGGGTATACGTCTACGAGTCAACGGAGTCTACAATAAATTTAAAGAACATTTTACTATGAAACTTTGTGTCTAAAATTATTTCCTAGCGCCTGCATGAAGATTTTAACGTTCATTCAAACGATTCATAAACAAAACCATGATTAGTGAGTTTGTTAGGATCGGATTACTAGAAACAAACAAAAAAAGTTCCTATAAGAAAAATATTTTTGTTTTGTTATTTCGGTATTTAAACAGTTTTTAATATAATGTAATATTTCCAAGTTTCATTGAGATCGAATAACTTTACAACAACTTTTTGTTGGTTTGTTAGAACCTCAGAGTTTTATGGTAAAATGTTCTTAGAATTTATTGTAGATTCCGATGCTGTTAGACGGCATCCACGTTGTCCCTTTTATACAAATTGAGCCGCTCTAATCTATATACACTGCCGCTCAACTGAATAGGTTCATGATCTCAGAGGTAGGAATTTGTCTTTAATTCTTAATCCAGTATTCCAATTTACAAAATTTTTTTTCTTCTTTAATTCCTTAATCATATTAGAATAAAACGCTGAAGTACGATTTTTAAAAATATTTGATTTATTTTATATTTATTTTATCTTCTGAGAGAGTATCAAAATTTGTGATTTTTTTTTTTTACGTTCAACTGAATAGGTGCAACCTATAAAAGTAAAAATTATGTAACAAACTTAAGATTATTTTCATATTTTTGGCTCTTAGGCTCCAATCTATGTAACAAATAGATATACCCCATATGGAAAGTGTATATAAATGGGTGACCAAAACTCTAGAGATTGGTAATTGCATATGCATAGATTGAAGCTGGTTTTGAGGAGGTGTGTTGAGCGATGCTTAGAGGGGGAAATGTAAGTGCTGGGGCAGGGGTGATGGTGGTGGTGGGGGGGTCTGGTTGGTTGGTTAGGTAAATATGCATATAGTTATCCCATGGGGTAATGTGTGTGTAAATGCAGTTGTTTTTCCGTTCCTACGTTAACTCAATAAAAATTCAATTAAGTACGCATATCAAATGGATTTTTATGGCCTAGACTTTTACTTTACCTTTCAGTTTCGCCTTGTGGGTAATCCTCAAGAGCATAATTTAATTTGTTTTACAGCGTTGCGTTTATCGATTTGTTGTTGTTGTCATTGCCATTTCTTGTGCAATTTTATGGTGGCTTTCAATTTGTTTAAAGCAAAAACCAACAACAATAACAGCAACAGCAACAACTCCTCGCATCCGTGACTCAGCAACAGAGTTGGAGTTGGAGCTGGAGTTGGAGTTGGAGACTTCAACTAAGTCTTCGTCAACCAGTCAAGAGTATCGGGGGCTCCCGATATCCTGCTGTGTTCTGCTTATTATATGATTTATCTTCGAAATAAATGAAGAAGATGGTAGACAAAAAAAAAACAGCGAGTGAGAGAGGGAGAGAAAGAGAAGAAGAAGAAACTTTTGCATATGATTGCGCTGAGAATGAGGAAAATGCTGACTACGACCACGACAACGACGCACTTCGCTTTAAGTTAAAAAGAGAGTGGGTCAAGTGCAGTCAAAAGTGAAATTAATATTTGCTTGCCCTTGCTAAATGCGCAATGCAAATAAGAAAGAGAGAGAAAAAAAAAAACAAAAACTGAAATTATAATCAAATAAAATTATGGGGCATATGGAATTGATCATCTTTTATGATACAATTTCGATGGGAAAGGATCATTGAAAATTATTATTGCATTAATGATTCTATTTTGCTTAGGAGCTTAGTTTATAATCTTTTAACTTTTAGTTTATTTTTCAAAATAAATATTGTTTCCCTTCGACTATCGACTATCCAAGGAATAGATTCACATATATAGTATCGAAAGCATTTTTTGACTTAAAAAAGAGACCAATCAATTGATGAAATTGTTTTCTTCTGCTCTCATTTCCAGTTGAAAATTAATTTAAGTATTATAGACAGTAAATATTGAGTCGTTGTCTGAATATTTAAATATTTTTTTGCCGCCTTTGGTAGTACCTGTCTTCGCAGTCTTCAGGCAGGTGATCTTGTTGTCGTGTTCGAGAACAACCTACATCTAACTGAGATAGGCGTTAAGGACAGGCTCATCACAGAGCCGACAATTTAGTCCGTGTCGTCTTTGCAAACCAATCTCAATCATTTTACAATCGGCTAATAACTAAAGGGTAAGTGTTAGTCTAGGTCTAATGGACAACAACTTTAAGCTAAGATGGAAAAGAAACCCAGAGAGTTCTCTCACATATCTCACTAAGACCACCGAGGGGGGCCTTACTTGAACTATTGAAAATCACAGAGGATAAATCTAGAAAAAATCAGTAAATGCTTAAATCTTCGAGCAAATAAAAAACACTCAAAAAAAAGTCAGTTGATATTTTTTATCAAATCAAATACGCTGAACTTAAAATTTTTATTAAAAATATTCTTTTTTCAATAGAAGACATTTTTTATTTGAATTACCTTTTCTAATTTTTGAACTTCTTAATTCTATAAGTGAATCAAATTGTTTTAGTTTTTTACTACCTTATTTTTAGAAAGAAATACTCTTAACTAAGACATTTTTGAGATAATAATGTTAGTTAGAATCACCTTTCAATAAATCATTATCTAATGCTTAAATTAGCTTGAGATGTAGCTTAGTTCTCATTATCTTTTAAAGATTATACCAAAAATATAAAAGAGTCTTGCTAAAGTAGTAGAATAAACCTGAAATAAAAGCTTTAGCGAGAAGACTTCTTTTTTGCTTGTGCCTTATGATGGTAGTAAAATTTGTTTGACTTTTTAAAAAGGAATTATTGTGATAGTCCATCAAGCATTGGGAAGACTGTTTTAATAGAAATCTTTTTGATGAGTCTAATTTGAGTGGCTTTGATGGTTAAGAAATTATTTATCTTAAGAGCGATCTTCCATATGATCAATCTATGAACAAAACGCAAACAAAATTATTAAAATAAGACTCGAAAAAAAGTTGAAACTATTTAGAAGAAGGAGTCATAGGCCATTCATTAAGAAAAGTCGCGGCTAGAGTAGTATTTTCTTCCGACAGAAGAGTCATTTATGATCAGAAACTGAGCGCAATCTTAAAATGACTCAAAATATACTTACTTATGATCTGTTATCTCAAAAGATATTTTCTACAGCTGAGAAATGCAAAGATATTTGCTAACCCTGGACTAAGATGTGTAAGAGAGTCAGTCCAACTCACCAGAATTTCTTTTATACCATTTCTTACATGAGAAAAATTTCATGAAGACTGTTTAAGGCTAGAAGGCCAACTGGCGGCTTGATCATTTGAATATCTATTGGAAAATGCGTCAAATCTATATTCGATCACGAGGCTTTGGGCCGTCATATGAAGAAGCCAAAGCCTTACAAAAGGTAATCAAATGTGATCTCTGGGAATCCATTTTGAAGAAGAGTTCCATCTCTCTTTAAACTCAACTAAAGGGCATACAAATATCGTTATTGCCCATAGAACTTAATGCGTTCATTGGATTTTGATTTAAAAATTGCTTGAGCGATTTATAATTGATTTTTCTATATGTTGCCTTTTTTTTTTCTTGTACCAGCAGGTGCACAAATTGGAGCTGCACAGCAGCAACACCAACAACACCAGCAACCAGCAGCAGCAACATCAACCCACATGGCATCCGTCTAGCTCGATTCGAAGTTGCAACTGGGCGGCAATTGCGTGTCTGCATCTGTTTGTCTTTATATGTATATATCTCCTGCAACCCCCGCACTTGAGATACATTGTATATATACATATATTTTTACGTTTTTTTTTTTTTTTAAATTACAAAAAATAAATTCATTAAAAATGCTGGCTGGCAAAATAAATCTCTGTTCATTTGGCTGTCATGTCAAATAAATCATAAGACACGCCAAATGGCCGAAAATACGTACAAAAAAAAAAAAAAAAATTTAACTAACTTGGCCAAAACAGAAAATGAAAAACTAGGAAAATCTCTGGACCAGACTGGGCGACGACGACAACGACTTTGACTTTGCGTGCCAAGTTGCGTTGTGTTGATGATGAAGAGTTAACGGTAAATTATGTTGTTGTCGCGAACTCGAAAAGTTTTTCTTTCCTTCGACTTACTTTCCCAAAAAATAAAAAAACCACCGAAAAACCAACCAAAAACTAGCCAAAGCGAAAAACTATTATATCAAAAAAATATTCACAAAAAAAAAGAAGAAAATAATAAATAAAAGAGGAAAAAAAATTAAATGGATAAATTGTATTGGAGAAACAAGTATACGCAACGTTGCCGCCCGTCATACATATGTCCGCCTTTTATACACTTTAACGAAAATTGGGGTATATGGGTATTAAGGAAGAAACTTCATAATCAGACTTAAGAAGCTAATTTTTTGTTTTCTAAGTGAATTTTCTATTACTTTTTGAGGACGTGAAGGAATTCAAGTCTTTTAGAAGGATTTCATTTTGATGTTTATATCCCACATTATCATATAGTGCCTCGTGTTATCATAAAGGACGTCTATGATAACACGAGGCACTATATGTGGGTTCGGAAGTTAAAAGCCTTCCTCTCCCGTGTCTTTGCCTCTTTCTGTATATTAAATGTCTCCAAAAATGGGGAGTAAATTTCTTATATATTGAAGTTATTTAAGTCCCTTAAAGGTATTTTATTTTGCTTATACTCCAAATCATCGAAGCAATTTCAAGAAGGCGTTCTTTAACCTATCAAGAGGCAGCTTTCCTGTCAGTTTTAACTTTGTCTTTAAGACGTCTTCTCAAATGGTACTTTTGCCGTTTTTTTCAAGTTCTTAATAGGATTCTAAATTGATCGTTGAAAAAGGTTTGTTGTTGCTTAACTTATTTATTTTAAATATTGCTTTTGCTCTGGTGATGGCCTTTAGAAGTTAAAATATGTAACGATCTCTATTTAGAACTTTTGTTCTGTGTCTTTAATAGATGCGGCTTTGGATAAGAAATATAAAGATCGGTTTCTTTAACTTTAATTAGAACAGGGAGTATATATCTCAGCTTCATTTAGAGTCCTGTTCGCATTTTTGTTTCATGAGTTTTGTTTTAAAATGTTGTCTTAATTAGTTATTAAACTGAAAGAACTATTGCAAAACTTTTAAGTAGGCTCACCTTAGTAAGTCACCTGTTTCCTCAAGAAGTTAAGGCTTTCAGAGTCTCGGTAAGTGTATAAACACTTTCGTCATGGCAAAAACTTGTTTTACTGACCAAAACACCTTCTCCTTTTCCCCCTTTCCATTTTCAATTTTCAGTTTTTTCCATGTTAATGAAACGCGATTTCCTAGCTGGATGCCTGTTTGTTTGTTGTTACTCTCTGTTGTTGTGTCCGTTGACGCTGATGTTGTTGACGTCGCTGCTGTTGTTGCTGTTGTTGCAGTTGTTGTTTGTTATTATTCACGCGCTTAGAGTCAATTATCAAAAACCGCCAAAGAAAAGGTACAAAAAAAAAACGAAAACGAAAAAGAAAAACTGCAGCGAAAAAGAAAAGTGAATTACTTGAAGATACATTTACGACAGAATACTCTAACCGGGCAGAATTTAGAGTTTCGACTTGCTTAATGAACATCTTTATTGAATTTATCTAATAATAACGTTAAATCAATTTATTAAGTTTTTTTTTTTTTATTTAATATAAGCGGAATAAACATTTTGGGTAGTCATCACTTCCGAAACACTTGGGAAAAAAAACTTCTACTTAAACTTTTCAATTAAATTTTAGTGTTAAAAGTTTCTGAGTTCATTTTCAAAAGATAATTTTATTAGCAGTTACTTTAAGTTGTTCTTTGTCGTTACCCGAATTCTTATCCAGATTATATAAGATAGATTTTAAGATATTAGATTGATATTGATAACAGATATTATTAGATATTAATTGAACATTTAGAATAGCACTTGTTATGAAGATCAAAATTGATTTTAGTTTAATATTCAGATCATTTGGAAAACAACCCATATTTATTTCTAAGCTTCTTCCTAATGTTTTCAATTCTAATTAATAAATTTTTTTAAGCATTTAACTTCAAAAATCACCCAAAAGTGTGTTTTCTTTTGCTTTTCTTGATATCAAATAGGGCAAAATCTCTCGTTTTGAATATTTTCAAAACCAAATGTTAAACCTAACCAAGGGATACTCTCTGTGGCATATGCTCTCTGCTAGATAGTAAGGGTATTTTATGAATATGTTCGTAAAACTGGCTAGTTAAAAAAGTGCAGGAAAACAAAGTGGCAGGCGCTGTTGCCACATACACAAACTTGGCTCAAACCAACGAAAAAAAAAAAAAAATTTCACTTTCACAAAAGGTCTATGGACGCAGCATACTTCCACACTCTCCACACACACACACACACACACCCTGAGAGCCTTGGCGTGAGGTTGGCGAATTGCCGCCAATTGTGGCTGCCCCTCCACCCGCCCCCTCACCATCTTTACTTCCAGCTGGCCATAGGCCGTTGTCAGTTGTCGATTTGCGGCATTTTTCGTTTGCCTGCAAGAAAATTGTTTGCAGGTGGTTTCCGTCATCTAATTCACATGCATTCGAAACTAAAGCAATCTGAATGTGCATAGGAAAAGTAAATCGAATCACCTAAAATACAAAAAAAAAACAACACTCATAAAATAGAGTTAACAAAATAAAAAACGAAAAAAAAAATAAATGTCATAAACTTTGGTTCATCATAAATTTAACCATGAATCTTCACAAAGTCTCAATTTAATTCATTCATAACTTATTTTTTATTTTTTTTTGGTATTTTAAAATGCCCTTTCCGGGGGTATTATCGACTTGATGAGACGTTAGTAGAGCAAAAAAGGAGTTATGATTCCTATAGCCTGTCCCTTTCTTTGGTCTATTGCTAATCTAAGTCCAATAACGATTTAAGTTAGAACCAATTTGGTTATCGAAATTAACATTTCGTCAGATTCCCTTAAAAGATCTTTCTTTTAAAGTCCAATCGACACTTTCCAAACAATTTCAAAAAGAAATTCTGAAAAGGTCATTGTAAACGTAATAAGAAATCAGAGCCCAAAATGGATAAATCTCTTGAAATGTTATGCGATTTTAAGAGCATCTAAAATTCGTCTTTATGCTTCGGAGACATAATTTTTTTTTGTAGTTCTTTTGTGTGTATTTCGATTGGAATTAGTGGGATGGCAAAGTTTTGTACATAAATCATTGGCTGTCCGAGAATTTGTATATTTATAGAATTTCTAATGCCTTCTGACTCTCGGCACGACCATTGGGAAGGCACATTTAAGCCATGGAAATGCCGACGCTTTGAGCTATTTCCGTTAAACAAGATAAATATTCATTTTGATTGGCTTCCCCATTTTTAGCTTGGCACTAAAATTATAAATAAATTAATCAAGCGGCCCTCTAAACACCAACACCAACAACAACAACAACAAGCCAAGCAAAAGTCAATGTACTCCTTCCACCTACCCAATGAAAGGATCATTGAAAAAAATCATGAAATTTTCGACATAATTTTCCATATTTTTTCTCTCTTTCTCTCTCTCTCCATCTGACTCTCTGGCGGTTTTGGGAAAATTAGCATAGAGAAGTGAAAGTGTTTGCAGCTGCAATGAATTTAATATGTATCAGCATTTAGGCCTCGCCCCTTAACTAGAAATTATCCAAAAAAAAAAAAAAAAAGATTGAGTTGGGTTTTTTCTTTCGTTTTTGGCTGTCAAAAGGGCGCAAAGTGTGGATAATTTCGCTTTGCGATGTGGCAAGCCCACGTTGGAAAATTTTTTCCCCATTTCTTCTTTGCTGTCTGCGCCTCAAGTTCAGACACGATTTGCATTTTGGCTAGACGAGATACTTATTAACCTGAATGATCTGAGCAAAGCAGAGCAGAGCAAAAGAAAGGAAAACAAAGCGTGATCCAATGTTAACGTTGGTCACACACCCTCAAGGCTTCAGATTTGTGTGCACTTGCTTGTAGTCTATGGGAATTAGCCAAACGTTTGAGCTTCAAGTGTGACCAGAAGTTCATGCAAGTTGATGCTTCCGATACCATTAATCTTGCCTAGCTTAAATGGAGAGCTCTTCTTTTAATAAGAATTAATGGAATGGAAAATAACTGCTGAGAAACAAGTGGAATAAAATGAATAAAAAACAAATGGAAGCAATGTACAGAAATGTTGAAAAGGGAAGAATAATCTTGATTGCTAGAGAAAGAAAGGACATGTAAGAAAGAAAGGGAAGAGAAACAATGGAAAGAGACTGTAGAGTAAGCCTAGATAATCGTAAGGGTGAATGAAAACAATGAAAAATGGAGCTGATGGTAATTAGAAGATTTATAAATCCCTAGAATAGAAAACCAAACTTAAACCAAAAAACAGTCTTTAAAATGAAACAAGAAACAAATAAATAGAGATGCAATGGAAAGAAAACGTTTGTAACGATGGAAACGAAATGATTTGTATCAAAAATTAAAGCGAATTGAAAGATTATTAAAACAAGCGAATTAAAAAGAATAAACGGAAAAGAAAAGAAAGAAAGTAATGTACAGATTCGTTGGAGTATTATGGGAATGCAAAAAAATCAAACGATATGTAGGGAAAAAATGAAAAAGAAACAATGGAAAGAAGAAAATAGACAAAACTAATGTTAGGCGAAGCATAGATAACCGAAAAGTTGAATAAAATGAATGAGAAATGTAAACATGAGAAATGAAACTGATAAAACGACAATATAAAAATCTCTGGAATGGAAAACAAAAATGAAACAGAGAAAAAGTCTTAGAAATGAAACCAAAAACAAATAGAAACAGAAGGAACGGTCGAAACGAAGTTTAATAAGTTCCATTTTCAACAAAAAAGGAAAACAATGTGAAAACAAGGCGAAAGAAATTGGAACAAAATATTTGGAACAATTAAAAGGAAGTGAATCAGTTGGATCTATCGGAACAAGGAAATTATTAAGATTAAAGAGAATTAAAAACATGATTTTGGCTTTATAAACTTTGTAGAGATTTAGCATTTTCTCTGTCCAAACGCTGCCCGGAAAGATATTGTAATAGGTTTTTGTTGTTTCTTGCTAAGTATAAAGAATATATTGACTTAGCTAATTGATACAATCTTCTCGGCTAAGTCCTATCGTTTTTGTACTCTCATTTCAATTTCGATGTTGATAAGAAAACTACAAAAAAAAAACTTTCACCATTTTGCGTCTCTAGTTAAAGTCCAGCAATGGGAAAACCACAAATAGAAAACATTTTTAGAGCATAGAAATCGAATACAAATGATGGAAAATTGTTTGCTTCTATTTCCCACACCAACTTCATAATCATTATGATCATTATCATCATTGTCAGCGTCAGCGTCATCGTCATCGTCATCAACTTGACCCAAACAAACACCTCATCATGTCGACAAGTGTATCACTTTAAAACGCTTTACAAATTACGACTTAATCGCGTGCTGCTTGAACCCATCAGACTCTTAGACCCCAGACCCAAGACCCAAGACCTAAAGATCCAAAGACCCAAAAGGCAGCGACCGAAACCGAAATCCACAGTCACCACCGCACAACGTCAAGTTCAAAGTAAGCAGCATTAAAAAAAAAAAACAAACGATGAGGAATCTCGTATATTGTAGTTACTTATTTAGTGTACTTCTTTGACTACAGCATTTGGGGGCATTGAGATTCTTTTACGAGTCTTTAGCCTAGACATTAATTAACACGAACTTGTAAAAACAAAACACACTAAATGACCTTGTCCTGGCTACGATTGAATGCAAAGTCATACACGATTTGATTTTAATTATTCTAATTGCTTTTGCAGCTGCAACACACACACACACACACACACACTTGGCATTGATTGATGGACTTGAATGTGCCACAAATGTCCATGGCCGAGAAGAGAAAACAACAATGAGCCAAAATCGAAATTGAAGTCGAAGCCAAAACCAAAACCGTGACCATTTCACTTGTCCCAGGTTGACCAAACAAACAAACAAACGGCAGGCCAATTTCACACGACAATCGAATCAGAACACTTCATGAATATGAATATGCGAATAATGATGAATGCATGGTCGTCCCCCCCGTCCCCTTCATAACCCCCCTTGGCACATGG
Organism: Drosophila nebulosa; assembly: GCA_024703675.1. Classification (NCBI taxonomy): domain Eukaryota; kingdom Metazoa; phylum Arthropoda; class Insecta; order Diptera; family Drosophilidae; genus Drosophila; species Drosophila nebulosa. The sequence goes on along the minus strand of CM045724.1, from coordinate 2,283,086 downwards.
CACTCGGCAAAGACGTGCGAAATGAATGAATGAAATGAATGACTGGCTGACTGACTGAATGAGGTGGCAAAAATTATACACGAAATGCAGAAAAATTCCGCATTGCCAAACAGTGGTTCAAAATTGTAGCAAAAGTGCAGAATTCAACAAGTGATTGAATAATAGAGCATGTCTAAGATTTCCTTTTTCAAATGCTACGCCTTCTCTTAGCAATCGAAGAAAAGTATAAGACTCCTATAACTTATACTTAAACGATTTACAATTGATACTATTTTTTATCTCTGAACAATGATAAGCAAAGAAAAGAACTTATAAATTAGTTTAGGGGAAATGTCCCAGATGAAACAACCATGTCCTTTTCGAAAACCATCTTTCTCCATTAATATATATCGATTTCCATGACAGATCTCCAGAGATAAAGATGTTATTCAAAGAGAGAGAGAGAGGAAGAGATAATATCACGTCAAAATCTTCTTTAGTTGTGAACTGAAACCTTAATTTCGAATCTCATGTTTAATTATTTCTAATTTTTACAATTGATACTATTTTTTATCTCTGAACAATGATAAGCAATGAAAAGAACTTATAAATTAGTTTAGGGGAGATGTCCCAGATGAAATAACCATGTCCTTTTCGAAAACCATTTTAGTCCATGAATATATATCGATTTAAATGATAGATCTTCAGAGATAAAGATGTTATTCAAAGGGTGAGAAAGAGAGAGAGAGGGAGAGACAATATTACGTCAAAATCTTTTTTAGTTGTGAACTCAAATCTTAATTTCGAATCTCATGTTTAATTATTTCTAATTTTTAGATCTTCTGAACCACTGTGCAAGCACATTGAACGAGTAGGAGTAAATTAAAGTGTGGTAAGTAGTAGCAGTAGCCTCTGTCTTTCCGACACTGACATTCGAGGCTGACTCTGAAATTGTTCTGCCCCTGCCCCTGGCAGTCCGGCCGACTGCCTGGCCATACGCCAAAAAATGCCAGCCCCACTCACTGAAGAAGAAAATAAACTTGAACCCAACTTTTGCTATAATTTAATCAAAAATTTCGAATTGTTGCTGGCACACATATGGAAACCATATTTCGTTTTCTTTATAGCTTTTGAGCTTCGTTTCATTTTCGTCAGTGATTTCCTTTTGACAGCAAAACGGCCGCAACTTGTCATAACAGACAACTGCAAAAAAAAAAAAAAAAAAAAAAAACACAAACTGAACTAAAGAAATCGCTTGATGGACATGTGTTTGGTGAAATTTTTCTCGGATAGTGATGATGATGATGATGATGACGTCTGGAGTTTGGACATTTGATGTGTTTAGCTGCGAAAGGCAATCAACAGAGAGAGAGAGAGAGAGAGAGAGAAAAACAATATAAGGTTTTCCTTGCACAATCTGATCTGGAGTCTATGTAGATTAGCTGCATATATTGCTGTCGACACTTGTCAGTAAATGGTCGTAAATGGTCACACCCTGAAATATATATCCGTTTCTATCACTCTCCACTCATATTCCATATGCTAAAGCGCATAAATGCGTTGAAATCAAATCATATATAAAGCTATAAACTGCACCCAATCAACTCAGAGAGATGGCTGGGAATGTGTTATTCTAATTTGATATTTATCGATCTTTAGCGAGGGCTGGAATAAGCTGATAAACAGCCATAATAATAATATGCTAATCTATGCTTAGTTTCTTTTTAAAACATAATCTTTTGACTTTATAATGAATAAGCTCAAAATTTCCATCTTTCATTTTCACTGATTACTAAAAATGTCATTTCCCCTGAAATTTTCACTAAGGTTGTTATTTTGGACACTTCATGAAAAGAAACTGAACTCATTTAAAGGAGCTATCAATTGCATATTAGTTACAAAATTAACATTATTAAACAAAGTTAAAATGACATTAAAATCAAGCGAAACTGGGAAAGAATCACATGAAAATGTCCCATTAACTCAAAAAGTCCACTCATGAACAACAGGCACGATATCCAGAGAGACAATTTACGCGATATCCAAAGACAGCCGACTTAAAGGAACGTGACGATCTAGTAAGACGTCTGATAAGAAAAGTGGCAACTATATAGATAAGGATCAGGAGGAAGCAACAAGTTGTAATCGTTGCAATATTTAACCTACCCAATAATTTATTAAAGGTGAAAAACTATCGATAGTCGAAGCAGTCGATAGCTTAGCATTAAAAAGGTTGCTTGCTTGGATGCCAAGCAAAAAACTAAACACTTTTGAATGCAAAAGGCTTTTCCACTTAAGAGACGTTTCTTAGGTACTTTAAACATTCTTGAGGACAACATTAAGACAATTTCATTAGGTGATTTCTTATTGTCATTCATTTTTTAATGGCATCAAGCAACCAACCTATTAAATGTTATCGATAGTTTTCCACCCCCAATGAACATTGGTAAAAATATGCTCAGGACGTCTTTTGTGTCTTTGCAGAAATGTCTCGTCGATAACCTTCACCGATTACTGACATAGCAATACAAAAATTGATTTACAGTACACAAGAAATGGTACATAAGACATATCGTAGATTTTCGGCCGATAGCCGATTTATTTTCTAGTTAAATTTTATTTCATTTCTTAATTGTTCTTTCTCGACATCCTTCATGTTTTCAATTTCGATGTTCCTGAGAATGGTACCAGTCGATACCATACTCCAAGAACATCCAAGCCTCCCTCTTCTAAGTACGTAAAACTAAAGGCCCGGGACGCCGACTCTAGATCTCAATGATAGGGCTTCAGAGTGGATGCATTCCAGCGCTCTACTGGAAGTCCTTGGAAGGAAGATGGAACGAGGATGGCCAGGAATATGATCTGGTAACACTATGAACTTCTTCAGAGATTGCAGTTAAGTCTTCCCAAAAGACGAGAGACGAGATTTATGCAAATGAAGTCTAAAAAATTGTAATATATTAGATACGAACTTGTGATAATTGTTACATTGTTATCTAGACTTGGATGCATGATTTGATACCGTTCTATCACGTGTATAATATCCAGCCTAGAGATCTGTGTAAAGCTTAATGCAAAATAATTGATTTTGCTACGGAATATAAAGTCTCTCTAAACAGTTTTGTACTTTGATATATATTTGCCTTACCTGCCAAGCCGTTCCCAAATGCTCCTCACAACACCAACTTGCCATAAAGTTTCTTACATCAGGATAAAAATCAAACGAAGCCGTCCATGAACTGAAGGGGAGAATGGCCTACTTTGAAGGCTTATTATTTCGTTTATTTGACTAGCCTTTTACTTAGCCTACTTTGAATAATTGTTTTTTGGATCACTTTGTTTTAGCTATTACTGATATAAAGCGGGGACTGTAACAATGAATTCTTAAAAACTAATTTATTCAAAAAAATTACGGGATTTGTATGGAAATTCTCCAGAACTCCTCGGCGAAAAATTAAAAATCCCACAAGGAGAGGTTTAGGTGAAAAAGTTTCTTTAAGGTCTTATTCATATAGAAGACCTCTGGAAATCTTTAAAAACGAATTCGTACATAATTCTTTGAGGATTAGGAAGTACCGAAACCGGCTTAAGCCTTATGGGTTGGGCATAAAGAAGGGAAAACAAATATATGAGATTATAAAAGAAATAACTTCAAAGAACAAAAATGTTCACAAAACATTTTGTTTGATAATTAATCCAAACTTAAGAAGATCCAAACAAATAAGAAGTGAGAATAAATAGTAGAATAGGTATAAGAATAAGTATTAAAAGAAAAGCTATTAGAATAGGTATTAAATAGAAAGAAAAAATGGAGTAGAATCGGTAGTAGAAAACCTAGTAGAGTAAGTGATAGAAAAAGTAGGTAATAGAATAAATATTAAATAAAGTAGTAGAAAAGGTATTTGAATAAGTATTAAATAAGGTAGTATAAAAGATATTTGAATAAATTGCAATAAATAAAGTAGTAGAATAAGTAGTACAATCGGTAGTAGAAAACGTAGTGGATGGAGTAGTAAAGTCAGTATTAGAAGAAGTAGTAGGAAACCTAGTAGAATTAGTAGTAGAGTAAGTGATAGAATAAGTAATATAATAAGTAATCAAATTGGTAGTAGAATGAGTAAAAAAAAAATTAGTAGAATATGTAATTGAATAAGTATTAAATAAAGTAGTAAAAAAGCTATTAGAATAGGTATTAAATAAAGTAATAGAAAAGGTATTTGAATAAGTATTAAGTAAAGAAGTAGAATCGGTAGTAGAAAACCTAGTAGAATAAGAAGTAAGAGAGTAAGCGATAGAATAAGTAACATAATAGTAGAATATGTAGTACAATGAAGTAGTAGAAAAGGTATTTAAATAAGTATTAGAAAAAGTAGTATAAAAGATATTTGAATAAGTATTGAATAAAGTAGTAGAATAAGTAGTAAAATTGGTATTAGAAAATGTAGTGGATGGAGTAGTAAAGTCAGTATTAGAATGAGTAGTAGAAAACCTAGTAGAACTAGTAGTAGAGTGAGTGATAGAATAATTAGTATAATAATTGATTGAATTAGTAGTAGAATGAGTAAAAAATGAGTTGTAGAATATATAATAGAATAAGTATTAAATGGAGTAGTAGAAAAGGTATTTGAATAAGTACTTAATAAAGTAGCAGAATAAGTAGTAGGTAGAAAATGTACTGGAAAAGGAGTAGAGTAATTAATAGAATAAGTAGTAGAAAACCTAGTAGAATTGGTAGTAGAGTCAGTGATGGAATAAGCAGTAGAATGAGAAACAATTAATTAGTAGTATAGGTAGTATAAGTAAAGCCAAAGTAAAAAATCATTCAATCAATCTCATACCAACCAATAGCAGTAGAATGAGTAGTACAATAAGTAAAAAAAATAATTAGTAAAAAATAATTAGTAGAATAAGTAATAGAATAAGTTGTAAATGTAATGCCAAAGAAGATATTCATCCAGTCAATCTCATATTACCCTCAACGGAAAATCTTTCTTTGAAAACAAAGAATAAGAAGACTAATTTCTGTAACAAAAGTCTTGAGATATATGCGAAAATTGAGTAACTCTTACGTAAATCTAGGCTCTGTCTTACTGTCTACGATCCTAAATATTTTAAAGGGTGTACTCAGAAATAATAGAACTCTTTTCTAATTGATTGTGTAAATGATTGAAATGATATGTTTGAGGCATATAAATTAAATAATTTCAATTGTAATGTTTCTTTTATCCATCCTATTGACAATATCTTGATTTTAGCTTTGAGCTTCATCGGCATCGCCATTTCCATCTCATCGATCAATTTCAAAGACTTCTTGGGTTTCTGCCACTGTTGTTGGCCAAGAGAGAAATAAAATCGAATTGCCAATTCACAGCACGAACTTAGCCAGGCTCAAAGACCTCGGCCAACAATGGCAATTTAAAGGTCTATTACAAGAGTATTAAGGCAAAACAAAACGTAAAATCGAAGAGATAACAACAACAACAACAAAAATTGAGCCACTCTTTTTTTTTTTTTTTGCCTTTTTTGTTAATAGACTCTGGGATGACTGCGCCCACGGTTCAAGCTTTTGGGGAGCGGCTCTGCAGCTCTCAATCCCCTTAGCTCTCTCTCTCGCTCTCTCTCCAGCGTTATCTATCTCTATCGTTCTTTCTCTATCTCTCTCTCTCTCTCTCTTTTTCTCTTTCTCTCCGTCTACGCACTGGCATGTGGCCAAAAAAAAAAAAAAAAATAAAGAGTCTTTTGCAGCTTGTACGCACTGAAAATTGGGTGCGTTTATGCAAAAAAGTGACAAGTCGACGTGGTTGTGGCCAGCCCCCGATTTATACATGCCTCCTACCTACCTACCTACCTACCAACCAACCGCCACAGCCTTCCCTCCCCTCATCTTCAACATATCTATAAGGTGAAATCGCTTGGCGCACGCCCCGGGCATATTTTCATGCGTTTATTATTGCCTGCCTGCCTGCCTGCGTTTGCTTTTTTGGACGCCGACGCCGACGCCGTTGACAGAGACGGAGTTGGAGATGAAGGTGGGGAGTGGGGAGTGGGGGGACGGACGGAATCGGTGTCGGTGTCGTCTGTCGGGTTGCATTTGAAACATGTTTAAAATTTATGATTAACACACGTGCATTCAAATTTTTCCTATTTCGTTTTTTTTTTTTCTTCTCTTTCATTGGTTTTTAATTCTATATGCAGCCAAAAGACTAGAGACAGAGATTTCTATTTGTTTATGTGAATAATTTTTATGTGAATATTGTTGGATATTTATAGTTCTTAATGGTGTCGCTGCTGGTAGAGGAGGGGGCGGCAGTGTGGGTGGAGATCTTTGCATATGAATATCAAATAATAAATGTTTATGTGTATATCGAAAAAGTGCATTGAACCAAATGGTTAATGTTGTCTCAGAAATGTTTAATAAATTAATTGGTTATATATAATAAATTTGGCCAACAAAATGATTAATTACAAAATTACTAAATTTTGGAAGATGTCTTAAGTTTTTGATGACTTTTACAAATTTAAAAAAAAGGCTTTTTTGAGACTTCTGAAACTAGCTTTTTGATTCAATTAAGCCCTTTGGAAAAAGGAATTTTAACAAATTAATATTACTTAAAGAATAAATAATGTTCTATAATTTGAAAAGCAATATGATCAAAAATATTTAACTTGTGCTCATTCTACTCTCTTCTATTTACAATTTTAGTGATTTGTATGATGGAAAATTATGCTTAATAAGATTAAACAATTAGAAGGAAATATGGGACATCAAACTTATGAAAAAAAACAGCTTCAACTTTGCAGTTTGTTAACTTTCTGCTAATTAGACAAACAATAGCTTAAAATTTAAGACAATTAGTAACATAAGGTGCATTTAATGTTTTTTTTATTTACATGTAAATTTCTTTGCATTTTTAGTAAACGAACACCACTCTTCATGCTAATAGAAACGTTTGTAAAAAGCCTAAACTCTTTCCAACGCATCGGTAATGAGAAAATCGAACCAAAACAGTTCGTTATATAAAAAATGATTTGATTAAGTATACTAAATCTTGAAGTTTCTAAATAAGCTAAAAGAACATTCTTTGGCCCTTTTAATGAAGTTTTGTGAAATTATCGACAAAGACAAAGACTTCAGAGATATTTAAAATGTTTTTTTTTTTTCCTAAAATTTATCTCAAAACTTTGTTGTAATATTTTCTGGTTTGCTGTAGTTTAAATGTTTTTCTTTCAATGAGATAATATAGGACTGGCTACTAAATTAAAATAAATGAAATATAGTCCCGGTTATGTTTTTATTTTATTTGTTTAAATGTGTTAGTTTATAATTATATTGAAAAATTTTATATACTTAGTTCGTCGTAATTGTTTTGTCGCTTATGTCTTGCGTTGTACGTCTTCTGATTTTTCCGGGGGTACTTGCTTTTCTCATTCGCCTTGCCAGATCGTCGTGTGTAGCCCTCAATTGAGTAGACCAGGGCTGGACATGCTTAATTGCCAAACTAAATAATAGGATCTGCTTCGAAAAAAGAAGCTCCTTCTGACTTTCTGCTCGATCTTCGAACTGGCTCAATGTACATAAGCATTAAAGGGCTTTTTGGAAAATTTGAATATTATTCTGTTTGATTTTTACTATATTCTAAGGCTTTGTCTTAATGGGCCAGCCTTCTCAGAGGCTTTCAACTTGTCTTTAAAATCCGTAAACAAGCTTATTTCACGCCTTTTGGCTTGCGAAGTTTTTTGATGTTAATATATTTTCATTATTAGGTCTTTAAGAAAGGCTTACATATTATCGAATTATGTCAGAAACTAGAAATTTAGCAAAAAAGGATCTAATGTCACCCTTTCTCCCTTCATAACCATCTGCAGAGACACGTTTGGTTGACTTACGTTCAGAATAATCTTTCTGCATTTAGTTGCTCTAGATACCCACTAGCTTGAGGTCACTTCCATTGGAATAACAGAGAAGACTTTTATATTGTTATATCGATAGTCTTCATATTAACTAAATAGTAGTTAGTAATTAAATTGCATTGTTCGAATAACTAAAAGCAACAAAACCGCATCAAGTCAAGTTATAATTGTAGGTGTCTATCAATGATGAGAGGTTTTTCCTTTTCAAGTAATCTTCTTCATAAAACTAATTGCAACCTAAAATCCCAAAACAAATGTTTGATTAATTTCACTTGAAAATTTCACTTGTTCATCATGCTGCTGCTGCTGCTGCATGCGGCGGCATCTTTCCCAATCAAAAGGGATCAGGCAAAACATCAACGGCAGTGGCAGAGGCAACATCATCGACTCCAACTCCAACTCCATCTCCATCTCGAGGGTAATTAGAGTAGAGCGAGGCAAAAGCGCATTATTGCTGCCGCTGGTGCACATTTTCACCGGGCAATTAAAGCGCCAATGAGTGCATATAGGAGAAGATGTGGCCATGGCGATGGAGATGAAGTTGGAGATGGGGCTGAAGATGGCGATGCCGATGCCAATGACGATGGAGACGAACGACAAAGACCAAAAGACCAAGACCAAGACCAAGACCAAGACCAAGTGGAAGACTTTCGTGCAGCACTGTCGATGATGCAGCTTTACCGCCCGCTTCTAACGAGCGAAAGTGTTGTAAAATATTTGTTCACTCTTTCCTCACCTCTCTCTCTCTCTCCTCACACACACTCTTTTTCTCTGTCTGTTTTGTCCCGCTTTTACATGCATTTTGTTTCTGTTTTGGAACGTCGCCGCCCGTTGCACATTTTTCTGTTATTTTATTGTTTTTCCATTTCGAATTTTTTAATTGCATTTGTTTTTTTTTTGTTTTTTTGTGGTCTTGTAAGTTGTTGTTGTTGTTGTTTGTGGGCTTGGTCCCGCTCCAATTTGTTGACGTTTTTTTTTTTCTCTCTCTCTTGATACCTTATAGCGGTAGAGAGAAAGGGTATAACACAATCATCAATAATAAACAGAGTCAATTTTTTGTCATTCCATCAATCTCATATGAGAGTAGGACAAGGCGATGTAGGTGATTCTAAAAGGGATCATAAGGGGCGTGGCAAATAATTTAAGGTGAAATTATGTAATCCAAGTTCTCCATTTATTGTAGTTCTGCAAAGTTTTGAAGGTCTGTTCCAAGTTTAAAAAGCCAAATTAATCTAACAGAATGATTTAATCATTTTTAGTTTTCAGAATTTTCAGAGAATTATGATCCTCTCTCCGTACACCTTTTCCCTTTCAATAGGTTAAAAAATATCTTTGGTTTTCGCTTTTGATTGTCTATTGAGAACGATTCTAAAGAAGTTTCACCGTGAAAAACAAGGTTATGAAATTCATTGATCCCCCTTCGTCCCCCCCTTGGTGTTACAAGGCAGTAAAACACATTTATAGAGATAATAAATTTAGGAATTACAACTAAGGATTATTGTAAATAAGTTTGTTTGTCTAAAAGAGCCAAAGTCCCATAAAAAATTAACCAAATGGATGAAATTACAGCTAAAACATGTGGATAAAAGCATAAATATAAAGTCTAAACTCATTGCAGGGTATCCTCCAAGTCGTCCAAATTGCAAGCCAAACTTAAGGATTTCTTGTTGTTGCTTTTTTGAGCAATGTGTCACAGTTGATCAAGCCACTTTCATGTTATTTATGTGTTTAATTAATTTTCATTTTTGAGTAGTCGTCGTCGTGTCTCTTTTTCTCGATCAAAAATACGTAGTGTAGAAATGCACTGAGCACCAGAGCAACAAGCAAACAATCCAATCATCCATTTGATAAAGAAGCGAGAAAAAAAAAAAAAAACTAACCATGTTGAAAATTCGTTTTGTCCAAATGCATTGGTCAACAATTACTTTCATTTTCAACACAACATTTTTTCCTAATGCTGGGAAACGCTTCGGCGTTGGTGAGTCACAATAAAACATTGTTGTCATTAACTTTAATTGGTGGTTGGGTTTTGTGAGCCAACCAACAAATTGCTTTTTAATTAGTTAGCGAATATATATTTTTAGGCAAATTAAAAAAAAAAAGAAAAAATTAATATCGTTCGTTTCGTTTTATTTAGTTGCTTTTTATACAAATATGCAAGCAGATTAAATATTCTGATAAGTCATTCTAGTTGCTTGTTTTGCCTTTAATCATTGTTCTTAGTCAACTGATTCGATTTGTTCTAATTAAATTAGTTAGTACTACAAAACAATTTGACTACAAGTTGAAATATTAAGTTCTCAGATTTATTTATGAAGGGTATTTTCTTTAGAGATGGAAAACTATCGATAGTCCAGTCGATAGCCTCAAAATAATAAATGAATACTTCTTCTGAATGACAATACGAAATTATATTTGTTTTCCTCAATAATGTTATTTTATAAGAATTGCCTGTTTTTGTGGTAACTAATTCTGCTCCTACATCAGATCAAGCCTTTATCATCTCCTAGCACGTAGTTTGACCTTTCTCTTGGCATATATTTTCTATTATATTTATATTACAGGAATAAACTATATTAGAAACATGGAAAAAGTCTCAATGATACTGCCTGTCAAAGTAATATCGAGTGCCATGAAAAGATCTGTAAAAGTTGCTAAGATAAAGGACCAAAAAGGATTAATAGGCAGGGCCCAGTTGAGTTATTTATTGTTAAGTCTCTTTTTAGGCATTAAGAATTATAGAATTTACTCTAGTTGAAACCTTCTCTATTAAAAATACGCCACGTTTAGTGTTGACATCTGAATCCAAGATAATGAAAGTCCTAACCCGGGTACCGTGATGGGCTTACAATCTTGAATCCATCTACATTTTGGTTCTTCTGCGTGGGATACTGAAACAACGCAAAAATTAGAAAACGTGCGAAAAATGGCAAAAATGAAGCAGCTTGTTACCTTAACTCTTTTAGCATCCCGTTAAAAAGAGCAAACGTGCTACGCAATCTGTCTCAAGTTCACCTAGAAACAAAGCATTAGGAATGACATATCCTATTAGAAGTTCCCCAGCCCATTGGTTGTGATTTACTAAGCCGAAGACTCGACTTTTGTCGGCATTTGATGCTTATCTTTCGGAAAATTAATTTGGTGGAATATGTGGATAATAAGGAAACATCGTAAAGTGCCTTTCGGACAGTCAGCCTGATATTCCGCGAAATCTGAAAAGAAAAAGTGATGAAATGGATGTATGTGTCAAATGGAAAAAATAATTACCTTTTAAATTTTCAAACAATACGTAAAAATAAGGAATAAAATTGCAAGGAATTAATAGCAGCGGCAGCGGACGCTTTCATCCTTTGGAGGCGGAGGTGGCAGACGGTTTTCACCACGTGGTCGAATACTTCCTTTGACCACAGACGCGTCAGGGGTAGTACTGAGTTGAAAAAACAATTTATTAATGTAGACCTAAAATTGAGATGACCTATAAATACATGTCAAATCCCGAACTCCTCCCAACTTGGCTTCATGCTCATTTCTACGGTAAATCGCAATTATTGTAAAATTATGGAAACCTTTCCGGCGTAGTTTAAAGCTTGAACCTCAACAGATTCGTCATCTGGAAAAGGAAGGAATGACGTCTAAATAATGTTCACTTTAAACTGAGATGAGCAATAATTACCGTGATATTCTTAGAAATTTCGTTAAATTAGGGAAACATCGTAAAGTGCCTTTCGGACAGTCAGCCTAACTGATATTCCGCGAAATCTGAAAAGCAAAAGACATGAAATGGATGTATGTGTCAAATGGAAAAAATAATTACCTTTTAAATTTTCAAGCAATACGTAAAAATAAGGAATAAAATTGCAAAGAATTATAGCAGCGGCGGCGGACGCTACGAGAACATTTGGAGGACGAATACATCTTTTGATTATAGACGTGTCAGGGGTAGTACTGAGTTGAAGAAACAATTTATTAAATAATTTAGACCTAAAATTGAGATGACCTATAAATACATGTCAAATCCCGAACTCCTCCCAACTTGGCTTCATGCTCATTTCTACGGTAAATCGCAATTATTGTAAAATTATGGAAACCTTTCCGGCGTAGTTTAAAGCTTGAACCTCAACAGATTCGTCATCTGGAAAAGGAAGGAATGACGTCTAAATAATGTTCACTTTAAACTGAGATGAGCAATAATTACCGTTATATTTTTAGAAATTTCGTTAAATTAGGGAAACATCGTAAAGTGCCTTTTGGAAAGTCAGCCTAACTGATATTTCGCGAAATCTGAAAAGAAAAAGACATGAAATGGATGTATGTGTCAAATGGAAAAAATAATTACCTTTTAAATTTTCAAGCAATACGTAAAAATAAGGAATAAAATTGCAAAGAATTATAGCAGCGGCGGCGGACGCTACGAGAACATTTGGAGGACGAATACATCTTTTGATTATAGACGTGTCAGGGGTAGTACTGAGTTGAAGAAACAATTTATTAAATAATGTAGACCTAAAATTGAGATGACCGATAAATACATGTCAAATCCCGAACTCCTCCCAACTTTGCTTGATGCTCATTTCTACGGTAAATCGCAATTATTGTAAAATTATGGAAACCTTTCCGTCGTAGTTCAAAGCTTGAACCTCGACAGATTCGTCATCTGGAAAAGGAAGGAATGACGTCTGAATTATTGTTCACTTTAAACTGAGATGAGCAATAATTACCGTGATTTTCTTAGAAATTTTGTACAATTAGGGAAAAATCGCTTTGGAAGAACCGGACCGTGCAAGGATTTCGTTCTCTATCCATCTCTATGGATGGAATACGCAAAGCTACTTCACTGCTTACTGGGGGTAATGTACTGCGAAAGGCAGCCAGCTTCCAGAAAATTCATCTGGTGCGAAATGTCCTTACCCAGAAATTCTTAGGAGACATCATTTGATCCTTGGACTGCGATTTCCAAGGGGAAAACGAACAAATACAAACCAAATAATTTTACTTTTACACAATATTAAGAAATAAAACAATTTGTAGGACTTTTTTAAATTTTTTACACTTTTTCACTTTTTCATGACTGCAAGTAGAAAACGGTGTGAACTTTTCAGGAACTTTTTTCAACTGTTAAACTACATAGGCTGAGAGACGTGTATTTATATGAATTTTTTGACGTAAAATACCCAGCCTACATGACTTGCCAAAAGCAAGACAAAGTTGATTAAATGTCTATCGATTATTGTAATTATCGATAGTTCCTTACCTCTAGCAGGAATGTGTTCAGGATTCAACTTGGCTTGATTGCTCATTCCTACGGTTAATCGCAATAATTTGAAAATTATATATACTTTTTCGTCGTAGTCCAAAGCTTGAACCGAACCAGATTCGTAATCTAGAAAAGGAATGATGTCTTACAGAATATTTATGCTAAATTGAGTTAATTACCGTGATACTCTTTAGAAAGTTTATAAAATTAGGGAAAAAATAGCTTTGGAAAAACTGTAACTTGCAAGGATATCGTTAAATATCCTTGCCAATGCACAAGGAATCTGCACTGGCCACTTTACTGCTCATCGTTGATGAAAGGGCGAGGCTGAAACGGCAGCCAGCTTCCATGACCACCTTCCAGGCCTAAACCCAAAAAATTAATATGGTGCCAAAATAATGAAGAAAATAATTACCTCAAAGTCCTTAGGAAATCCTTGATCCTTGGAATGCAATTTCCAAGGGGAAAAGGAACAAATACAAACCTAAACGAATTGAATTTTTATTGAAAATTCAGAACAAAAAAAAAAAAAAAAATTAAGGAACAAACAAACACTTTGAACACTTTTTCACGACTGTAAGAAGAAAACGATGTGAACTTTTTGCAACTGCTTACACTAGGCTGGGAGAGTATTTATACCCTTTTTTTTCAAATTGTGGCTGGCCTACTTGAATTTGTGAACATTTGCCTAGTGCCTACCAGTGTTGGTAAGTTGTATTATTTCATTTAATTTGCAGATAAATCTCACAATTTGGAATTATGATAAATGAAACGTTTTTTTCTCCTGAAGAAAAATTTTATTTCGAGCCAGAAAATGGATCAAGTTTGCCCAAGCAACTGAGTTCAATCTGTTTAAAATGATTCTAAGCATGTTTCACCTTAAAAAAATATTATAAAAGCTAACTTTGACTATGCCAAAGATTGTACTCCTTTGCAGTCCTTGACCTTTGTCGATCAAGTATGATATATGTATATATATAAATAATTTAAAATACAAATATGATTTTTCAATTGGGGGCTATATCATATAGTACTTCTATTCTATTCTATAGTACTATTCTTACGAAATTCAGCGAATAGTTGAGGACCAAAACAAAACACATTATGAGCGGGTTTAGCGCGAAAAACTTCAAAAACAAAAAAGTTTTTTCCACTAAGACCTTTTTTTCGACCGATCGTTCCTATGACAGCTATAAGATATAGTAGTTCGAATCTTAACAAATCATTTACAAGATATGAACCACAACAATAGTTTTTAGTGATGAATATGAATCTTATAAGTTAAGAAACAAACAAATTTTTCTCAGAATGATATTTTTTCCAACCTATCGTTCTTATATGATGTAGTAGTCCGATCCTTACAAAATCTGGCAAAAAGTTGCGGATAAGAAGAATACACATTATGAGCGAGTTTAGCTCAAAGAACTTCAAAAACAAGAAGTTTTTCTCACTAAGACTTCTTTCCCAACCGATACCAAGAACTTATCCTATGGTTTTAGAAAGGTTATATACAATATTTAATTTCAATAGCCCATTAGCAAAAGGGTTTTCAACGCGCTGCTGTTGACGCTGATCAAGAATATACAATATATATATATTTTTTTTAATGGGGTCGGGGTCTTCGTTTTTTTTTTTGCGTTACAAGCGCTTGATCAATTTTATAATAGCTTTTGGAAGTCACTCTACGTAACGCTTAACAAGATCCCCTTCATTTAAGTAATACCTAAACGACCCCTAATGGTAACTGATGTATATAAAAGATGTACAATTGGTAAATAATAATATTTTAAATGGAATTTGTTGAAAGTTTGAAACGTTATTTAAATTAAGTTTCTTTTCTTATTGCTTCTTGCCTTAATGCTACATATTTGACTTATATCGATTAACAAGAGAATCGAAACATCTTCCAAGTAAACCAAGGAGATGACAAATGTTGCCCAGTGGAAATGGTTTTTGACCTGATTTTAGATAATTAGCTTAAAGCCCATTGAAAAGAAGCAAACAGTTTAGAACTGTCAAATAAAAATAAGTTACAACTGCAAGTCATGCAGCCATGAGTTACTGAATCTTCTAATGTGTAGTTAGTTAGTTAGTTATTAGCTTAAGTTATGGCAAAAAGAAGAACTCGGTCGACTTGGTCTCTTTTTTTTTTCTCTCTTATCGGCTGCGATGGTAACTGGAGCAATAATCATGCAAACCACAGTTAAATGAAGTCGCGCATGAAGTAGATGCAACAACAACAACAAACGAAAACAAAACAAAAAAAAAAAAATGTATAAGACAGGCAAAAGAAATAACAAGAGAAACGTAAAAGTAATTGCAAGATGGCAAAAAGAAAGAATTTTCTGTGGAAATTATTTTTAACAATTTTCAGTGCAAAATGCCTTAGAATTAAGTTTGGAGTTTGCCCGTTTTAATCAATGGTTGCATGCAACCGGCTGTGGCAACGGGAACTATGCATGTACATATGTAGCTGCAGCCCGAGAGAGAAGCAAGTGCATCCACACACACACACATCACAACCAAACGCTGGGGTGGCTTTTGGGTGGGTTTTACTTGTCATTATCTTGTTCGACAGCATTAATCAGCCAACCAGCTAACCAGCCAGCCAGCCGAAGAGCCCAGCCAGCCAGATTCGTACTTCATCATCTTCTTGCTGTGCTCTGGCAATTGAGCATTTGAAATTTTATATCAATTTTATTACAATAAACTGAGATTCTTTTACGTTTTTTCTTGGAGTGAGAAAGAGAGAGAGAGGGGGGAAGGAAAAGAAATTTGCACGTCGTTGCATTCGGTTAACGAGAATTTGATTTATTGCCATTTCTATAATTTGAAAAATACAAAATTGTAATGAAAAAATATTTTCTCATATCATTTCATTTTCCATTTTGTTTTTAGTTTTTTTTTTTTTTTTTTGTTTTTTTGCATTGTCGCCGGCAGTCAACAAAGTTCTATGAAGATTTATGACAACCAATTGACCCAAGTTGCGCGAAGGTGTACGAACTCTAGATTGGCGCAAAGTAAATTGAAATTGAGTTTTATTTTTTCTGCAATAAAAAAAAAAAAAAAAAAAACAGAAATTCTAAGAGGGGCATTCATTCAATCGGAGCGTGGTGAGAAAAATGTTAAATTAGTTATTCTAATGGATTTGTCTTTCAATTTTAGGCAATTCACTTTGGCTAATTAGTTTTCTGATTTGAAAAGTTTTTCGTTAATTAAGCCACGCCTTTATTTTTTTGTTCTTTCTACTTCCTGAAATGGTTAAAGAAAGGCAAATTTCTTTGAAAAGTTGGCTACTTGCCTACTTTATTTGAAATTGAGAGAGATTTTCATGGGAAATGAAAGAATGAGAAGTGGTTTTCATCTAAGATCTAAAGAACTGAGAAATTTATGTTACAGTCAGTCGATCAGTTCCTTTCTTAGACAAGGCCCAAAGAAATGAGTTAGGTTTAATTTTTGTTACTTTTATGGCCAAAACCGTTTTAATTTAGCCTGGGAATGGGCCTTAATTGAACTCATCAAAGAGCTGTATAATTTGTCTATCGAATAAGAACAATTACTAAAATATTTGAGACTTTATGTTCAAACGGTTTAATGGTTTCGGTTACATATCGAAATTCTTAATGTAATTTGCTTTCTGATGCAGAGCAGAAATTTTTGCAAAATAATGAGTGAAGAGGGGGAAAAAAATAGTAACTACTTGTATGAATTTTTACTAAAATATCTTTGGCTCAACTCAAACGTGGCCTTGCCTCGTTTTAGCTCTTACCTTACTCTACGTTATCTTTAGTATTTATGTCATCGTTAAATTTGGCTTCCAGCTGCTTTTACCTCAACTAGGAACAAGTGCATGGCACATTCTATGGCGCTGAGATGTTGCCAGTTCTCTTCGTTTCCCCGTTTCAATCCCTCCCTCTTCATATGGATAGGTAGGTGTGGCACACAAGAAATATTTAAACACAACATAAAAATTAAAATAGAGAAAAATGAAACTAGTCTAATCACAGGCAAAGAGCAAGAGCAAGTTCAGGCTCAAAAGTTTTTAAGACGTTAGACGAGCGTTCTAAATAAATCATTCGCTTTAGCTAGATTTTATATAGATTCTATAAGGAATTAGCTCACTGATTGGAAGTCTCGATTTATCGAAATCAAGTGCCCTGTTTAATTTTAAATAAATTTTATTTTAATTTGCGATGCTAATCTTGAAAGGGATCCATAACATTATTCCATAATGTTCAGTTAATTGGAACATTAGGTATTATTTAAGTTAAAGTTCTAAGTTTTAAAGGGTAATATACAGTTAAAAGGTTCAAAAAACGAACTTTCCATATGTTCTTTCGAGAAAACATTTTAATTTATGGATCTAAAAATGTGTAAACAAAACTTTGGCATCTTTTATTTTTGGTTTACGACTTAATAAAATTTTTGTACTAATACTAATTTTATTTTAAGAATTGGTATCACTACAAATATTTATTTGGGCAGCTGATCTTCGGGAGCTCCTCTCAAAAAAAAAAGTTTGGTGGTGACCATTTTACCTCTAAACTGGATTCTCTAGAAAACACAAATAAATTTTATTAAATTAATGTTAAATCTAATTGATTGAAGAAAAAAGGAAAATATAATATAATATTTCGAAAAAAAATCTATTATTAACTAAAGTTTTGATCTTAAATTGTTTATAAAAGAATGGTATTTATTGGTGGGAAAAAAAATGCAATTAATTACTAAAAAAAATATAGTCAACAAGCTCGCGTTAAAATTTAGGACTAGTCGGTTGAGCCGTTTTTGGATAATGTTCGGCGAATAATGCGCTTAAATTTGGAAAAGCACTTTCACTCTGAAACGCCTTCTTAAACTTGCGTGTAACTTCAAAAATATTTAACGGAACGATATTAAATTTTCTTCGTAAGAATATTGGTTCTGAACGAGTTGACTTGCAATTTTATTTGTATTGTTATTGTAAGCATAAAAGAATCAAATAATGCAATGCCATTATGGCATTTGAATTGCATCGATTGCCGTATTATCATTGCTCTCGAGTATCGATAAGTTTTTGGTGATCTCAACACTTTTGTTTAAATTTAATCGATCTATAATCCCAAAGTCGGCTTCGTCTTAAAAAGTCCAACTAGGCTTAGACTTAGTTCTTAGAGAAAAATGAAATAAAAAAGATCGATTTTTTTGAAATTGCCAACTGTAGATAATCTTTCAAAAGAAGGGACAATTCTAGAGATACTTTAAAAGTATTGTATAAGTAATAATTAAGGTTTGTGTTAGTGTTGTGTAGGTAATAATTAAGTCTTTTTTTAGTGTTGTGTAGGTTATTATCAAAGACTTCGTTATATTGTTATGAAATATTGCAGTTTAATTGGCTAGTTAGTTGGTTCTAGGTTCTTTTTATATGAGTGAATTTGAATTAACTAATAACTTCATTAACTTAATGGGATAAAAATGATTTATAGTTATTTTTGAGAAGAAGGTTTTCATTTTCAATGGTGTATTAGGAGGTCATTTCATGTATTAGGTAATGCAATTTGGGACCGGAAAAGTCTAGGGTATTCCACCAGAAAGATCTTCAAGCAATAAGCTTATATTTCTTCATACTTTAGTGAGGATAAGTTAAAGAATACTTTCAGGATGAATTATTTTTTCAAAGAATCTTACAATTCTGTCACCTTCTAAGCCGATTGCTTTAGACTAGTTTTAAAGACATTTCCATTGAAAACTTGTTGAATTGGCCTATTAATTTGAAAACTAATTAATAATTTATATGTTCCCACGACCCATTTTTTTCTCCCTCTCTCTCTCTCTCTCTTCAAAGTGACAGCTGAAAATGGACCATGTCCGTGTGCCATTTTTTTTGATCAAGACATCAGATTAACAAACACCAAATGGAAGTTAATCCCTCGCCTGAAACCGACGACCACTAACCATTCGCCAAATCTTGAGTTCAGAACAAGTGTAAATGATGCTGATCTGTTGGATCGTCGTCCCATCTTATCGTATGCGTTTCTGTCAGGAAAAACAGCAAAATAAAAAAAAAAAGATAAACCATAAACTGGTTGCCTAGGTTACTACGTCGTATTAAATTTAATTTGCATGGCAACAAAAACAACAAACCAAGAAAAAAAGAAGTAGTTGTATGGTTAGGAATAGAGTTTAAATGGAGCCACAGGCGCCTAAACTTGACACATTTTTATTCAAAACAAATGTTAAAAAAAGAATGAACTTTTCCTCAATAGTTGACCCAATTGATAAAGATTTTTTGTGCGGTGGAAGTGGAAAAAAGGGCGACATCAATCATTTCTGCATTTCTGAGACATTATTCTCCAACGTCATCGTCTCTCGGATCTTAGGGGGGCTTTAGCCAATGACTTGGCAGATTTCCAAGTAAAAGTTCAAAAAGAAATGCATTTTCAAGTTGGTAGGTGACTAAGAAAGAGAGAACCTTCGATTGGCCAAGTGGAAAAATCTTTAACTAAATGACAATCGATTAAGGTCACTAAAAAAGAAGAAAAAAAAAAAAACAACGCGAAAGTTGCCCAAGTCCAACGCCCAGCAGCGGCAGCAGAAGCAGCAGCAGCAGCAAGTGGCGCCCAAGAAAAACTTCAATTGGTAGCCAAGCGAAGATCATCATCATAGACATCATCGTCACCATCACTAGAGCATGCTTGGCTGGGAATTGAAGCAGGAGTAGAGCTAGAGACAGAGCCATAGATGGTGATGGTGATGGTGATGGAGCTGGGAGTCAAGAGGCGCAACGGCGACGATTTGCATGACCAGTTGATGGGGTGCGTGAGTACGTGTCCGATCCTCGAAATCGAATATATAGATTCATCGAAGAGGAAGAGCTAAATTGGAGCACTTCAATTACCTATAGCTTCAGTCATGCAAGCGATTTTCCTGCAGTGGACACAAAACAGAACAAGGCAATGGATGCACAAGGTGAAATGTAGGGGGCAGGTGCATGAACATAGTTAGTTAGGCTCTCCCATCATCATCATCGGCATAGGCATTGGCTTCGGTGTTGTAGGAACCTGGCACAGTGAACCACTTGATCACTTGACCATGGAATTTGCATACATTCACTAAAAGCGATATCCCAAGAGAAAAAGAGAGAGAGAGACAGCGAGAGGGGGAGTAAACTAAGACAACATTTTGTGGTTTTTCTTTAACTTGCAAATGCTAGTCAAATGGAAATGCAACAAGACTTGAAAAAAATTACAATACTAACTGAGAAAAACAAATTTATACAACTTCTGACTAAAAAAAAAAAACTAACCAAAATGGAACAATATTTGTATTATCCATCAAAATCTATTATTATATACGCAGCTTTTATTCAAAACTAAATTTAGTTAAGGTTATTTTGTAAAATTCAGTTAACCCTATGGGCACTTAAAGTCGAATCAATTTTGTTTTGTATATCTTAAATTTCTTTTTTATTGAAACTGCAGCAAAGTAATTCATAATTTTACAAGAACTTCACTTGAAAGAGATTCGGAAACTGTCTTTTATTTATTGACTCTAAGTTGTACTTGCAATTTAAAGGAAATTATATTATAGACAGCATTATTCGCATTAACATTCTCTCTAAATTTAGATTTGGTCTCACGGTTTTTATTTGGGTTGAGCAACGTATCCATGGAATGGATCCCGACGTTTTATTAAATAATAATATTGAGACTTAAAGCTATCTGCCTTAGATAAGTTAACACATTTGAAAAAGTAGTTTGGATCTAATTACATGTTCTGAGAGACCTTTGAATCCTTTCAGCCTTTGGTGTCAAAACTGTTAACAAGACAAATTAAAGACTTCTTGAGCGGTTATTAACCACTTCTAACTACTTAATAACTGATTTAAAAGAGGAGCCAAATATTGAAGAGAATTCTTCGTTGGAATATATTTTAGGGCCGTAAGTAAGATCTAGCTCAGGTGGAATTTTAACCAACTATCGATAATAGGCACCAGAGTTATTTTAGCTGTGGGGGGAATTTGAAAACCCAGCGCACGGCCCTGGTCTATATTATACTTCCCAACAAGGAATATGGAATGGAATGAGAGAATCTTCTATTAAACATTGTATAATGAGAAAATAACCTACGAAAATATGTTGGAAAATAGTAGAAAATCTTGACTCTGAATATCTTGAAAAAATCATAGATAATGTTCTTTTGAAAAGAGTTACTATAAACATTCCAAAAACTTATTTGCATTATGTTAATGGTGAAAAAATTAGATTAATCGATCCTAGTTAAAAAGAAACATTTGCTTAAAAAAACCATAAGATAAAACGTCAAATTATATAAAAATATTATTTATATATAATATATATATCGCAATTTAACAAATTGGTTTGACTTTTTTTATGTTTAGATACTAAGAATACTTAAATTTTTTAGTTAATAGTTTTTTCTGAACGCAAAGATTACAAACTACTTGACAAAATGAATATTCTCTTTATTTGTAAGGGTATAAAGTCTTACACAGTGGCGCTACGAGTTAAAGCGTTCGTTTTTGTTTTACAAAAGTTCTATCACCTGTCAATAGATGGCGTAGCACGGCAAGAGCTTTTCAGGTAGTTATAAAGCTTTGCAATGTCGTGTAAAATTCATGTAGATAAAGCAGAAAGTTATAAAAAACAGATTTAACGGATTTTGTTTTAAAATTCATTCAATTAGAAGTCATTGTCAAATACTTTGAGTAGAGAAAAATGACTAAAATAATGAACATTTTACAATAAAATGCTTTTTGTTAGGTGCTTTCATCCAAAATCCACTAAATCTATATGAAGATAAATGTGGCTTTAAAATTTCATGAATTGTATGCCTTAAAGATGAATTTAAAGAAACAAACATAAACTTTGAAATCAGAAGTAGCAGCAAAACAAGTTCCAGAAGTTATGGTTCACTCAAACTGAAAATTTTAAGTTGATGACGACTTGTCGTTAAAAAATTAACTCTACTTAAGATATCCATTTGAATCAATTCTTTGTAGGCATTTTAAATCCAACTTTCAAAGTGTTTGATTCAACATAGGTCACTGTAAATTTATATCTATGAATATTATTAATATCTCACTTTTCATCAGATTGATCTGCATTTTCCTATTACAGCATCAAACAAATAAGTTGCCTCTCCGGCTCCTCCTCCATCTGTTTCATGAAAAGAACCACAACCTTTGGCCTCACAAAAGTGCCCATTAAAATTGAGAACTTAATTTACGAAGCACACAAAACTCATTCATTGAATCATAGTCAGTCAGACAGTAGCAGACAGTCAATTCATTCGTATTACATACATATCAAACACGTGGGCGTTGCGCCCCTATTTGTGGGGCCAAGTGAGGCGCATAATTCATGTCAATATCAAAACTCATTTACTTGCGGTTGTCTTTGGCGCCACTTGGAGCCATCGTCATCATCAAAAGTGATAGAAGAAAATCATCTAATGAGATATCAAGCGGGGAGATGCTACATAGATGTCTGAAGTGTTGGCAGTGTGGGTGGTGAGGCGATGGATACCTATTAATTCGCTCAAGTGTGATGTCGTTTATAAGCCAGCGTTGACAACAACAACAACAACAACAACAACCAAAAGAGGCCATAAATGAAATAATGTTACAAAATCTGTAGCTAGTTGAAATATGGAAAACTTTTCAGTACACCAACACCAAGGACTAAGGACAGCAGTCGGGGAGGCAGGCATCCTTAACCATCCCAACCATCCCAAGAGCAGCAGTCCAAGAAGGACAACTCTTTTCAATGATTTTAATTACTTTTTCTCTGTCCTTTGCTATCTAATTCATTTGTTTCCAACTTGTTGCCCATCAGTTAAAAGTCGAAATGGAAAAAGATTCGTCGTAATGGTAATTCCATTTTCATTTCGAACATTTCACGCTTGAAAGAGTCGAGCATACTAAAGTCCCCCCCACCAAAAAAAAAAAAAACTGATTTCTATCACAATGTGCCCATTACAACTTATTGCTGTGTGGCTACTTTTAATACACTAAATTAACTTTCCGGGTTTGGGGGTTTAAGCTTTGGGTTTGTGGCAGGAAGAGGGAGGAGGAAGGGGGGGGAGGGGTGGGGAATACTTCACTTCACTATCCATTCCCATGCCACTCTACTCTACTCTGTCGCCCACGCGTATTTTATCTGCCGTTTATCTCGCCTTTTGTTGATTA
This sequence comes from Drosophila nebulosa, assembly GCA_024703675.1. Taxonomy (NCBI): domain Eukaryota; kingdom Metazoa; phylum Arthropoda; class Insecta; order Diptera; family Drosophilidae; genus Drosophila; species Drosophila nebulosa. The sequence goes on along the minus strand of CM045724.1, from coordinate 2,259,753 downwards.
ATAGCTTTGTGGTAATTAATTTGGCGTGAATAAAGTGCATAAAGAATGCTGGCCAGGGGGAATGGCAGAGACATAAGTACCCACTCCACACATACACACACACACACACACACGCGTATTTGTGGTCAAAGTAAATGTGAGAAAATATGTTAAAGAAAAATTGTCCTTGACAGCTACGAAAAGTAAATCTAAAGTAATGTAAATAAATATTGTAACTACAAAAGGTAAATAAAGAAAGCTAATTAAATGAATACGAGGGCTGATTAATATCTCTATGAACTTTAGTTAATCATAATATAGACACGGTCTATAAAGTTGGTACATTTATGTTTCCGTTTTGAAATGAAATCATATAAGACAAGTTTGCTTTGAAAAAATTCAAATTTTTTATTATGTTAGTCTATGAAAACGCCTTAAAAAACTTAGTTTATGTGTCGAAATGTATTAAACGTGCAATATAGAAACTTAGAGATTGCCACTGCTAGAGACTCGAAGCTGGCTAGAACTACATATCTGGAACATAATCTCTTAGACAAGAATGGGCACGTAGTGGCTCTTTGTGCTTTGGTTGCTCCGAAGCAGGAGAGCTTTAGCAGAGGAAGCGATTTTTTCCGAGCGATTGTCGACCCAAAATCCTAACAAACACAGGCTACTACAAGATAAAACCCATAGGTACGAAATTCTGAAAAAAAATTCGATCTAGCGAACATATATGTACATATATGTATATTTAAAGAATAATGCAAAAAAATCGAGCTCGCCAGATCGACCTACTTTTCCTAATGGGTTCTATGTTCCTCCGCTTGTTGTCTCCTCGGGATCCCTTGCTTTCTATGTTCCTTTGTTTGTGCGTGACAAGCCAAAAGCCGCTCGAAAAGTTGTTTTAAAAGGTTCTTGGTTGTTCCTGCTTCTTCTCTGGTTCCCTTGGTCTACACACAAGAAGATTCAAAGAAAGCAGAAATTAAAAACCACATAAAGTAAATTAATGCAATTATTAAGTATAATAAGTAAAATTAGGTCAATTTGTTTGAGATTTTCATTGCTTTATCGTTATCCATAGCTAGTAATACAGTGCTTATCATATTTATAAGCCACCCAGCAGCTTAAACTTTGAACCATTTTTAACAACATTTTTAAGGGTTTTTTCAAAAATAAATTTTGACTGTACTTTATTGATAAAAGCTTACTCAGTAGAGTTTAACGCAATTTTTGTTCTGTTTATAGAAAACGGTTTCAGATTTTTTTAACCAAAACATGAAATTTGGCTATAATTTTGCTACAACAAATAAGTGTTTTTTTTTTCTTTGTTTTTACATCTTTTTAAGAAAAAAAGTTGTTTTTCACTCATAATTCAAATAATGAGCTACTTATTTTTAAAGATTTTTAGGGGAATATATTATTTTGGGAAACATTTTCAGCCAATGTGTTTTTTCGTTTAAAAATGGGTTGTAAATATGATAGGCCATGTAGAACGATTAATCGTATTTTACGCAATAATCGATTATTTTGCTCTCGCCAGCATTTTAATTGTATCGAAGAATGTTGAACTGAATGCTTTATCAATCAACAGAAAGGTTAATCGATTGTGTATTTCGATTAATTGAATGAAAAATGGTTTGATTGTTTGAATAATCGCCTTATGGTATTTAATATTTTCTCAAAAGTTGACATCGGAAGATACATTTACTTACAGCAAAATATGCAAATATTATTCCCAATTTCAGGACGAGCTCAAATTTTGTTGCTAGATGATCCTATCTTTGAGTTCAAACGAAACGTCATCGGAGATGTAGAACGTCTCTCTCAAAACTTTACCATTAGCTTGTCAAAAAGGGACTTCCGTATTACTAAAGCACATTATTTCCGAATACTCATTGACCATCGAAAGAGGAAGGACGACAAAAGTTCAGAGTTACATATAACATATGTATATATAACAACATATAAGCTTCTGATCAGAAATATTGTGCTAGAAATTTGGAAGAAGAAAAGATGGGAAGAACCCCTTGAAAAACACAAATAACAAGCAAGAGAAATCGTGAAAGGGTTTTTTGTTTTCAGTATAAAAATTTGGCTTATCTAGAGTTTTGGACGAGTAACTTTGGAAAGTGGGAACGAGACGTTCTTACAAACTTTGATTCCAAGTGGAAGGACTTCCAAATAGACTGTATTCGAACTATGAAAATGTCTGCTCTAACTCGCGTTAGGCAAACTTAATGTCAACTTAATTCTAATAAACCTCTCACCTAAGACTCTTATACTAAAAACAACAAATCAAAAATTTTCACTCAACTCTCTCTTGTTTGCTTCCTCTTGCTGAGCTGTAGGAAATCCCGCTACATTTAATTTTAAACTTTTTAGCTAGTAGTAACTTTTGCTCAAACCTCTTTTCCTTCATCATTTCGTGGGGTTATTAGGTGGGTAAATGCATTAGCCAAGCTGTATTTTAGCTTTTTGCAAAAGCATTGTGCTGGGAGAGAGAGAGAGAGAGAGAGAGAGAGAGAGAGAGAGAGAGAGAGAGAGAGAGAGACAGAGATAGAGAGAAAGAAAGAATGGGTCTGGTGGGGGAGTGGCTTTTCATTCTGTTTGCCGCCCTTATGAATTTCACATGCTTAAGCCGCAAGCAAACTTATCGTATGAGTATACATATACCTAATATATATGTATGAACTAGTTGTGGCAGCGCACAGCTTGAAATCCACGGTATCACGTAAACTAAAACTAAAACTAAACTAAACTGAAAACAAAAAAAAACTAAAACGAAAGAGCAGAAAGGTAGGAAAAGAAAGCAAAAAAAATATAACAAAATCCAAGTCGGCTCTCAAGTCTAAACTTTGCTTCGCTGCTTTCCTGTCTCTGGCTTAGAGGACTTGAAACTCTAACCATTTTTGAGCCAACTCGATGAGCAATTGACTGCCATCGTGACTCTTGTTCCCCCAGATTCAACGCACTCCGCACACTCATCATCAATATCCATATGCATACTTTACCACCTTTCTCTCTTTTCCACTCTCTCTCTCTCGCTCTCTCTCTCTCTCTCTCTCTCTCTCTCTTTTTTCTCGACAACTTTGGCATCCTGCATATTTTTGTGCAAATATGTTTTAATATTAGCCTGGGCCAAGAAACTTTTCCACTGCATTGCAAACTGAAAGTTTTTTTAAGTGCACTTCCGACAGCAACGCGAGTGAAAACGAACAGTTTTTTTTTCTCCAGCTTAATATTTTAAATCGCCATTTAAGAATTGATTTCCCCAAGAAAAAAAAGGTATATAAATATTCATTATTATATATTGGCTGGATCGTGATTAGCTGCGTTAGAAGTAGCTTACTTGAATTGAATCCTGCGTTCACTTTTAAAGATTCAGTCTTAATTAATTGGAGTCTTAATTTTGGTTGGTGCCATTTTGGATCTCCAATACGAATTGTAAGACAACGGTTTGTGGCCTCACCTAAGCCAATCCGTGATCAAAAAAGCCTTAAGAATAATCATTGTGGCAACAACAGAAAAGAAAGGCAATACAAAAACTCTGGCCAACATGATTTTTGCTGTCTCGAGATTGATAAGTGACCTTAACTAGTTTGGATGCGCTTATTATGAATATGAATTCGGATTTAGTCTATCCACGTCATATGGTGCAAATGCGTAAGTCATTTGCTCTAAAGACGATTACCGAGGAGTAACCGAAATATATCGAAATATATCTAAAATTTCATTTAATTTGGAAACAAAATTCAACTTATATAAAAGAATAAGGTCACTCAATAGATATGCAGTGCTAAAAATGTTTTTAAATAGAGAACATTTCAAAAACTCTTTTTTAACTTCAGAAATCTAATTCTTAGATTACCCACTTTCATTTGGCAAAGCATTAGCACCTATTAAGAGTTAAATTAGATGAAGAAATATTACCAAAAACGACAAAAATATTGGCCTAATACTTCTAGCCCTTGAAAAGAGTCTCCCAAAAGTTTAAAAACTAAACCAGGCAACTTAAGGAGAAAAAGAACAAAATCAAGCTTGTCTTACGAAAATATCTTACTAATATTTGAAATTGAAAAAGCCTATTTTTGGTATTTAGTTGGAATACATTTTTAAGACTTCCCGTATTAGAGCCCAAGCTGTTAGGAGGAGAGAAACGGGCACACTAAGTTAAACCACGAATAAAAGCTAAGAAAAAATATAATCTGAAAATTAACGAGCAACTAGGAGGGATTTTCTCAGATGAAAACTAGGGTGATTATATTCCAAATTAATTTCGATAATTGATTTTCGGACAAATTTTTAACATAATCATCAAAAAAATCGATATGTATGTATTTGGCTTCTTAAAAATATGTATTTTATTTTGCCTATTAATTGATGGCTAAGTAACATATAAAACTGAGGCTTTTATTCAAACTATCAGCAATTGTCTTATTTAAAACACTCTACCTAGTTTATTTGATAAAAAAAACCCAACTTTTAAATGCCAATTTTAATTAATAACAGTTTTAAAAAATATTTTTTTTAGTATTTTTTGGCAGTTTCATGAAATATTTCAAACACGTTTTCTGTTTTGAAAACATGCTTTGAGCATTCCCCAATTATCAAATAACACCAACTCCAAGCACTTTCTTATGAGCCCAAAAATGTCGGCCCAAGTAAATTGGAAATTATAATTTAGTAATCAAAATTAAGCAAAATGGATTTAATATCAAAATTTAACGTTTTGGACTTATATTTATTTAATCTAAGATCTAAGGTCTTTGACTAGTCTTTGTCCTTAGCATTTAGGAACCTTTCAGATATGCCACAAGTTGCATCTATAAATGCGCTGATCCATAAGTAAATTCCTATCAATATGCATACTCGAAGGAATCTCTTAATTTTATTTAAAGATTATGCTGAATGTTTATTACTATGAAGAGACAAATAGTTTACTTATTAACAACATTAATATTAAACTCTAAAAGTAATAATTTACCATTTATTAAAAATATTTCTTCACTCTATAGGTAAGTCATAACGTCTTATACTTGGCTTCTAGCTTTGCCCTTTTCCCACCAGCTAAACTTTGTGAAGCGAACCCTTAGCGCGGTCTTTTGTATATTTTAATCCTACAAAGCAATCGATTTATCTTGTTAATCTTTTTAACAAAAATTTTGTGTATATCTCTTATACATTTCTAATTGTATTTTCCATACTTGAGGGCAAAGTTTTGTGCATTAGAAATTTTTAGCTAAGTATTTCGTTTCGTTGTTTTGCCAGCATTTATGAAACGAAGATGAGATCTCACTTTGGCTGTGGCAATTGCAGATGCACGAGAAGTACGAGAGAGAGAGAGAGAGAGCAAAGGAACTGGCTAGGAACTCTTAAAAGTTTAGTTTTAATTAAAGGAAATTTGCGTGCGTGGCACTTGATTTGTAGTTTCAAGTGTTTCGTTGAGAAAAAAAAAATACTTGTATGTGGGCGTATGTATGTATAAATATAATTGAAATTCTAAATTGCAATTGCCGCAAGTGCTTTTCCAGATGTTGCAGAGATGCAGATGCGGGCATCTTGGCCTGGCCTAGGCCATCATCATCATCATCATCATCATCATCATCATCGTTATCATCAACGCCATCTTCATTGCCATTTTGTTCATACCTTCCTTTTCTCGTAATTAGAAGCAAATGCAAATTTACACGTCGAGTGTGTCGGTGATGATGACGGAAGTCATTGGATAGCGCGCCGATGCGTTGGAGAAGGCATTGTGGGTCGCCACCATCAACAGAATGAGCGGGTGGAGGAGCGGCAACGGTAGCAGGAAGGAACCAACGGAAGGAAGTTGTGCGTTTGTGTGCTTATATAATGAGAAAAGTTTGAGGTGTGTCAGATGGCTGTGGGAAAACTGTGTGTGTGTGTGTGTGTGTGTGTGAGTGTGTGTGTCTGCTATCAAAAGGTTAAGTCAATTTGACTATAAAAGCGTATGTGAAATTTATTATCTTTTCCCTAAGATCTTATCAAAGAGAATACATTTACTTTCTAATTTTCAGTAAAATACAAACCAAAAAGAGTTAAATTTCCAAGCGCCAATGAAAATTTTACACACTTTTCACATTCTTAAGCAAAACCAATGCAACAAAAGAGATTTTTAAAAAAGTACATTTTGTAAAAAAATATTGTCAATTGTTACTTTGGATTGTTTGTACGTTTGTAATAATTATTGTAGAAGAGTTTTTTAAGCCACAGCATCGAAATACACTCGACGCAGAGTTTTCTTGATAAGGGCTCCTCACTCGACTCAAGTTTCTGTCCGACGAATAACTTTTTTTTAGGTTGAAAAGAAAAATAAGGTCCGAAAAATAAGTTGCTTTTTAATGTTAGAAGAACGTTTTTTTCTTCTTTAAATTGAACCGTTTTTTCTGCAGAATCTTGTCACGGTTTTTTTTTTTTTCTCAAGGTAGTCAATAAAAACGATTACCTAGTTGATTAGGCTGTTACTGGGTCTTTAAAGTGTACCTCATATGGATCTACATCCACAACAAAGTTTTTTATTTGAAGTTAGGATTAAAGTAGTACAAAATACTTAAAAATTATTGTCGTTCGGCTTGGCTTTCAATTAATCGATGTTCGCTGTTCGATGTTTGGCATCCGACTCTGACATCTCGACTGATCTAGTTGATCTCCAAAAAGTTTATCCCGTCGCCATCCCTCGCTCTCTTTCATTTGTCGTTCTTGTGGTCCTCTTTGATCGACTTCTCTCGTTTAAAATGCCTATCTCACATCCATGTTTCTTGAAAGGTCACACAACGGCTAAGCAAATCTTTCAGATTGCGCTCAAACAGCTGTTTTGAAGTGGTTTCACGGTTGTCCCGGGTCCGGAGCGGGCGAACCCACACACATCACACCGACAGTTTTCTTAGGTACAAAATTTCATTTTAAATGTGACCAACGAGGTCTTTAAAGTTGCCACTGTTTTGTCCACCTGGGATCACGTTGAAACGCGTTAACCAATTTTCGATAATCGCCATTAAAGAAGACAAGTCACGGGGCATCACATGCAGACGACTTTGATTTCATTGCCCAATTATCCTATCAAAAGTATGAACCGAATAACTGTCTTCAAAACAAAGCTAAGATTCGAATACAGTTAAAAATTTGAGAGTTGCCGTCTTTAAGAAGTATTTTACTTTTGAAATTCCGGTAACATTTTTTGCTAAAATTTGCCGGCTAGATACTAATCAACCCACCCTCGCATATTATGTGGTTTTGTAGTTTTTTCCTAAAAATCAATTTCATTAAATGTTTAATGACTTGTAACTATTGAAAATTAGCAAATTTAATCTGCACTTGAAACAGCAAATTGCTTAAACAAATTGAGGGGAAAAAACTGAAAAGAAAAAAACAGGTTTTAATTGCATTATGAAAGCGTTAAGCTGGTAGATTAATAAAGAATTTTTCCAATTGTCAAATCATATAAATATGCCGGGCTGCAATCGCATATAAATAGACGAAATTGCAACTCAATAAGGCACATTTCAAACGGAAGACAAATTTAAAATGAAATTTTTGGTAGGATTAACTTTATTGTCTGTGAATTTCAAGTGATTTTTATATGAAATACTTTTCCATTCGGTTTAGTTGATTGCCTTTTTGGCCATGATCGCCTTGGTTTCAGCCCAATTCGGTTTTGGAGGGTTTGGCGGCGGTGAGCAGCAGCAGCAACAACAACAGCAACAAGATGGATTCGGTGGCTTCGGTGGCTTTGGTGGTTTCGAGCAGCAGCAACAGCAACAACAGCAGGAAGAGGGATTCGGTGGCGGTTTCCTAGAGCAACAAGAGCAGCAGCAGCAGGAAGGATTTCTCTTTTGATAATCATTAAAGAAAATTAGTAAACTTTTTGTAGATCCCTTGCAAAATTTCTTGAGTTTTCTTTTTCGTTGAAGATTTTAAAGCAGCAAATCTAATGGAATATAATTTAGGCAAAATTATTGAAAATTGACGGTAATTGAAATGAATTTGAACAAATTTGAATGCATGCCTTCCTACACTTGAATGCAGGATGTCGTGATGGCCAACCATCAAAAGTATCGAAAAGTGTTGAATTTTGCGGCACGCGACGATAGAAAACAAAAATTTTTGGTTTCTGCCGCGTGTCCTGCCACCTGTTTTCCTTATCCTCTACAATTTGTAAGGGGTAAAGTGCTATTAGGCATTTTACTCAAGCTGTCGAAATTACGGGCATTTTTTTTTTGTTTGTGGCCAATGGCCAGTCTATCATTATGTTTCAAGTTGCGGATTTTTTTTTTGAATTCAAATGAAAGTTGAAGAGCCAAAGAGTCAATTTAAAGCTGAAAATACTCAATTTCTTTCAATGGTCATGGTGAATCCCCCTTTTTAATTTGATTGGCTTGAATCGCCACATCCACCCCCCCCCCCCCCCCCCCACCCCACCTTGAACCCACAACAGTTTGTGGTTATGTCAATCTTATTTGTGTTTACAATACGTAAACAACAAATATTCAATCTAAAGCGATTCATTTGAATTCATTTACATGCCCTTTTTTTTCCATGGCTATGAGATAATCAAATCAAAAACGAAACTAATGAGGAAGTCAACATAAATGTAGATACCAAAGTAGGGAAAATAACCAAACTAAGGAGATCGTTAAAGGAATGGGTTTTGAAATATTAAGGATCAATATAAATGAAAATTAAAAAGTAGAAATAAATGAAAAGCTATTTTGCCAAGAGCTTTATATTGCTTTCTTTAAAAAGACAAGTTCGAAAAATTATGTTTGTCATCTTATATACATAACTAAAAAAATCCGAAAACGAGTTGTCTTAGAAGTTGAAGATGAAAAAATAAGTATAGAAATAGTAAAAGAGTTTATCATTTTTAATCAACTTAGGTGAATCCAAGATTAACGCATTGCCAACTACTGTACAGAAAATTTTGAGTATTTGACTATGGAAATTTTTAAATTTGTTTTGTATGTATAAAATTTTGGCCAATCATAGATGGCAAATAACTTTAATGCGAATTGAACTTCAGTTTACTACTCTTTTTAAATAAGTTATGCACTTAACTTAACTCTCGTTTTACACCATGCTAATCTATGTATTTTTAAAACCAGAAGACCTGGCTAACTTCCAAATTTGTATACCCTAGCATGTCTTTGTGTTACTCTAAAATCTTGTCGCGGCTGTAAAAATTTTTTCTGTGTTTCTGACAAAAATTGGTTTCCGGGCCAATAGTTCCTATGGGAGCTATATGAAATAGACGTCCGACCTCGATCAAATTTGGCACAGTCATGAATAAGTGAATTAAACAAACAAATATTAATTTTTTTAAAAATCGCTTAAATAAGAAGAAAGTTATTGATCTAAAACTAAATTTTCTACCGTTCTTTCCTATGGGAGCTATATGATAAAGACGTCCGATCCTATTCAAATTTGTCACAGTCATGAATAAGTAAATTAAGCAAACAATTTTTAATTTTTATAACAATCGCTTAAACAAGAAGAAAGTTATTGACCTAAAATTGAATTTTCTACCGTTCTTTCCTATGGGAGCTGTATGATATAGTAGTCCGATCTTAATCAAATTTGGCATGGACGTTTGGGTATGAAACAAACTGAACGTACGTAAATTTTTTATAGTATCCCATGGTAAACAACCGAGTTATTGATCCAAAACTCTATTTTCGACTGGGTGTTCGTATGGGAGCTAAATGATATAGTGGTCCGATCCGGCTGAATTCGAGATATACAATGCCAGCAGTATGTAGAAGACTACATAAATAATTTCAACACTTTAGCTTTAGCGCTCTGGGAGGTGTTCGTATCGTATGGTTATATGAACTCAACTCATCGCGCTGATCAATAATATATATACTTCATATGGTTGGAGATGCTTTCTTTTATGCGTTGCCCATTTCTGACCAAAAAGGGTTTATAATTCATGTTCAAGCGAATTTAATCTACTGGAAGAAAGGGTATACAATTAACACATTCATGAGTAAAAAAAAAAAGAATTATCACTGAAGCTGTTTGACTAAACGAAAGAAAGTTTGTTTAAATTTGGATATTGCTGAATGTTATAAAAAGCTTAAAAATTTAAAAGATTTAAAAGTATAGAAACGGGTTTTCAAGTATTTTACACACACAAAATTCAAGTATTTCTGGGTTTATTCCATGCAATTGGCAAATCATATTTGAAGCAAAAATTTAATTGGCAAAACCTACGAATTGGGCCACACGCATATTTATGTAATTTTTTTTATTTGTTATGGACAAAATGACCCCTTATATTAACATATTTACGTAAGCACTTTCCAATGGTAATTCGCAAAATATGTTTATGTTTATTCTGAACTCTAGGCATAACATCTGCCAAGTCGATAATCACGCACCTGGCGCCTGCTCAAACCAAGCAAACAACAACAAAACAAAAAAAAAAAAAAATAAAAAATATGAAATCAGAAATCAATATCAAAACATCGACAAAACTGGTTTTGAAATTTCAGAGACTGTGTTTCTTCTGGGAAGTCCCCCAGCAGCGTCTGCAGCCACGTCTGGGGGGGCAGACTAGTTTGGCCAAAAGTTGAAGAACCTCCGAAATTGTTAATTTGTATAAATAGAGCAGCTTGCGACAGAAGGGCTTAGTAGCTACAGTGGCTTGAAAGCGTTAATATCCTATTTAACAAAATGAAATTCCTGGTAAGTTGGACTGATGGGATCACGGCCTTCGATCATGGATTAATTGTGCATCTCACTTCTTAGTTGGTTGTATTTGTGGCCCTATTTGCCTTGGCTTCGGCCCAATTTGGTTTTGGCGGTTTCGGTGGTGGATTCGGTGGTGGATTCGGTGAGCAACAGCAACAACAACAGCAAGGAGGATTCGGAGGATTTGGTGGATTTGAGCAACAGCAGCAGCAGCAACAAGAAGGATTCGGAGGCTTTGGTGGATTCGGAGGACAACAACAGCAGCAGCAGGAATTCTTAGGATAAATTTTGCATATACCCAAAAAAAACAAAAAAAAAATAATAATACTCCTGATACTGTAAATAAGTCCTCCAGATCTAGATAAAGTCTGAAAATTTAGTCCATAAATATTTGTGTGATTTTTTCTATTGAAATTGAAACCAGTTCACAACGATTTTGAGAATTTAAACAAAACCAAGTTTCCGCGAAATGAACCACGAAAATAACAAAAGAACAATCAAAGTTTAACAAATTAGTTACGGTTTATTGTTCCCTTGATCGACTCACAAAATTTACAAACAATTTTGATTTATCTGGAAAAATCTTCACTAAATTTTGAGAAACTTAAATATTAACCCTAAAGTTAGGTAAATTTTTCCTGAAATTTATGTTTATAGTAGGAATATGATAAATTCATTGTTTACTTATTTTTCGAGGATCAATTTAATGTTAAAGAAAACAAGAAGTTATGTGTGACATTTTCATACCATTGCTCAGATATTAATAACGCAAAAAAGAAGATGTTTTCGACCCCGTAAAGTATATATATTCTTGATAAGCCTAGTCGATATATCTATATTTTTGTCTGTCTGTTTGTCCGTCTGTGCCACTAAATCTATAGCTATAGTCTTTGTGACAAAAACATTTTTGTTTCTGAAGTTTTTCGAGCCAAACTCTTTTCTAATTGATAATTTTTGTGATCCACAATTTTTCGCAAAATTTGTGTATTTAGATCATATTTGGAGTCTTATCGATAATGTTCAAGGGCTACTATGCTGAAGTTAGCTTCTTCAATATTTTTCTAAAAAAAGAGACATTGACTATGTTTCGTTCTTGAAAAAACCCAGCGCAAGGGGTAAACCTATTAAACAAAATTCTTATTAAAGCTACCTCGTTGTCCATCTAAAGAGTAACGGCAAATGGACTGTGTTGCATATAAGCAATGTATACTGTAAATGACTTGACAGGAAGTTGCTAAAGCAAAGTTGCTTCAAGGAAGAAAAAGGCCAACATTGTCATCTAATGTACCCTTATTTAGAGATTAAACAAAAGTAAACAATTGTTATTTTACAGTATAAAGTATACATAATCCTTATCATTTCCAGAAAAAAAAATGTCAAAACCTTTTTCACAAACCGTAAAAACAGATAAAAATCCCCATTTTAGCACTTCTAGGCCAATCCAGAGTCAGTTTGAATATTTCGATATTTAGCAAACTGAATCTGATTCTTGGGTTTGAGTTTGACTGTGTTGTATTTGCCTAAAGAAACATCTTATACAATTCGGTAACCATTTGAAATTATTATCTCAACGAAGAAATTGCTAAAAAATTTTAAAAAATGTTTAATTTTTAATTTACTTTTTTTTGTCACTCAATAATTCTAATTTTAAAACGGGTTAATTTTTGTGTACTAATTAATTCTCAGTTTTTCCCGTATTTTTAGATATTGATGAACCGAAAACTGAAAACTGGTTTTAGTTTATTTTCTTTAGAAACCGAATCTAAAAACTCATCAACATGTAATTGACTTTGGAGGTCAACGGGGCTCTTGAGCACGTGTTTTGTCAACAATTTTGGCGGAAGTTCTTAAGCAAATTATAATTCGCAAATAAACCAAAATAATACAATTTTAGACAATTGCGAATATAAAAAAAATTTTACTAGAAAAAAATTACCTGGGCCCAATGACTCACGAAAAAAGTTTGATTAATTTGATTAGCAGCAGCAAAAAGGGGCGTGGCAAATGCTGACGAAATCAATTAGTAAACAAAAAAAAAATGAACAAAAGTCCCCGAAGGGGGAAGTCACTGAGATGTGTACAACCAGTTTTTGAGCATTCAAATTAAATTCAAATAAATAGACAAGACAACAAACCGAAAGCCAAATAGTTCAAGATTTCAACTCGTAGCGAGCAGTCGAACAAAATGAAATTTCTGGTAGATAGAAAAAACCCAACAAATCGATAAGCAAATGTTAATCTACAAATTTTATTTCTCTCTTTAGACAATAGTTTTTGTTTTTGTGGCGACCTCTTTGGCCCTGGTCCAGGCACAATTTGGTCTTTTTGGTGGAATTGTACGTGAGCTGGAAGGTGGCTTCCAACAGCAACAACAACAACAACAAAATGGTTTTGGTGGTGGCCAACAGGAGCAACAGCAGGACCGAGGCGTTATCTTTCGCGGACCCTTTGGCGGTGGCGTCGAATTCTTTGAGGGACAGCAGCAAGAGCAGCAGGCAGGCGGTTTCGGTGGTCAACAGCAGCAACAGCAACAGCAACAGGGGGGCTTTGGTTTCTTCAAATGAATGACATAATGGGGATAGGCGGGCGGGGGCAATACCAAAAACCAACTCATGACCATAAAGTTAGTCGTAAAACAAAAGTAATACTCCAGAAAATAAAGAAATGAAAGTTCTCTTTACTCTTCATGTACACACACACACACACACACACACAAACACACACACACTCTCTGTGGATAATTCTTTTCTCGTGAGTATTAATACACACACACACACACACAATGACTCAAATTAGGTAATTAACTTTGGTAATTAACAAGAGAACTCTTACAATTCGAGTTGATAATGAAAAGTTGTTCATCAAATTTGTAAAAAATTAACCGAAAACAAGTTCCTTAGGAACTTTGGAGAACGAAAATGTAAAAAATTAATGTTAATATAGAAACTGGATTCATTAGAATCATTCGATACTCTTTTATTAAGGTGGGAAATCAGATCAGTAGTGGATTGTGCGCTCTTGAGAAAGTCTTTACATTTTTGTTTGATTTATTTTTTTATTACATAGCTTCAGTTTTGTTGAGTTATAGACATTTTAAGTAGAATGAAGAAGAAAGTTAAGGAACATTTTATAAATTTACCACAAGCGGTTTTGTCTCTCAGCTTTAAAGTTAACCTTTGCTAACCTCAGCAATTCAAAAGCTCTTCTACTACTTTTAAGCTACTTCCTAATAATGGTTTTCGGCTATGGAGTTTGAGCCAACATTCAGTTCAGTATGAAGCATAATATTTTGTAAGCTTTTCTGTTTTGTAAATGTTTTTAAACAATAACTTGCAAATTTCCTAATATTATTTTGTTTTATAGATCTACACCCAGCGACAAAAAAAAAGCCGCACTTTAAGGTTATTGCAACTTTTGCCTTCTCTAGCTCGAGGTTTCCCCAAATTGTATTCCAGTCGCTTAACTTTTATTTTGGGGAGTACCGTCGATTGTTTTGTTCAATTTTTACAAAATTTTCGACTTGTCGGTTGCTAAAATTTCATTTTGCGGAGATTCAATTTGGTGAACATTAAACATTATGGTTAAAGGAAAACAGATGACCCTCACCTAAAAGTCCAAAATTATTACTTTTGCTCAGCAAAACGTGTCAAATCGTCAAATAGCAGATAAAACTAATTTTAATGAAAGTTCAGTTCGACGCTTTTTAAAAAAATATAGTGAGAAGGAGGAATTGGCGAGGACGAAAGGCAAAAAAAAAAAGGCACAAATGAACAGAAGAATCGCGTTATTATTGTGATATCCTTGACTCGTTCATTCGCTTTAGTAAACTTTTCTGTTTTGTAAATGTTTTTAAAAAATAACTTGCAAGTTTCATGTATTATGTTTCCTTTCTTATTTTGCTCTTTGCCTCATAAAGTGATTTTGATATCCTAATCTCGTTCATTCGCTTTAGTAAATCAGCTTAAAAGTCAAGCCAACATCTGTTTCAAATTAAAGAGACGAAATATCTAATCCCAATGCTGTTACAATTTAGAAATATATATCTTTTAAGTCATTCTTCCTCTTTATTGCCATGACTTTTGCTATCAACGATGCTTGAATAATCCCCGAGAGCTCAATCCACCAACTTGATTGCCCAACTCCTGCATCATTCGACATTCGACTGTCATCAGCGACATCAAAATGTTGCCCGTTGAGCAAACAATTAACAATTAAAACCCCAAAGCGAACAACTCAATTTTGCAATACACCCACCAACACACACCCGCACACCCACACCTCACACCCACTAACCCACCCACAGACGCTCACACACAGATCTAACGACTATTTCATATATTCCTTAGATAGCTGGGTAAAGATAAGAGAGAGAGAGAGAGAAATCCAACAATAACAACAACCAACAACCAACAATGGCCACTGCGAAAACTCACTTGAAAGCCAAATCCAAATCCTAAGCCAAAGCCAAAGCCAAGTTTGGGTCTTCGCACTTACAACTAAAAACTTGTTACGTATTTAATTGCAATTAAAAAGTTGTTTGTAGTTACGAGTGTTTCTCTCCTCACCCTCCCTTCCCGCCACCCTCTTTCAGTATTGTTGTTGTTGTTGTTGTTGTGTCAAACAGCAACCACAATGGGCTATAAGGCCGATGTGAATCGAGATGAAGTCATTAGAAGACAAACCAAAATGCGTGCAAAAGAAGCCAAAAGGGTTTTCTCTGCTTAATGACTTTGATGGGCGAATTGGGAAAGCTATCAAATCTCATTCCAATTTCCCCGTCTCTCTCTCTCTCTCTTTCTCTCTCTCTCCTTATTCGCGATACGAACTCATTAGAGTTTAGCGATTTTTGGCTTCAACTTTTCCCATAACAATTGGCCATGGCCTCGAACTGAAAGAGGAACTAAAATTACGAGCACGAATTCATATTGCAGAGAAAGCGAGAAAATTTCTGTACAAATTTTCGAAATGAAAATCGAATACTAAAATCAATCTTAAACAGATTTTTTAAGTTTATTTAAGTTCAGTTTTGCAATATTAAAAGATTCTTCATTAGTCATTCAATCATTAATTTTTTATTTAAAGCAAGTTACTTTTATCTTAGCAGGCATTTAAAAATGGACCCCCAACTGGGTCTGAGTCCACTTAGTCTTCAAACAAAGTATATAAAAGAATAAACCAAAAACCAAATAGTTAAAGATTTCAAATCGTATCAAGCCGTTCGCAAAATTAAATAAATAAACAAAAATTTATCTAAGATGTTTTTTTCACAGACAATACTCTAAGTTTTTCTGACCTTCTTGGTTCTGGCCATGGCACAATTCGGTCAACTTGATAATGTGATATTAGGCGAAGGTCGTAACGAATAGGATTTGCAGTCGGAAGAAAGAGTTATCTTCCAAGCAACAGATGGCAGTAGCGTAGATTTTGCTGATGTACAGCGGCAAGGGCAGCGTTCTGTAGGATTAATAATAATGGCAACAAAAGAGAGAGTTGGTTCTGGTCCCTGTTCTCAGACTGTAATCAATTAGGCAGTCTAAGAGGACCAGCACTAGTGCAGGTTTTTCCGTTCTTCTCTCACTCAAATCTATGTATACCAAGTTTCTATCTACGAATCTGAATTGTCGATGGGTATTCGCTAGTGGCCACATATCCCAATCTCGACACTGAAGAACGCCAAAGCTGTCACGGCGGGAACAGAAGCCGCCACCGGTGGTGGTCATTAAGCGAGACCTGAGAGATGAGAAACAGGATAAAACGGATCTCGTTAAATTGGAAGCCACATTTGAAATGCCAATCAGTTTTTTTCTTCTTTTCTTTCTACCACTCTTTCTCTTTCTGCAGGCGATGGGCTGAAAATGATCGAATCCTGCTGCCAAATGGGTCTGGGCCTAAATAACTACAGTCCTCAGTCGGAGCAGCTGGACATGTATTGCAATATGCGAGGCGGAGCGCCAGTAAATATGAATGCCATGAAAAAACCAACTAATTGGGGCCATAAGTCGCCATTCTCGGTGATCACAGAGAAGCCCACTAAAGGACATGACCATGCCTTTGCCCACTCACATGCCTACTACCAGACTGCTGGCACCTTGAAGAGCCCCTACCCAACCAGAATTGGAACTCGGACGTCAACTTTGAGTTGCGATGAATTGTGTTTGGAGCCTTGATAGCCACTTGGTTGTCTAAGAGATTTATGATGTTGCCTTTTCTAAACTCTTTCTCTATTGAGATTTCGCAGGCTTAAAGGTTTGGGAGACTTGCAATATTTATATCTCGGGAACATACACTCCTCATCACTTGAATAGGACACCTACAACGTATGTTTTCCACAATACACTGCCCCTCAACCAATAAAGCTAGCCATCCTTTTTTTTTTAAATGAAAGATTATTTAATAGTTATGTTTTAAGCAAATGAAAAACTTCATGATACTACTTTAGTTTATAACAAAAATGTTTTTGGCAGGCAAATTGTATGTCACTTGAATAGGACATACATTTAGTTTGATCGTTTACTTTGGTTTTTGTTTTTTGCTTATTTCGAGTATTGGCTTTAATATAAAATTAAAATGGGTCGAGGAAAGTCCTTTACTGATAAGGAAAGAGGACAAATAAAGGCATACATATCAATTGCAAAAATATCCAAAACTTCCAAACTTGCTTTGAACTTTATCTAAGAGCGGTCAATGTATATAGTCAATTTGTGTCCTGCTGCAGAATGTATGCGGTTTCAGCTTAGACTTCTCTCAAGTTTGCTTTACAAAAATGTGAACTCTTTGAGTGGGCCTTGATTTATGATGTTTCCAGAGGTTTCAGAACATAAAATGGACGCAAGTTTAGTATGCTAAATTTTTGATAATGTATGTAAAGTCTTCTTTTTACTTAGGTTCATTTCAACACTGCCTTGCAAGAAGGAAATTGTTACTCCCATTTTCTATAAGAAGTACCTAATAACTTTCTTTTTAATGAATGGCCCTAGATTTCTCTATACAAAGTTTATTTTTTCAAAAAATAAATGTTCTCCCTTTAGATGTTTAAAGTTGATTTTTGCATATTTTTTGTTTATGGTTTATTCTAAAGCAATTATCCATGCTTCTAATGCTATTACGATGTACGCTTGTGAATATCTCATCAAATGGATTATTTTATTATGGAAAGATTTTTTTTTTTTTTGTAGTTTTCAAACCTTGCAGACATGTTAAGGGATAAAGCGTTTCAAGTTTCGGATTTTGATGCTCCTTTTTCTGTTCATTATGCTATACACAAAAACATATTTTGCATATTATTTTTACTCCATTGTTGCTTGAGTCTGTCTGACATGATGAGAGAAGAGAGAGAGAGAGAGAGAGAGAGTTGTCTTGTTTTGGCATATGAGAGTGTGTGTGTGTGTGTGTGTGGGGGGGGAGGTGTGGGTATATATCTAATATATATCTAGCATTTTACAGTTGTATTTATCTGTATGGAAAATGATTATATATGAGATATTCTCTGACAGCTTTCGCTGTCCATTCCGTCCGTTACGGATTTAAAGGGGGGGCAAGGGAATTGCTGTTGTTTGGCTCTGAGCGAAGAAGACTCTAGCCTTTTGTTGGGCCTGTCTGTCTGTCAGTCAGTCAGTCAGTGCGTTAGGCAGCTAGGCGGCTGCCAGTCAGTTGGGCTTTTGTTGGTAATTATTCAGATTTTGTTTGCATTTCATGCATAAATAAATCTCTAAAATTACAACTCAAAAACTATAAATGCCAAGTCATACAATTGTCACAATGGTTAAGAGCACACACACACACACACACACACACACACACAGACAGACAGGATGAAGTGTGGGGAACTTAACTAATATTCTACCAAGCACAGCACTAAAATACAGCTGCCTATCATTAAGTTGCCTTTTACTCGCTCTCTCTAATTTAATCAAGTTGGTAAAAAAAAAACACAAAAAAAAAAACGAAAAGAAAGAAAAGTGCGCAAAGTTTACCCCCCAAATGTATGCAAAGAGCAAGAAGAAGGAAACAAAAAAAAAAAAAAATTACTTTGGCTAAGAACTTTATGTAAATTGCGGGCAAATTAGTGAAAGGAAAAACCAAAGGAAACAGAAAGTAAACGAGAGATTCAGGTAAATGTGACGCAGGCACTTGAAAAGGCGTGGCAAATTACGGTAGAATGTGTGTGGGCGGTTGATGTGCGGGTCAATCTTTGGCCTCTGGGCAAGTGGTTGCCATAAAGTTGCATTAAATGTAAAATGCTAAACGCTTTAACGACAACATCGCCGTGCCATCATAATCTTTTAATTTGTATTTAAATTAAATGACATATCAACAAAAACTCGTAGATGACATGACGATGTTGATGATAGAAGTTTATATGTAGTAAATATTATCCAGATGCCTCTAAGCAATAGATAAATATATGCAGGAAAGGTAAAGATTTCGCAAATGGAAAAGTGACTTCAGTTTCAATTCAGCAGATTCCTCATGTTTGAATCTAAGTGATTCGGCTTTCAACTAAACTTTAAGGCAGAAAATGTTATTGTCTAAACACCAGCCAGGACAGTGCCTTTTTTGAAAGTTGCCCACCTCTCACCTAACCGATCGATGGATAGATAGAGAAATTCAGACAGGCAGGGTAACAATTATTAACTACAGCTACCTACAAGCTAAATGGGTTTGAGGTGAGGTAAAAGAGGACACCAGTCATCGGATCTCTGTAATCGTACAGAGTAAAACAGATTGAAATTGGAGCAAAGGACTCGAAAGGATTGATGCAAGGCATAGTTAAAAGAACAGAGTCATTGCCCAATGTGCCCTTTGTTAAGTGGAAGAGTCAAGGGATAGAGGCAAACGTGCGGCGCGGATCTTAAACGAGAATTTGTAGATTTCTTAAAGGATGCGATCCGTTCCCGAGACAGAGGTCACGCAAGCCGCTAAGGCAAGGCTAATTGAGTCAGACTCATGATGCGCAGAGTCAACTATCCATCATAGAAGTTGAAGATAATTTATAACAGGGGAATATAGTTTGTGGTAAGAATACAAGGAGCAGATATGTTTATCGGGCTGAATGGCTCATTTCAGTCTATTTCACCATTGAAAAAAATGAACTAAAGTACAAGAACAAATTGACATTGCAATCCCAAAAAGCAAAAACTGCTTTTGAACTGATTCGATTTGAATTGTCTTAAAACCCCTATATATCAATTTGATTTGAGCTCAAATATTCCTTGATTTATGCATCAAAAATTCACAATATATATTTTCGAAATATTCGTTTTAATTTTCCATACGCAGACATTTTGTACAACAAATGCAAAATTTCAATTTAATTACAATTTATTTTATGTAAAATTGCTTATAATGCGGCTAATACCATTTGAAGAACTATTTTGTATGTTAGGCAACTCGCACGATATAGTGGCCGATTCTTGCCGAGATCCAGATGAGTTCTTTACCTTTTTGGATACTTCACGATGGCGTTCATTCAGACGCAAAGCGTTCAATTGTATGAACTGCCAGGAAGCCTGTTATGCCGTTTACTATTGGACATTGCTGGCCTTTAGTCTTATTGGAACGGTAATTAATAGTTTTGGCGCATTGTATTCATAGATAACTTATTTATTTTTTTGCTCCAGGTTCAAAGTATTTGTCGATTAATACATCAAATATGTAACAGCAATGTGAAAGCCTCAAGCAATTGGTATAATAATCAATTTCATGTTCTACCAAACTTCCTGTTGTGTCGTCTGGGGGTCATAGCTTGTTTCTTTTCCACCAATAGTTGGGTACTGCTAGCCTATGCTGTGATAAATGTACGTTTTTGAAGATATGACAAGGGCCTATAGTGGTGTTTTTTTAAAAGTTTTGTTATAGGTCCATCCCAACTATATGATACCTTGGATTATGGTTAATGCAGCAGCATTTGCTTTGCGCCTTTTTATGCACATCCTGGAAGCCTTCATGGGTCGTCTGTGGCAAAAAATGCTAACCACAATAATAAGCAGAGCTATGCAACTTTTCACCATTGCTCTGGTCAATCAGGCTATGCATACCTTTAAGGATGCCCTCAAAAATAATAGTCCAGATAAACTAATGCTCTGGCAACCTTTTTTAGTTTTTGACTAAACAATCTGCATTAAAAAAATTTCATTCTTTTTAAACGAAGAGATTTGTTTATATTTGACTAAAACTAATTCAGAATTTGATGCCTTAGCCGCCCCCCTCATGACCCCTAAGAGTAGTCTAGGCTAAGGCGAAAGTCCTTTCCATTTGAAGATGTCAACCGTCGATAGCTAACTAATAAAGAATATTATTTTAAAGAGTCCAAATGTGGGCTTATCACTTTAAATTTTGAAATAGCTTCGGTAGGGGCAAGATACCAGGGTTCTAAGCAAAAACCCGTCCCTGGTATCAAAGTGAAAATAAAAATCACAATGATCAAATAAAGAGAAAAGTAGTTAAAGTTGAAAATGTATATAATTTGTAGTCGTTCAAATTCTGCCTTTGGTATACAAATTCTTGATTTATTTCTTAACGTAGAGGAGGAAAACTATCGATAGTCCAATCAGTCGATAGTCCCAATGACATTTAAAAAATTGGCGGTTCGATGCAATAGTAAAAAACAATGCTTCTGAGTGACAATAGAAAATTACGAAATTGCCTTAATAAGTCAAAGGATAGCCTTTTTGCATTTAGAAGTGTAAGCAACTATTTAAATGCTGTTAGGATTATCGACTGTTTCAACTATCGATAGATAGTTTTCCACCGCTAACAAACATT
Source organism: Drosophila nebulosa (assembly GCA_024703675.1). Taxonomy (NCBI): domain Eukaryota; kingdom Metazoa; phylum Arthropoda; class Insecta; order Diptera; family Drosophilidae; genus Drosophila; species Drosophila nebulosa. The sequence continues at coordinate 2,238,297 of CM045724.1, read as the reverse complement.
ACTTTGATAGAGTTATTTATTCCAAGTATATTTATTTCTATGATTATTGGAAGGTATAGCACCTGCAAGAGACTGGAGTGCTGAATCAACCATTCGATAATCGGGGGATAAGGAACAGGTGAACCCACACCTCCAACCCACACCTACTGAGACCAAATGCTTTGAAAACAGCAACGGGCTTAATAAATAGGCATCTATTATTCATCATAAATAAATTTGACATTTAATTGAGTATTGGATTTTTGAATTGAATGTTTAGCTCTTAATATTAAGACAATCAATGAAAGAACTTATGTAAATGGATGATTTAATCACTCAATAAATCAACCAGAAATCACAATAATATCTTTTAGCCTTTCCGTTTAGCCTACCTGCCAGATCGTTGCTTTTTCTTATGTCATCCGTCTCTAAATTACAAACTCCATGATCTTGTATTGAGCCATTTTACCGCTTTCCATATGAGAATCTGTTCCTGGAAAGCTGCCTTATGATTTGGCTAATATGATGGCTCATATAAGAGACGCCAAAACCTGGCCTGAGCCATGAGGAAAAGAATAATTAAATAATTTTTCGGGAATTGGGGTCACACATGGCTGCTTTTTGAATATGTTTTACCTGCAGCTATAAGACGCTTGTCTGGGACATTGCCTTAAAACTGTGTGGCTTGTTTAGTTGGGAACAGATAGACGAACACCTCTAGTAGGGTATAAAAATTAGTCATAATTGTGTGGGGGGGTGTGGCAAGCCTACTCCTGCCAGGACGCCTTTCAGTTTCTTATACGCTTTGCTAGCTATTTTAGACACTCCTACCCAAGCAGAGCTCTTTATATATACTCTAACTTTACTCCACAAGTAAAAAATGCTAACAGGCTTTTGGAAAACTTAAGTTTTTTGCAATTCCGTTGTGTGAAAAAAAGACAAAGTCAGTGCTATACAAGTTGACCTTTTGCCATCGTCGTCTTCATTTCTATGAGCAACCAAATTTGTGGGCCTGGCCACTGCAGCAGTAAAAATGACTGCACACAGCTGTGTTTCATGGATCTGACGGTGCTGCGGCAGTAAGATTTTATTAGCGGTGGTATTAGCAGCGACAGCCACAACTCCCGCAACCTTCTCCAGCATCAAAAGCTTCCCAGAGAGGGCCACAAGAGTGTTTTGTGTGTGTGCCATTGGCCACAGTGGTTGGCGTTGCATATTAATGCAGGCATAAAAATATTTACAACTTTTTTTATGCAGTAAATTTAATATAATTTCTGGTCGTTTAATGAGCGGAAACCATTGAAAAATTTTCGCTGTGCCGACTCATCAAGATGGATGGCCAAAATCATGGCTTGCGGGCACAACAAGTGTGCTGGCCATTACGGCGAAAACGCCCAAGACAGTCGACAGTTGAGAGTCCTGTCGGGGAGGAAAAACAAAAAAGGAACACATTATGCAAAGTTAAAGATGAGGCCATAAAAATAAGTAAAAAAAAAGAAAACACTGAAATACACTGGCCCACTGTACTGAGATGGAAATTTTCTGCAATTCGCCTACGGTTTTTGTCTTTCACTTAATCCATGTGCCATGGTGGAAAATACCAATTCTGGTTTCTGTCATGTGCAAAAGTTACGGGTTACGGTGCACAAATGGACAAGGGGGATGATGGCGAGGGGGTGGGCGGGGGATGACAAGGGCATAACCAAAAGGATTATACAAATAAAAATAAAGGCTCAGGCGTTATAAATTTGGGACAGCAGGTGAAAACAATTTGGTGCATAAACTTTTCGCTTAGCAGCTCAACGCGAAACCCTTCGAAGACATGGGGCAACTTCTCGTTTGCCAACGAAACCCCTCCCCCCCCCCACCCATTTCGGTTTGACACAGAACAGAGTGCAAAAACAAAAAGAATACAAAAAAGGGTCTCCATTTCTCAAGTCATATTTTCTGAATTTCATTAAGTCATTTGCTTAAATAAGGAAACATAGAAAATGTATTAACAATAAAACTAACGGGAATACTCGATTAAGAAAAAGATTCTGCTTTTCGCTATGCGAGACACTACAGAGTTCCAATAACAATTGCCAAATATTTCATAACAATTCGTTAAATTGATACTGCCATATTCAATTCATCTTACATTAATTTCAATGATAATATGAATAGACGTGTAGTTGCTTCTGTCCAGTTTTACCATCACCTGTACCAAGCTCGTTGCATCTCCATGCCAATGCAAAGAGATCTGGAAGGCTGGGTCAGTCAATGCTCATTTTTTATGTGAAACTGCAATAATTGGAAGACTTGAAAACAAAGGAAACATTTCGCAAAAAATCGAGGCAAAGTCTAAATTCCCTGTCTTATCTGAAAAAGAAACTAGAGGCTGTATAATCTAGATCCAAATTTGGTTTGGAGTATAATAACCTTAATTTTTCAGATGACAAAAGCATTTCTATGGTAATTCGTTAATATTGGATAATATGGAAACCTTTCCGACGAAGACCAAAACTTGAACCGAAACAGATTCGTCATCTGGAAAAAAAATAATGTGTTAAATAGTGTAAAAGCTACACTGAGATGAACAATTACCGTGATCTTCTTCGTAAAATTAGGGAATAAATCGATTTGAAGGAACCGGACTAATGATCTGTTTATTATAAATGCGACACGTTAAGTGTGATTAACCGATTCCATGATAATGAAAATCCCAACCCGGGTACCGTGATGGGCTTACAATCTTGAATCCATCTATATTTTGGTTCTTCTGCAAGGGATATTAGAGAATGTAGGAATTTTAGCATCCCGTTAAAAAGCGAAAACGTGCTACGCAATGTCTCTGTTCACCTAGAAACAAAGCATTAGGAATGACATATCCTATTGGAAGTTTCCCAGCCCATTGGTTGTGATTTACTAAGCCGAAGACTCGACTTTTGTCAGCATTTGATGCTTATCTTTCGGAAAATTAATTTGGTGGAATATGTGGATAATAAGGAAACATCGTAAAGTGCCTTTCGGACAGTCAGCCTGATATTCCGCGAAATCTGAAAAGCAAAAGTGATGAAATGGATATAGAAGTGAAATGGAAAAAATAATTACCTTTTAAGTTTTCAAGCAATTCGTAAAAAGGAATAAAATTGCAAGGAATTATTAGCAGCGGCGGCGGACGTTATGAACATTTGGAGGACGAATACTTCTTCTGATTATAGACGCGTCAGGGGTAGTACTGAGTTGAAGAAACAATTTATTAATGTAGACCTAAAATTGAGATGACCTATAAATACATGTCAAATCCCGAACTCCTCCCAACTTTGCTTGATGCGCATTTCTACGGTAAATCGCAATTGGAAAATTATGGAAACCTTTCCGTCGTAGTTTAAAGCTTGAACCTCAATAGATTCGTCATCTGGAAAAGGAAGGATTGACGTCTGAAATAATGTTCACTTTAAACTGAGATGAGCAATAATTACCGTGATATTTTTAGAAATTTTGTACAATTAGGGAAACATCGTAAAGTGCCTTTCGGACAGTCAGCCTAAATTGATATTCCAAAATCTGAAAAGAAAAAGTGATGAAATGGATGTATGTGTCAAATGGAAAAAATAATTACCTTTTAAATTTTCAAGCAATGCGTAGAAATAAGGAATAAAGTTGCAAGGAAATAATAGCAGCGGCAGCGGACGCTTTCATCCTTTGGAGGCGGAGGTGGCAGACGGTTTTCACCACGTGGTCGAATACTTCTTTTGACCACAGACGCGTCAGGGGTAGTACTGAGTTGAAGAAACAATTTATTAATGTAGACCTAAAATTGAGATGACCTATAAATACATGTCAAATCCCGAACTCCTCCCAACTTTGCTTGATGCGCATTTCTACGGTAAATCGCAATTGGAAAATTATGGAAACCGTTCGGACGTAGTTCAAAGCTTGAACCTCAATAGATTCGTCATCTGGAAAAGGAAGGAATGACGTCTGAAATAATGTTCACTTTTAACTGAGATGAGCATTAATTACCGTGATATTCTTAGAAATTTCGTTAAATTAGGGAAACATCGTAAAGTGCCTTTCGGACAGTCAGCCTAACTGATACTTCGCGAAATCTGAAAAGCAAAAGTGATGAAATGGATGTATGTGTCAAATGGAAAAAATAATTACCTTTTAAATTTTCAAGCAATACGTAAAAAATAGAAATAAAATTGCAAGGAATGAATAGCAGCGGCGGCGGACGCTACGAGAACATTTGGAGGACGAATACATCTTTTGATTATAGACGCGTCAGGGGTAGTACTGAGTTGAAGAAACAATTTATTAAATAATGTAGACCTAAAATTGAGATGTCCTTTAAATACATGTCAAATTCCGAACTCCTCCCAACTTTGCTTGATGCTCATTTCTACGGTAAATCGCAATTATTGTAAAATTAAGGAAACCTTTCCGTCGTAGTTTAAAGCTTGAACCTTAACAGATTCGTCATCTGCAAAAAGGAGTGACGTCTGAAATAATGTTCACTTTAAACTGAGACGACCAATAATTACCTTGATTTTCTTAGAAATTTTGTACAATTAGGAAAAAATCGCTTTGGAAGAACCGGACCGTGCAAGGATTTTGTTCTCTATGCGAATGGATGGAATACGCAAAGCTACTTCACTGCTTACTGGGGGAAATGTCCTTCGAAAGGCAGCCAGCTTCCAGAAAATTCATCTGGTTCGAATTGTCCTTACCCAGAAATTCTTAGGAGACATCATTTGATCCTTGGACTGCAATTTCCAAGGGGAAAACGAACAAATACAAACCAAATAACTTTAGGTTGATACACATATAATAAGGAATAAAACAATTTGTAGGACTTTTCAAATTTTTTACACTTTTTCACTTTTTCATGACTGCAAGTAGAAAACGGTGTGAACTTTTCAAGAACTTTTTTCAACTGTTAAACTACTTAGGCTGAGAGACGTGTATTTATATGAATTTTTTGACGTGAAATACCCAGCCTACATGACTTGCCAAAAGCAAGACAAAGTTGATTAAATGTCTATCGATTATTGTAATTATCGATAGTTCCTTACCTCTAGCAGGAATGTGTTCAGGATTCAACTTGGCTTGATTGCTCATTCCTACGGTTAATCGCAATAATTTGAAAATTATATATACCTTTCCGACGTAGTCCAAAACTAGAAACTCAATTTGCAGCCAATCCGAAAAGCACAAGGACGAATGGAAATGAAACTAAGAAATTAAGGAATAAAACAATTTAGGAGTCCTCGACTAGTTTACACTTTTCCACAACTATTAAAAAAAATAAAACGATGTGAACTGTTTAAGTAACTTTTTTTAACTGCTTGTAATAGGCTTTCGAGCCCTGCCTTTATACCCTTTTTTGAAGTACAATATTTGGCCTACTTGTTTCTTTTTTACAAAATTGACAACCAGTGTTGGAAGTTGGCAAAATTTGAATAAAGAATTTGAGTTAAGACAAGGCTTCTTGTCATTTGTTCAAATCAAAATATAACGTTCAAGTTATCTTGATTCGAGATTTTATTCCTTTGGAACATTTGAAAAGAAGTTTCGCTATAAAAGATTATAATAAAAATGTCCCAATGGATCGTCTGTCTTATAAATGGAATCTATTTGTATGAATAAATAAATTTTAAATATATACTTCAAGTGCCTGTAATTTCGCCTTGTGTCAGCAACAATTACCAGCAATCGTCAATGCGGGGGACATGTTATCCTCTACCCGTCCGGCTGCCACGCCCATGACCGCCTTCATGGCCACACAATATCAATTATCAAGACTTGCAAGTGTCGCTCAAGTGTCACGTCAAACACCAAAAGCTTCGAGCAAATACACACACACACAACCACACTCACCCACACACACACACACACACGCATGGACTCACACACACACACATACGTGGAGCTACACTTGGTTTTGGAGTTGTTAGTGGCTCGTTTTCTCTTTATTTTTATTTTTTTTTGCCATTGAAACCTCTTTCAATATCTCAACCATATCTTTTTATGCTGTGTGACTTTGATTGATTACAAAAGCAATTGAGCGCAAAGCTCAATGGAAAAAAAAAAAAATTAAAAGGAAGCTGATGGAAAAAAAATTGAAAAGAATTAACATAAATAAGAAGAGAAATTTTCATTGACAAGGGCAATTAGACCAAAAAAAAAAAAAAAAATATATAAGGAAATGGGAACTTTTGAAGCATTTGCTAATTAATGGAAAGGTTTTTCTATTAATGAAGAGTGCACCGACTTCACGATACCCTACACAGCAATGGGGAGGGTCATTCTATACGTATTCATTCTTTTACCTTGTTTTTTCGTCAATTTTCTACTATTCCTATAGCAGGGACCGGGGGCACCCGGGGGCAGGTCTTGTCCTTGTGAACCGAACGCTGGCCAATGGCTACACATAAAAAAGAGATCTTTGCTTTGTTTTTTCCATTTTTTTCTTGCAGCTTTTTATTTTGACTTTCACATTCAAATCACAAATACATTGATCATTTTTGTAGGCTCTCTTTGTGCCGACCTTTGACCTAAAGGAAAAGTTTGAGCCATTTTACAACAGAGGGGAGAGGGTGACTCATCGTTCAAAGCTAGGACTCCTTGCAGGAACTGTGCAGAAGACGAAGAGGCAAAGATAAAGACAGTATGAAATTTCTACAAAGAACACCAGCTAGGAGATCTGTCCAAGGCGGGCTATTTTAATAGATCACAATGGGCTTAACTTTAATTACCTTTGCTTTGTCCGCATACGGCACACAACTCTACAATCTATTGATCCAAGCATCTCTCCTAAGATGTCTATCATTTGAAACCAAAATAATATAATATACAAGATATACGAGGACTCATATTGACCCTGCCACCATCTGGCCAAAAATGTGATATTTCTGGCTAATATGTTAATATAACTTTTTCATACCATGATCTCCATACCTTATTACTTAGAAGATTTAAAAACTTTCTTCGACGAGGCAATACACAAATGTTGAAGCAAGAGTTTATTGTGCTCTCGTAAAGCCTTTTGCTAAAGGGTATCGAAAAAGGTTAATGATAATAAAAGTTCGATTAAGTTTAATTGATAAATTGAAGCATTCTTAGACGGGCCAATTGATTGATGATTAAATATTTCTTTTGTGCAAAAATTTAACTAATTCAATTAGTTAATACTTTAAAGTAATATAAGGCCAACTTCTGGGCCAATCGAAAAAAGGGGGGCCAAGAGAAAAAGCAAAGGGCAAATGCAAATGACAGCGATTTCTCATGTTTAGACATGGCTCCATTTTTTATGTGGCACGGAAATTAAAGTAATCATTTTTTATTGCGCGAACAAACAAAGGCATTATATTTTATAACTAGAGGAAATAGACACAGAAGAAAGAGCAAAGGCGAAAACGTGGGGTTTTGGGGTTAAGGGGGGGGGGGGGGGGGGAAGAAGTTGTGCGACGAGACGACAAGACCACAAACACTACGCTGAAGGACAATTGAGTGCAGAAATATGGCGCAACTGAGAAACTATGCTGGCCAACGGATACATTGTCCAAACAGGCAAAACCAAAGCAAACCAACCAACAGGATGGACTCTCCACTCTCAACACTTCCCTCGCCCCGACCACTCTCTTTGCAGCAAGAACAAAGACTTTGGCAGCTGGCGACAATGACAACAGCCAGCGAAATAAAAACATATAAAAACCCCCTTGGAAAATTGCATTAAAATCTATGGAGTGTGCATAGAAAAAGGCAGGCAGCAATGTTCCTGTTACTCCCACCCATCCAATGGGGTTTCTACCACTATCCGCAGAAAAACTGGGATTCGGTTTCGGAACTACGAAATGGCGAATTCGTGAAAAATTAAAGGAAAAAGGATATGACGCCACATTGCAACATGAACGCAAAATTGCGATTTTATTATATTTTAACAATGCACTTCGTTACGTGATTCCCACTAGAAATGTCCTTCTTGTCCTCAAGGAGTGGCGCATATCCCCCCCTCCCCGGCACTAAGTGAGTGAGAGCGGCAAAGAGTGAGAGAGAGAGAATATTCGAGTGTTGGGGCAACTCTTACCTAGTAATTTTCCGTTGGCGATGGTTTTATGCATGCGATCTGCTTGCTACATAGAATTCACAATTTACAGTCATATTCTTTTTTATTGAGTTTGCAGTGTCTCACTGAGAGAGAGAGAGAGAGAGAGAAAGAGAGGGAGAGAGAATGAGAGAGTCGTAAATTCATTTTGGGACCGGGTAAGAGCATGCTTTGGGCATATTTATTATGGAAACAATAAACACAAATAAAATGCATTGCTTGTGCATTAAATTTGCATCAAAAATTTAACATTTTCATTTGGACTTATAACGTCAATTTTTCCAGCACAATTGCCGCAAATTAAAACTTAATTGTTTAATATTGAGTTAAATCTATAATTTACTTTTTAATTGTGGCAAAAGAAAAAATCACATCACGATTTCTGCAACTGAAACCTTTTTTGAATCTTGAACCCATTCCTCCTAGAGGTGAAGAAATATCGATAGTTAAAATAATCGATAGACATTCAATAAACTTTGTCTCGCTTTTGGAAACTCATGTATTTCATTTATTAATATATATACATATATCATACTTGATCGACAAAGGTCAAGGACTGCAAAGATGTACAATCTTTGGCATAGTCAAAGTTAGCTTCTATAATATTTTTTTTTAAGGTGAAACATGTTTAGAATCGTTTTAAACAGATTGAACTCAGTTGCTTATGCCTTAAATCAATAACTATTTTGTGTATATGTTGGCCAAACTTGATCAATTTTTTGGGTGCACTGGCTCGAAATAAAAGTTTTCTTCAGGAGAAAAAAACGTTTCATTTATCATAATTCCAAATTGTGAGATTTATCTGCAAATTAAATGAAATAATACAACTTACCAACACTGGTAGTTATAGGCAAATGTTCACATAATCAAGTAGGCCAGCCACAATTTGAAAAAAAAGGGTATAAATACTCTCCCAGCCTAGTGTAAGCAGTTGCAAAAAGTTCCTTGAATAGTTCACATCGTTTTCTTCTTACAGTCGTGAAAAAGTGTTAAAAATTTGTTTGTTCCTTAATTTTTTTTTGTTCTGAATTTTCAATAAAAATTCAATTCGTTTGGGTTTCGGTATTGGTTCCTTTTCCCCTTGGAAATTGCATTCCAAGGATCAAGGATTTCCTAAGGACTTTGAGGTAATTATTGTCGAAATAGAATTTAAATCTTCATTATTTTGGCACCATATTAATTTTTTGGGTTTAGGCCTGGAAGGTGGTCATGGAAGCTGGCTGCCGTTTCAGCCTCGCCCTTTCATCAACGATGAGCAGTAAAGTGGCCAGTGCAGATTCCTTGTGCATTGGCAAGGATATTTAACGATATCCTTGCAAGTTACAGTTTTTTCAAAGCTATTTTTTCCCTAATTTTATAAACTTTCTAAAGAGTATCACGGTAATTAACTCAATTTAGCATAAATATTCTGTAAGACATCATTCCTTTTCTAGATTACGAATCTGGTTCGGTTCAAGCTTTGGACTACGACGAAAAAGTATATATAATTTTCAAATTATTGCGATTAACCGTAGGAATGAGCAATCAAGCCAAGTTGAATCCTGAACACATTCCTGCTAGAGGTAAGGAACTATCGATAATTACAATAATCGATAGACATTTAATCAACTTTGTCTTGCTTTTGGCAAGTCATGTAGGCTGGGTATTTCACGTCAAAAAATTCATATAAATACACGTCTCTCAGCCTATGTAGTTTAACAGTTGAAAAAAGTTCCTGAAAAGTTCACACCGTTTTCTACTTGCAGTCGTGAAAAAGTGAAAAAGTGTAAAAAATTTGAAAAGTCCTACAAATTGTTTTATTCCTTAATATTTTTGTGTAAACGTAAACTCATTTGGTTTGTATTTGTTCGTTTTACCCTTGGAAATCGCAGTCAAAGGATCAACTGATGTCTCCTAAGAATTTCTGGGTAAGGACATTTCGCACCAGATGAATTTTCCGGGTGCAGGCTCGAGTGGCGGTCAAGCTACCTTTCGCAGCACATTACCCCCAGTAAGCAGTGAAGTAGCTTTGCGTATTCCATCCATTCGCATAGAGAACGAAATCCTTGCACGGTCCGGTTCTTCCAAAGCGATTTTTCCCTAATTGTACAAAATTTCTAAGAAAATCACGGTAATTATTGCTCATCTCAGTTTAAAGTGAATAATTCAGACGTCATTCCTTCTTTTTCCAGATGACGAATCTGTCGAGGTTCAAGCTTTGAACTACGACGGAAAGGTTTCCATAATTTTACAATAATTGCGATTTACCGTAGAAATGAGCATCAAGCAAAGTTGGGAGGAGTTCGGGATTTGACATGTATTTAGAGGTCATCTCAATTTTAGGTCTACATTAATAAATTGTTTCTTCAACTCAGTACTACCCCTGACGCGTCTGTAGTCAAAAGAAGTATTCGTATTCATCCATTTCATCACTTTTGCTTTTCGGATTTCGCGGAATATCTGACTTAGGCTGACTATCCGAAAGGCACTTTACGATGTTTCCCTAATTTAACGAAATTTCTAAGAATATCACGGTAATTATTGCTCATCTCAGTTTAAAGTGAACATTATTTCAGACGACATTCCTTCCTTTTTGCAGATGACGAATCTGTTTCGGTTCAAGCTTTGAACTACGACGGAAAGGTTTCCATAATTTTCCAATAATTGCGATTTGCCGTAGAAATGAGCATCAAGCAAAGTTGGGAGGAGTTCGGAATTTGACATGTATTTAAAGGACATCTCAATTTTAGGTCTACATTATTTAATAAATTGTTTCTTCAACTCAGTACTACCCCTGACGCGTCTATAATCAAAAGATGTATTCGTCCTCCAAATGTTCTCGTAGCGTCCGCCGCCGCTGCTATTAACTCCTTGCAATTTTATTCCTTTTTTTTACGTGTTGCTTGAAAATTTAAAAGGTAATTATTTTTTCCATTTGACACATACATCCATTTCATCACTTTTGCTTTTCAGATTTCGCGGAATATCAGGCTGACTGTCCGAAAGGCACTTTACGATGTTTCCCTAATTTAACGAAATTCTAAGAATATCACGGTAATTATTGCTCATCTCAGTTTAAAGTGAACATTATTTCAGACGTCATTCCTTTTTCCAGATGACGAATCTATTGAGGTTCAAGCTTTAAACTACGCCGGAAAGGTTTCCATAATTTTTCAATAATTGCGATTCACCGTAGAAATGAGCATCAAGCATAGTTGGGAGGAGTTCGGGATTTGACATGTATTTATAGGTCATCTCAATTTTAGGTCTACATTATTTAATTGTTTCTTCAACTCAGTACTACCCCTGACGCGTCTGTGGTCAAAAGAAGTATTCGTATTCATCCATTTCATCACTTTTGCTTTTCGGATTTCGCGAAATATCAGTTGGGCTGACTGTCCGAAAGGCGCTTAACGATGTTTCCCTAATTTAACGAAATTTCTAAGAATATCACGGTAATTATTGCTCATCTCAGTTTAAAGTGAACATTATTTTAGACGTCATTCCTTTTTGCAGATGACGAATCTGTTAAGGTTCAAGCTTTAAATTACGACGGAAAGGTTTCCATAATTTTACAATAATTGCGATTTACCGTAGAATTGAGCATCAAGCAAAGTTGGGAGAAGTTCGGGATTTGACATGTATTTATAGATCATCTCAATTTTAGGTCCCCATTATTTAATAAATTTTTTCTTCAACTCAGTACTACCCCTGACGCGTCTGTGGTCAAAAGAAGTATTCGTATTCATCCATTTCATCACTTTTGCTTTTCGGATTTCGCGAAATATCAGTTGGGCTGACTGTCCGAAAGGCGCTTAACGATGTTTCCCTAATTTAACGAAATTTCTAAGAATATCACGGTAATTATTGCTCATCTCAGTTTAAAGTGAACATTATTTTAGACGTCATTCCTTTTTGCAGATGACGAATCTGTTAAGGTTCAAGCTTTAAACTACGACGGAAAGGTTTCCATAATTTTACAATAATTGCGATTTACCGTAGAATTGAGCATCAAGCAAAGTTGGGAGAAGTTCGGGATTTGACATGTATTTATAGATCATCTCAATTTTAGGTCCCCATTATTTAATAAATTGTTTCTTCAACTCAGTACTACCCCTGACGCGTCTGTGGTCAAAGGAAGTATTCGACCACGTGGTGAAAACCGTCTGCCACCTCCGCCTCCAAAGGATGAAAGCGTCCGCTGCCGCTGCTATTAATTCCTTGCAATTTTATTCCTTATTTTTACGTATTGCTTGAAAATTTAAAAGGTAATTATTTTTTCCATTTGACACATACATCCATTTCATCACTTTTGCTTTTCAGATTTCGGAATATCAATTTAGGCTGACTGTCCGAAAGGCACTTTACGATGTTTCCCTAATTTAACGAAATTTCTAAGAATATCACGGTAATTATTGCTCATCTCAGTTTAAAGTGAACATTATTTCAGACGTCATTCCTTTTTCCAGATGACGAATCTATTGAGGTTCAAGCTTTAAACTACGCCGGAAAGGTTTCCATAATTTTTCAATAATTGCGATTCACCGTAGAAATGAGCATCAAGCATATTTGGGAGGAGTTCGGGATTTGACATGTATTTATAGGTCATCTCAATTTTAGGTCTACATTATTTAATTGTTTCTTCAACTCAGTACTACCCCTGACGCGTCTGTGGTCAAAAGAAGTATTCGTATTCATCCATTTCATCACTTTTGCTTTTCGGATTTCGCGAAATATCAGTTGGGCTGACTGTCCGAAAGGCGCTTAACGATGTTTCCCTAATTTAACGAAATTTCTAAGAATATCACGGTAATTATTGCTCATCTCAGTTTAAAGTGAACATTATTTTAGACGTCATTCCTTTTTGCAGATGACGAATCTGTTAAGGTTCAAGCTTTAAATTACGACGGAAAGGTTTCCATAATTTTACAATAATTGCGATTTACCGTAGAATTGAGCATCAAGCAAAGTTGGGAGGAGTTCGGGATTTGACATGTATTTATAGATCATCTCAATTTTAGGTCCCCATTATTTAATAAATTGTTTCTTCAACTCAGTACTACCCCTGACGCGTCTGTGGTCAAAAGAAGTATTCGTATTCATCCATTTCATCACTTTTGCTTTTCGGATTTCGCGAAATATCAGTTGGGCTGACTGTCCGAAAGGCGCTTAACGATGTTTCCCTAATTTAACGAAATTTCTAAGAATATCACGGTAATTATTGCTCATCTCAGTTTAAAGTGAACATTATTTTAGACGTCATTCCTTTTTGCAGATGACGAATCTGTTAAGGTTCAAGCTTTAAATTACGACGGAAAGGTTTCCATAATTTTACAATAATTGCGATTTACCGTAGAATTGAGCATCAAGCAAAGTTGGGAGGAGTTCGGGATTTGACATGTATTTATAGGTCATCTCAATTTTAGGTCTACATTAATAAATTGTTTCTTCAACTCAGTACTACCCCTGACGCGTCTGTGGTCAAAAGAAGTATTCGTATTCATCCATTTCATCACTTTTGCTTTTCGGATTTCGCGAAATATCAGTTGGGCTGACTGTCCGAAAGGCGCTTAACGATGTTTCCCTAATTTAACGAAATTTCTAAGAATATCACGGTAATTATTGCTCATCTCAGTTTAAAGTGAACATTATTTTAGACGTCATTCCTTTTTGCAGATGACGAATCTGTTAAGGTTCAAGCTTTAAATTACGACGGAAAGGTTTCCATAATTTTACAATAATTGCGATTTACCGTAGAATTGAGCATCAAGCAAAGTTGGGAGGAGTTCGGGATTTGACATGTATTTATAGATCATCTCAATTTTAGGTCCCCATTATTTAATAAATTGTTTCTTCAACTCAGTACTACCCCTGACGCGTCTGTGGTCAAAAGAAGTATTCGTATTCATCCATTTCATCACTTTTGCTTTTCGGATTTCGCGAAATATCAGTTGGGCTGACTGTCCGAAAGGCGCTTAACGATGTTTCCCTAATTTAACGAAATTTCTAAGAATATCACGGTAATTATTGCTCATCTCAGTTTAAAGTGAACATTATTTCAGACGTCATTCCTTTTTGCAGATGACGAATCTATTGAGGTTCAAGCTTTGAACTACGTCCGAACGGTTTCCATAATTTTCCAATTGCGATTTACCGTAGAAATGCGCATCAATCAAAGTTGGGAGGAGTTCGGGATTTGACATGTATTTATAGGTCATCTCAATTTTAGGTCTACATTAATAAATTGTTTCTTCAACTCAGTACTACCCCTGACGCGTCTGTGGTCAAAGGAAGTATTCGACCACGTGGTGAAAACCGTCTGCCACCTCCGCCTCCAAAGGATGAAAGCGTCCGCTGCCGCTGCTATTAATTCCTTGCAATTTTATTCCTTATTTTTACGTATTGCTTGAAAATTTAAAAGGTAATTATTTTTTCCATTTGACACATACATCCATTTCATCACTTTTGCTTTTCAGATTTCGGAATATCAATTTAGGCTGACTGTCCGAAAGGCACTTTACGATGTTTCCCTAATTTAACGAAATTTCTAAGAATATCACGGTAATTATTGCTCATCTCAGTTTAAAGTGAACATTATTTCAGACGTCATTCCTTTTTCCAGATGACGAATCTATTGAGGTTCAAGCTTTAAACTACGCCGGAAAGGTTTCCATAATTTTTCAATAATTGCGATTCACCGTAGAAATGAGCATCAAGCATAGTTGGGAGGAGTTCGGGATTTGACATGTATTTATAGGTCATCTCAATTTTAGGTCTACATTATTTAATTGTTTCTTCAACTCAGTACTACCCCTGACGCGTCTGTGGTCAAAAGAAGTATTCGTATTCATCCATTTCATCACTTTTGCTTTTCGGATTTCGCGAAATATCAGTTGGGCTGACTGTCCGAAAGGCGCTTAACGATGTTTCCCTAATTTAACGAAATTTCTAAGAATATCACGGTAATTATTGCTCATCTCAGTTTAAAGTGAACATTATTTTAGACGTCATTCCTTTTTGCAGATGACGAATCTGTTAAGGTTCAAGCTTTAAATTACGACGGAAAGGTTTCCATAATTTTACAATAATTGCGATTTACCGTAGAATTGAGCATCAAGCAAAGTTGGGAGAAGTTCGGGATTTGACATGTATTTATAGATCATCTCAATTTTAGGTCCCCATTATTTAATAAATTTTTTCTTCAACTCAGTACTACCCCTGACGCGTCTGTGGTCAAAAGAAGTATTCGTATTCATCCATTTCATCACTTTTGCTTTTCGGATTTCGCGAAATATCAGTTGGGCTGACTGTCCGAAAGGCGCTTAACGATGTTTCCCTAATTTAACGAAATTTCTAAGAATATCACGGTAATTATTGCTCATCTCAGTTTAAAGTGAACATTATTTTAGACGTCATTCCTTTTTGCAGATGACGAATCTGTTAAGGTTCAAGCTTTAAACTACGACGGAAAGGTTTCCATAATTTTACAATAATTGCGATTTACCGTAGAATTGAGCATCAAGCAAAGTTGGGAGAAGTTCGGGATTTGACATGTATTTATAGATCATCTCAATTTTAGGTCCCCATTATTTAATAAATTGTTTCTTCAACTCAGTACTACCCCTGACGCGTCTGTGGTCAAAGGAAGTATTCGACCACGTGGTGAAAACCGTCTGCCACCTCCGCCTCCAAAGGATGAAAGCGTCCGCTGCCGCTGCTATTAATTCCTTGCAATTTTATTCCTTATTTTTACGTATTGCTTGAAAATTTAAAAGGTAATTATTTTTTCCATTTGACACATACATCCATTTCATCACTTTTGCTTTTCAGATTTCGGAATATCAATTTAGGCTGACTGTCCGAAAGGCACTTTACGATGTTTCCCTAATTTAACGAAATTTCTAAGAATATCACGGTAATTATTGCTCATCTCAGTTTAAAGTGAACATTATTTCAGACGTCATTCCTTTTTCCAGATGACGAATCTATTGAGGTTCAAGCTTTAAACTACGCCGGAAAGGTTTCCATAATTTTTCAATAATTGCGATTTACCGTAGAATTGAGCATCAAGCAAAGTTGGGAGGAGTTCGGGATTTGACATGTATTTATAGATCATCTCAATTTTAGGTCCCCATTATTTAATAAATTGTTTCTTCAACTCAGTACTACCCCTGACGCGTCTGTGGTCAAAAGAAGTATTCGTATTCATCCATTTCATCACTTTTGCTTTTCGGATTTCGCGAAATATCAGTTGGGCTGACTGTCCGAAAGGCGCTTAACGATGTTTCCCTAATTTAACGAAATTTCTAAGAATATCACGGTAATTATTGCTCATCTCAGTTTAAAGTGAACATTATTTTAGACGTCATTCCTTTTTGCAGATGACGAATCTGTTAAGGTTCAAGCTTTAAATTACAACGGAAAGGTTTCCATAATTTTACAATAATTGCGATTTACCGTAGAATTGAGCATCAAGCAAAGTTGGGAGGAGTTCGGGATTTGACATGTATTTATAGATCATCTCAATTTTAGGTCCCCATTATTTAATAAATTGTTTCTTCAACTCAGTACTACCCCTGACGCGTCTGTGGTCAAAAGAAGTATTCGTATTCATCCATTTCATCACTTTTGCTTTTCGGATTTCGCGAAATATCAGTTGGGCTGACTGTCCGAAAGGCGCTTAACGATGTTTCCCTAATTTAACGAAATTTCTAAGAATATCACGGTAATTATTGCTCATCTCAGTTTAAAGTGAACATTATTTCAGACGTCATTCCTTTTTGCAGATGACGAATCTATTGAGGTTCAAGCTTTGAACTACGTCCGAACGGTTATAATAATTTTCCAATTGCGATTTACCGTAGAAATGCGCATCAATCAAAGTTGGGAGGAGTTCGGGATTTGACATGTATTTATAGGTCATCTCAATTTTAGGTCTACATTAATAAATTGTTTCTTCAACTCAGTACTACCCCTGACGCGTCTGTGGTCAAAGGAAGTATTCGACCACGTGGTGAAAACCGTCTGCCACCTCCGCCTCCAAAGGATGAAAGCGTCCGCTGCCGCTGCTATTAATTCCTTGCAATTTTATTCCTTATTTTTACGTATTGCTTGAAAATTTAAAAGGTAATTATTTTTTCCATTTGACACATACATCCATTTCATCACTTTTGCTTTTCAGATTTCGGAATATCAATTTAGGCTGACTGTCCGAAAGGCACTTTACGATGTTTCCCTAATTTAACGAAATTTCTAAGAATATCACGGTAATTATTGCTCATCTCAGTTTAAAGTGAACAATAATTCAGACGTCATTCCTTTTCCAGATGACGAATCTGTTTCGGTTCAAGCTTTGAACTACGACGGAAAGGTTTCCATAATTTTCCAATAATTCCAATTTACTGTAGAAATGAGCATCAAGCCAAGTTGGGAGGAGTTCGGGATTTGACATGTATTTATAGGTCATCTCAATTTTAGGTCTACATTATTTAATAAATTGTTTCTTCAACTCAGTACTACCCCTGACGCGTCTATAATCAAAAGATGTATTCGACCACGTGGTGAAAATCGTCTGCCACCTCCGCCTCCAAATGTTCATAGCGTCCGCCGCCGCTGCTATTAATTCCTTGCAATTTTATTCCTTTTTACGAATTGCTTGAAAACTTAAAAGGTAATTATTTTTTCCATTTCACTTCTATATCCATTTCATCACTTTTGCTTTTCAGATTTCGCGGAATATCAGGCTGACTGTCCGAAAGGCACTTTACGATGTTTCCTTATTATCCACATATTCCACCAAATTAATTTTCCGGAAGATAAGCATCAAATGCCGACAAAAGTCGAGTCTTCGGCTTAGTAAATCACAACCAATGGGCTGGGGAACTTCCAATAGGATATGTCATTCCTAATGCTTTGTTTCTAGGTGAACTTCAGACACATTGCGTAGCACGTTTGCACTTTTTAACGGGATGCTAAAATTCCTACATTCGCTAATATCCCTTGCAGAAGAACCAAAATATAGATGGATTCAAGATTGTAAGCCCATCACGGTACCCGGGTTGGGATTTTCATGATCATGGAATCGGTTAATCACACTTAACGTGTCGCATTTATAAAACAGATCATTAGTCCGGTTCCATCAAATCGATTTATTCCCTAATTTTACGAAGAAGATCACGGTAATTGTTCATCTCAGTGTAGCTTTTACACTATTTAACACATTATTTTTTTTCCAGATGACGAATCTGTTTCGGTTCAAGTTTTGGTCTTCGTCGGAAAGGTTTCCATATTATCCAATATTAACGAATTACCATAGAAATGCTTTTGTCATCTGAAAAATTATGGTTATTATACTCCAAACCAAATTTGGATCTAGATTATACAGCCTCTAGTTTCTTTTTCAGATAAGACAGGGAATTTGGACTTTGCCTCGATTTTTTGCGAAATGTTTCCTTTGTTTTCAAGTCTTCCAATTATTGCAGTTTCACATAAAAAATGAGCATTGATTGACCCAGCCTTCCAGATCTCTTTGCATTGGCATGGAGATGCAACGAGCTTGGTACAGGTGATGGTAAATCTGGACAGAAGCAACTACACGTCCATTCATATTATCACTGAGATTAATGTAAGATGACTTAAATATGGCAGTATCAATTTAACGAATTATGAAATATTTGGCAATTGTTATTGGAACTCTGTAGTGTCTCGCATAGCGAAAAGCAGAATCTTTTTCTTAATCGAGTATTCCCGTTAGTTTTATTGTTAATACATTTTCTATGTTTCCTTATTTAAGCAAATGATTTAATAAAACGTGGCAAGTCGAGAGAGTCGTTCGAGAAAAGAAAAAAGATTTAAATTTCTTAAAATAAACATAATAATAGCAGCATACAAAACTTGAATTACATAACAATGAACTGAGGATTTGATTAATCCGTAGATGGCTTATTCTTTACGCAAATAACTGTCCAGACTGTGAATATTTTTTCTCTACGGATTTGATACCCCAACCCAACTACCATGTCGTTTTGTCACAATGTCGATGCACTCGGCAAAGTGGTTTAAAGTCAACAGCTAAAAAATGATGCCTTACCAGGATCAAGTAATAGCAAAGTCCTACAATATACCATTCTGGCGCATCTGCTTCATCCGGTCAATCAATGAGTACAGATTACCTGATTCCTATACACAGCCTACACCACGAGTCCCAACTCTATTCAAATCCCGAGAAGTTTGATTCAAAATTAAAAAACGTCTCTCCCACGCATATAAGTTAACTTCCTCTTATTTGAGGAGGTTCCCTTGCAGTAGCAAGGATTTAATTTCCGTCCACCCAATGATCAAGACGTTGGTTCGATCTTATATGGTTTATTTCCTCTGTTAATCTCTCTCGGGTGTTAAAGAGCCATTAAAGAATTTACCCTACTTGGGGGCTATCTAAAGTGAAACTCGGTTGGTAAAACAAAGTTTACATAAGTATTCAATAAACCTTTAAAGTATTCCTTGACCTACATACATATATGCAGAAAATGGGGAAAATTCTTTCTGTCAGCTTGCTTGGGTCACTCTGACATTTTGGTCAAGCACACACACACACAAATTTCGAAATGTCCAATTGGAAGAAGAGGTTCTTGGCCAACGGCCCCTTTAAAACTGTCACCAGATAATTGTTAACCATTAAGTCGTACCGCAAATCAAGTGCAGCAATTGCAGCCGGACTGCAATTCATTAGTTGAGGCAAGAGGCAAGTTGAAGTTGCATTTGACCAGAAGACAAACCGCATGCAAAGTTGCCAGCATAGCCAAAACAGATGTAACCACCGAATCAAGCCAAAACCCCAATTCCAGTGCCACCCCCCCCCCCCCAACTCCCCCTCCCGCCTCCATCCCCAGTTACAAACTCCAAGCCGTTCTCTTTAGAAGCGTCAGCTGAAAGTTTTCAGTGTGCCAAGTGATGGATGGGTATGAAAAAGGGTTTTCGTAAAGGAAGGGAAAAATGGTTTCACGCTGCTTTCAAATCCATTAAGCATTCGATGCTTCCTCCGCACAATCATCAGCATCATCATCATCATCATCATCATCATCATCATCATCATCATCATCATCATCATCATCATCATCATCATCATCATCGTCATCATAATAATGTGGAGCGCTTTGAACTTTTGAACTTTATGCTTAAACTATTTCGCATTTTGGAATATTTGATATACGCAAACATTATCTGTCATTAGTGTCGCGCCAAAAATCCTTTTAATGTCATCCAAAAAAGCAAAGCAAAAAAAAAGTATATATATATATATACATAAATATGAAACTAAAAGTGTTAAGTCGATTGAGTTAATAATGTCAGACAGAGGGCTGACATCTATTAAACTGACTGCGAGAGGCATTCTGTCTGACAACATTAATATTCATTTATATGTTGGAATTATTTATGAAATTTTGTCACTTTTCTGTAATTACTTATAACGATAATGTGAAGCAGAAGCCTTTGCCTCTCTCTCTCTCTCCCACTCTCTCACTCTGCCTGGCCAAAAAAAGGGGTCTACGACTTTTTAATTAAAGTCACAGCAAAAGCCGCAGACGCAGAAAATAAATTCCTTTTTCGGCCGCGGCAACAAAGTAAAAACCTACATAGAGAAATTATTATCACAAAAAAAAAAAAAATAAACCAAAAGAGAAAAGATGCAAACAAAAAAGGCATAGAGATAGAGAGAGAAAGAGAGAGAGAGAGAGAGAGAGAGGGAGTGAGTGGCGAAAAAAGTTGCGCAAAGAAAGCAAAAGTTTGGCGACAATCCCGACGCACTTTTATGGCCTGACTTTTGACTGTGAGTGAAACTGAAGATATGGAGACCAAGATATAGACCCGGCTACCCATCTTTCCCCTCCCCCCCACCACTTGTTATCATCATGTCATGTGTATCTCTCTCTCTCTCTCGCTCTATGGGCGTGAGCGGGGTGTTGAGTTCTTAGAGATGGTCAGGATAACAGCAACTAACTTGACACGAGTTTTTTTTTCCTATGTTACATTTTATTGCCCTTTCTTTAGAAGACTTGGCCAATGTGTACTGAGATCGAGATCCTCTCATTCTCTTCGTAATGATTAACCTCTTTCGATTCAGAATATGATAATAGACTTGGAAGTAAAATTTATTGCCTTTTCTTTAGTAGACTTTGCAAATGTGTAACGATCAGTTGCTTTTTGGGATCGAAGTCCTGTCTTATCGCTAGTTCAAGGCACGAGGGACAATATCTATGATCTCATTAGACAAAAAAGTTCAGCCAAGCTCAATCAATCGATAAATGTTGGGACTAAAACCGATCAATCACTTATCGTGTGTGCGGCTAGAAAGTCAATTATGATCGTCTCTTGTCGATGGTTTGATTTTTCTGTACTCGATCTACAATATTTTGACCAATATGAACCAATATATATATATAGGAAAATATTCGAAAGTTACTTACTATTTAGGGAGATGAGCTCGATGATCTTATTAGCAATAGTTTCAAACGAACTCTAGAAACGACTATCAATCAAAGGATATAGGCACCAAGGATAAGGCATTTATGACTTTCTAAGTGCCTTGTTTCGAGTCATTCTCAAAAACCTAGCTCTTTTTCTTAGATCCTTAGATCTCTGTGTCTTTTTTTTTCGAGGTCCTGTTACCAACGTGTTTCCATCGCTAAGTAGTGTGTGTTTGAACTTTATTCTTAATTTTCAAGGGGGGATTTTTCTTTTTTTTTTTATTTTGCTTAAAGTATGATTGCAAGTGTGAAAATATATATGCTAAACGTGCGAAACGGTTGGGCCTGCCCCTGCCTTTGCCCCGTCATTGTAACGTCCCTTTCGTTGCGCTTCATGCGTTTTTTTGTTTTATGATGCGGCGACGTGCTCGGAAAATGAAAAGCACTTGAAAAGGAGCTCCAAAGTGCTGAACTTGACGATGGTCCTAGCATTCGTTCTCTTAGTCTCTTAGTCGGTCCACACATGCTAAATCGTAAAATGTTACGCTACATCTCTTTTTTTTTTTTTTTTTTTGTTTTTCTTTCTTTCTTTCTTGGTTTTTTGGGTTTTTCCATTTTCATTTTCTTTTTGCTGTCAAAGTTTTTGAAGATACACTTTCGTATCAGAGAATAATGACAATGGCATACGATGATCGAGAGGAATGAAAGCTCATGAAAGTTTGACTTAGAGCAACGGCAAAGGGTATAGCCACTTCGTTGTATTTGGAATTAGATTTTCAGTTTCTTTTTTTTTTCGCAGTGTTTTGGCGCGACGTGCGCTCGACTGTAAATGGTTTTTCTCTGTTTTTCATCTCTCACTCATTTGTTCAAACAATTTAAGAAATTGTCGTCATGGTGAGAGAAAAATGCATGCAATCCCTACACCTAACTAGATGCCCAAGTTTAGAGTAAATAAACCATGATTGTTTTGTGGTATATAAAAATTGAGCACCATCTCACACACACACTCAGAGAGACACACACACAGTGGTTGTCCTTTTTTTCAATGGTGTTTGAGTTAATTTCATTTGATTTATATGAAAATGGAATTGAAGTTCCTCTTGTTATTTCTTCTTTTGTCTCTTGTTTGTTGTTGTGGTCAATAAATTACCAGCTGTGCCTTTTTCGCATATTTGAAGTGCACTTAATGCTTTTTGCACACACACAGCGGCACGCTGGCAAATTGCAATTAATTTAAAATAATTATGTGAGGTGAACAAAAACAAACATCAGAGAAAAAGACACGGAAACAAAAAAAGTTATGCGTTAAATTGTCATGTTGCCTGTCAACCGCAATCACCAGTTTATCATTGCTTCTTGAGTCAAAAAAGGTGTAAAAAAAAAAAAAAATTGAAATGCAAATTATGAGATATATATATATGTATATATAAAATATCAGAGAGCAGAGTGTTTAAGCTATGCAATTACTTGCTTACCTCATGATGACAAACGCAATGTTAACTATGGAATTGAAGTCACAAAGCAAAAGAAATCTATTATACAGAGAGAAAGAATCAAGAAGAGCTCAAGGCTCTTTCAATCGAGATGATTTTCCCTTAGAAATGCACATGTTCTTCAATCAGTTTGCCACATTTGGTCAACCATGTCCAATTTTTGTAACCATGCCCCATTTGGGTAATGATTCGTTCATTCTGAATATCACCGTCAATACGAGAGATTATCTTATTGATGTTAAGGTTACCGATCCCAAAATTATACCCAATGGCTGGCAATATACACAAAAACTGGAATATCTATTGCGAAAAAATGGCATTCGTGTGGCAAGTGTGCCATATAGAAATTGTTATTTCTATCGCACATATGCCACATATTTTAATACAAAAACATCTGCAGTTACTCTCATGTTGACATCCCTCGAAAATAGAGCTCAACTGTGGGCACCCAAATATCAGAGTGAGGTTCGAGTACGTTTGACTCAACGAATGCCCTGTGAACCGAAAATCAGTTTACCCTTTTGCAAGAATCCGGAAAGACCAGTGGAAATTGCTCCCAATAGTCATTTGGTTTTTATGGCTGAAGTCACTTCGAATTGCATGGATCTTAACTTTGATTTTGTCAATTGGAATATCTATGATGTAACCGATAGGCGTGAGTTTTAACTTTTCTTAAACTTTTTGCATATTTCTTAATAATCTATAGAGCTATAGAGCTATTGGGTCATCTGGCTAGAACGAAGAATTTAGTATTAAAACTTTTGCCATATAAATTGGACTTTATTCATGGACCGAGAACAAATTCTGGTTTAGTGCTTCGGGTTGACACTAACATACTTGGCTTACTTGTAGTTGCTCGTGTAAGTTAGTTATTGAGTTAATCGTCTAAATTATCTGTTACTTATGATTTTCCAGTGCTACTTACATTATCTTCCACCTTCGGTTGAGCCAATCATTTTGGGCAACATCAAACGTTTGGTCAATGTCCAAAATCAAATTGAGTTCAGAGGCCTATTAAGTCGAGATCGCTCCAAGCCAAAGAGTCATGATATAGAAGGGCAACTGGAATGGAGCTGCAATAGCACCGATGATCCGAAAAATCCCTATTGCCAAAATCATATGTCAAACAGTGAGTACGTCAATATAAATCTAAAATAAATTATATATAGGAAGTCTCTTAACATCAAACATAAAAGGATTGCTGTTAAGCTTAGAGAGTCTCATGGAACTTAGAACCAGCTCTTTTGATTGTTAATAATCGATTCAAACTTTTTCTAGGGGTATAAAACTATTGAGGTAAAATGTAGTATGGAAATCGTAATGTTTGCATTGAATCGGGGTGAGCTGCTGGTGATCTGTGGTAATTAGGGCGTGGACAAGCTAAGACAGTCACCCAATTCTCACACAAAATAAAACGTAGACAAAGGTACCGTCTCTAGCCATAAGCCATTCTATTCTGAATACACAACTGTGACTAAGATCCATTATTAACGATCGCTGGTGGTGCTTCAGTCTTTTTGCCTGTCCTACCAAGATCATCGCTTCCTTTCATTCTCCTATTGTGATCCCTTTTTACGCCTCTCTAACTTGCTCCTCTGCCATGAAATGCTTGCTAAGAATCTATTTGTATCTGCCACTAAAAATTTTCATTGGTAACATCAATTTACTAAAAAAATTTTATAGCTAAATTAAAACCAAACTTGGTGTAGTATGCCAGTCATCTAATAATCGAGTTATTTCATAGTTTCTTGATCGTTGTGTAGCCATTTAGGAGCTATGTCTCTCTCTCAAACTCCAAAAATCCCCGAATTTAAATTATTGTCTTCAAAATGTCAGGACTTATCCTTTCTTTAAGAGAGTCAAAATATTGTATTCTGAGTTTTTAGAAGAATTTTAAGGGGCTTACTTGTTGGTTTTTAACTTAAGTAAATTGAGGTGTGCTAAATGGTGTATGCCACAAATATAAAGTGAATAATTAATGTAGCTCTTCTAATTGGGTTTTTTGAATCTTTAATTATATAAAGTTTATTATTATTTACCTCACTTTTTGGAAAAGTTAATTACTTCACCAAGAGTTTAAAACATTCAACAAGTCCTTATAAATACGGGAAGTAGTTTAAGTTTGGCATACTTTTGGCTCATTTAAGGGCTAGATGTCTTTTTTATATAGTTGGAATAGGGTAAAAGGGTATAGTAAAGTCGCCAAAATATATGTAATAGGCAGAAGGAAGCGTTTTCGACTCTATATAGTATATATATTCTTGATAAGCATCAACATTTTTTTTCTTATCATTCCAAAGCTTACAAATTTCTGTTTCAAATATTTTCTTTGTCTCGTTTTATGAGTTTTGTAAATTACTCTTGCTTCGCTTGGCGTAAAGTTATAGATTGATAATCATCATTAGATTGCCTATTCAATATATTAAAGTAGGGTCTATTCAGTATACTTGTGTAAGTTGCTTTATAATCTTTCTCTTTAGACTCATTTAAATCGTTTTCATTTCATGCAGATCTTATATTGCAAATACCAGCTAAAAGATTGCAAAATGGATCGCAATATCACTACAGTCTAACCATGATTTCCGCCTTGGATAGAAATGTGAGGGACACAGCTCAACAATCGGTTCGAGGAGTTGATTATCAAACCTTTACGCCGCACATTCATTGCCGACGCAATTGTGAGTTGGGTGTGTTTGCCCGGATTGATAGTTCACATTTGGTGGCAATCTGTGGCGATTGTGAGGGATTTGTGCCGCGATTTGAATGGTGGGTATCTATAGGCGATGATGCACCTAAGCTACTCTCGCAAATAGATCATTTGGTTGTGTTCCATGATGTGGATCACTTGGCCATCAAATTAAAAATGTTTCAACCAAATGGCCTGACGAGTGAGGCTGAGAAAATATTAAAACGAAACACTGGACCAAGCAATGGAAGTTGTACGATTTTTCCACAAATTGGCATTGAGTCAAAGACAATATTTACAATCAATTGCCAGGGTTATCGATCGAATTATCCGCCCATGTTGTATCGCTATATGGTCGATGTGGGAGTGATTGATTCGAATGTGCCCTATCAACGCTATCAATTGCCTTTGCCTGCTACGAATGCTCTTTATATCTCGATATGTGATTCTATGGATATGTGCAATGATTTTCAGTTGGAGGTTAAAGTGCAAGCATTGAACTTCACACCGCCCAGGACACCAAGAGGCAATCTCAGATTGTGGGCCGATTATCATTTGCGAGGTCTCTTGATCCATATACCGGATATGCTTTCGCAAGGCCAATGGAATAGGGCATTCGTTAGAACTCTGGTCTCTGTGAAGCATATAAAATCCACTTATGATGGCACTTTGATCTATTCCTACCTGGCCGACGAGGAGCTAATAACAGGTGCCCAGCTGGAGCAGCTAAGTGTATTGGCCACAAATATAGTGGCCCAATTGACACCGGTGAATTATCGTGGTGCCGCCCTTATGGCCAATATATTCATCAAGCTGAGCAGCGTATTCCAGTTCACTGTTATGGAGCTGGAGTGGTTGCATCGAGATGGTTACAATGCCTTGACCGCAATGTATGTGTTTTTGCTCTCTATTTTGGGAACTGCTTCGGAGAAGCATCCACGGGCCATGTGCCGTGTCCAGGAAGAGGTTTGCTCTCTGGCTCAACGTTTGGGCAAGGAGCACATGATCAAATTTGATCAATTAACCGTATTGCGTATTAACTATTGGCTCAAGTGCACTTGGTATCTATATAAGTGTATCTACTATTTGGGTGTCTTGGCCACCAAAAGACATTATCCTCACGATGATACATTTACCGTTCATAAGGGAGGTATTTCTTATCAGGTAAGTTTGAAATTCAATTTACTCAATGACCATCTCTGTCTGTCTGTACGTCTATTCTTTTAGTTTGTGAGCAATTTTAATCAAACTTTATAAGTT
Organism: Drosophila nebulosa; assembly: GCA_024703675.1. Taxonomy (NCBI): domain Eukaryota; kingdom Metazoa; phylum Arthropoda; class Insecta; order Diptera; family Drosophilidae; genus Drosophila; species Drosophila nebulosa. The sequence continues at coordinate 2,211,345 of CM045724.1, read as the reverse complement.
TTTAGTTGCTGCAGGCAAAACATTTATCAGAGACATGCCGATCGGACCTCTATAACTATAAATAATAGCTATTAAATTATATTTTCTTCATGTTCTACCTTTTTTTAAGGAAGTGGAAAGAGGCTAAAAATTAGATCACACTAGATCCCTAAATTGAATTGCTCAATGACTGCAAAAGCTTATAACTTCTTTGATTTCAGATTAATGTAACCGGAGTACATGAAAATGTTGAAGATCTAACTTTTGAGACTATCGATTTGCAACAAATAATTACAGTTTCGATTGATCTTTTAAACGAACTAAAATATATCCTACAGCATGACACTGTGCTCTTTCAAATAATTTCCCAACGTTCGTTCCACAATATTTATTGGTGGTATCCGGAAGCCTTGCCATCTGAGACGAATGTCCTTTTCATACACGCTTACAGTCCGGTTAAATATTTGCCCTCCGGTGAGCATTTCTTTATACGCAATCCCCTGGTATACTCGATGAATATAACAGAGTTTAGTGAAAATCCAGAATTTTTCGAATGGATGATCAATGGCAGCATTACCAGTGATGCTCATATACATTATTATAAGCTGACTTTGCATGAGAAGAATATGTTGGCTGTACGCATAGTGAATTGCTCGGATAATATGAGAATTGCTTTGCGTTTGCATCATAAGCCAAAGATCAAGGAAATACGGAAAACTGCTTGCAGGATAACGCCTGCAATGAGGGGTAAACGCATATGGATGTCCAATTTCTGTACACAAGGAGCCCTGGCCTTTGTGTCCGTGATTAGTGGCACCGATTATCGAAGGAAACCTAAACTAAGACCAAGATGGCATTACATAAAGCCCACTCAAGTACAATCAAAGGTTGAGTCAGTGAAGCGAGCCAGGCCCTTGAATTATACCATTCTGTTGGAAACCTATCAATGTAATTACTGGAAGAATAGTACTCTGAATCCCGGCTGGAGTACTGAATATTGTCAAACCGATTTCGAACATTCATTTGGCACATCAATAAAGTGCACTTGCGAAATTCTGGGACCTCTATCGGCTCGCATATTTCCAATTGCAGCGGAAAGGCATTTGGATGTGATAGTCAATCCCATATTGGAGATCAACTGGTACATGTTGTTGATATTTCTATTACTCTTTGTCACTCTCTTCCTAGTGCTGGCCACCTATATGAGGGGCATAGCAGCGCATCAGCGGCACAGCATGATGCAGTGTAATGTGCGGAGGGAGAAAGTAATTAAGGAAGACCTTCAATTGACTTTCAACGAGGAGTTACTCGTTATGGTTGTGACGGGTGGCCAAGCCTTTGCTGGGACCACATCGAATGTAACATTATATTTCAAATCCCTGGGTCGTGAACAGGTCACATATCACATACGCCAGGATCCCATGGAGCCGCGTTTAACACGCAATTCCACGAACAAACTAATGCTGGCACGAGGTCCCATAGTTTTGCCCACTCGTCTGGCCTTTGGCATAGATCGCGGTGGTCGTTATCCTTCGTGGTATTGCCGTTCGGTGACCATAGTGGATTTGGAACGTAATGTGGAACAGTTCTTTGTGGTCAATCGTTGGATAGAGCACGGCCATACACGATTCATGCGCTCGCCCTACTACACCAATTCGCGCAAGCAAAAGCCACCGTATACATGGTGTCAGCGTTTTTGTCAGAGGTTCGAAGAGTTATTTATCAACTGGTATACATTGAGCCCCATTCTGGGTCCCTGGTTAACCAGCACTGGTCCCTATGCCATGAATCGCTTTGAACGCTCCTGCATTTTCATATGCAAACTCTCGATAACCATTGCCTTGGTAAGCGCTTGGTTCGGACGGACCGCAAAGCAAATTATCCTGGAACAAAACAATGAGGAGGCTACCAAAGGCATTAACATTTATGTGGTCCTTGTACTTGGCATCTATTCGTATATTCTTTGCTGGTTGGTTCATCTATTTTTCGAAGTCATCGTCATAAGGTGGTGGGTGAAACGCAACTACAACTAAATGGATCAAAATGGAATGTAGCCCACACACACACACACACACACACACACACAGCACTTATGCTCTAATTGCCCCTTGCCGTCTGTTTAGCAATCCTTTTTGGTTGCCCAGTGCCCTAGCTAATGGATTTTTCCACGCCTAATTACCATTACTTGGCAAAAGGGGGGCCAACAACAACAACACAAACAAAAAAAAAAAAAAAAATTACATTAAAATTTATCACTTTTCACTTCTTTTCTTTTCGTTTTTGTTGCTTTTGTTTTTAGTATGCTTATGGTATTTGAATTTTTTTCTCCGTGTGTATGCAAATGGAATTTCATAGTCACCATTAACACCTTTTTGCACTGTCGCTGGTGGCTCTCTCTCTCTCTTTCTTTCTCACTCTCTCTCTGTACGTTCTTTTCCAAATTTTTTTCTGTTTTGGTTTCGTTTTGGCTGCATATTTTATGTGACATTTCGGAGAGCGAAAAAGGAAAGAAGCAAAAAAAGGGAAAATGTTCTAAAAAATAAAAAATGCATTTAATTAAATGCCATACAAATGCTGCTAAAAACCTCGTTTCTAACGTGTGATACATATTTTTCTATAAAGCAAAGTTTTTTTCTCCCACGTTCCTTTCGCCAGCTTTTTTATTTCTTGAGAAATGGTTGCATTTGGTCGAAAAAAAAATGCGAGTTCTTTAGACATTGTTGAGAATTCTGACACATTGGAGAATAGCCAGGCTTATATGTATGTGTTCCCCCATGCCTGATAAAGGAGGAAGCTTTTTCATATAACCTAAAGCCATTTCAATACCAATAAAACAAAGTATCAATCAAATAGAATAGCTTGAAATATGATTTAAAATATGTATATAAAATTACTTTCCAAATGAAATCCTTAATCTTGTTTACAGTTCTTGTTGCATTATTCTGTTCATTACAGGTAACTTGAGCCTTGGAAAATAAATGTTTATTCCGCATAATAATCGACTCAAGTTCTGTTTTAAAAAGTTTATTTAGGGGATTTAAACTTTTTAATACCAACTAGTCGTCGTTGACATAATCCTCGCATGGTTCGAGCAGAAAAAAAATTTGCCAGCGTATTTTAAGCTGAGAATTGCCGATATTGCCAAAATCAGCTAAATTCGTCATCGAAACCCGATCGATTGTTGAAAATAAACTTGGCAAAAAAACCTAGCTATGTTATCCCTTCAGTCCCGGCGACCAGAGGGACAGGAACAGTTCTGGCAAGACTTTTGGACATTTGTCTAAGGCATTCGAGGGATAACGTCTCTATGTTGTCTTTTTTGTTTTGAAATCTAGAACATGCAATGTTGAAAGTCGCCGTAACTTTAATGGCTGGGTCGATAGATTGTCTCCGGCGATAATGCTGAAGGGAAAATCAGTTGTATTAGAATACTTACAGAATAAGTCTAATATGCGTATACATCATTTTAATATTCTAAATCTATAGAATAACATTAATTTAAATAATTACCCTAATGTACGCTTTTAAGTCTAATCGATAGTGATTTCGATAATGAGTCGAGAGACAACTCTGTTGTGTTTTCTCTTTCTCTTGCCAAAGTGAACTAGGAATGAAGTGAGAAAAAGAATTAAATAAACCAAGAATTTAATAATCAAGCCATCCTAAATGAAACCTTACTTTAACACAATAAAAATATATTTTATTAGATTTGTTTATGCTAAACTATTTTAATTCAATGATTTATGAGACAACTTTATTTCTTTTTGAATATAAATCTCATGCAAATTGATTTTTCATCAGCTGATGTATCTGCAAAACTTTAGAGATTTCAAAAAATTTATAACAGTGGCTTTAAGACTCTAAGAAACCGAAAAGTTTTCAAGGTAGGTAAATGACAAAATGATTACTGGCCCTCTAAAGTATGCTATATAAATCAAAATGTTTTTTTACTAGTAGTTTAAACGCAGCAATAAACATAATGAAACATTTTAAAGTTTTCTAGTTCAACGATTACAAACGTTTTGTTGGCAAAAGATATCAGCCGACACAAAGGTAAAAACGTAGCTTTTAATAGGTAATCGCTTAATAATTTACCTAAAGTCACATTGATCAAAGTGTTAAAGCTTCGATTATAGTTACCCAAATCGCCCAATTGGCTGCGAAAATCGAAAGTTTTGTTCATTGTCCTCAAAATTGTTTCCCATTATTACACGACAGGGGGAAAATTGCTAAAAATTCTCTTCGACTCGCCTGAGGAACAGTTCAATCTGTTGGCAAACAAAAAGAGGACGAAAAAAGAAAAGATGAACCAACAAAAATTGCTGATTTCTGCTTACTTTGTAGTTAGGCATAGATTTGGGACTCTTTTTTTTTTTGTTGTTGCAACGGAAATTGTTCCTCATTCCTCAGTTTCTCCCACACACTTTCTAACATTTTGCCTCGAGAGAGAAACGTAGCTGATTTTGTCAGTTTGCAAACCTGTTTTCATGTGTTGTATGGGTCGGTTTTTTTTTTTTTTTTGGTTTTGTTTAAGGTATATCTCAGTATGACCCTCTAGGTGGGTTCTGCTCCTTTTGCCGGGCCTGACAAAATTGCAGGCGACAGTTTGCATACGTGCCCAATGTGAAATTGCCTGGGAGTTCGCCTCCAATCATTGACGAATTGTGCACCTTTCTTTTTGCAACATGTAAGTGACACAATTGAAATGGAAAACGACATGTGCAACATGGCATAACAACAACAACAACAACAACAACAACTGCAAAAGTTTGAAGCTTCCTCAAGGAAATTGGAAGTGTGAAATCTGTGAGTGGATTAGTGAGAGCTGTTTGACAAATTTCCGTGTGATTTTTGATCGTCTCGACGTCAGATTATGCCACACAAACACCAAACACAAAACCCAAAATGGTAGACAGAGACCCAGACCTCAAGGCATACACAAACAACACACTAAAGAGACGAACACGAAAAAAAAAACGCTGAAAATTTCGCCAAAAAGTTTACTTCTTAAGCAGCTGGCAAAAAGGGAAAAGCAAAACTCTAGAGGATAGTACAGAGGAAGAAAGGTAAGAGCTTTACCAGCTTCTCACCGCATGTTGTTTACTTTGTGTAAAACGCGCCACACCATAGGCAAATGCAATTGCAACAGAAATTTGAATTGGAGTTAGGCAGGTACTCACGATGTTGCAGTTGGAGTTCAGCATGATAGACTATTCAATGGGCTTTAGATGAGAAACGAAAGAACTTCAAATTTTCAAACAAATGAAAGAAAAAGGTCTAGATCACTTGCATTTATCAAGAGTTAATAAAGCGAATGTTAATTAAATTTGTTAAATGATCAAAAGTTTCTACAATTTTCAGTTTAAAGAACACTTTCTTCACGTTTGTATATTACCGAAGCATTCATATGCAGAGTACCAAAAACTTGCTCATGTGTAACTTGGTTTTCATCGTCATGGTTGCCGGAGTTGCATTCGAAGTTGGAGCCATTCTCATTCCGCAATTTCACTAAAGCACACACACTTATGGTGTGTGCATTTTGCTTGTACTCGTTTTTGCCTATGAAATTTGTAAGAATTTGTTGTGTCAATTGTGTGCCAGGCACAACTCTCACTCTCTCTCTCTCTCATTCCCTCTCTCTCTCTCTCTTCCTCTCTCTCTCTCTCTCACTCAATGTTTGTAACGCTCGGGGGCTTCTAGGTTTGTTTGGGGCTGTCTGTGTTTGTATGGCGGCTTGTCTAGAGCTGGCAAATATTTATTTACAGCATTAAATTGTTGTTAAACAAATTGGCATTTTGCTAGAAACGCCAAAACGAGAAGAAGAAGACGAAGAAGATGAAGCACAACCAAAGAACTTTAGCACAGCCCAAGCCCATCAAGTCAGTTGTATTACACGGGGCGTATGCGTAATTTGGCATGCAGTAAAAATCCGACTGCAGATGTTTCCAGGCACGAAATTAATTACGAAAAAATAAGTACTCACACATATGTATAAGGCAAAAGAATAATAATAATAATAATAATAATAAGTAAGAAAAATAAACTTTACAAAATGAGAAAATGTATGAAGGAAAACTCACAGGGGCCATAAACAAGCATATGCTAAAGGAAAAAGGCATAAAAATAAGGAAAGCAAGACAAGTAAAAGCATCTGAAAGGAAACTTTTTTGATAATATCTTGCAGACTGATGTTTGTCTGCATGGTGTGTGTGTGTGTGTGCGTGTGTGTGTGTGTGTGTGTGTGTGCTCAGTTTATATCATTTCTTTGCCTTGCCATGATGATGAGTTGCTGAAGAGTCAAGCATATGGTATTAGTCAAATGCAATAACCAAATGAAGACATTCTTAGACACAAAAATTTATGTTTCCAGCTAGAGCTTTAAAACAGCAACAACTAATTGGTCTTAGAATACAAAATATTTGCATTTACAGAAGGATCATTTGAATTTTAGCAAGAAGCTTTAGAAAGCCAAAGAGTATAGAAATTTCGTCTATGACAACAAATTTCCCCATGACATTTATGCTGATTAATTGATACATGACAGACGGCTAACAATTTAGTTTCTCTTGTTTTATTTGTTTTCATGCATAACTTACACAACAAAAAAAAAAAAAAAAATAACAAATCCTGGCAAATTTATTTGCAAATAAATTGTTTTGGTAAATGCTTTATAAATAATTGCCAGCAGTCGGCTGGTTTTTCATTTTTTAAATGCACCGCATTCCTGGCTAACATAGCCATAGCCCCTCTTCCCCCACCGCATAATGTCTGATAGAAAGTTTAACCTATAGAACAGACAGACAGACAATTTGCTTTGCTTGCTTTTCATTTGCGCTTGACAAAATTTTATTTACACTTTTATTACTTCTTTATTTAATACTAATTGCTACCAAGGTTGCCAAATTGATTGTCCCTTTGCAAATATGTAGTTTTGCCCTTTGGCAATATTTTTACATTACTAAAATCGTTAGACATTGCATTTTTTGGCTAATTAGCAATAAGAAAATAGATTTTTCTACTCCTTAATAACTTCTACCTGCTTAGAAATTGGTCTGCTCTTGGGCTGAGTATTTTTTCATCCCGAACGACGAAAGGCGGGACGAAATGCAGAGTATTTAATTTTTGAAAAAGTTGTGACTATGTATTCCATATAAACCTCTAAAGAAAAACATCAGCTTTGACATTAAGAAGCATATTTTTAAATACTTTTGCACACTTACCTGCGTACAGGTTTCCAGAAACTAACTAAATAGTCTAGTTATTTTTCTTCATTTGCAACAACTACAGCTTTATATAGTATTATTAATATTTGTTTAACTTATTAAATTCTCGTGCCTGAATGATAAACATGAAGCAAACTCAACACATTTGTGGGCGAGTGCAACGTGTTAAGCTCCGGTCATTAAATGTACCTATGTAACTCTGTTTCTATTTTCTACCTCTTTTACCTTTTAACATTGGCCGTTTTGGTTAACTTTTAATTACCAACTCAAATTACACGGCCCAGACACAAAAATAAAAACGGGAACAGCTGTTTAGCTTGTACTTGGCACAACGAATAGAACCCGGACCAGGACCAGGACCAGAGCAGAGGATTCTAGAATCCAGAGAGCAAAACCCAGAGCAAGAGCCAACGCAAACCGCAAAACACTAAACTTCAACCGTCTCCGAGCATCGTTTGCTGCACATTTCATTACAATGCCATTGTATTCAAATCCTATTATAGAACGCAAAACATGGCAAGTGGCAGGGTGGCTGGATGAAATGGCCAGGAGAATGGAGAGTACTTCCTTCGGTAGAACTTGATGCTTGCAGCACGTTTCCACTTTCGCACTTGGTAAACATAAGTTGGCCACGCACAGACCAAGCCAAAGAAGCAACTTAAACTCCTTCTGGCCCGCTTGCCACAGTCCATAAAATAATTACCAACACCCAGGCAGAAACAGGACCTGCCGTTTCAGTCAGTGGCAGAGCGAAGTGAGTGGGTGGTGGGGCAGTTGGTCTAAGCACACAGGAACATGGCAAAATGAAAATACACAAAATGGCTACAAAGAGAAAGGATAACGAGTGCATGAGCTTGGCATGTGAGTTAGAAATAACAAAAAAAAAAAAAGAAAGAAACTCCTTAGCCCAAGGAAAATGTAAATTTCTAACATATTTAATTCTAGCCCTGAATTCCATACAGTTTTTCAATCAATTTGGCTTCCTTAAAGAATCAAAGTCTATTTTTTCATTTAGTGTATCTAAAAACCAAATAACTTTATGAAAGAAACACTAACAAATATTTTTGCAGGAAAAACTTCTTATGGAAGGCTGTCGAAATTAAAATTAGCAACCTTTTATGTAGTAAACAATCATAAAGAGATGAAGAAGAGAGTCAGCTCCGTCTCTCTTTTGGCTGGGGAAACCGTTTCTTAAGACAACAAACAAACATTTTATATTGTTGTTGGCTTTTTTGAGATCAAAAGTTGGATCAAAATGCGGATTATTTCTATTTGCTTTGCATTAAATGATTTGTTTTCATTGCAAACAAACATAACGATTATTATTTAGAACCGGTTAGTACAAATATCGATGCAATATAGCTTAACCTTGAGTATTGTTCAAACAAGCATCCAATGTATTAATATTTCCACTTCTAATGTGTGACTTAAGTCACACACAATTTTTTGTATTGTCTCATTAAAAACAATTCAAGTTTTAGTATGAATAATATTAAAATTGATCGTATCTTTGTCTTATGTTTTTCGTTTTCATAGAATTTGCCTGTATTTTTAAATATGGCGCGCTTTGTGTGACCCGATCAGAGCTGGTTCTACCATCTGGTCACACTAACATCTGTCGTTTTGCCAAAGTTTGTTGCGCAGTAGAAAGAGTTTTTGTTTTGTTTATTTTTTGAGTGTTTGAAGTGAGTTTAAGTGTAAAGAAATTAAATCGCCATTAAGTAAACGTAATTAGCGGCTATAATGTTTCATTCGCAAATGAAATCGGTTCAAGATTTGCTAAAATGCACCAAATTGTGTTATTGTTTTTTTTTTTTTGAGTGCAGAAAGTGAATTAAATTGTAAACAAATTAAATCGGCATTAAGTTAAGCGGTTAGCGGCTATATTATTATATTCACATATCAAATCGGTTCTATATTTACTAAAATGCAGCAAATTGTTGTTAAAGTGCTCCCGCGGGAATTTTTTGTGCTCTGGTGGACATAGCCTATCAAAGCATGTGTGCTAGAAAGAGTTAGCGAATGAAGTAACAGTTAATTTTTGTATTTGCTTATGGGCCTAAGAGAGCGAAATATGTAAGTTTATACATTCATATTTACATATGCATGTGTGTGTGTGTATGTATATTTGATCACAGCTGACCCAAGCGGAAAGTTTTTTTTTTGTTTTTTTTTTTAATGTGAAAGTGTGAATGAAATGCAAAAATGGAGGGGCAAGGAAAAGTCAAAGAAAGAGAGAGCAAAGGTAAGGTAAGTGAGTTTTGAGAACTTTTTTTTAATTTCAAATGATATGAGCTGATATCTTTAACGATAATTATACATTTTATAGAACAGAAAATTGTGAAAATTGAATTAGCTTTAGAAATTGTGTTTTATCTGCATCTCAACAGTATCTTACTTAACAAAAATTTGTTCAATTACAATTGGAAATGAATGACACTCAAAACTCCCGTGGGCGGACATCCACGGTTTCAATATATTTGACCGCCTGCGGGGTATGTCAAAGAAAGTGAACATTTTAATGCCTATTAAAGCTAATAAATTCAATATGCAGGCAAACGCAAATGAATTTTAAATTCAAATATTTTTTATATTTATGTATATGTTTTTAGACTTAGTCTTTTCTTGTTTTCTGCTGAGTTGTAAATGCTCTAAGCAAATTTTTTTAAAGCTTTCAGCGTTGGTAAGATATCAACCACAGGTCTCTAACTATTTTAATCGTTCAAATTGTTGCAATGCCTTGTCGTATCTTCATCAGATCTGCCGAAGGAAACACATTTTGTATGAAAATCAGGCTAAAACTATTGGGACTGTAAAATTCATCCATCTACGACAGCTTTCACTGTATTTACTGGCTTACTGATCTCAATTACTTGGCCACAGAATACCTAAAAATAAATGTAAAATATTTAAACATTCTCAAAGATTAAAAAAAACCAACTAAAGTTCTATGTTTTTGGTTTTTTTTTTATTTTTTTTTTTTCTTAAAGGTTACAAAAACTAAGGCATATATGTTTTCTTTTTAAATGCTGTCATTCGTTTCATTTGTGTTGTTGGGAGAGGTATTTTTTTTTTTTTTGATTTTATACAAATTCAAAACATTCTGCTTAGTATTCTCGACCTGTGTTTAGTGCTGAGTTACTTCGTCCTCCTCCTACTCCTTTTTAAAATCAAACGTAATTTGCTAAAAGAGAAAACCAAAAATCCGGGCAAATGCCAGCGACTGGAATGGGTCATCGGAATATCAGCTGTGATGGCTGTCAAAGGCGTAACTTCCATGGTAGGCGCTTTAAGTGCTTGCGCTGCTTGAATTACGATCTCTGCGGAGATTGCTATGATCAGCATGTGGAGACACAGGATCATAGGGCGGACCATCCAATGCAGTTAATATTAGAGAATGAGGAAATGCAGCCTGAGGTGATGCTCAATGGAGATTTGCTGGAGTTAATGCATTTGCCGAATTGCTATACCTGTCCATATTGCGGGGCTTTGGGTCAGACGGCGAAACAATTGATTGAACATGTTATCACAATGCATCGTTCGTCCAATGAGTACGTTGTGTGTCCTTTATGTGCTGGCTTGCCATCCATCGAACTGGTGGCCATACGGAATCTAGCCCGTCATCTTGTCATGAATCATATAGAGCATGCAAACTTATTGGATCCACATACGCCACCGTTGCGTCTAGCCATAGCCAGAACATCGCGCAGGCAACGCAGGCAACAAGAACAGCAGCAGCAACAGCAGCCACAGCAGCAACAGCAGCCGCAGCAGCTGCACCCACAGCAACATAATGGACCTCCGATGGATCTCCTTAACAACAATAATAGCAACCGCAGCAGCAGCAACAGACGACGCCACAATAACATCAACGGTGAGTCTGATATTATCCGTCAGCTAGGTGAATTGAGCCGTATCCGTCCCGATCTTATCCCAAATCTGGAAATGACTGAAGAGGAATTTGCAAACACCGATTTTGGGCCTATAGCCGCTGCTCTGGAGGCCCGAAATATGTTACCAGTACGGGGTCCTAGTCGCGAAGAAGCTCCACCACCGATTCCCATGCCTATATTGGAAACACCAACTGAAGCACCACCATGCCGTCCCGATGCTGATCGTTATTTGCTTCAACAATGGATGAAAGCGGAAGAAGAACGTAATCATCTAGCCGATGAAGGTAATTATCATAAGCAACAGCACGCTCTATTTGCCGAACATATTTTGCTCTCGATGATGGGTTCCGAGGAGTTGAAACCACCTCAAACTGTGGTTGAGCAGCTCGATCAGGAAGGTATGCCCAAAAAACAATCTTCAAAAGGGTCTATCAATATGGATAAACAAGATGATTCACCCTCTAAGGCCATGTCACTGATGTCTTTGCCCTGGACCAGAGTCTGGAAGGTTTCCAAAATCAATCAGTTTCTAGAAATCGAAGGTCTCGCTATTGATGAAAGTGAGGTCGAAAAGGTGAAATATATTCACCATGAACAACGCCATGAGGATAAGGAGGAGGATATCGATTAAGTGGTAGCATTTCGCATAATTATCACATTGGAACAGAAAGCCACAGATCGACTTTGTTACGCGTTTTATTCTTATATAGTCCACACCCAACAATAATTTTTTTTTTTTTTTTTTTTTAATATTTGGTTAAAGTTGATTTTTTGAGACAAAATTCGTATAAATTATATTGTGAAAATCGATATAAAATTTAGTTTAAATTATTTTGACAGAAAGAATGAACAATGCAATTCAATGAATCATGAATTTAAGTTGCCAAGATTTACACATTGAAAAGGGGAGAAATTGGTCGATTATAGATTAGACTAAGCAATCGCAAATACAAAATGATAATCTTCTTAGAATTGTTGTAATTTTTTTTGTTTTGAACATTTCGCACTTGTGTGAGCCTTATCGCTCAAGGTCGTCATTGATAGGTATATTAATTTAAGCAAAAACTTTTACAATTTTGTAAATTTAAAAGTCAATTGAATAACCCTTTTTTAATATTTGTGAACACCAACTTTAGCTCCCACTTTTCCTTCGCTAGTTACTCCGCCTTTTGTATCAAATGCTAAACCCATGCCCAAGGTCTGAAGTCCTCCACTAAAGGCGCCGCCGACTCTCTTCATCCAATCCACCTCGCCGTCTGCACCAACTCCATGGCCTTGAATGACAGGCTGGGGTGGTCCATAGTAGGGCCCGTACATTGGGGGACCATAACCGGAAAATTGGCCAGGATATTGATTGGGATATGGGCTGGGATATTGGCTAGGATATTGGCCGGGATATTGACTGGGTCCTGGGCTGGGATATTGGCCGGCAGCTCCGTTCGTGTCACCAATCCTATTGCCATTTCCCTGGTTGGCATCTTCACAGCGATCACAGCCAAGTTCATTGTTGTCGCCTGGCTGGGGCCTGGCTGCCACTACGGCAATTAGTACGACGACAAATATCTACAAATTGAAAAAAGTTGTTAAGTAAAAAGTTTTTGTTTTATTTAATTACTTACCTGGGCTTTCATTTCAACGTTTGGTTTAGATTTTCGTCTAACGCTTCAGAATAAATTTTCGTTTCTAAGTTTTGTTTTTGAACCGGACTTGGCTTTTATAGAATAACAAACGCAATATCAATTGCATCTTTCTATTGCCACGTAAACGAAAGCTCATCTCATGTTGAGTGCAGATATCGAAATGCAATGAGAGCAGTGGAAAAAGAATAATATTAGTTTGCTCTCATTGCGTTTTGTGCTTTAGCAGAGCAGAGAAGCATTTAGTTCAATTTTTCGAATTCGAATTCATAGCGAGAGTAGAGCGAGAGTGATTAGCTTATCAATCCACTGCGTAATTCCCTCAAGAGTGATTATAAAGCTGAATGAATTTTAAATTGGACGTCTAATTCATTATATTTAGTGTCGTATACATTGTACGATAATAGTTGGCGACATCCCAGCTAGGAATCAGAAAAATTAGGCCTCAGCTATTTTGATTTCAGAAGCTACTTACTATATCCTATATTTCGATTATATGCTGAGCTGAGCTAAGGTCACCAACAAGTTTAAATTGTAGCTGCTTTCTGGTTTACTACTTTTTAGTAACTCTTTTTCACTCGCAACTACGGATTTATAATCAACTATTAAGTCCATCAATTGGGTTTCTATTTCAAGCACGCTGAGAATCATTTATTTTAATATATTTTGCATTCATTTGGAGTCTTTGCAAGCCACTGGCGCAAACAAGTCAGGGGAGACAACAAATCGTGTAACATTAAAAACGATTCCCTTCCATTTTGTTTCCAACATGCCAGAGCATAGATTGGCTAAATCCGCCACAAAGCTGTTGAGCATTTCCTTTTACATTTTAAGTGGCAAAACGGTTTTAATTAGCTCGCTCAACTCTTCAGACTTCACTGGGTTTAGTTTCCTTCCTTGCCGTCGAAAGATTTATGCAAGCGCATCAGCTGTAAGGAAATCATTTCGATGAGATTGTCGTCCTCGCTGCTCACCCGCTTTTCCCCATCCCCACAAACAATGAGCTTATACAATTTACCACTAACATTATGGCCATGGATTTAGACATGTCAAAATGGTGGAATTGCGTTTGGAGCGACTCCATCAATCTCTGACTAAGATTTTCGCATTAAATTATTTTTACTACAAACTTAAGAAACTATATCAAGCCATTTTAGAAATTTTCTTTTATTCTAAATTGCAATTGTTTATCATTTAGCTAAGGCATGGTGGGGGGTAGATTGGGAGAAGCTCTACCATACATAACCACCGCCAAAACCACCGCCATAGCCTTCTTGCTGCTGTTGTTGTTGACCACCAAATCCACCACCGAAGCCACCACCAAATTCTTGCTGCTGTTGTTGCATGTCAAAGCCTCCTCCATAGCCGCCTCCCAGGTTCACTTGCTGCTGTTGCTGCTGACCAAAACCTCCGCCGTAGCCTCCTCCAAATCCCCACTGTGGCATGGCCATTGACAAGGCAAACACCGCAAAGAAGATTATCTATTTAAAACAACAAATAAAATTAGAAAAGAATGTTGAAAATAATCAGTTTCTTAATCACTTACCAGAAATTTCATATTTGGTTAAGTTTTTTTTGTCTACTTCTTGTTGAGTCTTGAGTGGCTCACTTGTTTTTCGCAACTGCTGTCAGATGTCGTAAGCAACCTTTTCCTTATATACTCACAAAGGCCTTCGTCTCTTACCTGTTGTAGGTAGTTGGTCACAACATTTTTCAAGAGAAGCCATTTAAGGAAACTCCTTGCAGATGTTGGCAATAAAAGTTGATATTGCTAATACCTGAATTGTGTGGGCTACCTGAATAATTAAATGGCAGTTCTAAGAATTTTTTTTTTTTAAGTAATTGAACATCAGATCATACAGTGAAATATGTTTAGGCAAGAAAGACTTGAATAGAGTTCTTGACATTTGTTTGTTATTCTTAAGAATAATCGAAAATATAGAGCGTGTCTGAAAACATAAGGATTAGGGCCCAATATTGTTGAATAAATGGAAGTTGTTCTTCTTGTTTAACTCTCTTCCACCACAAACATTGCTGGTCGTTTTGAAATATTAGAATTGGGTTTTTAGCGCTGGAATTGTTGATTAAAATCAAAGTAATATCGAGTTCTTTGTAATTGTTTAACAAGTCTTAGCTAATATTACTACCAATAAACTAAGAATTCGGCATTCCGAAACTGTATGTTTAGGCAAATTTGACGAAAAAAGAAATCATTCACTTTACTTCCCACGGACTATCAGTGGCTTCTGTTTATGTGGCATTGGGTTAACGAAGGCCAGACAAAGTCACAATGTCAATTGTAATCATCTTCTAAAATTTTCCTAAAATGTTTCAGCAATTAACCATTCGCAATATGAGTGGAATATTTATATGTCTGATTGATGGATTGGAAGTCGAAAAAAAAAAGTTTGATAGGGAAAAGTAAAAATAAGGCAATTTATAATTTTAAATTTTCGTTTTTATTTGATCAACTGTTTACCAGCCGAAATTTCCGAAGCCTCCACCAGAACCTCCCTGCTGCTGTTGTTGTTGTTCTCCGCCTTCGAAACCTCCGAAGCCTCCACCAAAACCTCCCTGCTGCTGTTGTTGTTGTTCTCCGCCTCCGAAACCTCCGAAGCCTCCACCAAAACCTCCCTGCTGCTGTTGTTGTTGGTCTCCGCCTCCGAAACCTCCGAAGCCTCCACCAAAACCTCCCTGCTGCTGTTGTTGTTGTTGGTCACCACCACCGAATCCCCACTGTGGTTTAGCCATGGCCATGGCGAATAGCGCAACAAGGACAATCTAATTGAAAAAATAATAAAACTTGTAATTATTCAGTACAAGGACACTATATATATAGCCTACTATCCTGCTATCACTTACAAGTAATTTCATTTTGTTTAGAATTTTAATGTACGATTTGCTCTGTATGACACAAGAAATCAGACTCATTGGACTTGGAGAAGAGAACACCGCTTTTATACCCATCAACTATCTGAGATTTCACTTACAATTTCGTCACAGAAGTTTTGGGTTAACAAAGGCCAGACAAGGGCAGCCCGACTATCGCCAATTTGTAATCATCTTTTGAAATGTTCTTAAATTCCCCCACGCACTCTATGTATTTGGGCAATTGTTCAGTCACGCGCAAGATTAGTCAAATTTTCTTAAAATTTGTTTAGTGTTTGACCAATCGCTATATATTTGGACTAGAGTACAGCATGTGTCGGCAACTGATAATGATTTGTATAGAAGAGAAGAGAGACCTGAAGCATACATTTGAATTTTATAGCAAATCCCATTTAAGGTTTGAAACTTCGCTAATAGCAGTTCTTTAAATAGATTAATTTGCCGATGTCTTTGTTCTTTTGCAGAGAGCAGTTAAAGTTTCTAAAGTTCAAAGTTTCATAACGACTTCATAGCAACAACGCAATTTACTAGTATATCTTAAATTTCCATATTACTTTTGAGACTTGAATGATCTATTAATCAAGAAACTTTTGGTATATTATCAAATCGAAAAGAAGTCTCGCTATCGAAGATCAAGACGTAGTCTTTTATAGTGTTCAGCTCTTTTTTTGGAGTGGGAGTTTTTTTCTTTGTCTAAAGTATATTTATTTCGCCTATTGCTATCAGTTCAGTCAGTATTCTTTGATGCCTCCATAAACGCTTTTTTTCCAGGCCAACGCTATCGCAAAAGCGCACTTAGAACTAACTAACAAAACTGAAAAATACATGATTCATACTAATAAATCATAAGCAAGATTAGGCCAGTTTGGAATACATATTAGATTATTACAAAATTGTTTTATTTGAAGTCTATGTGACTATCATTTTATAATTCACTCAATTAGTCATATGTCATGAGCTTTTGAATATTTCAGGATGATGATTAACTACTGCTTATTCCAGGGTATATAAACGTTAATAAAGAAAAGTTTTACTTTAACTGCGTCCAATTAATTTTGCCACTACTGTTTGTCTTTAGTAAATCAGCCAAAAAGTATACATTGTTTCGAAATGTATTTCTTAATTTAGCTTATCATTTGGTTATTCTTGATTTTTTATAAACAAAATTGCGTAAGAATAGAGAGACAGTTTCAGTTCCAGTTCAAGTTGAAGGTTAAGAATGAATAATCAGAAATTTGAAAATAAAAAAAATTGTTTTTTTTGTCATTTCATTGAATTGAATTGGACTACGACAAATGAAACGAGCTTGAGCTCCACGGGGCGAGAGATAAGAATATAAATATACATATAAATCGAATATTGTTTTTTTATAATCTATTGCAATATGACTCGCAATGGTAGACAGATTTTGTTATAAAAAGTCCCAGCATTGTCGAACGATCAGTTAGAATTCGTTCTGCATTCAAAAAAAAAACCAAACAAACAATCAATATGAAATTCTTCGTAAGTTGTGTTGAACAATCTTCCAGGATTTCAATTGATTTAAATGTGAATTGTTTCAGATTGTTGTTCTCTTCGCCCTGATTGCCGTTGCCTTGGGTGCCGGCTACGGACAGGGTCAGAGTGGACACGGTCAGCAAGGATTCGGTCAGGGTGGACATGGCCAACAAGGATTCGGTCAGGGTGGACATGGCCAGCAAGGATTCGGTCAGGGTGGACATGGCCAGCAAGGATTCGGTCAGGGTGGACATGGCCAGCAAGGATTCGGTCAGGGTGGACAAGGCCAGCAAGGATTCGGTGGACATGGTGGACACGGACATGGTCGTAGCTACTAAATAATTAAAATAAATAGAAATAGATAAATAAAATAGATAAATAAATAGAAATAGATAAATAAATAGATCCATCATTTGACCACGAAAGAGAATTTTTCCAGTAGTAAAGGTTGCTTCAGAATAAGAATCGCAATCGGTTTTGAAAAGGATTAATGATTCAAAAACATAGTCAAGTCTTTCAAATTTAAAGGAAACAGGATATCATCAGGAATATCATGAGATTGACGCTAATGTTAACTTAAACAACTTCTTAGCCTTAGGTAATTCGACCTCAAATAAAAGATAAATTAAGATAATAGTTTTCCTAACTTTCATATTATTAAGACTGGTTAAGAAATTCATTTATCTCTTTTTTCAAAAATTATACAGAATTTGTCAAAGTTTTTAAAATTCAAACAGTAGCAATATCATGTGGGTTGCAGAAAAGGGAAAACCCTTTTTCTTATATATTAAACGTGGTTTATTTCAGGGATAGAACATTCCACACATTGGTACCTAAAGTACTTCGGTTTGCCTGTACTTTTGTTTATTGAAAATATGCGATAAGCCGCAGCACTACTTATGAGGGCATTTGACCTGACCTTTGTCCCTAATGGAATGCGCTATCAACGAAAATATTTTCATTTTCTTTGTTCATTTTTTTCGGGGTAAGCACTTTTCGTTTTGCTTTTCTTTGGCCTTTCTTCGGCTATAAATAGGCTGAGTTTTTAGAAAATTGAAGTCATATCTTGAAAACCATTCAACGAAATGAAGGTCTTGGTAAGTTGAGAGAGAGCAAAACAATACTTCAAATGTTTTTTTTAAAGATATTATTAAATAATTCGGATATACCATTTGCAGTTTGTATTATTCGTCTTGATGGCAGCTGTTCTAGCCTTGATCAATGGAGCTGCTATGCCAGCCAACGGCTATGGCCGACAACAACATGGAAATCATGGACACGGAGGTGGCCACTCTGGTCATCATCAAAGCTATAAAGGTAATCATGGTTATCATGGAAGCCATGGAAATCATGGACACCACGGAAGCCATGGCCATCACGGACATCACTAAAATTCATCTTTGACCCGCAATCTTTCACTAAAATTAATAAAAGCATTAAAAAAAAACACACACAAAACAAAAATTTCCTAATAGTTCATTATCAATGTTTGAAAACGATTTTAAGATCTCAGGGGAGGGACGGCCTCAAATAATAGATTGTTCTTTCTTATCAGGCAAGCCCTAATGAAGGTTTCAAAATATTGTAAACATTTTCTAAAAGACTTTAGTGATAAGTCGGTGTTTTGAAAACAGATTTCAAGTTTGGCACCAATAATTATTCCGATCTTTAAACGAGGGGCATAGTTGGGATTATAAGTTTAAGAGGGAATCCAAAACAGAAAAAGACTCTTAAGCGTTATTATCTCTGCATCTTAATCTTAATCAAATCTCTTTCCTTAAACAGTTTAAATTTTGATCTTATTAAAATCAAATTTTCATCCAACTGACACATTTGAGAAGCTCTTCTCCCTGGGGTTAACTTAAGTCTACATGGACTTCGTGGCAATAAAATTGTAGTGGCTCTTTGTGCATACATATATGAAAGCAAACTAATTAGTAAAGTTTCCCCAAAACGAAATTTCCCCTGCCAGAAGATGCCAAAAACGAAAATTATTTGTATACATTATGTGAGTTTAATTGTTTTAGCAAATGGCATGAAATAATTACGAAATATATTTGTCGACTATGGTCGACTTTTTGGGGTAAAGGAAGTGGGTGCACACACACACAGGCATCTAGTTGACAGCTCCGGGGGGCGGTGGCGGTTGACCGGCACACCAGGGCGAGCAGGGCGGTTCAGTAGTACTCTTTGATTGCCCCACTGTAGCAGCAAGCAGAAGAGCAAGGAAAAACAACTGCAAGAAGCGTTAAGTACAGAAAATAAGAAAAATAAATATATATTTAGATGAAGAGATTGCCAAAGATTGACAGAAAGTGAAACTATTGAGATGTCTGTACCTCCCACTGTTTGTTTGTTTGTTTTTCAAATACTTACGCAGCTCTTGATATTCATTACAATCAGTTTTCAAATTTTCTGAGTCAGCTATGATCCACACGCTCGACTTTTATAGGCAAAAAAAAAAAACGTTATCAGTCGCATGAATTAATTAAAAAATTAAACAAAATCTTTATTTTGTTGTAAACAACAACATTTCGGACATGAAGACAACAAGATGACGTTGAGAAATGTCTGAAAAATTGAATACATAGAATTAAATTGCATTATACAAACTTCAAAATAACTAAAATATGTAATCTTTTCTTTTTTACTTTCTACTTTCAATTTTTAAGAATTTATTATTTAGTTTAATTTCAGTTTCTGTTTGAGTTGAAGAACTTCCTATATAGTTACATGGTTTCATTTCTGTTTTAGAGTATTTATAATGTCGTTAAACACGTGTCAAAGTGAATTTTGTTGATTTGTTTATATTAGTTTCAGGGTCAGCTTGAAACTGATAGCACTTTTGTATATTGGTTTGGGTCAAGTACGTACATACACAAATACAAGCACAGTGTAAGTAAAGGCATTTATTTTGGGCTATTCCCACAAAGCTGTTGACCAATTTCTGATGGAGGTTCTTCCCCCTAACTTCATTTCTTGGAACACCTCGCAAAACTTAATACTTAAATGTCACTGCTATCTGACCTAATAATCAGACAACTTAATTGCAATTGCATTTGTGCACAATTTCTAGCCAAAAGGGTTTCTCGTTGTTCGCTGATGTTTGGGAAATGTTCGAAAGGGTTGCACGGAAAATGTATGAAAACTTTTGTTTGTGGTTGACGCTGTTTCTGCAAATGAAATGCTGCCACAATACCTAACTAAAAACATTATTACTGATGAAATATTTTAGTGGAAAATTGGTGATGTAAAGGGCAATGGGAAGAGCAGTGAGCGAGATGGCAAGGTTGTCCTTTGGCATTGGCCCTTTTGTTACCCATGAGGGCATAAAATATCGATATTTGCAATAAATGCTTCAAAGAAAACGATCTTCTTTCATTTTAGTTATTAAAATACATTTAGATTTTGATTTTGATTCGGTTTTAATCATTTTAAAATTGATATTTCAAACTAACTAAAAGAACATTTCGATATATTTAGCTTAAACAAAACCTAAGATTAATGATATTGCAATAAAATTCTGAAACAGAATCACAGTTGCTTACCTCAACTTGTCCAGCTGTTAAAATAAATTGAATATCTTTCAATGTTCGATATTTCAACGGCTCTTCGATTTTCCAATCTTGATGTACCACACAGAGCTAAAAGGAAAAAAAAATGCCGCTCTTGGAAGAGCGTAAAGTGAATATTTTAAAATAATTAACAATAATTAAAAAAAGCATACAACATATTACTTATTTCTGAGAAGGAAGAAAAGTGTTTTTCATTTAGTATATTTTACTGACCTTCGAAAATGTGCCGTCCGTTTGGGTAGTTGTCCGTTTGAAAGTAAGGCAAAATTGGAAAAACCTGACCTTTTGCGTATTCTAGATGAACTAGTTTCTCCTTAAGATAAAATAAGTTATTTAAGAAAAAACATATATAAATTTGGATTCCAATTATTCGCATTCTAAAATAATGCAGAATGGAATCCTCATTACCAAAATAATTGATGAATGAGTTTTAAAATCCCTATTGAAGGTTTCTATCTGCAGAAATATAGATTTATGAATATCATTTTCGATTAGTCTTATTTCCGATTATTTAGATTCCGATTATTTAATGACTTTGATATCTAAACATTAAGTTAATAGTAAGATTTTTTTGTTGATTTCGCTTTCGATTCCTAATAGTTCAGAATGGCAATTTTAAAGAGTGCTCCAAACCATGTTATAATCTCTAGGGGGACAAATTCATAGATTTTAACGACTTTTAGTGTCGTTATTTTTTATTTTTGAGTTGAGCATCGCTTATCAAATTTTCTATATATCAATTGTGAATTGTTGCTCCCTTTCGTTTGCTGCTGGCCTCATTAGACAGCACAAAAGGTAAATCAGCTGCCGAGTTGCTGGCGTAGCAGAAAAATTAAAATGATATACAACTTGAGAGCAGCAACAACACACACACACACACACATACCACCCATGTACGCACACCTGCATGGATAAGGATGTGTGTGTGTGTGTGTAACTTGGCAACGAGGCATTCGCCTGGAATTGTTGCTGGCAGCATTTAAGTAAAATGAATTGCTTGCAATTTATTTTTGTTGCTTATCATATAAATTGCACTCTCTCCTGCAAGTCATTATTTGGCACATTTGCGCTCAATGACTGCACATTGTTTCTACGCCACGCCCCATTAGTGGGCGTCTCTCTGTGTGTTTGTGCGTGGTACGAGTGGCGGAAGAGTGACGAACCGGAAGTATTTCAGAGACAAGAAAAACCAAAGGAGATGCAGTTCGAATTGGCCTTTTGCACTTGGCTGCATTTTTGACCCACCTTTGCCAGGCGTTGGTAATACCATAAAGAAAACTGTTCTACTTTGGAATACCCTGTAAAAACTTTAATTAAAAATAGGTTTTTATCCTATTTTAAATGAGTTTCTAATCAAAAAGATTTCAAAACTATTGAAGTCCGGGTGATGATCGGTCATTTAATCCTTTCCCTCTAAATGAATATAGTTCTACTTCCTATGAGGTGTTTATGTCATCTGAATGAATATACCCCTTCATCCATTTTAAATATAGGGTATATAAGGGCAAGGTATGGTGGAATAAGTAAAAGAAATAGTGTTAATAAATGTGTGTGTGTGTGTTTGTGTGTGGGAACTTGAAAATGCCACTTAAGCATTTGCAGTTCTTTTACTTACCCGCACAAATAAATTTCCGCTTAAACTTTTTCGTTCTTACAAGACTTTTCTTCGTAACTAAAATGAAATGTACCACAAGAAATTGTGATATATTTACAAATATTTGAAAAAAAATAAACTATTCCTTATTAAAACCTTTTCAAAAATAATTTTCTGAAGTTGAAGTTTTCATTCAGTTAGCAAGGCTCATAAAATTGATCATTATATACATTTTGTGTATTTAAAACTTTAAAAAATCAACATAAAATGAAGAATCATCAATTTATTTGGTTTAAAACAATATTTAAAAAAAAAATATACAAAAAAAACCGTTTTAATGTGCCTTCCGGAAAGTAATTTTTTATTAGTTTTGTCAAATATTTCGTTCTAATTTCCTGCAAGAGGAGATAAGACAAGTCTTAAAAAAGAAAAAAAAAACAAGCCAAAAATCCAATATGAAAACCATTTCGTTTGTCGGCATTTGTCTTATCAATCGCGAAAAGACCATCAAAAAAATTGTATAAATGAAACAAAATAAAGTACAATTTCAATGTGTCTGACCTTGAATAACCCTTACTTAGATTATGACGCGAATTGTGCGTTTTGTGGGGTATAAAAGCCGTGGAACAATGTTAGAATCTTTAGTTACAAACAAATAACGACAAAATGAAATTCTTGGTGAGTGGACAGACAGTCCGTGCCTTTGATTGAAAAGAAACTAAAGTACAATGATCTTGTCCTATGTAGATTGTTCTGGTTGCCCTCATCGCTTTGGCGGCTGCATACCCACATGAACACCATGGCCACCATGGAGGTCATGGAAACGAAGGAGGTTTCGGTGGTGGTTATGGCGGCCAAGGAGGATTCGGTGGCGGCCAAGGAGGATTCGGTGGCGGCCAAGGAGGATTTGGTGGCCAAGGAGGATTTGGTGGCCAGGGAGGATATGGTGGGCAACGAGGATATGGAGGTCAGGGTGGATTTGGTGGTCAACAAGGAGGTGGGCACGGAGGACACCATGGTCAGAATGGTTACGGACCTGGAGGCGGACCTCAGTATATTAACGGTGCTAGAAACTGGTAAAATCGTTAAAGCATTCTCCAACAAGTTGAGAAATACAAATGTGAAAAATTTTTCGAAAAAAGATTCAGACTTATATTGTAGATTGCTCTTGGGGAAAACAAGCCACTTAATCGAATTACAGCAATTCCTAGCACAAGCTCAAAATAGTGGCCAGTTCAGATACCTCAGTTTTTGATTTTCACACGCGGCATAAATTTGTATTTTCTGGGGGCTTCTCGTGTTGCTAATGAGCCGACAACGTCGGCTAATTGACCGAAGCTAAAGTTTCAAATGAAATTAATGTGAAAATGAGCATCCATACCTCGGCTTTTATTCCACCTTACCATCTAAATTTGGCTGATTCTCTCTCTGTCTCTCATTTTGCTCTCTCTGTGTCTCTCTCGTTCACTGGTTAGCCTCTGGCATTTTGCATTAGGGAATCAGCATGCTCTGCTCGAGGCAACTGTCGACCGAGAGTTTGGTCCTTTGCCATGGTTTTTTGGAAATTTATTGCATGCAATAAACATGACACCATGGGAAACGGCAAGGAGTGACGAGTTGATGAAAGTGAACGGGTTTGGGCATGGGGTAAGGTCAACAACAAAAAACAACGACGATGGGAACAAAGCCAGTGGTTGTCCATAAAACTAGCGCATTCATATGTAAAATTAATGCAGGTTAGGGACAACTCAATGTATACATGCAAAATAGATAGATGAACGGCAAAGAGAATAGAGAACAGAGAACCGAGAACCGAGTTATAGGACTGGAATCGTTACAGGTGCCAAGTGATGTTGCGCGGAATGCAGCGGATGCATAAAGCCTCACAGCTTTCAGGCTGCACAAGATGAAGGTACACTAAAATTGCTCTCATGACAGTAGAAATACTCTTACAAAATGGCAATGACTCAATGAGAATTCCAAATCATTTACCATTTGGTTTTTTTGTGGAGCCTTACGACAGTCACTGATAGCGGAAAGAAGCTACAGGTAATCAAGATACATCTGTAGGCCAGTGAGGAGCAGGAGGGGCCTATAAAAAAGGACTTCAAGTTAGACTGTACGTCTCATATTACTTCTTGATCACAAAAAATTTGTAGTTTGTTCAAATCTTTGACAAACCTAATCACAATGCTGTTATACTCTAATTGGGTGAGATAAGCTGAGCAACATATCCGTTGACCCGACAGCTCCGGCAGCCAATTCAGCTTGCCTGCCTGTTGTCGTCGGTTCATGGTGTTGTTGTCCTTCATTGTTGAAAGCTTAACCTTGGGAGCAATCAGTGGATTATACGCTGCTTTACAAGAGGCGACGCGTTCCAGCCATCCCACGCGACCAGTCCAGGCGTCCCTATCCAACAAAGTGACCTCCTTCTCCTTCTCCTGCAACCCTTAGAGTAGGCAACACGATTTTTTTTCTTGCTCTTTTTGTTGCTGCTGTTTTGCTTCACATTGTTCGTTAAGAGTTGTGAATGCATACAGTAAGCGTATATGTGTGTGTGTGTGTGTGTGAGTGAGTGTGTGTATTCGTGTGAATGTATGGCGTGTGTATGTGTAAGTTAAAACATAAATTTAACTGCAAGCTCATGGAGCCGTGTGACAAGGCCGCAGGAATTCAAAACAAAAGTTGCAACAAATACCAAACACACCATAAAGACAACAACAACAGCAACATCACCAACAGCAGCAGCAGCAACATAAATTGCAGCCGGGCCAGTCACCCCTCCAACCACCAGCAACAACTATCCTCACTTCTCTACTCCTCCTCTCGGCATGGGGCAAAAAGAATGACAGGAAACCGGATGTGAGTGCATGCCTTTTGTGCATGCAACGAATTATTCAGTTGACACACAGGATGTGTGCTTTGTTGTTGCTGGTTTTTGTTGTGCTGCTGCTGCTGCTGTTGCTGCCGTTGCTGCCGTTGCTGCTGCTGGCGCTGTGTTTATGTTTGCTTTCTCCTTCACTCTGAACAGAGCTGATTTTTTTGTTGTTGTTGTTCTGATTTTTTGTTTGTTAATTTCATAAAAGGTTAATTTTGCGACACAAAGTAATTTGCAGCAACTTTTGATGGGCAATTTTTGGCAAAAAATGAAAATCCAAAAGATTTATATTATAATTAAAAAGGTGCAAGAGATATTTGATGATGTCATTTAATTTACTTATTTTAATGAAATGTGTATATATTTTACCTAAATTTATTTTATTATCTTCATTCGATTAACCTTTTCGGGAAGATTGAAAATACTTTTTTTTTGTAGTTTATTGACTTTAAATGCCTAGACAAATCAAACAGCTTTGAAGCTGGGTAAACTCTTTTTATGTTATGTATCTTACCCATTAAATTTTTAAATTTATTAAATAAAGTTTTATACTCTATTTGCAAATGTGATTTGATTCACTTCTTCCTTATGGTGTCCTTTAAATCTTATACATATGAATGACTTCCATTCAGGAGGCTCTGGCGATTGTTATGGCATAGTATAATTCGACATTTACCCAATTAAATGTGTCCTTAATTTGAAACAAAAAACAGAGCCCAAATCTTGCATAACCCATGAAAAAGAAGAATATTTCAACACCCAGAAGTAGATTTGATGTTTCCTTAAAATGACTTGAGCATCTTTAAAATTAATGTGGAAATACATTATCCCGCTCCGCTCTTATCGTATCTGTCTGAGCGTATCATCTCGCTGGCTGTCAACAGATTGTTATTAAAAATGTTTTAATCATAATTGCAAGTTAACGAAAAGCGACTTCGTCTTTCACCACTTTTCTTTTGCCTCATTCATAAAAAAGAAAAAAGAAAATGCACTCATAAATTATGAATATGAATGCCGAGAGGTGTCCATGTGGGTTGAGTGGTTGGTGTAAGATGTAAGTCGCTGGCATCCCTCTCCCTGGGGTCCAATAATGTAAAGAGGCCGCCCAAGGCCAATGCCAATGCCAAGGCAAAGGCAAAGGCAGGGTTAATAGAAACGTTCCCACTCCAAACATTTTGCGTGTGTGTGTAGAGGTGGGCTGTGTGTGTGTGTGTGTGTACGCAAAAGTTATAAACATTTATGGCAGCTACTTAAAAATGTCAAGCGAAAAAATTATGATAATGATACGCGACATTTGAAAGCAATAACAATTTAGTTAGCACGCACTTTTTTTGATTACCCTTACTCCTTCTTACTTCTCATGCTTTTTCTTTTCCTCCTTTTTGGTTTCCTTTTCTTTTTTTTTTTGTTCTTGTTGTTATTTTTGTTTTTTATTTATGACTTTTGGCTTACATAAAAAATTGAAAAATTGCCTGCAACGGGTACGGGTACGGGTGCCTGGCACTCTTTCGAGTAAAATGAAAATACTTACACATGAGTGTAATAACAATAATCATAAAGCATGGCATTAGAGTACAAAAGGCAACAAAAGCGAAATTTGTAGCTTGATTGGCGACATACCGACCAGAAAGATATCCAGTAAAAGTTCCTTACAAAGTCTGCAACTTAAAAGAAGATTTATCCAAATTAAAGTGAAACCTGTAAAATTTAGATAGCGTTCCAATACTTAGAATAAAAAAATTGTAGTTTTTGTATATTTGTATTAATAATTTAAAAAAAAAATTGTTAAAAATTGTATGATAATTAAAGTTCAGTGGCTGAAAATATTTTTTAAAAGCCAAATGCTAAAAATTTTATACAAATTAAAAATTTGTTTAATAATATAAGCTTAAAATATGACATATTTCTTTTTATAAGCTGATTTTGTTAAATTTTTATAAATTTGAAATTAATTTTGAACATTTGTTTTTACTTTTTCTGCTTTTTAGAGGAATAATCTAAGTGAATCTGAATAGGTTTAGATAAACTTTAAGAGACCAAAGAATTAATATGATTGTTTAGCCATTTTGTTTAAACTTTTAAAGTGTCTGAGTAGTTCAGTTTACCTGTATCAAAGTGCCGGCATACCTTAGTTTTGATTTTTTAAATAATTTTACTCATATGTAAGCATAACTTCCTGCTTGCATGATGTAACTTGGCGTGCCATTTTATTTCGTCTAGAAATTTCATTTGAAATTAGAACTCAAAAAGGCTCGTCTAGCCACCCCCAAAAGAAAGTCTAGTCAAGGCTGTTCTAATTGTTTTAATAATAAGAAAATGTTTATAGGAAGTTCAACCTGAATTTCAGTAGACTCTTGCCAGCCACAATTGCAATCTAGTGTAAGAAGAGGGCTATAGAAAACTAGCTAACATTACAAGGTATTCTAATGTATTTAGTCAACATTTTTTATAGAGATTCTTGTTAAAAATTAAATTAAATATTTCAAAATGTGCCAAAAATTGACTATACAATGTAAAATTTTTCTTATATCTCTACTCATTATATTCGTCTTAATATGTGTCACTTGCATAATTGGGTAACTAAAACTGAAAAATTGCACCTTGACAATATAATCAATCAATGAACTTTAATAGGCAATTGGGATGTGGACACACCTCTAAATCAGACACGCTTTATATTGTAGATTTGGTAAATGAAGAAAATTCTTAGGAGTAATCTAACAAGAAATCTATCAAACAACATTATATTTAGCATTTAATATTAAGCATTTTTATGCTTATTTATGCTTAATATTAAATACTAAATCTAGCATTGAAAATGAATAATAAAGCAAAAATAAATAATTCTTGTGCACTTTAATCATATTGAAAAATTGTCACGTGCGAAATGTTACGACACAAATAATTGAACTATTTATTAAACAAAATAAAGTAGATGGAAATGATTGATGAAGGGGGAGTGGCCTGACCCGGCTTGCTTTGCTTCGACCTTTTAAAGTGAATTTGTGTTTTAAAATTATTCAATATTTTGTTTTGACAGCGTGCGAGACAAGTTAATCTTGTTTATATAGGCGTTTGATATAATTATGTTACAAAAACCTTTTCCTTCTTTAGGTTAAGATAAAGTTTTAACCCTGTCTCTTACTCTATTAATCTAAAAGAATCAAACAATCTTAGATTCTTGTAAAATTTTGGCAACACTCACTATAAGGTTGGGAAATTAAGTATAATGTAAACTTTAGGTTATTTAATGAGAAACCAATTTATTTTTTTTATTTATTACTTTAGAAGCGTCCCTTAATAAAGATTAAGAAAGAATAAATGTTTATAAGTTAGCTAGCAAAAAGACTATTTTAAAGTATAAAATGATTGAAAATTGTAATTACAAACATTGAAAAGTTGCTGCTTGAATTTGGCTATAAATATGTGGCCATTTTTCATGTTTCATTTGATTCAACTATCTCTATCTATGTCTATGCTTTATGCTATATAGGTTCTAAAGGCTATTTCATAGGGTTTTAATGCTGCTTCAATGGAATAGATAACCTTGCAAGCGTTTGGAAACTTCGGGGTATCAAAGTTGGCTTACTCTTTCATCTCAATCTCTCTCACTTTGGCCCCATTTTGGCACTTCCCGCTCAACTAAAGTTAACCAAGTAAATATAAAATATAAATCATTTTAAAATTAAAAACTTTAGCTATTACTTTACTTGTGTTTACATTTTCACCAAAGGGGATTGCACTTCCTTGCCACCCCCGCCAAAGACTCTGACAACCTCCCCAAAATGGTTCCGCTTGTTGGCTTGCTGGCACATTTTTCATGTCGATCAGTTGCAAGAACTCAATTCTGTGGCCGTTTTTAAAGAATTTTTAATTGCTTTAAAAACAAGTTGAATGCTGTTTTATTTATATTGGCGACGAGGCAAGAGGCATAGACAAATTCCATTAAACTTTTGGCTCCTAAACTGTGTCAAAGTTTCATCGAGTTTGGCGGATGCAGCAGTCGGTGGGTACCGATGGATGGAGGTGGAAGTAAATGGGGAAGGGAGGTTAGTAGGCTTGCTTCTTCCTTTCTTGGTCCGCTGGCTAAGGATAATTCACCAGAGAAAAGCAAGACGGTGGAAGGGGGGGGAGGCAAAAGATAGCAAGGGAGGGCGAAGCAAAGCAGAAAGTTTTTGTGCGCAAAGTAAACTCAACTGAATGAAATGAAAATGCCACAGAGGCAAACCCCATTTGGGTTTTCTACTGAAGCGGGAGGTGTTTTTTTAGGGGGCCAGTGATAAGGAGGGGGTGGGGGGGGGTGGTAGTTGGGAGGTCGGGCGAATGTCTGAGCTTCTTTGGTGAGCAATCAATTTCTGTTGACGTTGACAACAAGGCAAAAGTCCGGCCAAAGTCGAGACAGAGAGAGAAAGAGAGAAGAGACTCAGAGTCAGAGTTGGAGTCAGAGTCAGAGACAGCGTCAGATTCTGTGGGGCAACAAATCAAAGTCGACTCTTCTTAAGACGCCTGTCGAATTGTTCGGGGCGTTATTTTTTTTTCCTTTGCCACGCCTCCATCTTGTATAACTTAAGTCCTACTGCGGTTGAAGTGTATTTAAAAGTTTGATTAGTTTTTAATGTTTGTGAGAAGCAAGTTCCGCCGCCTTTCCGTTCACTTTACCCCTCCACTTACTATCAAGTAATTTGCTTCAAGTTTTTGCATTTTATTTCATTTCTGTGAACTTTATGTCCTCGCATCTATTTCTGTCTCTTTCTGCTACGCCCTGTATGTGTTTATCTCTCTCTCTCTCTCTCTCTCGCTCTCTCTCTGTTTCGGTAAATGTATGCATATTTATGCAAAAGTGAACTAATCACAAACATATTGCATAAAATAACAATTTCATAAATTGAAACAAATGTCTAGACTCATTATATTCCGCCCCCGTCGAAATATTTATGCAATGAAATTATGCAAATTATTTCCATTGTGCCTCTTTTGTTTATGTTTTTCTACCTCCTCCCCCCAACTTCACCCCCTGTAACCCACCGCTCTCATGAAAATGTATGTGTAGGCAAATGCCTGAAAATTCCATTTTAAATATTGAAAAAATTTTTTATCTTTTCAATGATGATAAATGGACTTTACACACAAAAGTCTACAACTAGAATATTTTCCATAAATACTCGTACTGCAGACCATCGATATAATAATAAATGCAATAATACTCTAATTTTAGCTAAATTACGAATTAGTTAATTGCTACTAAGCGATTTTGTTTGTAAAATACTCAGAAAAGATTATTTTCGACTATGGAAATATAATCTTTGGTTTTGGGTAGGATACTGAAGACTCAATGCATCTTTTGTATGCCAAACTGGTTTTTAAGGATAATGAATACATCAACCATTTTCCAAAACGACTATCAAAACTCTTTAATTTAATAAAAAAAAAACAACCAAAAGCGATTCTAATAACATAGATTGGAATTTTTGAAATTTTCCTGGACTGGGCGGCACGGAAAAGATCATAAAGGGTCAGGCACGCGTTTCGCTATAAAAAAGTGAATAAACCTTCAAATGATATGTCAAACAAAAAAGCTCTTTTATTCTACCTGTTCGATTTTCAGAATTTTTAGAAAGAGAATGTAAAAAAAGAAATTATATTGACGAGGATATTTATTGTCTTATATAAATAATATTAACCTAATCAATTGACCCATTTTAGACTTGCAAAAGCTTGCTAAACAAGTTTTAGAAGTGTTTTCTAGTTCTAGGGGAATGTTAGGAAAAATACGATCTTAATTAATCTTAGTGAAAACATAATTTAATTTGTTCTTATATATATTATAGGGATTATGGCATTGCATGAGCACATTCAACAACGGAATAACTCTAAGTACTTTATTAAAATTTTCATTTAATACTTGAAAAAAGTGTTGTCAGCAAATACAAACGAATTCGTAGAGAAAAAGTTACTTGTATGCTCATGTAATGCTCTAATAGGGACCTGCCGAACAAATAACAAATTTCTATGAACATTTTGGGGCAAAGTTATTACTTTCCCCATTCCATTTCTACTCTAAAATTCTACAAGTCGATGCTGACTATCACTGAGCCAATTGGAACGAGATCACTCACATTACAAAAAAACGTACAAAAGTGAATCTACCTCATAATATTAAGGCCTCTTCCAAAATATCTCATTCTGGCATACACTAATCGATTAAAATTATTAATTTAAATTGTTATAAAATTAAGAGTGTTTGGCTAATGCATTCGGTTCTATAACTTTTCTCATAATGTTAATTTGCTTATAATTCTATATTAATTTAAATGCCGAATAAATTCAATTTATTTTAAAGTTTAATATTCTTTGTCATTGTAAAGCATTTGCCACATTTGCTTGGTTAATTTGATTTGGTTAGTTGAGCATTTAAATTGAGTAGCAAAACAATTGGAAATCTAATTTAATTTGCCAATGCTCGTCGCTTGTCGATACGTACGAACAAACAAATGTATATATATGTATATATTAGAGCTGGGATACTATCGATAGTGGCCCCACTCGATAGTTTCGCCTCCGATAGTTTAAACTATCGATACTATCGATAGTACTATCGGAAATTTTAAACTAATAAATTTTAATTTTTGGCAAACAAATTCTATATATTTTGTCTAAAAAAAAATAAGAAAAATAAAAAATTCAAATGTCTTAATTTTTAAAAATAAAAAATTATATTATTTTAAATGTGTGTGATGTAACTTAAAATATATATTTTTTCTGAGATCATATATTTCATTTGTTTCTCGCAACTATTTTACAAACATAATATGTTTTAAAATAAAAAAAAATGTACCATTTCAAATGGTTTCTTAAGTTTTTAAATGTGTGTAATGCAACTTAAAATATTAATTTTTTCAGAGATCCTATTTCATTGATCAAACATAATATGTTTTGAAATAAAAAAATGTACCATTCCAAATGGTTTCTTAAGTAAGAAATTGTTATTTTCACAGCTTTAGTTTAATTAGTCTCGTCGTTTATCCATTGGTTTTTTTTGCAGGAATATGAGTTGGTTCACATATTTTTCCTTCATTGCAGCTCGCCGGTCTGTTATTATGGCACCCGCCTTGCTAAATATGCGCTCCGATTCTACGGAGCTTGCCAATGTACCAAAAAGTTAACACTTTTTCACTTACACGTGTCTATTTGCACTCAAACTCATTGAAGCACCGATAGTCACTATCGACAAATTACCATCGATATATCGGACTATTTAATACTATCGATAGTATCGATAGTGCCATCGATAGTTTTCCCAGCTCTAGTATATATATATATATATATGTATGTATTTCTGGTTTTGTTTTTTTCTCTGGTTCACATGGCGTATGAACAATGCGGCTTGTTTATTGCTTACGCTCCCACAGAGAAGCATAAAACACACGCACACACACAAATCCACACACACACAGCATCATTATCAACACTTACACAAACAAATATAGTGAAAGTAAGAAGGAGCTCTATGAAAAGGAAATGCCGAAGGAGGCAGAGAAGGGAAAGGGAGGCAAAAGGAACTGCTCTTAACTACTTTCTGCACGTCTGCAGATAAAATCGATAAATTCCTTTTCGTAAAACGAATTAGGAAACTAATTGACTTGGATTTCGCTTAAAGAATCTCACATAAATCGTGAGCTTAAGCGTGATTCTGGCATTTGCGGGAACAGCCATGACTGTTCACCGACAAGGCGGGGAAGGGGCAGTTGGAAGGCAAGCCGAAAAAATGGAGCAAATTCTGTTTGCTTTTTGCACTTATTTCTATATATATAATGATTTAGAATTTTAATTATGAGCGTCGCCTGTTAAATGTCATTAAATGTGAAACATTTCTCCCCCTTGAAACCATCTACTTCATATCCACTCCTTCATATCCCTGCATATCCATCCTCCATTTCCCACTTATCGTCATCATTCAAAGTCAGCGAAGCGTTGACAAACTAACAAGGCGCAAATATTATGCTCACATTTCCTGCCTTTCAATTTAATTTACCACAAACACCCACACACACACCCACACACACACCTACACACACACACACATGCATACAGATATATGCACCAATGTTCCTGCAACATTTATGCCCCCCTCCCTCACTAAAGTATCTCCACTTGGCCTGCTACCTGTGTGTCTGACTATCAATGCTGGCATTTTATGCTCGGCTTATTTGGGCGGATGTGTGACAGTTGCCACAAGAGGAAAAAAAGAAGAAGATAGTTTGGAGGTGTGGCATATCCCAACTCGTTGACAAGAGCTAAATCACAGCAATGTGCAGGAAATTGGGTTAATTTACAGAGAGATAAGCGACAAAATGATTTTATAATTGATTATTGATTTTAAAATGAGTGAGTAATAAGTTGTATCTGGTCAAAGTTTAGTTATTCTTGGACCGTATGCTGTCAAGATTAATTCGAGGAAGCCCAGCCATAGCCAAGCCAAACTGGACTGACTTAAAATCATTTTCGTAATGATTTGCATTTTTAATAAAAGATTTATTAACAATAAACAAAACTTGTTGGTTTTTTTTTGAGGTAAAAATTTGTTTGACAGCTCTTGTTTACTCCTTACCAGGAATTTATTTGTTCGACTAGTTGGTACAGCCATCGTTTAGCCCACATGTTACTTGGGCTGGCAAAAGTGGACAATGTCATGTCCATGTAAATAAACTAGGCCTTAGACATACTCTACCTAGCCTACCTGTAGTCAAAAATCTGATCCTTGTTACTAAAGATGTACTGATTGGTTTTTATTTCTTGTTATCCCTACATGTTCGATGCTAGAGTTGGGCAGCGAATTCGCCACGCTCCACTAACCTAGCTAAGGATCGATTAAGAAAAAAAAAATAGAAATATATTATTGAAAGCGAGTCCGTTCTTATTAAAATAAACTTTTCTTCTAGATCATCTTGCCATTAGCTTAAACGAAGTCCTAAAATATGAAAGTCACTTTATACTATTCATAAAAACTCTTATGAATTTTTAAAAGGGTATAATCAGCTCTGCATCTAAATTTTTAAACGCGAAGCGAAGAACTAAGAGACTTATTTTTTGCAATTGCATTTTAGCAAAATATTCAATTAAACCGGCATGATTGAAATTGTTAGCTGTTTGTGTCCACTTCACAGTCTTCGCCCTGGGCAAATTCTTCTCCTGACCTAGCCTAAATCCGACTCAGTATACTAGTTGCATTTTCGGATTAGTCATATTACTTTCCTTTTTGTCGATCCTGAAAACCTAGAGACGATCTCCGAAAGAGATCGAAATATGTTAAAAAATCAAATAAAAAAAAACCCTTTTGTCTGATTGATTTACCTCAAGCCGGCCAAGGTTTGATAAAAGTGATATTTTTTATTCTTAAATGACAAGAGTTATCGACGTAAAGGATTATACATACATATGTAACACACTTTAACTCGACTTAACTGCGACTCCCTTAGCTTCATACCACGATTTGAATTCTCTTGTGATCTTTGCTATTTTTTGGATTTCAGATTGCAGCAGAGATAGAGACAGGGCTTATAAGATCAGTTTGGCACATTCGAGACTTATGTTCACTTTAGTTGTTTAAAAATATTTCTGGCATATTATGGTTGGCCGTCTAATTACTTGTGACTTTGCCTGTTTTGTTCAAGCTTTTTGTTTCTTAAGACTTAAACTATAATAACGAACTTTTAGAAACATTTTCATAAACATTGCTCGTTGATAATTTTTTTAATTGAAAAAATTTGCCTATTTCATTTTTCAATTTGAAAGCAAAATCTTTTCTTTTTTCTCTTATTTCGTTTGCCATTTTATCTCTTTCTTTTTACTTTCTAGTTAGTTGACAGAAATTGCGTTTCGTATTTATAAATTCATATGCAATTGCTGCGATTTTTCTTTTTTTCTTTTTTTTTTTTTTATATTTTTGCTCAAACTCATTTCATTCGTGCCTTCGTGCCACTTTCAAATTGCAGCAAACATGCAAATATATAATTTTAATAAAGTCCTGGAGAACAGGACTTCAGTTGAGCCTTGTGAGTCTCCGAGTCGTGCTTGCAACTTGCAGCTCATCAAAAATGCCAACCGAAAAAGGGAAGTCCTGTTTTACTTGGCGTTGCATTGCCCTAACTTACCTACCTACCAACCCTACCCCACCTGCCCAAGTCATTTGACAAGCTGTTGTTGTTCATTTGCTGACAGGTGCATGAAGTTAGAGCAGGAGTAGGAGTAGGAGTAGAAGCAGAATGGCGGGCGAAAGCAAAATGTGAAATATGAATTTTATGTACCAGGAAAATATTTTTATGTAGATTCTTTTCAATGAGTGCAATTTATATGCAATTTTTCTTGACAAGTGGAAGTTTGTCTGAACTCTCTCTCATAATGAGCGGAGATTGGTTGAGAGTTGAGAGCTAATGTGTTGTTATGTTTCAACAATATATGTAGTATATAAATGGCCCTTCATTCGTATCGATCTAATGGACACACACACACACACACACATAGCTAAAGAAGATACAATTTTGCTCTACATTTTTACAATTTTATTTCAGTAGCCATTTAGTTGGTTAAGTGAGAGTTGCAGCCACACCCCTATCTAACATTCAATGCAACCGAACAAAGGACAAATTGAGAGAGAAAAAGAATAAATAGGTATACATGTACACACATATATAAAGATATCTATGTATGTATATATATGTATATGGTAGCTAACTAAAGAGAAAATAGCCGTGAAGTTGTATGTTTTGCAGTTCAGTGCATTTTGCTTATTGTTGCTACAATTTTTTTTCCCCTTTTTATTTTTGAAGTGCTCTGCCCTCTAACCAAATGGATGACTGCAGACTGGATCCAACAGATTCTGCCGCCGCCATTGCCCATTGCCCATTGCCCTTCTACTATAGCCAACAACTGCCCTGCAAAACATACCACACCAGCTTCAAGTGGAACCAATTGAGTTTCTACAATTTTATACAAAATGTAGCCTAGACCCATTTCAGACTTTAGTGCGGATAGCTTCAATGGACACTTTGTTTCAAGTGCAATTTGTAGCATCTGGCAACTAGACAAACTAACGCACTTTACTCTTTAAAGCCTTAGATCTTTGACAACAAACAACTGACAGCTTCAGAAAATAAACAGGAATTCTGAATGTGCTTTATTAAGTAGCTCTATCATAACTGAAGTCATTTAATTTAACTTCTTAAAATCTTATTCTTGAAAGTTGATTCAAGAAATCAGATATTAAAATGCTATATCAATGTAATTGATTATTTTCATAGTTAGTTTTTTAATGAATTTTTGCAAATTCCGCAAGCAGTTTGTGCTTTGAAGCTCAAAAAACAAACAATTTTTAAAGTTTTCAAATAAAAATGTTTATTTAAAAGCCACAATTATTTCCATCTCTATAATTCACAACGATTAAAAACAATTATCGAACTTCCCATCTTACTTTAGATATTATACAATACTTAAACTGTTCTTATGAACAGAATTTCTGTAATTTAGAGGGAGGATATAAAACCCGGCTCCTCGCTTCGAACAGAATATAACTTTTTTTTCCTTTCCCTTGTATTCCTAATCTCTGAGAGGTTGGGAGTTATCTTTATTACTTATCTTTATTTGGTACTTACTACAAGGAATACTTAAGATGATCTTAGATACAAATTACCACAGGTATCTCTGTTTTTGACAAAATATTATTAATAAATCAAGATGAAAGGGTCAACATTTTCATGTTTATCATGTGGTTATGCTTACCCTTAAGGATTCATGTATAAAAAATATTAAAAAAACTTACTTGGCCTTAGACGTTTTATTTCTGACGAAAAAAACCTGTACAAATATTAACATCTCAAATAATATTGCAATCAAAAGTGTCAAAAGATCTATTAAAATTGCTGATGCTAGTCAGCAAATGTATAAAGCCAACTACACTTGTTTAAAAAATCAAATGAAAACTTATAGAGAAGTACACAAAACTTTCAAAAGCCATTAAACCTATTGCC
This sequence comes from Drosophila nebulosa, assembly GCA_024703675.1. NCBI lineage: Eukaryota > Metazoa > Arthropoda > Insecta > Diptera > Drosophilidae > Drosophila > Drosophila nebulosa. The sequence continues at coordinate 2,174,157 of CM045724.1, read as the reverse complement.
AAACCTTTTTCTTATTTTTTCGCTACAATTTTTCTTCACATAATTACAGTACTTATATTTGTATATAAGACAGAATTTGAAGTTTTATGTAATATTGCGAATTTGCCAAACGAATCTCATCTAATAGAAACTGTGCGACAGAATTTAATGACACTTAACTTCTGTCAATGCAACACACACACACACACACATATATATCAAACTTGCCATAGACTAAAAATGGAAGCGAAGCGAATATTCCCCACCAAAAAAAAAAAAAAAAAGAAAAGGCAAAAAAAAACGAGTAGATGAAAATGCAGTCCAGAGGAGGGAAGAGGGTTAAATGCAGTTGGTTTGGGTTAGATGGGGAGTGATGGAGCTGGTCTGAGGTGGGGAGTTGAAAAATGTTTCCAAGTTAAATGAAGCGCATCAAACGTCAGTCGATAAATTTAAAAGCCAAAGCTATTGACTTGCAAAAATAAAAGCAAATAATGCTCTGACCAAGTAGTTGGAAAGGGGTAGTTGATAGCTGGTGGAAGGTGGTGGGCAGATCTGAGTGTGGGGTATTGAGGTGGCGTATTGAGGTGTGAGGCAGCTGCTATATACTGTGACATTTTGCTGACAGCACAAAAGCAGCATCAGCAGCAGCATCGGTAGACGGAAGTCCAAGTGTTGACAGCGTTCTCTATGGAGCGATGAGAGAAGCCAAAAGAAAAAAAAAACACAGAGAAGATAAAGTAGAGGAACAGAGTGACTGGAACGAGGACGAAGACGAGGACATGGTGATTGGCTACTTAACTCTTTGGCCAACTCTCTTTCTCTTCTCTAAAAAACACTCAATTTCTATCTCACTCTTGTCGCAAGCAGCTGCTATCGAAAGGTGGGCATATATGTATCCCTATGTAACATATATAGCAGTGGGCGTGGCACCCCATATGTGTGTGTGTGTGTGTGGCCCTTGACAAACTTTGTCTTTTGCATGCTGTCGAAAGTTTTATAGAAATTCAATTTCTATTACTATATCTAGTCGTTTTTTTTTCATTCTGTTGGCTGGAATGTTGCATATGTCGTTGAGTTCGATTGAAACAATAAATTTTGAACTAAAAAGGTCCCACCGTATCCATATCGAGAGCTTTGACCTGTTTGAAAAGAGTGTTGAGGCATAAAAAGGATCAAAAAAAAGTTACTCCTTTTATAAAGTTTAACTTTGCAGAGTCCAAAAATTTTGTTTTAGACTAAATCACATATCAAATTTTCAACAATTTTTGCTGCAGATGAAAAAAGGCATAACTTGTTGGAGACTGGAAAAAGCAAATGATTTAGCAAAATCGAGTTTTCAATCGGCATATGATTTAGGAAAGTGATTTTAGATTTTCACTTTGTAATTAGCTTAAAATCTTCAATAATTGGGATTAGTTAAACATTTAATTATATTGGGCGAGTCTCTGAAAATTGAAAATAAAAAAATATGTTTACTTTTTTTTAAGTTTAATTTATTAATGATGCGATGGAATCGATGGATCGCAATATTTCTTACTACATTATAATGAAATTTATTAAAATCGATTTGGGACTATTTATTGCCGAAAAGTAGGCAACAAATAATTATATTATATTTTGGTACTTTCCTTTAAAACACTTTGGTTGCCCCCGCAAGTTGCAAGAGTCTGAGCATATGGGGATTTATATATGTATATATTATCATGTCTAATCTGTTACCTAAGGTAATCTCTTTAAGTTGTTTCTTGCTTTAACCATAAAAATCTACCAAAGTCTACAAATCATTTTCAAACATTCTATGAGGACTTTGGTAATCGAGTTAGAGTTCCGTAGTACTCTAATTAAACCAATAGAAGTCCTTCATAATCTTTTGTCTATTTGTTTATATGTACAAAAATCTAATAATGAAATATGCATAAAAGCAGCTTATGATCAGTAGAATTTATATTTAGCTTCTGTCAGAACTTAAGTTTTCAAGCACATAATAATAGGAGCTACTAATCTTGTTATAACAACAGACGAAGCTTTTGTTTAGTTCACTATTACAATTTGGTTTTGTCTCTTAAAGAGCTTAAGCTCTTCAGTTACAATTTCTATTATTATTACTATAATGGTCTTATTGAACGACAATGAATGCATAGTTCCAAGGCCTATTAAACAGCAAAACAGGTCAATTGAAATTGAAAATCCTATCATTTTCCCTGTCCAACGTTTGTGAAACAAAACTATTTAATAAGCATAAAAATTGCATAAAGTCCAATTAAAGACGCCAAAAGTCGTTCAGCCTTTCAAACACTGTGTATTCGATGTGAAATGTCCTTTATTTTATTCCACCCACACTCGTACACGCACAAACACACACACACACACACACAGGGACACTGACACCCACGTATGACCGCCAGGGGACGCCACTTCTCTAACATCGTTTTCAGCTAATGAACTTATTTCGCATTTCGAATTCAAATTCAAACTCCACTCATTCTGCCTCACTACCTTTCTATGTATCTCTCCCTCTGCCCCTCTCTCTCTTATCTCTCGCTATCTCTCTCTGTCTCTCTTTCTCTTACTTTTGCTTATAGCAACTAATTTGGCTTATTACAATCAACTGCCATTAAACAATCGATGCTGCTAATTGTAAGCAAAGTAAAGAAAAGAGGAGATAGAGGTAACAGGAGGCAAAGGACCGAGCACGCGGAGAGTTGAAATTGTGCACGGCGCAATCGCAATTCGAGTGTGAACGAGGTCATTAATTAATTTAACTTTTTACAAGGCGAAATGCAACTACAAAGAACTTCAATTAAATTTCAAATTTCACAACTAGAACCAAGGTAAACTCATAAAAGTGAAAAACAAAAACAGAATGAAAGCTAAAACAGCAGCTGAACACAAAATTCCTATACCATAGTCTGCCTATTTGAATTAAAGGTAAAGTTGGTTTCCACTTATATCAAACAAACAGTTAAGGTCTATATAAAAAAGCCAATTGAATTCTATTGTTTATCCTTAATAAGAAGAAGTTTCTAGTTCTCTGCATTTCAAAAAAAAAAATAAGGTCTTGGACAAGAAGCCTAATAAAATGGGCAATCTTGCTGTTTGGTTATTCTTTTAAAATATATTGGAATTGGAGTAGTTTTTAAAGTAATGTGTGACTGATCTGATGTTTAGATTTTCATTGAATTTGAACATTTTTGTTGAACTTTTTGTGGGAATAAAGAAAGCAAGCCCATTAAGTCATAGTTATTGCCTCCTTTTTCCATTTTCAGCTGCAGTTGTTGTTATTTGTCATGTTTGTATGTTTAGTGTTTGTTATTAATCAAATGGATGAATGTGTCCTGGTCCTTTTTCGTTTTTCCTTTTTCGTTTTTTGGTATTGTTACTGCCGTTTGCTGTCTCAGCAGAGCAAACAAAGCGCGCAGCAGTTGTATAATAAATAAAATTGAGTTGAATGACTTGCATGCTCGCTATCTCTCTCTCTCTCTCTCTCTCTTTCTCACTCACTTTCTCTTCTCACTTACTCTCATTCTCATTCTTGGTCTCATTCACTTGTTGTTTAGGAAAAATGTCAAGGCAAGTTCTCAACTGTAGCCCAACTTAACCCAAAAATGCAGCAGCTACAACAAATATTTATTTAGTTCTTCTGCGGGCAGTGCACACATACAAACACACATAAACGCATATACATATATAACACAGTGCGTATGCGCAATTTATTTAAGCAGATTTATGGGACATTCCACACTAGGCCAACTCGGCTCTTATAAAGCTTTAGTATTTATTTGCTTTTCATTTAGCAATGCGAACAATTTTTAGTCCAGCGATTAGCTGAAAGATACTTGTGTAGAGGATGCAAGGATATGCATTCATACTTATTCGTTTTTATATATGTTTACAAGTTTTATGTATGTATCTATCTCATATGTTCATTTTAAACATGTTTCAATTTTCCAAAACGAAATTTGACATAGTTTTCTCTTTGTAAAATTCTTAGTTATCCAATTTCTTAAGCATTTCGATTACTGATTTTATATTAATGTTATTTATTTTGAAGATTTTTACATTATTTTTAACGTTTAACTCGTTGGGAATAATTTTTACCTCAACACATGGGCAAGAATCCAATTATTATGAGAATCTTAAGGATCTCATTCCTAGGCGAGGACTAAGAACATTTTGGCTTATATAAATATAGCATATAAAATCGTTGTCCTTGCTGCAAAAAATATCCTTCTCTTTTTTGCACTGTAATAATATTGAATGTGAAAGTTAAGAGCAAATTAAGCGCAAGGTTTTGTAAATCTTTTGACTAGTAGCCTTTAAATAAACATAATATGAAAAGCTTATGATGCGTGTAATGGTAAAATAGTTTTAGTTAGCTATAAGGCAAGTAGTCTTGATATCTATTTGCATTATTTTCTTTCAAACAGAATATTTTATATTTCATATAAAAGTCACCAAAATGTTTTTAACAGTCAAAAAAGATGATTTTTTGATCTCAAAAAGCATGCCAACATATTTTATTTTGGTATTTATTAAATTATACTTCGTGGATTATAAGTTTTATCAACTGAGACTTTCTCTGCTTTAATATTAACAGCCAAATTGATTTAGCCACTTTCGCCTGTTTGCCTGTATAAGAGCCGAAGCCATCAAATTTTGGTATGCTTTTTTTCCAGTTTCAGTTTATTCAACAAATTGTCACTCTTTTTCTCCGAAGAAGAGAAAACCTCAAAAAAAAAAAATTAAACTAATTGTGGGAGTTAAAATCTAGATAATTTATGCTAGTTCAATATTCAGATCTCGCCAAAGGGAAAGATATGAGAAGACATCAAGCTACTGACTGATTTTCATATAAAATTCTGATACGGTTTATGGTTATGTGTAATTATAACCACGAATTTATAAATCATGCAGAGACAAAAGGCAGAAAAGAAAATTAAGAAAGGAATGGAAAAGAAAAGAATTAAGAAAATAAATTAATAGAAGTCAAGTTATTCTTTGCTTTATGAATGGTTGGATATTCTGGCTGCTGATCTGCCATGAAATGAACGAAAATGCAGCTGTTAGTGCTGTTGCTGGTGCAGTTATCGCTGCAGGAGTCGCTGCAAGGATCTGCGACAGGACAATAGAAGCTGTCAACCACAATGAGGAGTTCCTTGAATAGGCGTGTAGTCGAGTGGAGTGGCTGCCGGTGGAGACATGTGTATGGGTGTATGTGTGTAGGTGGAGTCAGTCTGGCTCGCTTAGTGACATGTGCAGCCTGCATGGCATAACAGAGCCAAGGCAAACAATAAAGGATAACATTTACACAAGCCAACCACCCAACGACCCACACAACCACCAGCCCATCGTACACACATATGCATACAGATACTCATGCAGCCAGAGAAGGGTCATAAAATCCCTTGGCCAAGTTTGCTTTTGTCCTCGTCATCGTTGCAGTCTGTACTTTGCCTCGTACCACTCTTGCATTGTCTTTATGCCGGTTTAATCTGTGTCAAAAGGCGTGAGTTATTACAAACCAGCCTCGCCCACCGAGCAGCAGCAGCAGCAGTTCAGCTCAGTTCAGTTCAGTTTAGTCTTCACATTCTCCTCCTTCTACCATACATGAGCGAGATAGAAAGTCTGGCCAAGTCAAAGGTTTATCTTTAGTCAACGGCTTTTGTGTTTCTGGCATAATCAGCTCTCGTTGATCGGTTGTCCATTTCGAGGACCTAACTAAATGTCACATGCTGCCCCTGATAATCTCTACATCAACAGCTTTCATCTCTGTATTCCACTTCATTTAGGCTGCGAGCCAACTTAATTAATGCGAGGGCTTTTTAAAGAGTTCAGACATGATGAGATTGTAATAATGTAAGGAATATATAAGAGACAAATAAATGTTCAAAGAACTAAGGAATCGACTGAACCAAACTTTTTTTTTTATGGTATCAGCAGTCCTCGGTAGATAAGTTGTCTAAATGGACGATTCGGCTTGGGGTATTCGGGATAGTGTTTGGATGTAGTTTTCATCAAAGTTGCCTCACACTTTGAAGTCGGTGCCACTTTTTGTTTTTTCATTTAATCCTAAGACTTTTAAATACGCATTTTAATAATTTTATTAACATAATCAACTCGTTTCTTAATAGTTACTATTGTTTCTCCAATCGATACAGCATTGGAAATCGTGTAAAATTAATGACATTTTGAGCTTGCACATTTTTGCATAGCTCGTTATTGTGAATAAATAGATGAGTCTAACATTTTTATAACGTTATAGGTCTTCATACCTTTTGTCGTTGCAAATCTAAATATTTTGATAAGTATAGTTCAAACTGTCTCCTGTTTCTCGAGGTAATAAATGGTAATCAGTTGAAGATAATTCTCTAAACTAGGTTGAGTTTATTGTGGAATACTGTTAAGCGGATCATAGTAGCTCACTTTGATGAAATTCACATAGGTAAAAAAAGATTCTCGTGCTTTAACTTTCATATATAATCCAGATTAGATTAAACATAGATGAATCACTTGCATTCGATTTCTTCTAAGAGTCAGACTGTTTATTCTTGGGTCTAAGTTTGCATATACTTTTTTAAGGTAATTATGCTTGAACAATTTAATTGAAGTAAAATATGTTAGAGGTTCTCTGCTTATCGATTTAGGCAACTAAACAACACCAACTTTCGTATATGCAACCAACAGCTTCAATTTGACATAATTTAGGGACTAACTCAAAAGTAGTAGCCGTAGTTTTTTTTTTTTTTTTTGTTTGTTCATTGCCCGCAACTTGAGGAAATGTGATATGTAGATAATGCATATTTACCATTACTTTGAGCTCACCTTCAGAGGAAAATGCACAATTTTTGCTGCACAAAATGATTTTGTCCTTTCATTTCGCTTGTCTCTCTCTCTCTTTCTCTTACTGTCTCTTACTCGGTTCCAGTTTTCCTCTCAGACAAGCATCATACATAACATAAATTTTCTTGTAAACGAGTCGACTGAAAGGAATATTCTATGCATTTTATATTATGCTCACAGCTAAAGGCTATATACCACACACACACACACACACACACACACACACACACACACACACACACACACACACACACACACATACATACATATACTGGGCACCAATTTGATGCATCTTTCTCTATGTAATATATTCATATGGAACTCTTCTCTGACATTTTCCATGCGTGGCAAAGCATTCCTCATGTAAATAAGCCGAAAACAGAAATCCAAAATTAACAAAAAAAAAAAAAAGAATGAAAGGTTTTCCTGAATGTTTTATAGTTAATATGCTAATTTTCCTCTTAGTCTAGACGTCTTAAGTAGATGAACCAATGATGGTAATAAGTTTCAAAGAAATGCAAACTAAAGCAAAGAAGTTGATATGCAATTTTGGAGAATCAAGAATGTTTGAACTTAAATCAACCAAAGACAGATTCACCAAGTTAATCAATAAACTCTTAATTGATAATGCCTGAATATTAAATTAATTTTTTAAATTTCTTAGAGTTCTTCCTACATCTCACTTCCATCGGCTCAAACTTTTTCTATGGATTCCCGCTCCGAAAAAAAAGACTATGCTATAACTTTTTGGTCGATCTCTCATTTCTTTTTTGCCATTTTATATTTTGTTTCGTTTTTGTGGGGGAAGCGAAGACATTGTTGTTGCAATTCCTGTTTCGAAATTGGCTTATTTGGCTTATTTTTTATGTTGCCCCTCCCATCGTTGCTTTGCCGCCGCCCATTTTTGGCCTTTGTTGTGTAATTGTTTTTGAAAGGGGACACACAGTAGGCGGCAAAAGTTAACGTCACATTGTACGTAGTTGTGTGTTTGCTGGCTGGCCACCAACTTTCAACATTCAACTTTCAACTGAAGGAATGAAAGAAGAACAACAGCAACAACGACAACGACAACGACGACGACGACGGCGACGACGACAGCGACAACGATGACGATGAGGACATTAGCGGCAGCAACTGTTTTGAGTGCTCCATCCTGTGTCTGTCCTTTCAAGTGGCATTCGAGTGGCAGCCATTGTGCACCATTATGATGGAACTTTGTGTTGCAAAATGCAAATATTTGAAAGGTAATTGAATTTGAACTTTCTCGTCTCGATACGATACGACGACGACTGGCATCGGTTTGCTTAAAGTGCCACCATTCATATATATTTGTACATACATTCATAAATACATACATTAAAGTGAATGCCCATTTCCGAAAAACCAGAAATATCAAATATTTACCAAACGGCTTACATGTTTTGTATTTACACGAGTCCAATTGGTCAACACAGACACAAACAACAACAACAACAACACAGACCCAACAACTCCACCCACAACACACTTACACAAAACTGTTTGAACTACAAATTACTTCTATAGTATACACTAACACAAAACTACAAACTGAAAAATTTTAGACTGGTTATTTCTTAACAAACATCAAAAGCTTATTTACTTTTGCTTCTAAAATTTTGATTCTGAACAGAAAATCCATTTCTTAGAGAATCCTTTAAAACGCGAAAGAGTTTTATGTCTCTTGAACAGAAGGACTCTTTGAAAAGATTACAAATATGAACATTTAAAACATAAACCAAAATTGTTTGGTCAAAATTAAGCAGCTTTACTATACTTTGAATGTGACAACATGACGTATGAGTAACATTTTATTGTAGACTTTCACAAAACTTTATAGGGAATTTCAATTCTAGTAAAATAACAAAACCAGCCTAAATTACTTATATAGATATACACACACACACATATATAAATATGTATGTACGGCAAACAGGCCCTGAAGGTTTTGATCTCCCTTTCACTCCGACAGTCACTCAGAGATGCCGCAGGTGCAGTGAACAATAAATTTTGTTGAAAATAAACAATTATTCAGACATGATTGGGCTTGTGCCAATCTCAATGGAAATATTCTTTTCATTTTCATTAAATGCTCGGCTCTGCCTTTTCATGTAAAGGTCAAGGTTTTTGTTTATTTGCTCAGGGCAAATGAGGTGACATTTATTTTGAATACCCCAAGCTACGATATATTAATTTAAGACTGCTGCTTTTATTGTTTGAATTTGCAGAACATTCGTCTTCTTAGAAAATTATAGGAAAAGTTCTGAGTATTCAATTTTATAACTGTCTATTGTCTACGTTGGCTTGGCTTAAAAAAAAACGATGCCGTTTAAGGTATTTGTATTAAAAATGTAACCCAAATTGTACACTTTGCATTTTGGCATTCCATATCAAACTAATCCGTCTTCAATCGTGTCATTTAAACCAGTTGAGTCATGCCTTTATTAGTAAGAGCCAGAGGTATGTTAAGTGGCCTCAACTGCAGTCTGACAGAAAAGTTTCGGCTTAATGTAGTTTTGAATCCTTAGTTGAAATTTTCGGATTGGTTTATTCTATGATTTGGACCATATTAGAGGACAAGCAGTACGAGTTTGTAGGCATCGATCTCGTAGATGCAAAAACCAAATATGACCTGTTGTTTTTAAAAAGAATCGATACGAAATTCTCTAAATTGTCGGAAAATTACTTTAATATTTTAATAGTGGAATCAGCAGGTACATAAATCAACAACTACAGTGCTTATCATATTTATAACTCACCCAGCAGCTTTAAACTTTGAACCAATTTTAACAATACTTTTAAGTTTTTTTAAAAAAAAATTTGAATTAGGAACTCAGGAGTCATAAAGCGGTCTAAACTGACCAGCCATGTTGCTAAGTCACCGCAATGATGTTCGACTTGACTTTGCCGAAAGACATACTGCGACCGTTTGAATAATCCTCATTTGCCTTACAGGATATTTATAAATGTTTACCCAAACAGGTCACATTTTCTAATGAGAAGAAATTTAACCTGGATGGTCCTGATGGGTTTAATTCTTATTGGCATGATTTCAGAAAGGATCCTATGTGTTTTTCAAGGAGAAACTTTGGAGGTGGCTCCGTCATGATTTGGGGAGCATTTTTTTCATTTGGTACCATGGAATTGAAGTTTGTGACGAGCCGAATGAAGAGTAACAAGTATGTTTAGACTCTGGATAGTAGTCTCATTCCATTTTTAAGGGAATTTCGTGAGAAACCAATGGTTTTCCAACAGAATAATGCCAGAATGCATGTGAGCAGACGTACGAAGGAGTATTTGGAGGAACGTCATGTTGATGTCCTTAAATGGCCAGCATGTTCTCTAGATCTCAACCCGATAGAATAGGCTAATAAACGACAATTTGGGACAGTTGGAGACCTGAAAATGCAAATTTTAAATGAATGGCAAAGTCTCAAAAAGGACCTCTTACCAAATTTAGTGGCTTTAATGGGAAAAAAAAGTTTTTAATTAACTAAGGCAAATATTAATATTCGTTTTTTACCATTCAGCAAAGGTTTCGGATTTTTTTGACCAAAATATGAAATTGGGCTATAATTTTGATACAGCAAATGGGAGCGTTTGTTTCTTTGTTTTTACTTCTTTTCAATCGTCAATTAGAAGTAAAAAAGTTGTTTTGCACTCATGATTCAAATATTGAGCTACTCATTTTTCAAGATTTTGAGGGAATATGTAATTAGCGAAAGATTTTCTGCCAATGTACTTTTTTCGTTTAAGAAGAAGAAAAATGTGCCCATTCAGGCTACATTTATGATGAAAAAATAATAACAAGAGAAAAAGAAAGAATGGATAACAAACTCCAGAACTCTTTTTTATTTGTTTTTTTCTTCTATTTTCTATTTTTTTATTCTCCATTCAATTTACTTAGACAAATGAGAAAAATAATTGCAATAAATTAAAAATGCCATGGACATTTAAGACACAAAAAAAAAAAAAATGTGGTCAACTTCCTAGGAGCAGTCAACTCATCTCTTTATGCCACCGCCACAATTGTTCCTTAAGAGTTAAGGGAAGCAAAAGCATAAACCTGGCTAAGAACTGGCGAGAAATGCAAAAAAGAAAGACGCAACCAGATGCCGTTGCTGTGCATCTAACCAGAAACCAGGATGAACTGCCATTAAACGCAAAAACCAAACTTAATTAGCACAACAACAAGAAATTACTCCATCTCTCTATTGTTTTCTCTGTCTCTGTCTCTGACTCTCTCTTCTTCTCTCACTCTATCTCCATTTCCAGGTTCTCTTTGAAGGTGGCGCATTGCAGGTGGCTCCTTGTCTCATTCGTTGCTAACCAACAACTTTTATCCTCGACCACGTCAAACGGCAGCTCATTTCAAGGTGCAAAAAGCATTTGCTTCTGGTAATTTCCTGAGGCAAAACAGAAAAAGAACAAAACAGCAACAACAATGGTAAAAAAAAATGATGAAAGAAATAGAAATTCCATTGAAATAAAATTAAGTTTCTCACAATTGGCACATAAATAAATGTTGCTGCTGCTCAATTACGCAAAAGATCAAAGAATATTTTACAATAAAAAGGACAACAAAAGCCTGAAGACATTTTCAAAAGACTGCAAAACTTGACGCAATTTATGTCGTTACTTCTTGCGGATGGGAAATGAAAATCAAATAGAGAAATATCTTGAAAACCTAAATGAGTAGTTAGTATCTTGTAATGAACTCATTACTTAATAAGAAACCCTCGTATGTATAGAAATATGTTCTTTTATATATCTGGCCACAGCGGAAGACGTTAGGAAAATGCGTTGCCTGGGTACTTAAGTAACCAAATGCTCAATAGATTGTCTTTTTTGTGTTTAGTAAGAAGGTTGATTTCTCTGTTTATCCACAATGCCCCAAAGGGCATAACAAACAACATGCTTTATTTTATTTTGTTCTTTAATTTTTTCCCATGAATATTTAATAGGCTTATTTATGCATTGACAAAAGAGAAAGCATTAAAATATAAATAAATACTTATTTCAACAAAGATTTCAAATATTCAATGATAGAATTATCTTAAGTATTTACTTTTATTATTATTTCACATACTGGCCTGATGAATTTTTATGACTACGAACGTTGATAAAATATTTTAAGAACTCTAGTTTAGGAAAATCGAAAAAATTTACCTTTTACTCCAATGCAGATCAAAAGAAACAGACTACATTAAGACTTGGGCCGCAGAGAATATGTAAGAAGTTGTGAAATTTGGAAAATGAAATGTTTTGTTGCCGTGATATATTTCACTTAATCTATACACATAATCTTAAGATTAAAGATAACAAGGCGCAAGTCTAGAACTTAACTAATCGAACTTTATGTTTGATATAACTTGATGTAACTATTGTTCGATTTTACAATGTTTTCGCATAGTAAAATAGAGTCCAAACTAAACCCAAAGAGTTTTTGGATGAAAAAAATAACAAAGTATTATACACATCTTAGATCTTAAAATGTTAAACTTTTTGTTTGACCATTAAGTGACATGGTTTTATGTATTTCATTTCTTGTCTGATAGCTAGAGCTTCTTCTTGACTACCGTAAGCTACCTGGAGAAATGCAGTGAAATGTCCCATTTCATTTCTCCTTCTTCGATGTCATCATTGTGTGCCATCATCTTTTTGTCGGCGCAATTTCAATGCGCATTTTTGTGCCTTAGCTTTAAGCTCGTTAGTGTGGCAGTAGATGGAACAGAAGCAGGAGCAGGAGCACACAGTTACATGGAGCTACTTTTCAAGAGTTCATAAAAATCACTTCAACTGTGCAATATTTCATGATTTTCCTTCAATCTTTTGAGAGTGCGCATCTCATGGAATGTTGTAAGCAGGACGACAAGGAAGAGCATGAAGGAATGAGGACTACCACGAACTAGAGCTGACTGTGGGTGGAGCCGAAGGGGGCTTCTCGTCCCTGCTTTTCGTTCTTCTCCTGCTTTTGTGAGCATCCAAGTTCGTTCGTTCGTTCTACTGAGCACACGAAAATTTAATTATGTTGTTTACTGTTGTTGTGCCGCCATTGCAACTGAAGCCGCTTTCACTTGGCAACTTTTGTCACAGTTAGGAAAAATAATAATAAAGCGAACGCCACCGTTAAACCAAGTAAAGGAAATTTATAATATCCTATACCCTACAAAATGCGGTCTTCCTCTTATTATGCAAAGAGAAAAGTTCTCAATGCGAGATTCGTATTAAAAATGCTTTGAAATCTTTACGAAATTGGCATATTGAATTTCATTCTATTTAGTTGGAATTCTATACAGATTTAAAGATAAAACTTGTAGAATTTCTGTACATTTCAACCAAACATTATCCTGTGCCTATTATACCTCTTTCTAAAGTTAGGGTAAGTACGGAAACATGAAAATCACTTGGTTTTCATCAAAATATTTTTGTGGCATTTATGTCAAAGAGCGGCTGGCTTTCTTTTAGCCCTTTATACACCTTTTTTTTTATAGTTCTTAACTGGTTTACTTTTTATAAGTAAAAGTCTTTAGATGTCTTCTTTGAGTATGCTACAAATTCAAATTTATTTGTTCTGCATTGGCCAGATAGTTTTGAATCTTATTGTCAACTTATGTTTAAATGAAATTAAACCTTTGAATTTTTCAAGCATCGTCTCTCCTTGACCCTAGCTGAGATCATGGAGTAAAGTGAGTCCACATGTGGTGCCAGATAGACATCCAATCTGACATGGCTTTCGATTTCATGGAGCAGCATCAAGCAATGATCAAAGTGTCCCTCGTAGAACTTGGCCAATATAGACCACATTTTTGGTGCCAGATCAAAGAAGGGTTTAAAGGGCTCCGCATTGATGGCACCCAATTGCAGCATATCCAACTCCAGTGTAGCCAGAGCACATAGACCCGCATAATAGCCCAAATCCTCGGGAGCCACTATCTTATCGTAATCATAACGATCAAAGGGCGTTAATAGAAAACAATGTGCAGCCGTTTTATAGATTTTTAAGCCCATGTTAGCCAAACCGGCGGCACAACTCAAGCGATTTGGCACTTCTTGTGAGAGATTCTCAAAGCCATAGGCATACTGTTTGGCCTCGTCAATGTAGGTGAGAACATGCCACCAATTTGCCATATAGATGGAGACTCTGATCAGATTGCGAAACATATTGATGACATTGTCAGAGCTGGTGCAATAGGGACGGGCGCGTGCATAGAACTTCACGGCCATTTGCAGGTTGCCACTTTTCACATGATAGTCACCGATTTCCTCAAGAATGCGCCGCACATAGGCACTACCCGAATTGGATTTCTTGAAATTTAACTCGGCATCGAGCTCTTGCAGCAATAAAGTGGCCTCCATTGTATTATCCTCCACCCAGTAGGCATCATAGGTGAGGCTAGTATTGCTTGAGTCTGCCGAGCTAGCCAAGTGCTTTCTTGCATGAGAACAGCCCGCAGCATCCTCAATCTCCTCCTCTAACTGTTTCTCATCTCTCTCGCCTCTGCCAATCTCGATGCTCAGTGTGTTGTAGAGCTCATCGTAGAGTTTCACATTGTATGTGGTCTTCACATGATCTATGGCCAATTCCAGGGCCGGCACTCGCAATTTGGGGCAAACTTGCGCTATAAACTTGAGGCGTATCAAGCGTGGAATGTCCGTATATCGCTGCGCATAGCTGGGTAAATGTATGGAAGGCTCTCGTACTTGTCGACAACGTGTGCCAATATCTGGCCTCACAACGTCATCAGCTTCATTTTGCACTCTCGTCATGGAACTCGATAACATTTCGATGACGAGGGAAAGAAGGTTATGTGAAGGTTTAGATTAAAATTGGTTTCCTTGAATTTGGTTTATTTTATGTGATGTTTATAAATTACCGAAATAGAGTACTAAGTGAAGGCTCACCAAGTTCTTAACGAATCCTTATGTAGCTAATGTTACTTGTATCTTTATATGAGAAGCAAGTAGCAATCTTTCTGAAAATCAAGGTCTTTAATTATAAATTCAGTACTCAAATTGTTATATATGTATATTTAAAATGAAGTATGGACAACAAAAGAATGCTAAATAGAATCTAGTTCAACGGAAGTATTTTAATATAATACTGAATGCATTGCTTACTGGAAGCAATTTATTGTTTCAATAGAATTTATACTATAAACGAATTTTAAATTGTTCTTTGTGCTTTTTCAGCTCATAAGATCATTAAAAGAAACAGAGAAAGTCGAATTCAAAGAGTGTTCTCTACATAGAAGACTTTTGTGTCTTAGAACATACAAATAATACATTTTGTTTTGATTAAAAAAGCAAAGCTAATAGAAGCTATATTTTATATTATTTTCTTTGGCAATTTTAACTTTTTATTAAAAAAGTTGATCTTTTATTGGCTTAATGAAGAGTATTACAGACGTCGACTTAAATGTAAAGCCTTTGATGTGAAACCCCATTTTAAATTTCTTTATTCAAACTATCTATTCATTGGATCAAAAATAAATGATTCACTGGCATTTCGCTCATCACATTATCGGAATTTCGGTTGAAGCCTTCTAAATTTTGTTGTTGTTGTTGTTAGTGTCCTCTTGGTCCCTGTTCTATTCATCTTTGTGGCCTGAGTAATGTCTGGCTGGGCAAAAGGTAAAAGTTAGAGGTAGTTTCGCCAACGAAAATGGCAAATCAATTTTCAGGTTTTTGTACGTTTTCCACTTTTACCATTTTGCATTTGGCCAACTTGCAAAATGGACCAGAGACCAGGCACCAGGACGGGCACCAATAAATTTGGCGAAAGCGACGCATCAATAAACCGTTAAATAGCGGTAACAATTTCTTTGGCTTTCTCCTTTCTTTTTCGCTCCCATCTCTTTTAGCCCATCTTCGCCTGATTTATGTGTCTCTGATGTCTGCGATTTTTCAAGTTCTGGTAATTTGATTTTTGCATATTTCGTATTCCATTTCTCCACCCTTTTTATTTTATTTTTGTATTTTTTTGCCTTTTTGTTCACATTGATTTGTATCTGGGTAATCGAATTTGAGCAGGAGCTGCAGCTTGTAACAAGGACACCTTGGGATATGCAGCCAATTGGCTAGTTGTCACGCCATCTGGCGGTCGAATTATGTAACTTACACGCACGCAGTTGTTTGATCCGATTTCATATTACACTTTTAGCCAAAATTTGCATTCTGTACTGGCCTTGGCCGGTATCAAGTGGCTCGAATGCCAAAAGCGTATAATCAAAGTCAAAAATATTCTGCAATTGACATGTAATCGGTGTTAACCGTTCAAAGGGGGCCAATAAATGGTATAGAGCGGTGGATGAGGGGAGGGGAGTAGCAGCTAGTGCAAATTTCTAATTTCATTCAAAAATTTGCTCAAAGGGATTGGCGAGCTGTTTGATAGGTGACATGGAAAATTGGGACAAGGGGCAAGGCCTTAGACGTTGACAGACACAAATCGACAATAGATGTCAACACACACATACGAGAATGACAGTATGTGTTTGTGTGATGGTGATGGCCATTTGGCGGAGGCGTGGTCATGGGGCTAGACAGCTTTTGGGCAATCAAAAAGTGCGCCGATCAAAGTCAAAAATCGATTTTAATTGCAATCGAGGCACGTTCGATGGGCGGTCAAGTGGTTGCGGCATTTAGTGGGCGTGTCATCGTGTCTGCCATCTCCTCCCCCGTATAGTGCGTATAATTGCCTTCACTTTCTTTTCCGTTTTTTTTTTTTTTTTTTGTGTATGCGGGCATGGCGAAAATAGTTTTCTGCTGTTGTCTAGATATTTTGACTAATGTGTCGAGTATAGAGATTTTATCGAATTTTATTCCCCATCGCAACTACCGCAAAGCCATGTCACATCAAGTTTCGCTCAAAGGCAAATCAAATCCAGAAACCGAAATGAACAAATCAAATATCTGACACTAATTGTCATTTTGTGATAGAGAAAAAAAAAAAACAACTACTACAAAGCAGAGATGAGGTTTCATCGTTAAAGTATCTACTTATCCCTTGGGGCACAAAATCTAGACCGATTAAGCAGAGTGTTTTATAGCGAATGTCACAGAAGATCGGAAAAGTAAACGTTATTTCTACAAAGTTTTTTATTTATAAGAGTTACTCCAATTTCAATAAAAGTTGTCAATGTAACGTATACGCAGTGTGTGTTATGTAGACTAATAATATTCTGGATAACCATGAGAATAAGACTGCTTAGAATATTTTTTTTATTTATTGATCTAAGAAAAACGTTGCACAAAAAGATCTTTGGCAACTCTGAAAACCAAAAACATCATTAAAATTGGTCAATAAATTGATTTATTTCATTCTTTAGTTCACTAAACATTTAAGAAACTTTCCATGTGGGTCTGGTATAATCCTATGGACAATCCTTGAATGATCTTTACCCTCTCTCTGGCCGATTATGAGAAATCTTTTGTTTTCCTCAAAGTTTAATCCTAGCCAATTAAGTAGTAAATCTGTTAATTCATTCCTGGAAATATTTTTAATAAACGAAAACTAAAGTAAATGGGTTCGCTTTTGTTTTGTGTTTCCAGCTTTCTGTATTGTTTGTTTTTTGAGGGGTTTGGTGGGTTAGACCAAGACAAGAGAAACCGAAAAGAAGAAGGCAAAAAAAAAAAAAAAAAACAAAGCTAAGCCCGATCTCCCTCTGCTGCATCTTCTTGGTTGGCTTTGGCAAACTTTTTTCGGGTCTGGCTGGCCGACCCCCCCAAACCAATCCAATCCAGCCCAGCCAGGTCAGACTCGACCAGACATTGTGTTGAGTAATTCTTTTGTAATGCGGAAGGAAGCACGATACAACGGAGCACAGCGACTTCCGACAGTCATGAAGATTGAAGAAACTTGGAGAAGGAGTAGGAGACGGACCTTACACAAAAACAAAATAAAAAAGAAAAGAAATATACCGAAATAAGTAAAACGGAAAACAAAAAACAAACTTTAAGACAAAGCGCATAACTGACCTACGTACGCTTCGTTGAATTGGTGGGAGGTAAAGATAAATTGCTGCAGTGTTTAGTTAATACTTCTGAGCGACCAACTGAAGCGACCATCACCATTCCATTCCTTTGCCTTGGCCTTTTTCTTGGTTCGATATTATATGGATCTGGAACAAGGAATAGCAGCAGCTGGCTGGACAAGTTTATCTTTTGTTACATTGACTTCCGCTAAAAAGATGCTAAACTAGAAAACACTTTTTTGCTTGCATTTGCTTCTATCCAGGTTCAGGTCCATGTCCATGTTCACGATGCCAAGTCAAGTCCACAGTCTTTGCAAAGGCAAACAGGAAAAGTTAAACAGAAATTAAGCGCAGCTGGGTATGCCTGTGCCTAAGAACACTGAGAGAAATTGAGAGATTTTTTGCACTGCTGGTCAAACCGAGAAAGTGTAGAAATGTGAAGAAAATGGGGAAACGATTATTATGCCGGACATTCATGCAATGTTTTGTTCATTTAAGCTTACAGGATGTCAGGAGAGGACAAACAATAAGTACAGAATGAAATTGTATTAACTTAATTCAAAAAGCTTAATAATTTAATTGCGCAATCTGTCATTATTGGTGACCTCATTAGGGGAGAGAGATGTTTCATCTGGTGCTAAAATTAATTGCTTTATTAAATTAAACGATTAATTCTCACAATAAATTTTAAATGAACTTGAATTGTAAACCATGAAAGCATTTATTCCATTGTTTTCTTTTTTTTTTTTAGTGATGGCCACTTTTCGATTGCTAAAGGAATCGATAGGTAGTCGTTCTTAGAAAGAGAAACTAAATGTGTTCAGTGTTCTCCTGAACAAATAGTAGCGAGCAATGTCAGAATCGGAAATAAAAAAAAAATTTTTTGGTTTTTTGCTTGCCTTTCTTTTTAGTGTTCTTGTAGAAATTGATATTAGTAATATGGACTCGCCGGAAATAACCCGTGGCCAGGTGCTGACATTGGTGGTGCGAGTCTGCATTGTTACGGCCATAACGTATTACAGTGCCAAATGGATGATGGGCACGATGGACCCAACTAGTAAGGCTCGCAAGAAGGCGAAACAGCTGGCCGAGCAGCAGTTGAGGAAATTGAATGCATCGAAGGCGGGAACGGGAACGAAAAGCAAATTCCGAGCACGTGACTTCAACGAACACGAGGTGATGATTGCCTCACATTTGGTGACACCCGATGAAATCGATGTGAATTGGTCGGATGTAGCCGGATTGGATGCCATCATACAGGAGCTAAGGGAATCTGTGGTAATGCCAGTGCGTCATCGTGAGCTCTTCAAGCGCTCCAAGCTGTATCGTGCTCCCAAGGGTGTGCTACTCCATGGCCCGCCTGGCTGTGGCAAAACACTGATAGCCAAAGCTATAGCCAAGGAGGCAGATATGAGATTTATTAATCTAGATGTCGGCGTGCTAACGGACAAATGGTATGGCGAGAGTCAAAAGCTGGCCACAGCTGTCTTCACCTGCGCCCAAAAGCTTCAACCATGCATAATATTTATTGACGAAATCGAAAGCTTTTTGCGTGCCCGCGGCGTGACAGACCATGAGGCCACCGCAATGCTGAAAACGCAATTCATGTTGCAGTGGGATGGCCTCATCAGCGACGACAATGGCTGCGTTGTGGTGCTGGGTGCCACCAATCGTCCTCAGGATCTGGACAAAGCCATTTTGAGACGCATGCCAGCTCAATTCCATATCGGACCGCCGGGTGAAATCCAACGACAAGCCATACTGAAACTCATTCTGCAAAAGGAGCAGCTTGACCTGGCGGTGAACTTGCCTCATTTAGCCAAACTAACTGGCGGTTTTTCTGGTTCAGATCTAAGGGAGTTGTGCCGCCATGCCTCCATGTACCGTATGCGGGAATTTATGCGAGGCAAAATGATAACCGACAGCGAGAAAAATACGCAGGAGAATCCCGTTGATGTCTCCGATCAATTGGTCATCAGTATGGATGATCTGCTTAAATCTTTGAACGCAATGAAAGCCTCTAAAATAAGTGCATTCAATGGTTCTGGGAAAGATCCAGAACTAGATTGAGCGAAAATTGTCGTGTTTAACTAGTTAAATAATGGATTATTAAAAGAGAGCTGGTCAACAGTCCTGGAAAAACTTTAACATTTGTCCTTTCTTACAAAACACAATTATTACTGCTGAAAGCGAAATGGCCAGCTCCAAACTACCAGAGGATCTATTCCATTTATTCCTCTGCCTGTCTGTTCGTCTGACTGTTCCCAGACAAACAGATCTCTCAGTTTTTGAGCTCTTTTGCTAAAAATGCAGTATATAAGCTTTTTTTAGTTGCTGGGAGATCCTTTTAAAAAACCGATAAGAAGAAACAAATATAACATTAGATATAGCGAAAAAACAAGAATTGTCCATGAGAGATAAAGGTAGATGACTCACTCCTTCAATGCATAAAAAATTTGGCAGAAGCAAGAAGCCGAAAATAATTGAAATAATGATGGGATTTTACATTTGCTGTGAGCCTAATACACATAGAAGTTAACTATTTAGATCATTTTATTACAAAATCGAGCGAACTTCTTTCATTTGAAATCCAAGAAAAGGGAACATTTCAATTTTGTACTGTGCATTGCTGCCCATCATAGATGTAGCTGGTCTTTATTCTTGCTTCACCTCATTCTGCCATTTCTGGATTCTTTAATTTTTTTGTGTAGTTTGTTTTTTCTTTGTTTTTTTTTTTTTTGTTTGCCCACCATCCACCATCCAGATCCCAGCATCCAATATTTTTCACATTTCATAGCATGCATGAAGTGGTTTTACGTTCATGAAGAGTCAAGGCAAAAGAAAAAGAAATGCAGAAAAATGCAGGAGACGAAGAGAAAGAACGACAGTGTGTGTGAGAGAGAGAGAGAGATAGATAGATAGAGTGAGACGGAGGTAGAAGCAAAAAAAGGACGAGAAATCAAAATAACAACAGCTACGACAACAACAGTAGCAACAACAACAACAAGAACAACGAAATCTTTTATGTAAAATTGAATATTCATAAGTTGTGCCACAGTAGCTGGAGCCTAACTGCAAGCCTCCGCCACTCCCACTCACGCCTATGTCGGTGTGTGTGTGTCTGTGTGTGTGCCTCTGTTTGTTGTTGTTGGTGATGGTGCAGCAGCGAACGTCCACATAGCCAGTTGATTGTTTTTGTGTGTAGTTTGGTTTGGCTGAGTGAACCTGCAGACGCTTTCATACATACAGAGGCACACGCGCTGATAACTCACATATATACACACACACACACGCACACACGCACACACATGTACCCACTCGGGTAAAAGTTGCCGTTGTTTGCTATTTTGTCATGCAAATTGTATTTATTGCGGCGAAAAAAGCAACAACAAATGCAGCTAGAGCAGTATGGGGAAACCAGAAAAGAAAGAGACAACGCCACGTTGTAGTAATTGTTTGCTATTTGTCATTGTGTGAGTGTAAGTGTGTGTGTGTGTGTGAGTGGAAGTGTGTACGCTGCATAGTAAACAAGAAAATTGACTGCCAGCGGCAACATCTCTCGCATTTCTATGCAGCAGCCAAAGGAGCACTAACAACAACAACAACAACCACATTGATTCCATAGAAGTAGTAAGCCCAACCAGAGTACTGCAAAAGTCAAGATGGCCACTCGCATGGCCCAAAAATATGCGAAAAACCAAATTATCATTTGTGCCTGCTGGCGGGTTTTGGTTTGGTTCGCTACGCTGAAAAGTATGCTACAATTTGCAAACGAAATCGAAATTTTCAAATGTTCACGTAAGCAAGTCAAGAAATGCACACGAAAAAGAGAAAAACCCTTAAAGTAAACATTGAAATTTTAGTTTCAGCACCTGCAATAGTCATATTCAATTTGGTTACCAAAGTAAAAGCGACCTTGTCTCAAAGTAAATTAGTCTTTGTGTGTGCCTCATCTAGTTTCATTCAAGCTTAGGGAATAACTTTCAGCACACGTAAAACTGGTTAACTGAGTAAAGCAAAAAAAAAAAAAAAAAAAAAAAACAAAACAAAAATAGTTGAAAACTCATTTGCAATTTAAACTCAATAAAAAATGCTAAACTAAGAACCTCAACCCAATCGTTCCACAAAATGGGAATATAAATTTTATGACAGACTTTCAAGTTTCACAACACAAGATTCGTGGCTTGTTTTACGATTGTGATTTTTATTTGCCACACGTTGCCATTCCACTTTCCTAATCATCATCTAGCTCACAATCATCATCATCTCATCAAAAAACTTTGATGGATTTGTCTTTGGCCTCGAGTGGAGTGGAGTGGAGTGGAGTGGAGTGGAGTGGAGTGTAGATTATATTAATAGCCAAGTTTGGAATTAGCCTAGCAAAAGGATTTCATTTGGCGTGCATTGCATTAAAATTTATTGACTGAAATGACTTTTTATATGACATGACTATGAGTTTGTTAAGGCATAGACACAGAGTCACTATGCATGTGTGTGTATGTGTGTGAAAATTGATTGTGGGCAAGCAGTGGAAATGATTTTCTTGCGCTTTATGACAACGACATAAACCCCAAATGCAATCGTAAGTTTATATGTCTACGCAAATCAAATTAAAACACTAAATTAGGCTTTCCGCCATGAAGAAGCAAACGATGAAAAGCCACTGAGAGACTGTGTCACTTGTCTTAAATGCGGTTTCATGCGGTTGCCATTTTTGCTCTATGCTCTAAAGTGAATTTTAAATTGCTTTGCTTTCTGCTATGTTTATTATGACGATTGAAAAATTTGTTTAAAGGGTATTATTAAATTTTAGTTTCGAACCATCACAGTGACTTATCTTCTTTTAGTCAGTTAGAGAAAAGGTTCTCTATTCAGATTATATTAATTTTTAAGGCGCTGCTTCCAATATTGAGAACTTCTTTTAACCTACTTATAATCAACTTGAATTCAACAATTAGATTACTTCAACATAGCAAAAGTCCATATAGATGTCGTTTGACAAATCTCTCATACATAGGGATTACATTTTTTTCATCCAAAATCTTCATCTTTCTCTCTCTTGAACACGTCAGAACACTCTAGCAATATTTTTACATTGAAACATTTGCAAAATGTGTGTTTATGCGGCACTTTTTATAATAGTATGTAGTACTAAATGATTTTTTTTTGCCACTTCAAACTGAACGGAAAAAAAATTGACTGTTTCCTGTCAGATGTATCATTTTAATTAATATTTTTTCTCGATACTTGATAAACTTGGTTAATTTATGTATGTATGGGCGCGTAATGTGTGGCGTGTGAGAATATGTAGAATTGTTGACAATTATTTTGAAATACTTTGAAGTGGAGACTTGTGCAGAAAATTTATTGAATTATTAATTAACTGCAATTGCATAATGAAAAATTGAATATTATTTCTGTCATCGAGTGGTAAGAGAAAGAGACACCAACAGAGAGTTGTGCATCATTAAATTATTTTAATTGCATTCATAATTTAATTGATTTCTACCACATCCCGCACACCGCCACCAAGTGCGTTGGCTTAGAATAATTGATGACATTTGACATTAATTACACTTTACAATTCAACTTTAAATATTTAATTGCAAAACAAAAAAATAAAAGAAGCCAATTGGCAGTGCTGTGTTGCGCTGGCTTTAACTAATTTCATTATTTGGCATTAATCATGCGCCGCCTGTTAATAAATATTAATGGTAGCCAGCCAATGGCTGATTTTAGCCATAAAATTGCAACAACATTTGCATTAAAATGCCCTGATTTATGGCTTACAACGATGAAAATGCAAAATCCAGAAAAAAAGACCGTGAGACAAAACCAACAAGTTCATTTAACGAATAATGGCAAAAAGAACACAACAAAAACAACAACAACAACATACGCCCTTATACATGTATTTGTTTGTATATGCAAAAAAAAAAAAAAAATTAAAATAAAAATATACAAATAGCAATTAATTATATTGTGATAAAATATGTGGCCAAAGGGCTCAACGTAACCTTAGAATACTCTACAAAAATATTTTTCAAAAGGAAATTACCTATTAAAGACAAAGTGTCGTATATTGGTAAAAGTTATGGCGACTTGGAGAGACTTTGAGGAAATCTAATTAAATTAACTAAATTTTTAATATATTTATTAATATATTTATTTATTGTTTTTAAGATTGTTGTTGTTGTTGTTCTGCCTTCTTCCACTTTATGACATTCAATTGAACGGGGCAGAATTTGCTACTCTGCAGTGCATCAATCAGTAAGTCATACAAATCCTCTCTGTGGATACATATCTATACCAATTTTTATAATAATCGGTTGAGTAGTTTTTGAGTTCGTCGATGAATTATTTTTATATATATAGATAAAAGTAAATTATTTATACATATATAATTGTTTTCTTGCGTTTCTTTTGTATAGTTTACTTTCATAACAATTTCTTGCTATTTCTGCATAATATTTTATTGACACTAGCTCATCTCGGTTACGACTTTATTACATTTGTTTTTGTCAATGTGTTTTTAGCAATAATTTTGTCGTATATTTTGACACTGCCATTTTTTCCTTTTGCATTCTTTTAACTTATTCTTGACTTTATTTAAATTTGGTTTTAAATTTCGTTTTGTTTTTATCATTCGGATTCCTTTACTTTGTCGATTTTTGTCATATTTGAAACAAGTTTAATTCGATTTCCTTTATAGTTTTCGCTTCCTTCATCATCATCATCATCATTCTTAACGACATTATTGGGGTAGGGTATACGCAATCGTTTTAGACTTACTGTCTCAATTTTGGTGGCCATTTGTTGCATTCGGTGCCAAATAGTTGCAGTCTCTTTGCGCCAGTTCCTGTTTCTGCTGGTCATTAAATGCATCTGCGAGCAGGCCCAAAAAAAAAGTAAATAAAACCTCAACGAGTTGAAGAGACACCAGAAAGCAAAGAAAAAAAAAGGTTCGCCCACATGGCTCAAACACACTTGGGGGATAGACAGGAGGAGGATGGGTGGATGCTTTTGCTGTTCTGCTCTGACCATTTCTATTTCCTTTGGGCATTTCTAGAGAAATTTGCATATTTCATGGCAAAATGTAAAAAATTCATATTTATAAATCTTTTAACTGAACACAAAACACAACACAAAAAAAAAAAAGAAGCGCGACACATCAAAAAGGCAACGCACCAAAGAGAAGAGAGAAAAGA
The DNA here is from genome assembly GCA_024703675.1 of Drosophila nebulosa. Taxonomy (NCBI): domain Eukaryota; kingdom Metazoa; phylum Arthropoda; class Insecta; order Diptera; family Drosophilidae; genus Drosophila; species Drosophila nebulosa. The sequence goes on along the minus strand of CM045724.1, from coordinate 2,149,139 downwards.
GAGACCAAGAGAGTGAAGTGAAAAATGTGCAAATAGGAAATGAAAATGTTAACAAAACAAAACAAAAAAGAAAAAAAATAGGAAAACGAGCGAAATGACAACACAACCAAAAATGATGCAACATTCACACTTGCCACATGAAAACTACAAAGAACTGGCGAGAACGAGACACAGAGATAGAGAGAGAGAGAGAGAGAGTGAGACGTAAAAAATGTGTTGCAAGTCACAGACTGAATGAATGCGAATGAATATGACTTTGCCACACAATAAAAATTGCGCTAGAAGGACTAGCGCAAAAATGCAAAAAGAAACGAAGAAGCCAACTAAAAACGAAACGAATCGTAACGTTCCGGCATGGCGCTGAGATTTTTCCCTATTTTTGTGCCAACAGCCCAAAAGACCGGCTACCAACTTCAACTTCAACTCCATCTCTAACCAACTCCAGCCCTGACTTCAACGACATCTCCGGCCGTGGGGCAACAGTTGCGACAGTCAAAGTAAAAGGCAACGCGTGCCACATGCAACTGCAAAGTGGCCCAACCGGGCAACGGACCTAGGTTGCTCCATGGACCACCACCAGGCTGCATTTATTAACAAACCAAAAAAAAAAAAAAGCGACTCAGAGAAGATTTTTGTATAGCATTTTAGCAACTCACAAACACACCCATACACACACAAACACACACACAGGTTTTTGTATTTTTAGCTGTTGTTGTGGCTGACGTTTTTATATATTTTTTTTTCGGGCATATGAAAAATAAATAAGTTTTGGTCACTTGCTTTTTGTTGGTTTTTACTCATAATAAAGAACTTAAAGTGAGAATGAAAGCAACTCCATAGACATAAAAGTAGGCAATGAAATACTCTTCAATTATAGCTATGTTTTTTTTTTTATTCATTTAATTTTACTTACACTTATTACACTGCAAAAATCAAACCTTTTCCCGGTAGCATAAAGTTCGTCTACTATTTTTTTGCGTATGCTGATTTGGAATTTGCTTTTAAATTTCTTTTACTATTTACGTCTTATCTATTCATCGCCCGAATAAGATATAACAAGATATAATAAGAACTTAAAAATCTCCGTTTTACTTTGAAATTATTCGACTTTATTGCCGTTTTACATTAGCAATTTATATTGAGAAGCAATTTTATTATTACAGCGTGAAAAAGGAACGAATGAGATGTGTTTTGCTTAAGGATTAGTATTAGACTGATACAAATATCGTTTTGATTTAAAAGTTTCTCCAAATTGCCTCAAATCTAAAGAAACCGGGGAAAATTTAAATAATGAGCCCGAAGAGTCCTTTGACGATCTTATGTTTCGTAAAGGTTGAATTAAATATTACGCCTACGTTTTGTTTTTCATATAAATGAAATTTTTGTTAAAAATATTTGTTTGTCATAACATAAAAACAGTGTTAAAAAATAGCTTATTTTTTAGCTATGTTTTTCTGTGAGTAGTCATATGTTTAGGGCTAGATTAGGTCTTTTTCCTGCTGGAAAAATTTGTTTATTTTGATGATTTTCGAAACTCAGCGGGGGGAAAAAGAAGTGATATTTGCAACAAATATTTACAAACTTATTAAAAAAAAATTTATCTAAATTTAATTTATGAGTTAAAAATATATTTTCAAGCAAACAATTTAAGCAATCCAATGTGATATAGAAGTAAAGATTTAAAGTAAACTTAAAGATGCAAATTATGAACAAAAGAATCTTTTGGTTGTATGTGAAAAAATAAATCAAATTCACATTTTCATTCCTTTCGTTATGCGTTGAAAGTTGTTAGCATATTTTTTTTAAATTTCGGACTTAAATACTTTACATTCTGTTAATTATTTTCCGTTGCTTAAAGTCATTATTCTAAACTCGTAAGTTTTTTTTTTAACATTACATATTCAAATTTAATGCATTTCGTAATGCTCTATTGAATTTCTTTCATTAGTTTTCCAAATTTGTTTTTGCAATTTTATTTAGCTCTTTTTTGTCTGTTTTTCATTTAATTTCTTAACTTTTTCATTTACTTTGTTGCTGAACTTAATTTTTTTGTATCAACATCCGTTTAAAATAGTAACAGGCAAGGGCAGCAGGGTGGAAGGAGTCTCCTCATGTTGGACACGGAATGTCGCGATACAAAGCATTTGCGAAGCTGATATGCCCTTTGTTTCTTCCATTGGCATTTCTAAAGGTTATGCTCACCATTTTATATGCATTTGAAATTCATAACATTTTTATTACTAGGCATTGGCGACTGCAAGTCAAGTTAGATGGAAGGGAGCAATGAAACAGTGTGGTGATAGAGAGAGCGGGAGAGCTGCATAAAATTTGTAGCATACTTTGCAGCGCACGCCACTTTTTATTTGCCTTAGTCGAAGAGGGAGAGAGCAAGCAAACGGAAGAAGTGGGGAGATAGACAGAGAAGGTCTCTTTCCTTTAGAGCTTTTGGTATTTTAATTTTTGCCTGGCACGCGTTGGCTGCGTGTGACTTTCCGTCCGGGCTGAAATTAGCGTAACACACACACATACATACACACAGAGAGCTATCCTTTTAACCACCTACACCCACACACACACACACACACACACACACACACACATACATTCGCACTTATATGTTTAAGGCGTTGACGTTGCACTTTTCACTGCACGCTGCTAAGAAGTTTTTAGCTCCAAAGTTTCAAAGATGCTTAAAAAATAAAGTGAGCAAAGATATGGCAGAGTATGAGCAAAAGAGAGTAACGAGAACAAGCAAAAAGCGAAAAGCAGCCTTGTCATCAACTCTTCTTGCCATGGCTACAAATTTGCCTAGCAGCTTCCTCCCTCCCACCCTTCACTATGCAATGCTCTGCTCTATATGTATATCTATATGATGACTATCTTTCGCCCAGAAGACGAAGGAGAGACGGCACGACGTCTGCTATCTAATTAGCGTTGACTTGATGCAACTTGCCACTGCCACTGCCGCTGCTGCCTCTGCTGCTGCTGCTTATGCTGCCGACGCTTCGTTAAATGTGCATGTGACATTGTGTACATGAAACAATTATGCAACATTTACGCGCGTAGCTCATAAAAATTTCTGTCTCTATGTTTGACAAGTTTTAGGTTGTCGACAATAAAACCATTAAAGAGGACCATTGAAATCTTAAAGTCATTATACAAGAACGAAACAATTACCTCATACAAGATTTCAATCGTTTCTTAATTATTTTTAATATTTGTTTTTTAAAAGCGGCTTGGGTGAAAAGGGACTCCTATCAAACGACATTAAAAATTTGCTCTTTTTCGGGTTTTTATACGTATTTACATAGGTTGGCATATTACCATCAAATTTCTCATCAGATCGCACTAATTGAAATACGATTTATTATCTAATTTTATACAATTCATACTTCCACTACTTACTTACTTTTCAGTTCTTGGATAAGCATCTTCAATTTGCCTACTTTTGTTTGTTTTCTGTTTTCGATTCCTAATATTAATTGAAGTGAACCAATTAACCGACTCTTTAGGCATTAAATTGACATACTTACTGAATGACCCTCGTCTATAAGTATGTAGTTGATAATTCCAATACACCAAAAATCGTATGCTCATTTCAAGCAGTTTAAACAGAACGAGAGAGCATTACAAATGAATTGCATACAAGCGAAAAAGAAAAAAACAAAAAATGAACTGAGTTCTGCCCACACAGCAAAAACGAAAATTTGCGCTGACTTCATTAAAAATAAAAGGGACCAGCTATGGAGGAAGGGTAGGATGAGGACGATGATGTGGGGGAAAAACGAGGAAATAGAAAAGTGCAAGCAAATTCATAGACTTGGTAAAATGAATGAGTCTGGTCTTGCTTCACAACCAAAGCAGCCTTCGATTGAGTTCGATTCGTTTGGCCATTGTAAAATGGCCAGACCATGAGCTAAGCCAATAATCAAGTCGATTGCTGGGCGAAGCAGGAGGTAGCGGGCGAGTTTTCTCTGACCAGGGGGAAGGCAGCTAATTTATTACGAGCATTTAACAAGCATACTCTAGGGGGCTCTCTCAGGAGTCCGCTTTGATTTATTAGGTGTTTGGTTTAAAAAAAAAAAAAAAAAAAAAAAAACGAAAAGCAAAGCAAAAGAAGCCAAACGAAAGAAAAGAACAAAAGAAGAGGGGGAAAAAAAATCCGAAACAGGCAGCCAGGCGGACACCCGGAAAATGCCGAAACACTAATGTGAATGTAATTTGTAGTTAATGTGTTGTTGCTGGGTGGGCATGTGGGCGGGGTTCTAGTCCAGGCATTTTAATTGCTCAAACAAAATCGACGGCCTCCACCACAAGCAAGAAGCAAGCAAAATGAAAAGGAAGTCCCACTCGCAGTTTCGCTTAACGCCCTCCACTCGAACAAAAAACAGAAAAAAAACTCAAACAACGCCCGTCACAAGTGTCTCAGTCAATTTATGCGGTATAAAGCATAAATTTCACGGTTGCCGCATTATGTTCTAGTTCCGGTTTTATTTTTTTTTTATTTTTTCTTGTTCCCATCTTTTTAGTCCTTTGTTTGCTGATGGGCAAATTTTCGCAAATATCCTTAGAGCAACAAAAGAACTTGATTTAGTGTTGCAATCGAAAGGCCAAAGATATACAGAAATTATTTCTATAAGCCTTTTTTTTCTTCATCTTTGTACATTTATTTATAATGTTTTAGAATTATAATGAGTTTTAATTAAACATTTTTCTCTTTTTCAGATCGATTTATTGAGCTTAACCATGCTTGTAAGTGGATATTCTTGCAAATTATTTTACCTTTAATTCTGTTTTAAAAATTTAGCTGCTTGAACAAAATTACAATCTCTTATAAGAGAGCCAAAAGTTGTATTTTCTTTTGAGCTCTAATTCAATTTCCATAAGAATAAAGTTAAGCAAAGGAATTTTCTCATCTGGCAGTTATAACTTATGATATTATTTTATTTAAGTCCAGGCACTCATCTTATTGTGTGCCTTTAGGTATTCGTTGTCAAATCCTTTGAATATTCAAACAAATCAACTGGATTGAAATATATAATAATGGATAATGGAAACCAATGGCCTGCAGTTCGTTCTCTTTTATGTGGTAACAGTTTCCTTAAATCACATTTACATTCTTTGTAGATCACTTTGTATCTTCGTTGTGTTAAATGTTGAAGTTCATCCGATTCGTTTCGTTTCGTTTTATTTGGTTTCGGGTTTCGGTTTGGTTTTTTGGCCGTTGTGTGTGGCGTCATCAGGCGGCTGGCCATTAAAGGTCATAAATCACAACATAGCATAGAAATAAATCAACCCTTTTATTATCAACACATCGCAATGTTTGTTATCGAAAGGGTTATTTATAGTGCTCCAGGGAGTGAGAAACGGAATCCAGGAACTGTGCGTCCTGCGGTGGTTGAAGTACGGAGAGAGAGAGAGAGAAAGAGAGACGAGATTGGGTGTCAGTTGCCCTAGACCTGTTAATATCAACGGAATTAAGTGCTTTCTCTCTCTCACTCTCTCTCTCTCTTTCAGATCACAGAAAGCAGCGAACATAAAGCAATTCGTTGTAGTTCAAGGTTGTCTACCTCAAAACTCAGTCACCCATTTTGCCTTCAAGCGTGCCACATTTAAATGCCAAGTGCGTTTGTCGTCTATCCAATGTTAGACCGAGAGACAAAGAAAGAGAGAGAGAGAGAGAGAGAGCTCATTAGGTAAATCGCATTATTTGCTCATAAGAATATAAGTAAGTATATTTTGTAGTCATGCTCTGACAGTCGCATAAGAAGCAACTTCATTTGCTGCCAATTGAAAGGCTAAAAAGGCCAAAACGAAAGAGACACAAAAAGAGTGAAGCAAAAGAAGAGGAAGATACAGTCACTGGAGAGGTTGGCTTGTTGGTAAATGAATACATCATTAGCTGCATGAAATGTCCTTGTCAAATACCCACACACACCCCCACCCCACACACACACACACACACACAACAACTACAAGTGGTTAAAGCCGACTGAGTGGCCTTAGTGCACAAGAAGAGGGAGAGCGACAGAGAGACAGAGAGAGCAAGGACCAGAGAATACCATGGCTGGCTTATAGCTTTGGTTCACTAAATCTGGTTCTATGGCTACTTAAATGGCTCAAGTTTGAAGTGCTTATGCAACTTGTTAACTAATTACGTGCACACTCCCATAAACTTTATCAATCCGTATCAACGAAATGAAAATCTATATAAGTGAAAGTTCATTTAAAAATATTCAATAAACAATAAACGTCTTGCATAAGCAATGCTTAATGCATAAAATTTGATTCGAAAACTCAAGAGAGTATTCACTGAAAGTTTCCAAGGTGAATTTGCTACCAAATTAATTCCATTTTAACTACCATAGCTACATGGAAAACTTCTTATGCCTAGACTTAATTCTTTTAAATCAAAATCAATAACGAAATTGCATTGAAATTTCATTAAGTATGCTTTTGAAATGACTCTGAGAGAGTCACAAAGAAATTAAACTGGCTAAATTACAAATAATGATGCATTTTCTTAACGTTTGAAAGTCATTACGAAAATTTAGATTAAAGTGAAGCTTCATTTTGGTTTTGAATTGAACTACTTTTGAGTATATTTACAAGACAATTACTCACTAAAAATCTAATTTTCTAAAAAGCTTTAAATAGGTAAATATGTTGAGTTCTTCTTCTACCCCCCTTTTGATATCTTCCTCTTAGTTTGGGTGGGAAATTGAGCAATTTGGTTTACCAGATGTTAAATAAATTGAATGATAAGAAAAGGCACGTCTTTAGTAAGAAATTTATGATATTTATTGGGTGAGTCAAATGCAATTAGGCTTACTGTTTGGGTGTGAGTGTGTTTATGCCATAATTAATGGGCGTGGCCCAATAAGTGTATGTATATATATATGCATTTAAAATATGCAAAACTATCTTCTAAGCAGCTTGTTGACAAGCAAATTGCGTCATAAATTTTGTTGGAAAATAATCGCATTTGAAATTTATGGAAAATTAATTTTTCACTTTACTTCCTTGATGGAAGTTCAGTAAGTTATATGAGATTTTGTTGAAAAATGATAAAAGTTTAGCCTTAAAAGTGTTTGCTTCTGCCATTTAAACTTAACTGACTTTCGCACCTGTAAATGCGAAAAAGTTTTTCTGAGCGATGAGTAATTTTCTCATTAATACAATTCTCTGTGCTTCGATCAGTTAGCCATTTTCCAATTTCCCCTTTTGCTAGCCGGTTTTAATCATTGTGCATCTAAAATTAATTAATGCTTTTCCTGTGCGCGTAAATTGCATAAATCTTGCTAAATGTAATTAACACAACAAAAAAAAAGTCCAACACAAAAGAAGGCAGAAGCGTGCAAAAGCGGGAAATAGGTTGAAATATAAAACGGGCGGAAAAAAGCAAAAAATTAAACGGAAATGCTGTTTTTTTTTTATATATATATACTTTCTGTTGAAGTGGAAATCAACATTGAATCGAACACTTTGATGAATTTTGCAGCAAGCCAAAAGCATTTCCGCTCGACTTCCGGACTTGTCGTAGACTGAATTTTTAATTAAATTGTATCCTACAGCCATATTCAAATTTCTTAAAAGCCAAAGCAACAGAAACTTTGCCACTCATCTTAAGTTGGCCAGTGGGCCAATTGTTAAACGAATTCATTTCCCTATATTGAGGAAGTTTCTTTTCGATGTTTACCTTTTCTAGGCCAATTCTTTGTCTCAACATGGAAAATATAATTAACTTTTTACTTTAATTTTGGACAATTAAACCAAGAAAAGTTGGTGCTCCGCGTTAAATTCTTGTTCGATAAATATCTGCCTGTTAATCGATCTTTCTAGTCTTCTTTTTGGATCATCATTAGGGATTGATTGCTTTTAGACAAATCAGAGTTTGACTTCTTATCGTGTAAGACTTTAAGTTAATAGTATACAAACTGATTGCGCAATCTCTTGCCGTTAGATCTCTCACTCAACCGATATGAAAAGAATCAACAGAATTTGCATAAGTTAACTTGCCATTTTGGGGGGCAGAGCTCAAAATTGAATCCTTTTTTTTTGTTTTTTTGTTTGTCTTCTTCTTTTGGTTTTTGTTGGCCAGATTGAAGCCACTTGTGAGGGGGGGGGGGGGGTTGAGGTGAGAAGGAGAGATAAAAATTCAATTAAGACCCAGCAGTAACACCTTTGTCAACTAATTACATGTCGCAGTCGATGGCCGACGAAAGGCCAAAGCCCAACCAATTTCCAAAGGTTTTAATTGAAAAAAAAGGGTTTCAAACTAAATGCTTTTGCAATGAACTTTGTATACCCTTGCCAAGACTCTGAAGTATAGCTCAGTTCGGATGCAAAAAACTTGGAAATAGTTTGGCTTTTCTGTGTAAATCACCGAAAGAACAAATATAGTCTATATGGGCTATAGCTGATCCTGGTTGAGAATTTGGTATGAGCTCATTCCAGCCTTGCTCTCATTGAATGGTATCCATTCCTGGGGAAAGGGAATAAAATGAAAACACGAAAACGCAAAGCATTGAGTGACAAAGGTGTGATTTATTATTTTGAATTGCTTTTTCGGGTTTTTCACTTCTTTACGTTTTCTTCTGCGTCTGCTTCGCTTTTGTCGTTGTCGTTTTCAATTGTCTGCAAAGTTTCTCGTTCTTTCTTTGATTCCTTTCATTGTACTTTTTTTTTTTTTTTACTTCGTGTTGTTTGTTGGCCCAGCAATTGGCATTTAAATTAAGCAGAAATTTGTTTTTTCAATGCTTAGCGAAAAGAAATTTTCTCTGTCTGCTGCATCGTTAGACAAATTAAAAAAGGGTTTCAAAATGGTTTCGAAGGGGGTGGAGGGGCAAATTAATTGTCTTTGAGTTGTATGTCAAAGAGCTTTAGCTGCGGATTCAATTTGAATCAATTGAAATTTATTCAATTTAAATTTTAAGTTAAACACAAGCAACAATATTCAAATTTCGTTTAATAGCATTGCATTTGGTTTACTTTTGTGGCCGAAAAGCCTCTTTAAAATTTCATCAATTTATTGGTTATAAATAAATGCAACAAAAAGCCATTCTCACTCTCTCTCTCTCTCTCATTTTGGTTTAGACAATGCTCATTGTAAATTAATATTTATATATGTATATTGTATTACTTTTTACCCACTAATACATTGAAAATGGTTTAATTAAATGGAAAATATTATTCTCTCGCATTAAGCTCTTTAAACATTATGTATTTCCTCTCCCCCTTCCCCAACCCACCCTTCATATGTACTAGTAAGTGAGTAAAATTTTATAACAAGCAGTTGGAAAAATGATACAAAATGCATAAAAAAAATATATATGAAGAGAAATACTTGCATGCAATATTTTATGGTAATTTTATGCAATAAACGTTGAAATGTTTGTCATCAATTTTCTTAACTCATATTTCATGTGCAACCTCTCTGACAACCTCCTACGGCTGATTTACTCCCCTACCCCTCCTTCTTCTCTTTTATGCTTTGAACTGCCTTTTACCCCTTCAGCTTTATCTTCTTTTACTCTCTACACACAAATGTCAGTGCAATAAAAGAGACGTAGACAAACAGAGTAAGTGAGAAAGAGAGTGAGAGAGAGAGAGGGAGGGAGAGGCTTGAACTTCTTCTTGGGTTGATGTCTGAGCCATAATTCCCTATATTAACTGCATAATACAGGGTGCTTCAATTTTGTTAATTTGCATCTAAAGCAGCTTAAGAAGGAAAGAAGTGAAGTGAGTTGGAATGAAGAATTTATTTGTTTTTTCGAACGTTTTTATTTCAAAATATTTCCACATAAAACATGGATATAGAAACACATTTAGCATTAAATTTTTCCTTTTGTTTGCTGTATACCAACAAAAAACATTCCTATGAGAAATATTTCAATAGAAAAATGTAGAAAAAGATTTCACTTATTCCGCTTTATTATTATTGATTAGTTTTATTCTTATCTATGGGCGATACACTGGTTGGTCTTATTATGTTTCATTAACTTTGAAATCACTAAAAGCTTGTACGTAGATTCGAACGAGGCGAGAGTCTAATTGCGAGTGAGTTGCAAGTGTATTTCTCTAAACCTCTCGATTCATAAAAAGATTGAGTCGACCATATAACTTCGGCTGCTGCAAATAGTTCGATCTCGCTTATTAAAAAGTCTATTGAAATGTCATTACGATTATTATGCCCTGTTGGCTCTTCATTTTCCACAGATCTATAATCTGTAAAAAGATCTTACCAGCTTCCTTGATGTAGGCTAAGTAAGCGAGCTTAGAAAGTTCTATGGATAGACTACAAATTGTTTATGGTAGCCTATCTACACACAATCTACATTTGTTTCTTTTATCGTAAATAGGGCTGTATCGTATTCGGAATATGAGAAACAGATCTCTTGCCAAAAGCTGTCTAGCTAACCGTTTCTGATTGTCCTGTGTTAGGCTATGAATCTATGAATCTAAGGACCAACAAATTATCAGGTAACTTGGACGCTCCTGGCGCGGTGCAGGAAAGCTTTCCCATAATTACAATTCCCTTTTGGTTTCCCTAATAATGATAAGGGCACTGCATAAGTTTTACTTTGTTGTGATTTTAAGTTAGAAATGTGTTTTTAGATTTGAAAATTTTAAATATTTCTTAAGAAAATCTATAAAATTAAATCACATTTAATTCAGTATACATATTGTTAATGCTTTGTTTAAGCCATATTTAAGTCACTTAAAAATGTTACTTTAAGAAAATAAATTGCCCTAACCGGAACACCCATTATAAAAGCAAACTTCTTCAAGTGCTTTTGTATTGGTGTTCAATGCATTTTCTTGGCGAAGAACAAAAGGAAAACGGATAAGAAAATCGAACTTGAGAGGGAAAATGTTTCATGCGCTTCGGCTTAGCGCAGGCGGCTAATGTGATTTTCAACGCATAACAAAACGATAAATCTATCGCATTGGGGGAAGTTTGAGCCGCGGGAGGCCATGGAAACGTTTTCGTTTTCAGTTTAAATGCACTAACGAGCCATCTCGAAGTGGAAAGTGCTGCATCAATTTCTGATTTCCATTAAATGCACACACACAAACAAATATTTTCTTTTTATTTTCCTGCGGTTTATGTTGCGCTTGAATCTCTCTTTTTTTTTTTATTTGATTTCAGCAATTTTGAATTTCCAAAAACCGACAAAAATGCATAAAGCAAAAAATTGTTTTTCTAACAAACGTTTGCATTTGTTTATGCTAACAGATTCTCAATTGATATTTGCAAAAAATAAATAGCATAGTGCAAATCTATGCCGCCAAAAGTGTAGACCAAACAGTTTGTCCAAAAAGCATACACACACACGCACACATATCAGAGACTTAATTGATTTCAATGGTGGATAAATAAAATACATAAAAAAAAGAAAACAATTTTAGTTGGCCGACAAAAAAAAAAAATAAAAACTTTTTGTTGAAAATGCCATGTATTTTATTTTTATAGATTTTATTATTTTTTTTCCTTTTGATTTTTAAACCTAAATTTTCGCAATCGTTTTTAATGGACATCAAATGTTTTGCCAAAAATATGTTAAATGTACAAGCAATCGAAACAAATTAACGCTATAACGAAATAGTTTGAAGTGCATTTTACTTGAAATTGCTGGAAATAAAGACATTATTTGTAGCCCTAACACAGGCTAGAAAATTGAAATTGGTTTGGATTTGCTCAAAATTAAAGATGATAACAATTTGATTGAATGCTTTCGTCTGATCAGAGAGCTAGGTAATTGAAATCATAACGTTATGCTGATCTACTCGGTCCATTTATATTTAAAAAACGCAATTATTTAAATCATAAAATGAATTTATACCTTAATCAAATTATAAGCTATCGCTTACCTTTACTTTTTTCCATCTTTCTGGAAGCCAAGAATTAATCTTGCCAATTTTTAAGGCCCTGTTCTGAATTTAAATTTATTCAAAGCAAAGCGATCTGCATAGTCGGAAACTAATGGTAGTCGAAAGGGCCAAGAACCGGGCTATAAGGCGGGTGGGCAAGAACTTTCCATTTACCATAATCCAAGTAGTTTTTAACCGAAAGAGCAAAATGAGGTCGAGCGTTGTCATGATGAAATATTATTGATACACGAATTGTTGCATATTCTGAACCCCTTTCTGCTAGAGCTTACTTTAAAAGCATCAATCGTTGTCCTGGGATGGTTTTATCTGGCTCAACAAATCAACTGCGAACGATAATATAATATTTTTTGTTACAGCAGTTTATTTTTGTTGATCTCGTAAATTAATTCAAGGCTCAGAAAGGAAAGAGAATGCAATGCCAATTTAAAACACGTTTTAATTACAATTTAACCATACAGTACCATACATATTTTTGTTACTAAACTTGAAAATTCGACATTATGACGATTAAGAAGCAGCGGTGTGACTTGTTTGCAAATACTTTCAAAGGACTATAAAAAGACTTGGCCGAGGGGGTAGGAGAGGCTTATTATATGGCCTCCTTACTTTTTTCCCGTGCACACACGGCGACGTTTGTGACGACTATTGGTCGTAACCTTGCAAGCCTGTAAAGGAAAATGAAATATTATAAAGTTCCTTTTAATGAGAGATTTTCATTCTTGCCATACGACGATAACGATCCTTTTTCTCCTCCGGGAGAGCGCACCAGGCACGAGCGGCCGCTTGGATCAATTCCTGCGGCTTTAGATCACAATGCTTACGCCGGAATGAGCGAACAAAGTTCAGATACCCGTTATTCATGACGGGACCCGGTTTGCTGCACTTGGCACGTTTCTTGGCGCAAGGATTGCGCTTCTTGGGGCAAGCCGGTTTGCGCTTGCGGGGACAGGCTGGCTTGCGTTTCATGGGACAGGCTGGCTTGCGCTTCTTTGGACACGCAGGTCTCCTCTTTTTCTTCATGGGGCAAGCGGGCTTGCGTGGGCAACCGCGTGGCTTGCTTTTCTTGGGACAGGATTTCTTTTTCATGGGGCAGCAAGATTTCTTCTTTTGCCGCTTATTACCACACATATCGGTGTGAGTGTCCTTGGGACTGGCGGTTTCTTTGCTGTCACTGCGTTTCTTAGAAACATCATACTTGCTTCTCTCGTTGGTGTTTAACGACTTCCAGGTCTTGGCCCCTTTGTCAATGGACTCACTGAGCCCCAGTTGGGTATTTTGTTGACAATATTCCTTCAGAAAGTTAAGATATGCCTTGCTGCTAATCCTGGGTGTATCCTGGACGCACAATAGACGCACGGTTGGCGATGCTTTAACCATGGTTCACAATCAAAATCAAATCAGTCGTCTGAAAGGAGTTAATGATTCAGTCGTTAGTCGTTATAGCCGCTTATACAAAACAATTTTATGGCTATTAAAAATGCATTAGGTGGGCGATCTACGAGAGAGAATAGCACAAGTATTTTTAATTATTGCATGAAGGCTATCGATGTCATATTTTCAGTTTGGAAAAAGCTTTGTGTCCACCCTCGCGTGTTCAGAGTTCAGTCTCACATCAGGTTCAACTAAACAAAATACAAACATTTATTATTTTTGTTGGGCAAAGGAAAAGAGAAATGCAAAAAGTAAAAGCATGGCCAACTAATTAAACTGATGAGAGACAATGCCTCATGTAAAACAGTAACAAACCCGACAACAGAATGTCCTTCCGTTCCTCTCTGTCTTTTTGCCTGTCTGGATGTATGTAAACAGCAACAACAGAATCAACAAATACTTCACAACGTATCTGTCTTGTTTTAGTCTTTTTTTTTCTGTTGTTTTGCTGCTTTTGGGTTGGTTGTTGTGCGTCAGTGTGTGTGTGTGTGTGTGTGTGTGTGTGTGTGTGTGTTGTTGCTGTTACAGCACATTTAAACAATTGAACACACACGCATGATGATTCAAAGAGGCAAAAACCGAGAGCGGCAAGAGAAAGCTGGAACAACGAAATGTTGTCATGGCATTTGCACAATTTCCCACAATGAAAAATAAATAGGTGCAGGATTCATTAGGATTACAAAATGTTCTCGAGCAGCAGTGTATAGGCATCAATATATAGCCAATGTCTGTCCAATGTGTGTGTGTGTGTGAGTGAGTGTGTGTGTGTGTGAGTGAGTGTGTGTGTTTGTATGAATAGTGGCCAAATGTCATTTTGAGTGATGCTCTTCGTTGGTCAGTAGCAGCAGATGTTCCGAGTGTTTGGAATATGTAGGCCTAAGGGCAAAGAGTGGACAGCCACATTTGGAGTACATGATTTCCAAATTTCTTGTCATTTGGACTAACTAAATCTTTCTGTTCCTCTGTTGTTGACATGCAAGCAAATCAACTTGCAAGTTAAATATACAAATAACCTTAATAAAGATTGAAAAAGGTAACTTTCGTAGAAAGGAAAGGGTATACAAAATAGTAAATAATTTTTGCATTTATTACTACAATTTTTCCCTGTTTGTTTCAAGGTTGCATATATTAACTAGAAAGTAACTGCAGTTGGTTAGATACATATTTATCAAAATGCAACATGACTAATTTATATTTCTGTTTGTAGTATGTGTCTGCTTTTCTTCCTGGGAAGCTTTGTTTACGCTCAAAATTTACGTATATTTCACGCAGCGTCGCCTCCTAATTACGATGTGTAGAGTCCCCCCCCCCATCCACACTCCCCTACTCTTGTTTGCTTAACAACTCTGACGAATGCGAACTGACAATTCTGGGCAAATAGAATTGTCGGATTGCATGCATTCTGTTTGGTCAAGAAGGAGTTCTGTGTTGTGTGTGTGTGTGTGTTGCCTTGCCAAAATATTTTGCTAATTTATAAAATCTTCTCTCTACACCTCTCTTTAACCTTTGGCCAGTCCTGAAACACAAGGAAGTGCAGGACAAACAGCTGAACATGAAATGACGATGACAATGCACTTTGCAGTCAACTTAAGCCAACCAGGTTTCGTTTAACGACTTGTTGATACTCTGAATTAAACTAAAGACTAAGCAGGACTCATCTTTCGGTAAAGATCTTTGGTTTTTCTGTGGACTCTTTGAATCTGTAGAGTATTATCATTTGATATCGTATATATTGCATAACTGCAAACATAATTCATTTTAAAAATCGATTTACCCGCTGGACCCAGAACTCGTGAATCGTTCTTGTGGTCCTTTTCTTTCCTGCTTTCTGTGTGTGTGTGTGTGTGTGAGTGTCCTGTGACGCTGCTGTCGACGTCGCTGCAGTTTATGAGTTTATTGTTTACGCTGCTTTTCTGCCATAAATATTTGCAAAGTGCTTGTAAAAAACAAAAGGTGGCAAAAAGTTGAAAGGAAGAGAGCAAAAGAGAACAAGCATTGGTGTCGATGATGGCCAAGATGGCGCGCGCACGCTGGACGGACGAGGGCATATCGAGTGAATGTGGTCTAGAGGTTGATGGCCAATAACTTTGTTTAACGTCAGAGTCTGGGTATTGTTTTTTTTTTTTTTTTTTGGTTTGGTGGCCTGCATAAAACCATAAATGGAGCTGAAGAATATTAAGTGCTTAACCCCATAGCAAGTGGATAAAGAAGAAACTAAGGCAGGGAGTGGGCGGGGGGGTCAATAGTCAATAAAGCTCAAGTCAAAATCTATAATTGCCCAAACAATCGCCAATCAAAATTCTCTTGCTTGGCTCGTAAAACATTGGCTTAGCATAAGCGCAAGTTGCCTTCCGTTTCATACCCAACCCCACCAACCCTCCACCACTCCCCTTCAAGCAGTTTGGCAATGGTTTCCAATCGTGTTTCTTGTAGTCTTACCTTTCGTGTGTAAACGCGAGGCTATAAAATTTAATTTATTTGTCTCTAATAATTTCCCATGGCAACTGTTTGTTCTGGCTTGTTGATTCAGAATATTGTATACCTATTTATATATATATATTGAAGAAGGGAATCTAAGGCAGTTGGCAAAGGTCCTAAAGGTGAGACCAATAACCATGATCCGGCTTCTATACCCTATACTGCTTGACTATCATCCTAAAAGGTTTTTGGGGGTAGATCTTTTTCAAGGGTATCAATTGAGTCTAATTTTAAATATATAATTTAGCTGGTTGTTATTGATGCCTTGAGCTTTCCCTTGAGCTCTCTTCTGTGTATGTGAAGCAACAAGATGATGTTGAACTCACACCCTTCTCTCCTACCACCACCTACTTTTGCCTCCTATAACTTGATTTGCCTTGCGTGCTATTTTGAATTGAGTTCGAGTTGGTGGAACGCTCGTAAAGTTGGGTCCACTTAAGCGCAATTGTTGGCCATAAACCTCATCGAGGTCGGCTGGCGAAGGAGTGCCTTATATTTGCTTTGCTTGACGATGCAAACAAGGGCTAGTCATCATCGTAAAAACAATTAGATCGCTTTGGCCACAAATTGAAACTAAATACGCTAAATAATTGCTAACTAGAAAAGCATTGCAGTTTGTTGCATATAGTTTCGTTTTTTTTTTTTTTTTTGTGTTTTTGTGGTCGTCTCCTCATCGAATTTCAAAGACAAACAATTGACTTGTCATTCGACATTGTGTTGGGGGGGAACCTAAAATCCCAAAAGCTGAATTCGTAGGGGGAAAGAGAACACTGTGGTGAAAGTCCACGCAATCGGCTTATAGCCCCTCTCCCCAGCCAACTTTTACCCCTCGACATATCTGCGGTTTTGATAACAATGGTTTTTATTTGTCACCACACTTCCCCCCCTAGTCACCGTGCAACAAAGAGCCGCACTAGCAGCAAATGCGAAACATTGTGAAACGCTTCATTTGAAAAAATCAACAATTCTGTTAGGATAGACAGAATGGCAATTGGTTTTGGTGTGGTGAGGAGAGGGGAGGGGAGAGGTGGGGAATTGTAGCGAAAGATGATGATGGGGCTGGGGCTGCGACAGGGACGTTGTTAATAGCAATTAAACCTACTGCTCTTATATGGACAAAAGAAATTGTCCCAAGGCATTCGATAGAATTAGAAAGAACTACGTTTTCGTCGTAGAGAGTCAAAGGTCAGAGTAGTAGTAAAAATGAAACCAGCTTCAAATTTAAGATTTTCACGACTTACCGAGCAGCACTTATAGAAAATTCCAGTTTCCGGACGCTTGGGGATTGGCGCTTACAAAAATTTGGTATAACTTTAAAAAGAAAAAAAAACAAAAAGAAAATCGAAGATTAACTTTTAGTTTTTAAAGTGGGAAAGTAAATAATGTTTCAAGGATTGTGTGAAAAATGAGTACGGGTTCGTTAAAATACAAACGATAAATGATTTGATTGAACGAATCAGCAAAGATTGCCTTGTTCTACAATGTCACCCAGAAACACTTTCACAATTTGACCTCAGAAATCGTTCACTCACACTTGAATAAAAATTTTGTTGTCACTTTTGCGTCGCGTACTTTTCTTTTCTTTCACAGAAAACACTTTGAATTTGGTAAAACTTGCAAATAATAAAATCACAAGTTAGAGTTATACATATATTTATTTTTTTTTAAATAAAATTAGGAGATGTGTACTGTTGAAAAGTTCGAGATATACTGAAATTTAGTATGTTGAGACTCAGAGCCTTGACTTTTTGAACAAAATTTGGAAATGTCAAGGATTGCTTTGATTTGGAAATATAGAAAAATATGAAAATTATGATGGATAATGAGTCATAGCCTACTATGTTCAGAATTGACAGGTGTGAAAAAGATTGACACTTGAGATGTTGAGTTAGCAGGATGATTAGCATATTTGCCTAAGCAAACATGTTGCCAAGTAAATGGGGCTTAAAGTACGATAACTGTCATTAAGTGAGGTCCTATAGTAGGCGGGGCACAAATAATTAAAAGTAGAAGAAGGACGTGCTAACTTCTGCCATGCCGAAGTTTGTATACCCTTGCAAGGTTTTATGTTAGACTTTTCTTAGGTAAAAGTGTCAAAGTGAAAAAAAACCTTTTATTTTTAAAGTCCAAAATAAAATTGGCTGTTTTTTTTACCAAAATTGTTATTCCGGCCGATCGTTCCTATGGAACCTATAATAGTCGTTCAAGCTTAATCAAATTTGGCACTGATATCTGTTTAGCTAAATAACAATTGCTTGAAAATGAAGAAAGTTATTGTTTCGAAACTGAATTTTGCTCCCATAGGGGAGCTATATGATATAGTAGTCCGATCTTGACGAAATTTGGCAAAAAATGTTTCGGTATAAGGCAAAATAAGTAATGTAAATTTGTTTGAATATCTAATGGATATCAGCGAAGTTATTGCTCCAAAACTTTTTTTTTCGATTGATCGTTCCCATGGGAGCTGTATGATATAGTAGTCTGATCTTAATGAAATTAAGTACGTTTGGATAAGGAGAGATTAAGATTAAAGACGTTTGGTACATTTTCTTTAATATCCCATGGAAAACAACAAAATTATTGATCCAAAACTCTACACTCGACCGATTGTTCCCATGGGAGAGTCGTTCGGTCTTAATGAAATTTGGCACTGATATTAATAATGTATTAAAGCTAAACAATTGCTTGAAAAAGAAGAAACTTATTGGTCTAAAACTGAATTTTCGACCGATTGTTTCTATGGGTGCTATATAACGTTGTGGTCCGATCTGTCTGAATCCGAGATATACAATGCCTGGAGTATAGCTTCAATGGTCTAAAAAAAGTTTGCGCTGATACATCGCTATATAAACTCTTCTCATCGTGCTGATCAAGAATATATATACTTTATATGGTCGGAGACGCTTTCTTTTATACGTTGCACACTTCAGGCCAAAAATAAAATACACTTTTTGCGAGGGTATAATGAATGAGTTACAAGTAACAAATGAATTTGATTAAAACATCTTTATCAACTATTTGTACTCATCTATTTTTCCTTCATAAACCAACTCATCGGTTTAAAGTGGATTTTCTATTTAATTTCATTTCGTTTAAAGATTATAAAATCCTGAAAAGACTTAAGCTTGAACTTCAATAGACAACTCTTTTCTTTAAGTAAAACTGTAATTTTTCGTCCCCTACTCATAGGAAATATGTTGCCGCCTCGGGCATAATTAAAAAAACCACCAAAGTATCCTTTCTTTACTGCCATCGCTTGGCTTGCTTTCTGTTTTGCTTTTCTTGTTGTGTTTTTTTTTTTTTTTTTTTTTTTTTTTGTGTAATGCTTGGCCATGTCATATTTATCACTACCTGCACTTTATACCGGCAGCCACTATAAATTGTTTGGGGGCTCCTGGAAGATGTCGGCGGCATTGGCTTTGGCATACCTTTTTTAGCATCCATTTTGCAGCCTTCACCCAACGGCAACATTATTTGACGTAACCAAAGTAATTTTAATTTTCACTGCAGCACTTTGAACGGAGCGAAGGAACAACCAAGTGGCACTACAATGCACTCAACTACGATGGGGGGAGGGGTGGGGAGCATTCGGGTTGGAGTTGGTGTTGCGTTTGGGATTGTCCTGATGATGGGGTGGGGGAAAAATAAAAAAGGAAAAGTCTGGTTGCTTAAGCATATTGTAAATAGACTGCATAATGAGCTGCGTTTGCTTTTCGCCCCAGACTGTGCCAGGTGAAAAGGAAACTAGGAAAAATAAGAAAACCTGCAAAACGGAAGCAAAAATGGCAAAAGTTGAGTGAGAGAGAGAGAGAGGGAAAATGGCGAGATGAAATGCATTGAACTACAAAATGGCGATACTTACAACAGACTTTGTATTTGTAAAGGGTTCAACTATAGAGGATAAGTGATGGCAAGTTCCACGACGAAAGTATCAAAAGATGCTTAAAGTCTTAGAGTAAGAGTTGAGTTTAATTAGTTGACTAAGAACAAATAGATGAACCTGTTTTTTTTTTTTTTGCTCTCCAAGCACATTGTTCAAAGGAATTGTATAAGCAACACAAGAATTTAAATTAGGTTGTGTAGAGATTTATCCAGATACAAACGCAGTCAGTTCATAAGTTTCAATAATTGTCCATTTCATTTTAGCTCTTTGTCTCTAATATTATTCAGTAATGCCATAATTTCATTTAGTACCGCAATCAAGTGGTTTGAACTAAAAAAAAAAATTAGTTTTCATTTTCCGAATTCAGTTGGAAAACTCTAGGAGTGATGGAGAAACAAAAGTGAAGGCAAAAACACACTAAAACTCCAACTCAAACTAGTTTTTTTTTTTATTTTATCTGTAAAGCCAACGTATGCAAATTTCGTATTCACTTTGTCACAGATAGAGAGATGTCACCACACACACACACACACACACACACACACACACACATACTCACAGATAAACACATACACACAAAGATGTGCATTCATCATCAGCCACATCATCATTTATACATTGTATTCGTATCTCTCTCTCTCTCCTTCTCTCTTTCTCTCTCTCCGTGTGTTGCCTTCTCTTTCTCTGTGATACTAGTTGTTGTTGATGTATTGCCATAGTATATATATATATATATATATATAGCATAAAACTGCTGACATTTGTTGTTCTCAATTTAAAGGTTTACCCACGCCCAGTTTCTCTTCTCGCTTCATTTGGTTGGCCGCCCACAGAAATGTTACAAATTTCGACTGAGCTTAACATTAATTGATTTAGAATTTGTGAAAATGAAATTATGTTGAATTGACAGTTTAAGGGATAAAAACTAAAGCTTACTCATATACATTCATATTTTGCATAATGGCTAACGATGTTGGTAACTAAACAAGAAGAAGAAGAAGAAGTAAGCAGAAATGTTCCCACAGATTTTCAGAAATCCAATGGAAAGTGTAGATGTAAATAGACTTGATTGAGAGAAAAGCGTGTTGAGATGAGCATATTACAAAAACAATAATATTTAAGAGAATTGGACTATCTTTTCATCCTTACTATAAGTCTTCCAGCTTAGCGTTCTTAGGAAAAAAATTATGAGACAAACAAAATACTCAATTCTTTATTAAAATTCGTTCATTTGCTGTTAATACAAGTTAATTCAGATTTCTAAATGCGGCGCTGACTATTACTAAAAATTTGTGAAATAAACGCACTGCTTATCTCAAGCAGTGCAAATTCAAGCAAAGTAAAAGAAAAATGTTGCATCTTTTAGGCGGCAATGAGAACAATTGGCAAGAGAATGTAAAGCATACTCTAGATATAATACCATTTTTCCAGGCTACTGGAAGTGCCATATAAATTTTTAGATATTCTGAGAACAGTAAAAAATATTCAAAAATTATTTTATATCTGAACTTGGCATATCGGCTCTAAGTCAAGAGATTATTTGAGTAAAGATTTCAGTTTTTATGGTCCTTGCAGAAGTAAAACTTATTAAGTAGATATATTTTCATGATCAGCATAAGAAGGCAAGTCGATATAACGCTGATCTGACATTTGAATCCCCATTTAAAAGCGATTAACTTGACATTTGGTTCTTTATTTAAGAGCTATTAACCTGAGATTTGGCAGGTAGCGTATATAATAAGTCTAAAGACTTCGACAAGTCAAAGTTGGGTTGTTTGGCACTTTCGTAAATCTCAAATCTTCAGCCCTGGGTTTTAATTTTTGCTAATCTCACTTTCTTTGCAAAATTCTGAGAAAGCAGAAGAAAAACATATTTTCGATTTCTTTGGAAATTTGCGAAAGTTCTTTATTAATGGTTCAGGCTGTGAATTGAATGTGATCTAGAGTACCCAAATCCCCTTGTCTTATCATTAGTGGTTCAGGGTTTAAGTCACATCTGACCTGGATTACTCTAATCGCCTGATCCCATTAGCGACTTAGGGTATAAGTGCGACGTGTGACCTGGAAAACGCAATGAGAAAGTATCGTTGCCTATAAAACACCGCTTCTAGCGGAACTCTGCAGTCAGAACTAAAAGTTCGTCCTGAAGTGTAACACTTGAAAGAATACCAAAAGGAAAATAAAATAAAAATGAAATTTCTTGTGAGTATTTTACAAGTAAAGTACAGAAGTTTAGTTGGGACTAATTTCATTTATATAAATCAAAATCTTCCTTTTCCTTTGTAGATTTTCATTCTTGCTTCAATGTTAATGTTGATAGCTAGTCCAAATTGGCTAGTCCAAGCGTTACCTGCACCTACACCTGGAGAACCGTTAAAGGTTGGCTATACAATAGGCCGCGATGGTCCGCTTGGAAAATTAAGATGGGATTCATATACTTCCGTGGGGAAGATGAACGATGGAAAAGTGGTCGAATTGAATAGAGAGTTCAGATATAAAGGACTTTTCGGCGAGACTGAGTTCGGGTTCTCCATTTCAGCTGGAAAATGAATTCGAAAATAAATAAACCTATGACAAGTAGGCAATTTTTTTTTATTAAGTGGTGTACAGATTTTAACTAAAATTACAAAATATCTATCATTTGTCATAAATAACGCCCAGTGGCTACAAATTTGAATCGAATTTGAATTTAAAAAGATGTAAAACAAGTTCAACAAAACACTTCAAATGAGAAAACTTTAAATTAAAATATTTATATTTCAAGAAACTGAATATAATTTAATAAATAACAAAAATTCCAGATAGTAAAGACAAGTTCTGAAATTTGATGGTGACTCTTGACTCTGTTCATAATTGTGGCGTAGGTTGGGCAGAGAAAAGATCAATCTCTGTAGCCCCAACAACACAAGATTTGTGCATTTCTGACTTTTATTTATGTTCAAATCATGGAACGATTGTCGTACAAATTTCATTTTCAATTAGTTTTACTTGTTACTAATACTTTACAATACTTGCTACAAAATTTCAAATGGAACTCAATATTGAGAAGGAGACAAATATTTTGATCAGTGTCTTAAAGTGAAGTCGAGCAGGAATATGCATCGATTGTTTACTGGAGCTCAAATTGGTCGTTTATAATGGGTTAATCGAGTTGAATAAGATCAGTCAGTGAGCCGGATTGATCTCTTCTACTGCAAAATTTAAGTTTTTGTTTGAGAATTTGAATTGAGTAAGCTGTCGATAAGAGTGGGAGGAGAGAAGAAAAGAGAGAGATGCTACAGGAGCTACCACACATAAAGAAAGAGAAGAGAATGAGAAATCATTTGATAATCAACTACATTTACTCAATCATTTCAAATTTTGACAGCGATAAGCCAGACCGTCTTTCCATATGTACATACATACATAATTTTGTATTATATTTTTTTTTCATTGTGTTTCAATTGTATTTTAACATCGCATTATCGCATTGTCTGTCCGCTCGCTGCGAACGTTTATATTCAGAGTCTCCATAAAAGGCGAGTATACGAAACGAACTTGTAGAACGAAAAGATTGTCTGAAGTGAAAGCAGTGAACAGCGGAAGAAAAAATGGGCGCACTTTATTGGGTAAATAATAAAAAAGTTTTCATTTAAGAATATCTTATCGAATATGTGTTACTTCTTTGTTAAGATAAACAACTAAAACGTATTCCTTTTCTGCAGATTGGCGTTGTTTTTTTTCTTTTAGAAGTGTTATTTTGTCTGATTCGTTTGACCGAACATCATAAACTCAAGACTGCCGCTGCTTATGCCGCTGCTGATGCCGCTGCTAAGGGCGTTGATAATGCCGCTGATAATGCCGATGTCATCGTTGTTATTGTTTAGGAAATAAATGTCAAATTAAACTATTAAAGAAAAAATTTTTTTTTCTTTTATTTTTTTTTTAAGAATTTTGTGGAACTTGTAGCAATGAGTATACCAATATCGGTGAGTTTTAAATTACTAGATTTCTGTTGCTTAGCAGAAAAGAAAGCTTACAGCAAGCAAGATTAGTAGAGAAGAAGAATTTGCCTTGTTAGTTTAAATAAATCGCAAGGTTATCTTTAGTTTAGAACTGCTGCCTAAGAAATGATTGAACAAAAAAGAAGTTTTTAGGAGAAAATATATAATTTATGTTGTTTTATCTAAGTAGAACTATCTTTTATAGGGAAGCAACAACCGAATTGATGCCAATTTTTGCTTGCTAAGTATTTTTAAACATTTTTGAAAGGCTAAAATTTCGCTTTACCTCAATTGTAGCAAGTTGAATAAGAATAGATTTACCTAAAAAAAAGTTGTAATTCTCATTTCTATATTCCTTTACCATTGCCCTTCTTAACTCACACTCTTTTTTCCTATCTCTGTATTTGTGTGTGTGTGTGCGTGTAACTCCGACTCACTCTGTCTGCAGCAATAAAATTGTGTAAAGGAAACTCCAAAATGACACCACAAAAGTCCGTGCTGCATAGCCGCGAGCTGCATTAACACAATCTTTGTAAATAAGCTTTTATCCGCTGCTTGCACAGTGATCCTACTTCAACCCTCCCTGCCCCCTCCCCCCCCCCACTCACCACCCATTCTCTTCTTCTTTTGCTAGCCCTCTCGCAGACGTATTGTCCAAAATGAGTATGTGCTTCGTTTTTTTTTTTTTGTTTTCGTTCTTTCATTTTTTATCTTTGTATGCAGTGGCTTTTGTTTAAGCAACAACAAGAGTTACGAAAGGCTCAGACATACACCATGGCGTATGCGTAATGTTTTCTCTTTGTGCTTAAAGCGTATATGTGTGTGTGTGTGTGTGTGTCGAAGCCTTTTGTGTGTCAACGGTTGTAATTATTGCTGCTGCTGCTGCTGCTTCTACCGCTGTTTTCTCATATGTCTGGTCGGGTTTTCTTTTACTTCTTTCTTGTCCTGTTTCTGTACGGTTTGTTTCAGTTTTTCCAAGCCTTTTGTCTGCGCTAATTAGCACAGTTTGTGGCCTCTGACTGCAGACCGAGAGACATCTATGTGGTCACAATGCAAGCTTTGTACAGCAAACAAAATTTGTCAGTCGCAAAGATATTTTTGAAATTAACATCAATTCATTCAAATTGTCACCAAAATCATCAGAAACGTCTTTAATTTTTGAGAAAGACATCTGAAATGTCGCTAAACTTTTTACACTATTTTCAACTGTTGGTTTTGGTTGCATTGCTCACTCGTTCGCTCGCTTATAAATTATGTACAATGAATCCATAGACGAAATCAGATTGCTTAAATTTGCATTTGCACCTGCAAAAATGCGAAACGAAGGCCCCCCTCAAGAACGACGATGACGACGATGAGGACGATGACGACAAGAACCAGAATCACGTTCATGTTCCCAGCAGCAATGAAATATATGTATGTAGTAGGGAGTTACATTGAATGCTGAGAAATGCCCAAAGCAGAGAATGGGGGAATGGGAATGGGAATGGGAATACCCATGGAGGATGCCTAAGCTTAAGTGCCATTAGGCACTGGAAACTAGCTAGCAGGCGTATAGCTTCAAAGAAGCGGCAAAAGGATG
This sequence comes from Drosophila nebulosa, assembly GCA_024703675.1. Classification (NCBI taxonomy): domain Eukaryota; kingdom Metazoa; phylum Arthropoda; class Insecta; order Diptera; family Drosophilidae; genus Drosophila; species Drosophila nebulosa. The sequence goes on along the minus strand of CM045724.1, from coordinate 2,123,887 downwards.
CCAAACGGAGGCGAAAGGGACTTTGGCATGTTACAAATGTACATAATGCATATTTAAAGAGTTGCCTGGCAAGTGCCAAAAATCTAATATTTTAGTCAGTGTTGGAAATTTTAGTCTATATATCTTCGGGCCTGTGCGTCTCTGTGTGTGTGGCCTACATAGTAGGCAATTGCCAGACACTTGGTTAGAAATGCAATTCAGGTTTAAGTAAATGAAAATGCAAATATTAAGAGTTTCTTGTTTTAATTATTTTACTAGTTAATCTCAGTTGAACTTTGCTTTTAAGTTACTTGATCAATTTCAAGCAATTGTCATAGAATTCCATTCAAAATTTCAAATTTCTGCCCTCATATATTGATCTCTCTCGTTCGCTTTACCATTGTCCGTCTGGCCATGTCTGTGCGTGTTCGACAAGCAAACCAAACCAAATAGCCAACAGCCAACAGAAATGGCAAAGTGAAATAAAAATATTGTCCACAGGCCATAAGTTGGCTATAAATTTATATGCATACGTCCGTATGTACGTACTATACGTAGTTCAGCATGTTGTTGTCCGGCCACTTCACTTTTTCCTCCTGTTTTTCGGTTTTTTTTTTTGTTTTTTGTCCGAATGCCACTTGAGTAATTAAATTCAGCATTCGGCAAATGGAAGCATGCAAGATGGGCGTGGCATTAACGCTTTGTGGTTTAACATTTTTGTGGTTAAATGAATTTAAAAAGCGCATCGCGCATTGCCAGGTGCAAAGTGACAACAACAAATTGCCAATTGCTGTTGCTGTTGCTGATGTTTCTGATGTTGTCGTTGTTGTTGTTGTTGCTGCTGCTGTCTTGCCAAACGTTGACGTTGGCGACATATGGAAATGCCGATGGATGTGCAAAATGAATGGCTGAGAGGTGTCTGCTACGGGTATTGCGAGGTGAGGAATTCATACCCATTGATATGCAAATTGTAGAAGGTAACGTCAACAGGAACAGCTACAACAACCGCAAAATCAACAGAAATATTTCTGTATGACAACAATTTTATACTCTTTTGTTTGCTTGTTTTTTTTTTTCAGTAATCCAAATTCCTTTGAACATTTTTGTAGTTGTTGTTGTGAAACAAAAGTAAGAAAAAAGTGAATAAAAATATGATGCAATTTTCACTGGGATAGTTTTTTTTAACATTGGAATTAGTTAAGTTAAGTTAATTGTTTAAATTTGTCTTAAGATTTTTCGTTGAGGTCAACGTCGGTTCGCTTTCATTCCTAAAACCAAACGAAATCCCTAACAAGTCATTGTCAATTACACAAATCTAACTATTGCGTTCTATCGTTTACATTCATTTAATCATTGGAATGACTGTTGCATATGTGACCGAAGAGATTTGAGATTACTTTTAAATATTGCAATTAAAATAAACATATATGGAAGTACGATTCATACGGTTTTAAGAAAGAGTTCAATGGCTATCGCCGGCTCTGAATATTTAAACGTCTTGCTTCGATTTGATGGACTTTGACATCTTACAACTTGATATTCATTTTCACGATTAATATATTCCAATATCTGTAAGCAACCAGTTGCAATTTCCTAATGAATTTTCTTTGTGGTGAAGTTTAAGTTCTTGTTGGAGTTCTTCTAAGAGACTGAGCATTTCTCTCTTATTTTTCTCGTTTATCTGTTTAGCTTCTCTTATAAATTCTAAGACTAAGCATCTCTCTCTCTTTAATTCGATTATTTCTTTAGTTTCTCTTAGAAATAAATTACAATTAAAAAACAGAAACCCACACTAAATCACACTAAATCGCTAGTTCTGCTTAATTTCAATGTTAATTAATGAGTTTTTTAAGCTCAGACAGAAAATTCCATCATCCAAAATTAATGTGACCAACCTTCTTCATGGCTTAAATCACGAAAGCCATTAAAACTTTAAACTCAAATTCAATTAGATTTCAACTCTCGTTCCTCAACATTACACACAAATCAGATCTTTTGGGAATGTGAATCCTAGATACAGTTGAAACATTTAATGGCCTGCTTATCGATAACGCAGGCTTACAAAACTGAGACCCTGAGATTTAAGTACATTTTTGTTGTGCTGAGTCCAAATCTTAGGTAAAAATATTCAATGGGATGCGAATTCAGGGTGCCATAATCCATTAGAAAAGTGTAATCTGGTCTTTGGATCTGGTATTAGGCTGATCTAATCTGGTCTGTGGGTCTGGGATTAGGCTGGTCTAATCTGAGGTTAGGCTCATTTTTGTCGGTCAGTGTAAACTTAGCCATTAATCGAAGAAAAAAGACTATTAAGGTCAGTTAGACAACAAAGAAATAGTTTTTTTGTATGAGAACGTGCCTCTTAAAACTCTTCAGATTTTACCAGATTTGCAGAGTATTATACACACACACACACACACACATACAGACAAAGCATTTATTTATTATTATTCACCTGCATTTTCTTCTCTTCATTCCCGTTTTATCCCATTTTCGTTTTCGTTTTTTTTTTTTTGTAATTTCGATTTGTATTGCCCACCGAGCGTCCATCGTTCGACTGATGAACTTAAATTGACACTGGCTGGCATTTTTTATTTTTCGTATTTTCATTTTATTGTATGCAACGCGTTTTTCTACCTATTTTAACGTAATTTATTTGGAGTTGTAATTGTTGTCACAAAAAAAAAAAAAAAAAATTGTCGTATGTAAATTGTTTCTTTAATTGAATCATTTGGGTAACGAAAGCAAAATCGCATTTAACATTTATTTTCAATAATTTACGCTTATCAGAAGAATGTTTATAATTAAAAATAAGCCATAATTATGCGAATACTCGTATTCCAACTTTATTGAGAAATTGGCCATAAAGTAAATAGTAGATAGGCTTGCCAGAGACATTAATGTTTATAAATATTTATGAAATTAAATAAAAAAAAAAAAAACCATAGTTAATTAAAAGAGCAAACAGTGAAATTGCATTGAAAATCTATTTGTTGTTATATAAGAAAGAATATTCGGTGTTTAATACATTTAAAGCATTTATTTATCTATTGATTGATTGAAAAATGTCAGAGCCAAAGACATGCACAAAGTTCAACACTTTTTAATTAGTTTGTTGTAAAATCAAATTTATTTTGTGCATTAAACTCAGACCAAAGAAAACACCAGCTAGTCCGCACACTATTTCGGTTACCTTTCCTATCTTCTCCTACTACTTTTTAATGTTAAACAAACTCGACATAAAACAACAACAGCAAACAAATAAACATACAAACAGACAAAGAAACAAAGAAATAAACAAACAAACGCACTTTTCCACTAACTGGAAACTAGAAACAGAAAACTAAAAAGCTTTTCATCGTCAACGTCGACATCTAGGCAAGAATTTTAGCTCTGCATGATAAATGCGGTTTACTTTTTGCCATACCCTACCTCCCTCCCTCCCTCCCTCCCTCCCTCTCTCTCTCTCTCTCGGTCTGCCTAATGTAATGTATGTGAGAAAGAAGGTAGGAGGTGGAGATTTTTGTGTGTGTGTGTGTGTGAATGAGGCTTTTAGTGTTTCTGTATGCTACTGTCAAAACATAACGCCACATGCTTCATTTTCTACAGAAACCAAAAACAGGAAGAACCTCCAAGTTTATTCAACTTTCAACTTTTCCCTATAGACGGCATTAACCGTGAGCTTAACTCAAATTATCCTTTTTAAATACTTATTAAATTTGCAATAGGAATCAGGAGTACAAGCCGCTTCAGTATTTTTCTGTACAATTTTTGACATTTGTTGGTTTTTAGTTCCTTTACTTACCACCTTAAATGCAATGCCATTTGGTTAAGTCGCAAGAGGGGAGCAAGCCAAACGAAACGTGAAGCTACATTTTCAATTAGATTATAATGCAAGTCGGAGGGCTTATGGAGAACAAGCGAAGCAGCGCTACGGTTACGTTTTGTGTTATTTATGTAATTGTTATTACATTACAGTTGTTAGGGGCTTGGGTTGAGTGCCGCATTAAAACTTACTTACAACTTAAGCTCCCCCAACATTGTTCGGCTTGACTGACTGATTTTGAGAGTACTAGATACTCTCTGAAACCCAAAAAAAAAAAAACATTTAACTTCTGATATTTTGAGTGAAGGTAAATAAATAAGACTATCTTTTGGGACCCTTTATGGATGGCTTGAGAGTTTGGAATGAGTAGTACAAATAATGAAGAAGAGTTGACAGTTAGACTGACTAAGTCTGACCTTTGGCAATGGAAATAAGGTTAAACTTGTAGCTGTAAGCTGTAAGTAGTGGTTAAAGCATTGCAATTCTGTAGTAGAAAGCGAAAATTTCCAAAGAAAGAAACAAAGGACAATATGCTCATATTTGTTTGTGGCCATAAATTAATGACCTTGAGCCTGCCAGTTTGAAAGTAAATGTTAGATTTTTCTAATAGGGCAATGCTTCATTTGCTTTACACCATTTTTGCTTAATTTTTTAAAAAGAAATAGAAAAAAAGTTAACCAAACTGGTTTATATATGTATTATTTAAAGCAAAAAACCTAAGATTTAGACTGATTCTAGATTCTAAAGATGCATGCCAAAAAACAAGATTTTATTCCATTCCAACTAACACTTTGACACGTTTAGCCAAATCGATTGTTACTCTCGTTCAGCGCTGGAAAGTAGGCAACACTTTTCGTTGGCCTCTGCCTCTGTCTAACCCGTATCACACATCGACATAAATCGACTTTTCTGTCATCAGAAGATTGTGACTGCCTCACTTGACAGCAGCTAGACGATAAGTAAAGCCAAAAAAAAGTTAAAAACAAAAAAAATCAAACAAAGAAAATGTAAATCTTTAATTCATGAATTTTGTATGTGTCTTTCTACCAAATTCCCCAGCAAGCCATAAAAAGAATCTTACGACATAAAAACGAAATCAAATTATTACTTAATTATTCTTAAATGCCTATTACCGTAAAGGACGCAGCTGTTGCGTTCAATGTCCTTGACTGTCCTTTTTTTTTTTTTTTTTTTGTTTTGCTCATTCTCCTCAGCCATAGAGAAAGTTGATTTCATTACAAAATAAATAACAAAATATTTGTAACTTGGCTAAATTGGTCACGTCGCTGGTCTCAGGTATAAAGCGGATATTGTAAAATTAAATTGATTCTCAGCTCCCTCTCTTCTTCTCCCTGCTCCCTGCTTCTTGCTTATTTCTCTATGGGTTTCCCATTTTGCTTTCTATTGTTCAAAACATAATGGAAACCGCATATACAATGTGGAATAAATAAATACTTATATATTTTGCTTGTTCATCATTTTCATCAAGAAAACGTTATGAAATCTACGTGACAGATTAGTGTGGCATGGGCGGGGCTGGCTGGCTGGCTGATGTTAAGAGAGCCATTTCGTTTTCTTTTTTTTTTTTTTTAATAAATTTCAAATGAATTTCAAAAGCTTTCAATTGAAGCTGAAACTGAGGCTGGAAATAGACTTAGATGAAAGGCAATTCTATATTTTTATCTGTCTTGTTCTTATCGCAATATTAACTGTTTTATACTTTGGGAAAAAAGTTACTAATTATTGTGAAAAGTTAAGCTTTAACTATTGTTTCAGTTACCCCAGAATTCTATTTGACCGCTGTCAACAAGCGCAAGAAAACAAAACCAGCAAAAAACTAGCAAAGTGAAAAAAAATAAAGTAGCAGAACAAGAAGCGCAACAATATGTTGCAATTGTACTGGTAGCGTCTATAACAAAAGTGAAATTCTAACATCACGTACCATGTATGGATAGCATAGAGAGGGGGAAAAGGGGGGGAAGAAAGGGACAGGAAAAAAACAAACATATACACGCATAGAGTGTGTCTCTGGTCGTCGGGCTTGTGATTTCGCCAAGGGGATATGAGTGTATGACCATCGCAGTTGCCGTGACAATCGCAATCACAACAAGAAGCAACAGCAACAACAACGATGCGAGTATGAAACGGCAGCCAGAGCACGAGTTTCCCCGATAATTGGTACAACGACGATGAGCTATACTCACAGGGCAATATGAGACAACGGAACACATTCAGCGGGAACAAAGAAATAAATGGAAAAACAACAGCGGAAAACATAAAGCTAAGACAAAAAAAGATATGAAAAAAAGATCTCTCAATAGACGACGATGAGTTACTCTTTATTACAGAACAACAATTTTGGTATACAAAGTGTTGAAAAATTCTTGCCAAATTTAAAACATAAATTGTATATTTTGCAAAGGCAAATTGTAGATATAAGAATTGATTCTTCCACACAAAGAAGATGAAGAACTTACTAAGATTTTTTAAAGTTATTTTTCTATCTCGGGCCATACTTAAATTCGATCAATTGTCAAAGATTTCTTTAACAAAATGGTCTAAATTTTTTGCTTGGTTTCTTTCCACTAAAAAGAGTTGTGAAATTTCTTAAAGAATACATTTCAAGAGTCTTGACTACTCTCTCAAATAATAGATAACACCGAAATAGGTTACGGAATTAGCAGTTGCATTCACTAACTTCTCAAATTGGACAAATCATGGAAAAATACTCTATCCCTAATGACAAGGTCAGAGGAAAAATTTCAAAAAGCATTCCAGTTCGTTGCAGAAATATATACTTTCATTTTGATGCCCTATAAACAAAAGGCAGAAAAAGAAGGGTATATACCGATTAAGTCCCTAATAAAAACAATTTTAAATTAATTTAAATAAAAAATGAAAAGAATATGGCTACTTAATCAGTTGCAAAATCTATTAGAATGAGTTGTTAGTAGGTACATTATGTTCGATGCCTCAAATGGATACACTTTCTTTTTGGTTTTGTTTTTTTTTTTTTTTTTTTTTTTTTTTTTTTGTGAGTTGAGTCTTCGCCTTTAACTTGCCCATGGCAAATGTTGTGAGCAGAGCAACGAACCGAAAACATTTGAAAATGGCAACATTTTATTTTTTTCGTTCTTTTCTTGAAGATTTGACCCTGAAAAATTCTTGAAAATTGATTAGGCCAATCACTTTAGAAATAATTTTAAATGACCATAACTTTGGCATTCATTTTCATTTTTTCCATTTAGTTCTTTCTTAATCGTGTTCACACTTCACCACACACACTTGGCACATAACATTCCCGTTAATCTGTAAGTCATCAAGTGTTAATTTGTGCCAAACAACTTGGGCCAAGTGCCAGAGACAGAGAGAGAGAGAGAGAGGGAGCAAAAAAAGAATTTCAAACTGTTGCCAAGTTGGAAAAATGTTTCAAATTGAAATCTTTGGTCAATTTTTGCTTCGTTGTTTTTGTTTTTTTATTCACTTTTACTCATTTAAAGGTTAAAATATTGATTACTCATTTATTTATTCGGGTAAATTGAAATTGATTTGCATACCTTTTCTTTTGTATTCGATTCAGTCAACAAAACAAGAGAAAAGAAATGTTATTGGTTTTTTTTTTGCGTGCGTGGGTTATGTCTAGACGAATTCACATTTTATGGGTCAAAAGGCAACTTCTGGAAATATTTTGCTGCTGCTAATTTGGCAATGTCAGCATCATTTCACATTTGCCTTATCTTTTTTTTTTTGTTTTTTGTGGGCCATGTCTGGCTGGTAATAGCAGCTTAAAGCAGATGTCTGCCATTTTGATAAATTCTCATTTTAGTTTTTCCAGACAAAAGCCGGAAGCTATTGTCCCGACAAATTCTTTTCACTACTTCACATTTCCATTATGGATTTTTGTCAATTAAACTGGCATTCAGTCTAATCAGGCCTTTTGTTTTCGGGGACTTTCACTTGCATTTGCTGCAATGACACTTCAAGACAAACACATACACTTGCCGTCTTAGGGGTTGAGGGCCATTTGCTCTTAAGGGTTGTTATCACCCTATCTAGCCCTTTGCTCTTCTTCTTTCTTTTGTCTGAATTTTTGCCTATTTTGCACCTTTTGCGACTTTTGCCAGACATTGTCGAAAATTCATAATTGAACAGTTTCCATGCCCCAAAAAACCAGCAAAAGGGAAAAGCCCATTTGCATATGAGTAAAGTCGGTAAGGGTGTGTGTGTGAGGGGGTGTGTGTGTCGGCCAAGTGCTTTTCCAGTGCCGCATTTGCCTAACTGAATATCTTTGTTAATAATTCAAGAGCTTTTAATGTCATGAATATTCATCAAATTTTGAGCATGATTTGATTTTATTGCGTATATATTCTCTGATGTCGCAAAAACTGCACAACGCAAAGACACAAAAAGGATTGAAGAATGATAACTTTAAAGCATATAGACAAATCGATGCCCATTGTAATAATTTACTTTGATATTACTAACTCAAGGGAAATACCAAACGATATGCCCATCAACTAATGGGTATTTTGGCAAAAGATGCTTACCATCAGAGAACTTGACAGTCATTCAATGAAGGGTCGTTTCAATGATATGCTAGACAAGTGGGTGATGTACAAAACCGAAGGATATGAAATATTTAAAAATATGAGTTGAAAAAATCTTCAACTTTTCCTTTCAAGGTGACTCAAATTGAAATTGTTTATTGAATTTAAGCATTCAATGTCTTCTGTTTTGGGGACTTTAGACGATATTTAATGAGTTGCAGAAATCAATAGACAAAAATTCAATTCCATTTATTGCCGTAATTTAATTTTCCTCAATTGACTTTCAAGTTTATGTGTGCTTAATTCTTATGTTTTATATAGAAGATATTATTTATCAACAAACCAAACTTATGATGAGACTAAAGAGACACAGCTAATAGATATTTTGTAAACAATTAGTTACTGTCCCCAAAAGAAAGACACATTCTTCTAATAAAGTAAATTTCTTGCAGTTTCTGCAGAACCTTCGACAGAAGCTAAAACAAATTATGTTTTAAAGGCTTAGGAAAGAGTTCAATAAGTTACTTAAGAAGAAGACTAAAAGTAAAGGAGAACCAACCCTATGTATTATCTTTTTAATTGACTTATCTGAAACTATGTATTTTGAAGCAAAAAAAAAAAAAGAAAACAAAACAAAACGAAAACATGGACAATATCATTTGAACAAAAAAGTCCCCCAGGTTGGAGTCGTTTCACATGGGCCCCTTCCTCCCTGGTCGCATTTGACAACCCTTTACTTTATTTTACGACCACACGTGCAACGACCTCAGCTACATACAAGAGCAACAATGTTCTCCCCCCCGTTTCCACTTCCCACACCCCATTTTTCTTCATACATTCGTTTCCTTCTCCTGCTCAGTTCCCCACCGCACACACAGAAAAAAAAAAGGAAGGAAATCCCCAACCGAAAAGTCGTCGCGTATTTCTTTTAAAGTTTTTGCCGCTTGGCATGTCGTAAATTTAGTTGAAAATATGTCGTAAAATCTATCGATATGTATTTATATAGATGCGTTTATCGGAGTGCGTGAGTGTTGGTGCGTGTTGGAGTAAATAAGGGGAAGTCCCCAATGTTTGCTTATCGATTTTCAAAATGTCAAAATCATTAAACGAGTATTTTTTGTTCCCCCCTCTGGGGAGACTTCAATTGAGGATACAATTTCCTTGCTTCTTTATATTCTCATTTTTATGTCACTGGGTTTTTTTTTCGTTTTTTTTTTGTCCCCCAGTTAACCTCATTCGTGGCTAATCATTTCGATTACTTTGATATATTCAGTTCAAGCCCATTATATGGCTATTTGCTTATCAATTGTGTCAGCCACTCCTGCTTCTCCTACTCCTCCTTCTTATCATACGCCTGCTGCTTCTCTCCCCCCCCCCCCCTTTTTTTTTTCCATCACACAATTGTTGCTGGTAATTTTCGGTTAGCATTTAAGTTAACTCAGCCAAAGAATACGTGAGAGACTAGTTCGTTCATTTTTTTGGTATGTAATTGTTGTTTGACATAGTCGAATGGTCTGAAGAGTGGGCGGGTGTAAACAAATAAGGAAAAGGAGGAGGAGTAGGAGGGTTATGGAAGGAAGGATTTCGTCAAATGAAATCAAATGATTTGCCTTGCTACTGATTTATGTTTAATTTATAGAGCATTCGTCCAGCCTGACCGGCATGCAAATAAATTTCGATGAAGACATAAACTCAACTGAAATTTACTCAAATCTCACGACGAGCATTAGCCCACCGCCTGCGAGAGACTCAGCAGAGAAACAGAGAGTGAGAGAGAGAGAGAGAGAGACGCAGAGAGACTGCGCTGAATATAGAGCGTAAATGTTAACTAACGAAATGTTGACCAAGTTTTCGCTTGTGGTAGGCCCAGGGCAATACCGTCGAAAGCCGAAGTCAAGTTAACTAGAGCAACAGAACTCAAACCCACTGCTAAGAGTTAACTGTATAAGAGTTCTTTAAGCGGAGAGAGTCCAACGATTTGGCATAAAAGGCATAAATTGTGAACGTTACAATTCAAATTGGTAAAATTGTTATTGCAAGAAAACCAAATTAGATTTAGAATTAAACAATTCAGTATTTGGTAAACTACCTTTTTAAAAATAATACGAAAAGGTGCATAGCCAATTTCAAAGGCGTTGGTCGTACTGCTGCCATCTAGCGGGCAGTTTCCGCTGGGCTAGGCATTAACTCTATCTACGGTTGAATTATTTCTCTCTCTATAGCTCACTTCACTGTAAAAATGGTCAAATTGATCGTGGCAAAGTGTTAGAAAGGTAATAAAAGAGAGTTTGGCTCAAGTATCTCAATTATCTTGGCTGAACTTTAATTTATCTTTGATCAAATAATTTCTACAATAGCTATAGCGATGGTTGTGATAAATGTTCTTATGAAATTTATCAAAAACTAAAATAAAAACTATACTTTTTATCATTATTTCAAAGCTCCAACTTTTCCATCAATTTATTTAGTGTGGTCTGGGTGTACCTCGCTTTGCGTCTTTTCGTTTTGCGTTAAATATCAATAATCTTTACTTATTTTTATTTTTAATAAATTAATTGAATAGTTTATTTTGCTTAAATTGAATACGTTAATCTTTTGTTCTTGTATGCAATAAAATTTTGTGTTAGTTTTGCTTTTTCAAATTTTCGCCTTGTTCAATTTTCTTTTTAAAACGTAGAATTTTTGAACCCAGGAACCTATCTTCAATCTTTCCATTGTTTGCTATAGAATATCCTGAGTCACTTTGCGTCGTTTCAGTTTGCGTCGGGTTATTTTGGAATGCAAGCCCAACGCAAAGAGAGTTTTGGTTGTATCCTCTTTTAATGGCTACGAAAGAGCTAAGAAATTTACAAAAATTTTAAACAAAAAATTGAAAAAATTTTGAAACTTTTATTTTGTCTTTTTATTTTGAATATTTTCAACATATTTTAAAAAATTGTTACATAGGCTCAAAAATTAACTTAATGTATGTTTAAAAACTAATTTTCTGATTCTTTTTTTAATAATAATAATGCCTAATAGGCCTCTGTTGAAAATTGAAAGAAATGTCCAATCTATATGGCAAAGATTGAATATTCAATTTGTCATTCTAATAATAATCTAATTGTTATTCTTTAAAAAATTCTATAGAAAGTATTCTTGTGGAATTTGTTTTGCATTTAATAAGTCACATTTCAGACTTCTGCAAAGTTAACATCCTTTGTAAGGCAGTAAGTTAAGTTTGTGATGTTACTTTTCAAGGATTTCCAAGCCAAAGCAATTCGAAATAACAGTTTTATTTCCATTCTCATTCGCATTGTCAGTTTCAGTTTCAGTTGCTGGGGCTTGTTTATACCTCTCGTTTGGTTTATTACAAACGATTCGGTGCTGACATTCGTGTGTTGGCCGTAAACCATATTGTTGCAGCCTCCGTTGACAATGCAGAGGCAGAAGCAGCAGCAGCTGTGCCCGATAAGCGGGGAAGGACTAAAGCAAGGACAACAAGAGGACACCGGCCAATGCGGCACTTAAGAAGATTAAAGACTATTCGTTAGTTGAAGCTGCTGCTGCTCTATGGTCTAGCTTACTTTCCATTTGGCGACTTCTCGCGGTCTGTCCTGGCATATCCTGGATACATATATATTCGCCTGACACTGCGTTTCTCGCCTCAAGCAGACATCGTTTACTATCAGCCACTAAAAGCTGCCGCATGCGAAATGCTTTTCATTCGTCCATTTGCCATTTTCTTTTCTCGGTCACTTGATTTAAAAAGAAGAGTTAATTTTTTCAATCAATGGAGAAATAAATTTTTGTCACAAAATTTTTATGAAAATGTCAGGGAAACGCAATGGGAGGAAAAAGGAAAACATTTGATATCCTATTCGAATTGTTTGACTCTAGAAGGACTTTTACAGTATTGCTTAATGAACTTTTTTTGAGACTTGGTTTAATTTTGGATAACTATTCAATAATAATGGCAACAACTGTCACCTTGTCAATAGTAATTCAATCTGCCATTTGGAGCTTCTAAAATCGGAGCTTGATATTTTGTTATGTTTCTCTATACTCCTTTGGATACTCCTCTGCTAACTGGTTACCTATGCAACTTTACTTTCTCTGACATTTCTTATGCGAATAACAAATTAAAGTTTTAAATATCTAAACTGTAGTTAGAGCACAATGTATTCTTCTAAACTATCATTGATTGCCGAAATAAACAACTAGCTCAAGGTTTTTTCTTTCAATTTCCCCATAGTTTTCATTCACTGCCACCTCCTTCACTTCTTCTTTCCCGTTCTGTCTCCTGCTTGTTTGGAACATATTTCTGTTGCATTTGTCGCCATTTCGTTCGTCAGCCAAAATGCAAATATCGCACTAAACATAAATCGAAGCATTTTCAATAAATCCCCATGGTGGCAGTAGCTTCCCTCCCCACACCCTGTCACCCTCTTTCACACCGATAGTGTGTCTTTTTCTCGCCAATCGAAGAACAAAAAAAAAACTAAAAAATTGTCAACGAAATAGTGAGACATGAGAACAATGTGTTTCAGTATTTGCAATTGAATTTGGCTCTGTTGATTTGCCATGGCACAACCAACTAACATTTTCCCCCCTAAACTTCCCCCCATCTCACATTGTTCGCATAGTTTTTGTATTTTATTTGAAATTGATGCCACTTTTGAGCGATGGTAGATTCTATTTATATGCCAGTTGATTTTTATACAAATTTTATTATAGAAAGTAAAATTAGAAACCTAAAAAATAAATTGATTTATTTCAAATGTCAAAACTAAAAAATACTATTTAACTGTCAGTTACTAAAAGATTGATTTATTGCAAAAATTAATTAATTCACTTTTGCTTAATTGAAAAGGGTTTATGTTTATTTTAGTGAATTGTAATTATAAATAAGATTAAATTTAGCTTCTTACCGCGAACGATAGGCAAATTCAAAGGTATTTGATTGATAACCACAATTCCCACAAATTTCAAAACAATTCATGGAAATTCCCTTCGGTAAATCCCCCCCAAACTGAGATGGAACAAGTCCATTTGCCGCCTTCGCTCGCTTCTAGTCTCATCTTATGGTCTAAATGAAGCAAATTAGCGTACGGGCAAGTGGCTTCGGCAAATCGCTAAGACCTGGAGGAGAGATTTCCATTTGGGTTCCATTTTGGTTATAACTCCTCTGCCACTAGGAATGAGCAGTGAATGTAATTACTTTAATGTGACCATTTGCCGCTTTAGTTGCTGCTGCTGCTGCTGCTGGCCCAGATAAAGATAAACTTTTGCAATTACAACGCGCCAAAGCAAACGAAGCAGAAATACAAAAGGGAAAACGCAACTCGATAGCATCGAATCGACTTTATTTCTTCTCGGTTTTCCTTTCTTTGTTTTTTTTTTTGTTTTTGTGTAATTTTTAGTGCGTCTCCCAATGGCATCGAGCTAATTAGCCAATGAACTCTGCCACACCGAACCTTCCCTTTTTAAATGGAGACCTACACAAAACAAAAATTAAAAAAAAATAAACTGAAGCTGGGAAAAAAAAGTAAAACACACAAAGTTTTCCATAAGCATATGCGCGGGGGAAAACCTCTGAAAATCGGCAACTGACTGACTCTCTGTCTGTCTGTCAGTCAGTCTGTTCGACCGACTTAGGTGAGTCTCGGCTACAAAAAAAAACTTTTGATGACTTTTTGAAAGTTTTACGCTCTCTGTAAAGTGGCAGGCAAATTACTACCAACTACCGCAACAACAACAAACTGCAACGAAAAATAGCTACAATAAAAACCTTCGACAGTTTGTTGTAAAAATTTTTGGAAAAACAGAATTTCACTTCTTTGAAGCGCCCCCTCAGAAAAAATGCCGCGCCATAATTTGATGACCGAGTCTTAAAGTATTTACGAAATCTGCGCTTAAAAACTCTCCTTGTCATCATCATCAGGAAAATTGAGTGCAACAAATGAGTGGAAATTGTGGCTAATTGAGCGATACTCTGAAGGTCTGCAACTAATGGTGGGGGGAGGGGGAGCCTCACCAACCAAGCAGTGCGTTGGTGGCGAATTAAGTAAAAGAGCAGAAGCAAAGGAAGTCGAAATGTGGACAAATCGTTTACATTGGCCCCACCAACAATGTTAATGCAGTGAGGAGGAAAATGGTTGCTGCCTAAGCTGCAGTCAGCCTCCATGTCAATCCCATTGAAGGGGACAAAAATGAAAACTTCAACCAAAGGAAGATAAATGCTAACCACAGCATAGCACATGCAAAAATTCGTGGGCTTTTCTATTTCTAGTTTTTTTTTCGGTTCTTATTTTTCGGTTCCATTTGGTTTTTTCTTTTTTTTTTTTGTTTTTTGGAGGGGGGGAACACCAAACAAACATTTTGTTTGTGCAAAAATTTTGTGTGATTTCCCCACGGAAATTGATGATGGTGTTTGCTGAGTCGCAAACGTGTTGGAGGAGTTAACCGTAGAGCAGCAGTAGCAGCAGCAGAAGCAGCAGGGCCAGCAGGAACAACGACGACAGCAATGGCCCACCTACAGTGAATTTGTCATTTCCAGTCCTAAACGTGCACACAAACAGAGAAAACAAGGACGAAAGTCTACCATCAGTTAGGGTGGGAGTAGGAGGAGGAGGAAGGTACCAGCCTTAGCCTGGTCACCCTGGTCAGCGGAAGTGTGTGCGTTACATTTAGTGATGGGAAACTGATTCGAGTGAATATTGAAAAAAAAAAGTGTGACTGCAATTTTTTAGTCGAGAAATGCCAAAGAGATTTGCCACAATGAAATGGGAAGTTGAAGAATTTTAAGTAAATGGTTTGATATATGAGTTAACTTATCTCATTTTCACATCTCTAGCCGTTGGGTTGGTTGGTACATTTTTGTTTGCACGGATGTCAGCAGCAGCCATAACAACGAAGAGGAGCCTGGTCTATATAGTGGGACAGTGCGTGTCGCTTTAACAAACCGGAAGTTACATGCGATGTAATGAAAAACGACAGAGCGGAAGTAGAAACAGAGCAAAGAGGGAGAAAGAGGAGAAGCAGTTCAGTCCATTCCCATTCTCATTCCATCCCAGCCAGAGTCACAGCCAGATTGTGCGTCTGTTTGAAAGAGAGAGAGAGAGAGGGACAAGATTTTACCCCATGTATTGGGTTTGGGATTGGGCGCGGGCTGAGTGAGTTTGCCTTAACGCTACTGGTATTTATAGACAATTGGTTCGTGATTGTTGACAGCGCACAGCGTTGCGTGGGTCTCCCATGGACATGGTCATCGATTCGACGAGTCGATTCGCTTCTGCGTAGGCACTTTTTTGTTTTTGTTTTCTGCATGCCTCATAAAAATGGCACAAAATATGCTTGCCAGTGATGGCAGCCGTGGTAGGAGTTGATGCATTGGACTGGAGCTTAACTGGTGGACAATGTTCATACTCATGGCATACAGGAAATAGTTCGCAATTCTCTGTTTTGGCAATTGATTTAGCTCCGCAGCCCATGGGAGAAACAAACGAACAAATTTTTCAGCACAAATCCGTTCAGATTGGGGTGAAAATTAACTCATGGAACTTTATTGATCTTATTGCTACTGTCATACCAATTAAAGAGAGGACAGAGCGAGAGAGAGGACTTTAAGGGAATTAGTTGGTATAAATGGACAGTCATTTTTTCATTTATTGAACTTTGAACTCTTAATAGAAAATATATGACAAAGTTAGGTATTAAAAGAAATTTGAACGAAATGTTTTTGTTGGTTTTCCAAATCGCTGGTGAAACGTGTTCATCATATAGTCCCATGTGGTCATTGGCTTATGGTTTCCATGGGCCAGCATACAAATGCTAAAGATGCAGATTATAAATATTGAGACTAAAACCGCTGGCGGCATAGCCATTAGCCAATTGGCAAGTGAGTCCGAATCGTTTATCCACTTGGGTCTGGGCATTAGGGCCCTACACTGAGTCAATGGCACACCACAAGGACACTTGTCTATCTCCTGAAGCTGGTTCATAGGAAAGCCACATATGGTCTGGGCAAACTCGGCTTCGATGTCGTTAAGACGATCTGGCAATGCATCCAAATACTTTTCAATGACTAAACGTTTTTCATACTCTTGACGTAAACGTTGAGCCCTCTCCACCAGGGCGAAAGTGCGCATAGCCGATTCCCGGTCAATATTCAAATCCATTAAAGCTCCCAAATGGCTGGGAATTAAGCTTGAAAGATATTCGGGTTCGGGAAAAACTAAATCTTCTAGATTAATATCAAATTTCTCAACTCTTTCAGGTTCTTCAATGACTACGGCCCGTTGGGCTCTAGGTAAACGTTGTTTTTTGATCAATACTATGTGACTGCGAAAAGGTTTCTTCCTACGATTAGATCTAGGTGAACTCTTGGGTTCAACGGCTGCCAATGGTTTGTTTTGTTTCTTTGATTCCTCCAAAGCAAGCGGCTTTGGCGTTTCCTCAAAATCGTAAGTCTCTTTGAAGGGCCATTTGTCTTGTGTATCTTGGTGACTTTCATCAGAGTCATACGAGATATTTATTTCGGATATGTCTTCGATCTCATCTATAGCTGGAAGATTATCAAAGACTTGCGTTTTTTTTATATTGTCCGTAAGTGTTTGTAGCTCTTTGTCCATATTTTGTGCCAGAGACTCGCAGTCAACTGAAGCTCCACTTATATCTTCAAACAATTGTTTTATAGTTTCAATGTAATTTGGCTCTCGATCTTTAACTGGTTGGGGATCTGCCTCAATAAAATCTTTTTCAGTTGATTCCACCTTTACTTCTTCCATTTTATTATAACGCATTTTATGTGGTTGGGAGAGAAAAATTTTACGAGGCGAGTCTCTTTTTTTCCATTGATCCTCTGTTGATCTTTTCTTTGCGATTCTATTTCTCACTGAAGTTTCAGAGAATCCACGAGAACTTTTCAATTTCTTCAATTCACTATAATCGATTTCTTTGACATTTTCTTTATGGAATAATTTCGCACTAATTGATTTGCCAATTCTACGTGAACTGATTTTAGAATGGGATAAACGATCCATAACATTATTCGCAGTACCAAGTCCGCTTTGTAGCTCAAGAACCTTAAATACATCCGACACATTGACTCGTTCCATTTGTTTCGTTGTGTCAATTTCTGGTTCCGCTTCACTTGATTTAACTTCCTCGAAGTGGGGATTGAAAAAGTCCTTGATATCCATGCCCATTTCTTTCATGTGTTTGTTCTCGATGCCAATTACCTCAGTGTCCGTATTTAGCCATGTGGTTTGCTCATCCTTGCGAGCAGTATAAATGGGTATAGAGCTGCGCCGTTGCTGAGTCTGCTCGATTAGTGAAGATTTACGTCTGAGGCCATAGTTGATTTTGCATTTCGGAGGATCTGCAATGCGCTGCAGATGAACAACATCTTCGGGTACTCTTGGATGGACATTACACTTATCCTGCAGGCGAGAAATTCGCATTATTTATTCATATTTGTTCCTGCTTCTTACCTGGGACATTATTCTATTTAAATTCTATTTTACTTTAAGCTAGTGAAAAATATTTCACAGTTTACTGTGCAACAAAAAAGAAATTCATTTCATTTTTCTTTTCTTTCTTTCTCTTTTCACTTTGTCGTTGGCTTCTTCAATTGCTTTACAAACAAAACAAAGTGCAAATTTATGTGGCAAGGCACTCAAAAGAAAAGAAATACTGTTGTATCCAAATGCAATGCTTTGGTTCTTACCTTAAATGTATCTGAGCTCTGTATCGCTTTGCCATCTTGTGGAAACTCTTATGTGAACACACAAATTTGCATACGAAATGTTGGCAAAGTGGCAAATCAAATGAGGGTCTTTCACTTACATTCCATTAGACCTCGTTTCGAGATCAAACTTTAAAGTGCTGCAAAAATTTTCAACTCTGTCCGTCTGTCGGTCGGTCGGTCGGTCGGTCAGTCAAAGTCAAAGACGGACGGACTACTTAGAAATGCTGGCCGCATCTGCTAATCGCATATTCCAATCATGAAAATATTGTGCACTCATCTGCTCTAAACTGCTCTCTCAACAGTTCTCTTCTATTTTGTTTTTGTTTTCATTCATTTTCTGTTTGCTGTTTTTTTTTTTTTTTTTGTTTTTTGCCTGCTTTGCATTCTGACAATTGGTTTGGTTATGACAAAATTGCAAAAAGGAAAACAAGCAATGGGATATCGACATGAAAATAAAGAGCCATTTAGATTCCCAAATGAAATGATTCAAGGAGCTTTTCGTTCAAGAAAAAAAAAGCCAAGCTAAGGCAAGAGGAGGTTTAGAAAGTTTCTTACAGGTAAATCAAGTCAAGAAAATTGTTTAGTGTCTTTGAGGTTTAAACCAATATTTTAGAAATAAAGTATTATTCTACAAGTGGCTACGTTTTTGGTTGAGGGATAACATTTTTTAGTAAGCGTCTTGATTTTTGTTTGAGAAAATACCTTAGGATTGATCATTTCAGATTATTATTTCGTAACTTTTATAGGCTGCATTTCTTATTCGTGGTCTTTGCTAGTGTGCCCGTATCTTTCAACTCTTGGGATATAAAACGGGCAGACTCAAAATTAATGTGCCCGTTTACACTTTTTTTTAAGCGAAATCGTTTGAAAGTCTTAGTGAGAATGGTTACAAATGGGATTACTTTCTTCTTTTTTCATATGAGTAATACGCCAATAAAGCAGTCAATATATAAACAGAGTTGAAAGGCCCATCTAAAACTATCATTCGATGTCAGAATTAAAGTTTTCAATGCAGTTTTATTGAGTTCCATATAAAATACAATCCTAGAAGTCAAAGTAGCTAAAGTTATGACAAAAATCGGGTCAAGTTGAGTGGCCTAAGTGACCGTTCCTTTGGTTATATAGACCATTTTTCTGACCAGGGGCAGGGGAAATTAGATAAAATTTCAATTAAGTTTTGCCTTCGTCTAACCAATGTGCAAATCGCATCTTCGCTTCTTATCAATTATGGTAGCACCCCTCGTTCTCAGTGGTAGTTTAGCTCAGTAAATGGTTTTAATTTGATTATCAGCATCAAAGACAGGATATGCCAACGTGATATTTTCTCTTTTTAATTGATACCCACAAAGCATTCGTATCAAACAAGTTAGAGGAATGAAAATACTGCTGTGAGTAGAAAAGGTTAGTTGGGGGCTATGTTTTAGGCTTTAACCCAAGGTGAATCATTCTGACCAGTCAATTGATGGCACATCTAAACTGTCCCAGACAATTGTATCTCTAACTGGGTGGAAGATGAAGACAATTGTTGGCTATACTCCTCGCTGTATTTTCCTATATGCTCTTCCATTCATTCATTTATTCTTTACTTTTTTTGCTACTATTGCTCTGTGTGTGTGTGTGTCTGTGTGTGTGTGTGTGCACTCAAAATAATAGCAAAGCAAAGTGGAGGAGAGTACGTTCGGGTGCAGCCTGTGTAATGGCAGCGTTTACTCAATTTTAGTACATAGTAAACGTATTTCTTTTATGGCCTCGAGGTTATTTGTGCAATGCACAGACTATGGAACGAAGCTGCTTCTGCTGCGTTCCATATACACCAACTCACACACACACACATATATATATAAACAAATACACATACATACAACAAAAAGATATATCCCTGACACAATAAACGAACTTCGCTTCCTGAGTGGCCATTTTACTGCAAGGCTTTTCATACATATATGGAGTGCCTGCTCCTTTTTCCTAGCCACCCCACTCTTGCTCCCCCCCACTAGCACTTCCTTCCACTGGCAGAACTAAGCAAATACTCTCACAAGCAAATATGATGGAGTATTCGTGATGGTATAGAGGGAGGAAGGTGGATGCTTTTGGTTTGCTTTTAATTGCTTTCAAGTAAACAGAATGCCCCTTTGGAAACTGGCACATAAATATAATTGCCAAGTCGTGTTTGTATGGCTTCAAAATTTAAAGCCACCAAAACGCCCCCCTTGAGGCCATAATGCCAGCTCAGTCAGCTTCAAAGTCCAGTTCAGTTTTGTGTGCAGATATGTGAGTGTAAGTGTAAGTGTGTGTGTGTGTGTTTGTCTAAGTGGGTGGGTGCTGGCGTGTGTGCCAAAGGTGTTATTTAATTAAATGCCACGATTTGGCAGCTTACATATTTACTACACTGATTATTGTGGTCTCTATTGTTTTCCATTACACTATTTAACACGATTTCCAGACACACTTAAAACACAGAACTACAAATTTAATGTTTTAACTTAACTTCAAGTCTTTAATTTGATCATTAGACAAGTGAATAACAGATTAGAGATTTTACTTAACCTTTTTTTAAAGGCATTTGTTTTTGCGCACAAATTGTCCATAAAATTTGATTGATTTCTATAAATATTCTTAAAGACTTAAGTAGAATCTGTTTATAACTATTAAACCATTCGTGTTATCTTAGTTTACCTGAGGGTAATAGGAATTATATGCGATCCTGTTCGAATGACCAGTTGTTGTCTCGATGGATCTGTCTTTCTGTGATTCGAATTCATACCTCGAATCGT
Organism: Drosophila nebulosa; assembly: GCA_024703675.1. Classification (NCBI taxonomy): domain Eukaryota; kingdom Metazoa; phylum Arthropoda; class Insecta; order Diptera; family Drosophilidae; genus Drosophila; species Drosophila nebulosa. Next base: position 2,103,031 of record CM045724.1, on the reverse strand, counting down.
TTTGCAAGACTATTCTTTTAATCAAAAAAAAGGCATCAGAGTAGTTTTTTATAATATATAATTTAAAGTAAATTTCGCCAATTATAAGCGTCTTCTCTCTCCTTTTTTATTGTTACAACTGAAATTAATGTGGCCGTGTGTTGATTTTGATCTTATACCAAAATTAGAAAAAATGTTTTACTATAATAGACTGTTTTCACAACAATTTGCTTTCTCGTTATTCAAAGCTAAAACATAGCAGTTGTATTTAGGAACTCTTCAATCAATTAGAAGACAATTTCAATTGGCGTATCGTTTTAAGGAACTTCAATAAACATAAAACATTTGACTAACTTTTACTATCTGGGCTTTTCGCATTGCCTTGCCCAATTCGAAATGTTATTTATAATAAGGTTTAAAATTTATTTTTTATTGGTGGCTTGATTCCTAGAATTATATCTTTTTGATATGAAAACTTATATGGGATTGTACGTAAAAAAATAGGGAACGAATTTTGATCGTTTTTAGTTTTTAAAAATTTTCTATATACCAAAACGATCTTCAATTTTCAATTTCTGTAGTAGCTTTTGGGTAATCCTAAAAATGTTTAATTGATGTTGTTTCTAATTACATTTATTAATGGTTTATGCTGTGGTTTTTATGTTAACTAGTTTATATATATTCTGTTTTGTCGAATCGGCAGTTTAGTTAAATATTTTTTACGGTTTTTTATGTCGTGTTTTCTATTTGTTGTTGTACTCAAACTCTGTGTCAAGTGCTGACTGGAAGGGTTTTTATTTTTGTGGGGCCAGTGCCAGCTGCATTAGGCCATAAATTTGCCAAAAAGTAAACAGTAAACATTTTTTGTCATCTGAAACACACCCTACCCTCCCCTCCCCCGTAGGCCAACAGGAGGTTGTAGTCGACTGTTTTAAATAATTATTTAACATTTTACATTGTTTAATGTTGGCGCGTTTTGTTGTCATGCGGGTGTTTTTAACGGTTGGAGGCATTTCTGTTTGTTGTAAGGATTTGCTCGATTTGCATTTGTGCCAAAACGTTTCATGAATGATTCATGTACAGCCCCACCCACTCAGACACTCCTTCGCCTTCAGCCCAGATGGTGACAATGAATGCTTCGATTTATGCGACAGGGCTTGGGGGTTGGAGGTGAGGCTAAGGAGTTGTCAAGTGTTCTCAGAAATGTGAGTTTATCTCTTAACGAGTTTGGACTTGATAATTACCTTTTCTACAGTAAACTGATCGAACTCATTAATTTCTGTTGGTCAATGGGTACAATTTTTAATAAAATTTTGAGAATTTTGTCTAAACTAAATAACTTGATAAATTTTGAAAATATTATTTTAAATTACTGCAAATATATGTATACAAAGGTTACGCGTACTGCAAACCAACTTCCGACTAAATTGATTACTTCTGAGTTGCTTTTGGCTTTGTTTGCTTTTTCTAGTCCTCGTCTGACGATTCTGGAGGATTATTCAATGCCTTTTCATAATCTTTGAAATACTTATTTCGTCGATTCAGCTCAATTGAGAAGTCCGATTTTCGTATGGCTAACATGTTGGACAAAAAGGTTTGTCTCTCAGCAAGTTCCAACTGCGTTTTAGGCGCATCCGAAGAGGATTCCTCCGAAGAAACCTGGGCCTCAATTTCTTCATCGTCATCGGTTGGACTTTTGGGTTCGTTGGTCGGCAAATCCATTGTGTTAGTGCCATGGCTAACATAATGGCGATTACGCTTGTCCAAGTCCTCAGAATCTCGTACCTTTTGCTCAAGTATTTGACGTATTGACTTCTCCATTTTGACTGCATCGATGCGCTCCAGTTTGCGATAGAGCTCATGCAAATCCATATACATATTACCTATATCCTGATCGATATCAGAAGCATTCTTAAGATGCGACTTCATTGTTTCGTCCATTTCGCGTACTTGCGCATAGACCGCATCGTAGGATTTCAAGTTCTTAAGGATTCTTGGCAATATAACCTCCATGATGTTATCCATTTCTTTCGATCTTTCCAAACCGGAAAGTAATTGCAGTCTAGCAAGGGCATTCTCCATCCACGCTTCCAAACCTCCTTCAAATGATTCAGGCTCCTCGGATGCTTCTTCCAATGGAACTGATCCCGATACAGATGCTGACTCCTCCGGCTTAGGGTCGCTGTTATGCTCACCAAATGGTTTCACCTTCATAAGTTTCTCGTCTGCAATTCCTTCAGTTTCCGCCTCGTTAAAGGTTTCATAATTCTCTAAATTTTCAGTCATTTTAATACTTTTTTATCAAAAAGGGAATTTTTTGAAGCTCGAAAATTGTATAAATTTGAACGTTACTTATAAGACTTCTAAATAAAATTAGTGTAAATACCACGACCTACTCGATAAAGAAAGTTTTTGAAAGTGTAAATTACCAAAAAAGAAAGGATTCTTTAAAAATAAATTATTGAAAACAACACAACCGACTTGGTAGAGAAAGTTTTTGAAAGTGATTCTTAACAGGTTGAAAATTATGGGGAAAGGTTTTTTTGATCTAATGAATAGGCGAGGCCTACTAGGAATACAAATTGTTTTAATTATTGAAAGTATTGTAGTTCAAATGTTAAACTCAGCAGGCATAAAATTTTATGAGACTTTCATTTCGAGTAGGGAAAACCTAAGGAATCCAATGAATATTGTCGATTGTGACATCGATACAAAATTTATATAGCCATATTTGATAAAGATTACGTCACAATTGGAACATCCACTGAAACTTTAAGTCCGAAAAAGTTTCTTTATCAAAAAAATTTTGATTACTTTCTTAAGTGTTCGTTGTCAAATTTGGGAAATAGTTAATATGCATACATGATAAATATTACCATTTAATCTATCGAAGTTATCATATAACTGTCATAGAGATATTTGATAAAATTGCATATTATGTGGACCTGGCTTAATTTTTTAGGCCGTTCATTTATAAGACCCGTTTTTATAATCTGTACCCATAAAGGGTTATAGGGTATATTACAGTCGCCAAAATGTATGTAAGAGGCAAAAGGAAGCGTCGATATAGTCGATAAAGCCATGTCCCTCTGTATAACATCCAGATCTTGGAGCTAGAGGCACTAAATTTAGCATTTAAACGTAGATTAAGTTTTTTTCAAAATATTGCCGAGTGCCGTTTTGCCCTCGTAATTTGAAAAACAAATGAAATTATTTGTAAACCAATATTAATTATCCGCTTACCAAGTGAGCGAAGAAAATTACATAAGATTGGATGTGAGAAAGAGAAATAGATAGAAATCTATTACAATATAATGAAGGACGATGACGAAGGACAAGAAAGGGATGCTTCTAAGATGGGAACGGCGATTTGCTTACTTTATTTATATTTGCCAACTGTAGAATGAAATAAGAACACAAAAAGTTATTGAAGTTACACCGGCTCTCTGGTTTCTATAAAATTTCTTAAAGATTTTAATAAAAATTTAAAAAATTGGAAAGAAAAACTTGCAAATATTTTTCTTTATTAACCTTTTAATGTTTGTTTCATTTATCTACTTTAATGACATCTTCAACGGATTGTTCTGTCCCTTTCAATTTTAATCAACAATTTCAATATACAAAAATTGTTTTTTTGGTTTTTGATTGTTCTTTTTATTTTTATTTTTAGGCGTCTTCACGAAATCGTCAAGGCATTATTTCGCTTATTTTGGTAAGTTTTAATAATAATTTTTATATCAATTTTATTTACATTTTGCATTAAAATTTGCCATAAATATTGTTTATCAAAAAAGATAACAAAAAATAACAACTAAATGAAAATTTCACTTAAGTGTTCTCTTGGACTTGGCTCCTTTGAACTTTGGCCCTAATGGACTGTTAATGTTTTGGAAATATATCTTTTTACGATTTAGATCAAGTGAGCATTCCGATTTGCGCACGGCTAACATATTTGCCATAAAACAATTTCTCTCGGCACGGGCTAAAGTCGCAGGAGAAGGATCAGATGAGGCAGGACGACTGTAGGTTTTGGAACATGGTGAGGACTTCAATTCAAACTGAATTGGCTTTTTGGTTGTTGTCAATCGTTTCCAATGGCTTTCCGTTACCGCATTTAAATTTGTAGACTTTGGTTTAATTTCGAGAGACTTCCTCTTTGATTGAGGTTCTTGATGGGTGGCACCTTCTATATCTTCCAGTTTCTTATAGATTTTATGCAAATCGAGAAATATATCCGCTATATCTTGATCCATGACAGACGAATGATTCATATAAGATTTTAGTTTCTTCAAAACTTGTTGCATTTGCCTGCGCTGTTTGTCGTGGTACTTCATTTCTTGGAGAACTTTTGGCATAATCAAGCCCACAATGCCATCGATGTCCACCTCATTTGAGGTAGATAAATGTACTGAATGCCATTGCTTCAGTGTCTTCTCCACCGTGCTTCTGATTGACGCTAATGCGGATGAGGAGGAGGTAGTGCTGCTGCTTATCTCATGTAAGGATTGGCAACGAGCTGGCGTTTTGGTCCTGTTGAGAGGTAAAATATGGGATAATTGCTTCGACATTTTTTTTTTTTTTTTGTTTTGACTAAAAATTTTGAATGAAATAAAGATTTGATAATAATTTTGCTATGCCACATAGGTTGCCTGCTTAAATATTTAGTCGGAAATCGGGTTTTCTTCGTCTTCTTTTGTTATCCTCTCCATCTTGTTCATCGTCTCCTGTTTGGTATTCCACCTGCCTGCCTAACTGACTGTCTGCCAATCGCGCCAGTCAGCAGCAAATGCAAATTTAATGGTCTATGAAAAAGAGAAGGATCGGGCAAATGCTTTTAACCACATCCGTTGCTATTAGATGAACGGCAAAATGTTTGCTAAATAACAAGAACAACAACAACAATGGTTAGAAAGTGTAGTAGATGAAGCTGAATAACAATGGAAAATGACGCCAGTGGAAATGTGAAAATCAATGCGCATTAGTGCCTGAACAGAATTGGTGTTATTTTATCTTGAAGGCGAATAGAAACGGAAAACGAAGAGCTGAAGCAAGGCCAGGCACAAGGCAAGGCAAGGCAAGCTAATAGCATATCAAGTGAAGGCATTCAAGCTCTTCTCATCGTCCTTTTACCTCTTGGATTTCTCTCTCCACACAGCTGTGTGATGCAGGTGAATTTTACATTAGCAAAAGCAAAAGCAAAAAAAAAAAAAAGAACTGGCAACTCACCGCAACCAAATGGCAGGACTCATCAATTTCAATAATAAAACCAAATTCCAAATCAATTGTAGCGGCTAGGTTAAATGAACCAATCGAAATAGATTAAAGACACGAAATGAATGAGAAAGGAAATGACTAAATTTACACAATAAAAATCGAAGAAATCGAAAAAAAAATGAGAAAATGCAATTCAAAATTCAAAATACTAAAAACGAGTAGAATAGAATATTCTTATTCAATAGATTTTTCACTATACAAGAAGAAGTTGATTATTACTTTTTTTTTTGGGTTGTGGCTCCTTCTTGTGGCATTCTCTGCCGTGTCCTGTCATTCGTGCATGCAATCCCAATTCCACATACTCACACACTCACCCACACATTGGCAATGCATTCAAGCGCAAATTAAGCTTGACAAGCAAAAATTAAACTGTAGATATGTATGTGTGTATGTGTGTGGAAGTGTAGATGTATCTGTGTTTCGCCTGCTTGTTTGGCAAAATATAATTTCTTCATGTACAGTTCATTAAACAGAGCAAACCAACTTGGAAAAGCTCTTAACTTGCCATAGATGTGCAGACTAAAAGACAAAGAGTGATAGAGAAAGAGAGAGAGAGAGAGAGAGAGGGAGAAGGAAGGAGAAACATGGCCAGATAAACAAATATGCAAATTGAGGCAGGAAATGAAAAATAAAAAAATAGTTGCTAAGGTGAATATAGAAAACTAAATCAATATACGAAGTTTATGTTTGTTTGTGTGACAGAATATCTTCACAATTAGAAAGAGAGAGAGTGAGAGCAAAGACTGGCAAATTGTTTCCTTCCTCAATTGTATGGACACTTGTTTCAGTTGTCACCTGAATCAAAGAGAGTTGAAATTTCTGAAAAACAATTCCCATGTCATCGGAAATTCAAATTATACTTGATTTTCTTATCCGCAATTAGAAATTTACCTTCAAAAATTAGATTAGATTGACTTTGAAATTATTGAATTCAACAAAAGTTCCTTTTCAATTCGTAGGTAAACAATTACACCAAATTATTCAGTTTGATTGCTGATTCTCTGTCAATCAAGTAAACCTTTAAAACAATTTTCTCTGCAAATCGCAGGACTTACATATTTCAATCAATTCGGCATTATAATTAACTTTTTTTTTTCTCTCTCTCTGCGGTCGCTTCATTATGTAATGAGAACAAAACAGACAATTTATTGCCCTAAATCAACTCAACAAATCAATTAAATGAGTTATGCATAGTTTGAGCATGTTTATTGTGCGAGCTCATTGAATTAGAATGCAGATAATTCTGATGCCCACTTAATAATAATAACATAAAGACTTTAATGCAAACTGAATATAGATTAACTAAAATACATAATTTGCCTAAATATGTAAGCCCTTGTGAGTTCGTTCAGTTCAACTGAGTAGATTCGCCTAGTCCTGGGGCAGTGCTCTATCTTAATCTATGGTAAACTATTTGAAAGATCAGCAACGATTTACAATGTGCGCCTAACTTAGAATAGGTTGAGTTATATACACTGCCAGCCACTTGAATAAGAACACTCTTGTATTAATTTTGCTTTGTTTTTTTTTTTTTTTGTTTCCGTCTCTATTTCAACAAACTTTTATCATTTATCGATTTAAAGTAATTAAACAAATTTAAAAATTGGCAACATTTTCATGGGAAATCATTAAACTTTGATTAGAAATTAAAACCAAGTCAAGAGTTTAAAAAGTTTTAACGAATAAAAACAAATTTCGCGTGTTCTTATACAAGTGGCTGGCAGTGTATATTACATATCCCACAGAGCCAGACACAAGAAAGAACGAGTTCGGAATGTATAAGCCAATCGTGACTCTAAATGCAAGGTCAGCTTTGTTGTGACCACAATATACCCGAACAGTGAAGGCCCCTGCTAACAAAATGCTCATCATGAATACCCCCAATGCCAAGCGAATGCGTCATATGCTAAGCCAGAGAATCGTAGCCAGTGGCTTGGGCTTGAAGACCACAGCTTAAAGAATGGTTTAGTTTGGCTCTAAAACTAACTTCGATTTACCTTAATCATAATTCTAATACGTTTCCATACAATCTCAAGTCTCAATGTATACACTACGAATTGTATACACTATCTTTTAAAGTAAAACTTTTAACAACAAAAGGTATTTATGTGAACCAATAAGGAAACATAATCTTCCCTCGAATTGCTTTTCTCTAATTGACAGAGATTCCAGCAAGTGTTCAAGTGTCCTTCGTTTCATGAAATCTAAACTGCAACTTCAAATGCATTTACCCTTCTGGGAGCGAGAGTATAAAAAAAAATCACAATCTCTGCAGTAATCTCGACAAGTATAAACGATATATATTTTTTTATACAAGTACGTGAATGTTTCGTATATGTATTTCGTTTTGAGTTGAGGCCAGAGGCGTCAAATCACTTAACCGCCAGGCACAAAGACAAAAATCCGTGGGGCCAAAGCAATTTCCAACAATGACAGAGCCATAAAAATGTCTGACTCTGACATTGACTCCAACTCTCTGACTTTGGCTTTTGTTTGCCTTCAATTTTGTTTCGGTTTGCCTTTATTTATTTTTTTTTTTTTCCTCTCTCTTCATTGTGGGCGTTGCCAAATCAAGTACTTCTTATTTATATGGATTTCGTTTCTGCTTCTTTGGCTTCTTCGTCGTTCATTCTCGTTTTTTTTTGGCTGCAATTTGACATTGAGGCACATTAACTTTGACATTCGCGTGATTATGACTCTTGAGAGTGCTTTGGCAATGACTTTGGCACTTTTATCATGGAGCTCGAGTGCGAATAACAATGAGAGGAATCCATCTAGCTTAGATTTTGCCAACTCATTGCAGTCTTATCTGTTGCAGCTATTGATAAGGAACCAAGTGTCTAAGTGCATGACTCTCCCTATATCTCTCATTGTACATAAATAACCGCCAATATTGTGCTATAAATGGATATGTGCCAGTGGCAAGTAATATGAGATGGCATATAGGCTATTTATGGATCAGTTTTCGGCCCAATCATGAATCAATGAATTAAACTTATGATACCAAATTCTTATTGCATGTGTAGGAAACAAGTTAAAGAACATGAAAACTGTTTACTAGAGATGCTTTTTAGAAGTTAAAGACACAAAAGCAGCCACAAGCTAACTGCTTTATCTCTGACCGCATTAAGTTCTGTGGTCTGCTAGATTGTCCTGATTTTCTTTGTATATGCGCTACCGCAAACAGAGAGAAAAAAAAAGAATGCTCATCTTTCACTCTGTCAATACTCACTAGACAAATTCCTATCTATATGCAATCAGCAAATATGTGTGCATTAAACCAATACATAATGCAGCAGCCTAGCCAATCTGGAAATTATGTCAAAACAAAACGGCCAACTCAAGTCAACTCGAGTCAGATTAGGGTCGCGGAGGCAAAAGCGGAGGCATTTCAATTAAAGACTGCAAGAAAAAAGGAGAAAAGGTTCAACTAATATGATATGCAATGAAAGGCAAATAGAGAGAGAGAGAGAGAGAGAGAGAAAGAGAAAAGAGAGAAATAGGGGAAAGGATAGAAGAAAGACATGAGTTGGCATTTATCAGTGCCAAGCAATCTGTAAATTTTTTACTCTTCTCTTACCAGTTTTTGGGGTATAGATGACTTTTTGCATTATTTACTTAATAATTTGTATGTACATAAACCAAAGCAGAATTAGTTGATAATTAAGTTCCCGAATATACGTACATGCCATAAGACTTATGGCATCTTTATAGTTTATTTGAAAGTATTTTAAATTGGGTTTTTAAATGATTTCATATTCATATTAAAATGCAATCAGAATATTTGGTCCTATGTCCTATTCTGACCTATATATGTTGATATTACATAAAGAATGGGATGCAGAAAAGTAAAGAATTAAAATGTCGACTCCACGTTATCTCTAAATCGGCGAATCTGCTCATTCCAGTATAAAGAGCATGGCCAGTCTGGTTCTCTTAGATAGGTGAAGATTAATGTATGAGTTTCTAGAGACTTTGGCCAGTCTATTATCTATTAGATTTGGAATATATAAATCAATTTCAATTACATCCAAAATCACGACTGAAAAGCAGTGTTAAAATATCAAATTTAGTTATAGTTTGTTTAAACTAAACTAAAATAAAGTACATTTTCTTTAAACATAGAGTGTTAAGAATTTGTTGCTTTTCTCTGTCAGATCTAAATGATTTCTTTCTAGGTATTTATACATCATTTACAAAAAAAAAAAAAAAGAATCATGTTGGTTAGCGAAGGATATAACAGAAAGCAGAAAGGTTATAAAGGGGGTGGTGGGGGAGGCAGATTTGCAGGGTGTCTTGTATGCAATTGCACTGCTGCATTTTGATTTCGCTTATACTTTTTTTTTTTTACATATGTCTGGGCAGCATTTGTAAGGATTTCTCGTATCATGTGTGCGTTGTGGAAGTTAACTTCATTCAAAAAAAATGTAAGAAAAAGTTAATTCATAAATCGTACAAAGCGCGCAAAAGATATGCTCTTCCTTTTGCACATCCTCACAGAGCCTTACCACCTTTTGATATGCAAAATGCATTTAGTTCCTAAGATAAAAGCTTGCCTTTGGCAGAATGATGACTGACGACAAAGGCAGGCGATGGAAATGGCAAAAGGGGGAGAATGAAAAAGGATGGAGGGGATGATCATGGTGGCAAGGTGGAAACAAGCTTCTCCATTTCACTCTCTGTAAATAAAAGATTTCTATCAGGTGGCTCTTATGGTGCATAAAAGTACTTAAATTTGTTTGACTTTTTTCCTAGATGGTGGTGGATGATGGCCAAATGCAGCAGTTCGGAATGCGTGTGTGTGTGTGTGGGTGTGTTTGCCTCATTATGCGAAATTGCAAAAGCCACTCACGACTCACGAACTTGTTTGACTTTTTACCCATCGCTGCACACGAAACAGGACTAGGCCTGATGCAATGACAATGAACGAAACGTTTTGTTTGCAAATGCGTTTAGCGAGATTGTTCAGTTGGATATGGTAAAGGATTTGGTTTGTAAAAGTGCGAGGTCTGCTTCATGTCGGTGATTTATTTTGGGTGGATTCCCCAAAGTATTTACTTGATATTGCAGCCGTTGAGGAGAGAAATTAATTCATTCTGATTGAAGATGGCATTCTCTTAGGTCGAACGAGGGTTCGTATCCTTGAGGATAAGAAGGAATTATAATGTCATTCCGTGCAACTTTCTTTTATTTTAGAGCTCTAGGCTAACTACCTTTTAGAATAAGTTTAGTAGATAGATCTTTGAATAAAACTGGAAGCAATCTAAGTAAGTTGAGAACTTTAACTGCCATTTTAAGAAGTCTCTTTTTCCCGGCTTTCCAAGTCATTAGTGACCAATTGATGTGGTTCCTACAAAAGTTAATGGTGAAATTTTCTAAATTCATGGGAAAACAATTGACTTGATGACTTGTCATGCAACCCTCGTTAGCCTCACCTTTCCGAGTCAGCAGTCAAGCATGAAATTGAACAGTTACTTAGCGGCATTTTCAATCAGGTGAAGGAGAGTGGCTATAGCCAGCGCTAAATAGCCATGAAATGGGCAGCATTTCTGCACCCCAACAGAAAGTTTATCAATGCAGTCACATGTGACTTCTAGGACTTTATAAAGTCCTATAAACTCCTTCTAGATCTCATCACTTTTTCTGCTGCTTCTCAACTCGAGTGGTGACAATAGAGGGAAGTGACGCATCGACAACAACAACAAGAACAACAGCAACAGCAACACTTGAGGCAAACAACACGCCACACACACACACACACACACACACACACACACACACACACACACACAAACACACACATACAAAACGCACACACAAAAAGACGCATAAGACGCTTTGCTTTTTGTTGGGCGTAAAACTTAAGGCTTAAGCCTTTCTGAAGGGCCCCTCCCAGAAGCTGTACGTGATTTTATCAAAGGAAACCAACAAAATGGAGAAATGACTCTCTGCCACACACAAACACACATACACACGTTTTCTCTCTCTCTCTCTATCTCACTCTCTGTGGATGGCCCAAGGGCTGCGTCAAAATATGCCGCAATCAGTCTGCAAAACATTTTCATTTATATTTAAATAATACAAAAAAAAAAGAGAGAAAAAAGAAATACACAAACCAAAAGAAAAATGAAAAAAATATATTTATATCTAGCGAGAGGAAAACGCGTTTTCGATTATGTTTAGCCGCTTTTCGGGCAGCTTATCGACGCCCTTACATATCATAGATATGAGAGGGGGCATGGTATAACGGGGAATGGGGAACAGGGTGGCCTATATTTATTGCATACCATGATTTATTATAATTTTATGCATGAATCTCTCTTTCTCCATGAGTTTGAGTGTGTGTGCGTGTGTGTGTGTACGCAATCAAAATGGGCGTGAACCCGCTCTAGGTAGGGCATTTGACATTCGCCTGCCAACAGAAGGCAACAGCAACAACAACAATACTGGACAAAAATGTCGCTTCATTGTATCTCTTTGGACCACAAATCGCAAATTCAATCAGCTTCAGAATCTGTCCAAATAACAAAAATGACTATTAGAGATGGAAACGAATGTTTAAAACTTTCTTAACTTTAGGTTTTTACTATTAACGAAACTCTAGTCGTATTCCAAAAAAGGAAACTAAGACTAAGACTAAGAACTAAAACTAAGAGAACTTCTAGAGCTTAGCCAAATTTTGTTGTCTTTTAGAAAAACTTTAATAAAACTCGCTAATTTGTTTATTATTTTGACTGCTGACCTGTTTTATATTTATACAATAAAAGTAAACATATTTTGTTTGAGATTATTTTAGCATACATCAGATGATGCTTTCTCTTTTTTTCATGCTTTTGAATGAAAAACGTAAAGTCCAAAGTGAAAGTCTTCAAAAATAGCAACTTATATAATATAAGTTATTTTTCTTGGTTATTTACTAAGGGACAATGATAATGATAATGGAATTTCTTAAGGCAATGCGACTTAGCTTAGGATAAGCGACTTCGAATGGATAACTTGAATTCTCCGTGAATTGGATGGCTGGAATTTAGGATGATAGTCAAACTTGACATCTTGAATTTCTCTTTTTTGTCTCTCAATTACGCTTGCTTTTTTAACTTCTATTGCCAATTACTTTTGCCCCTATTTTAGATTAAAACTGCCTCGCACGTAGTGTGACCATTCTCTTTATATTTTTGTAATCTAAAGTTCTGGCGAGAACCAGACACAACGGCCTGAAGGCAACTGATTCTGTGCCTTTAATATATAATCAAATTGGCTCATTAACTAATCACAGACTTTAAATATAAAAATACTTTACATAACTTTCAATTTAAATTGTGTTCTTCCTTTAAAGATTCATTTGCTTTATCTTTATTTAGTTGACTAAAGTAGTGCTCGTCGATAGACAAGAACGATTAGAGAATTATTGCCATGGCTGCTGCTCATCACTAACTCACGCTGATTAGCAGTCATATTCGGGCGGGGGGAAAAGGAGACCTCTAAACCAAAGTGGGTCAAATGGTTTGATGGCTAAAACGGAAGAAAGAAGAAAGCCAATACAAAAATTGCTGCAGCATTAGGCAGCCAACACATACGTGCATACAAAATGGCTGAGAGAGAAAGAGATAGAGAGAGAGAGAAAGAGAGAGTGAAAATAACCAACACACACACACACACATACACAGGTACAAAGGCATATGCAATCCATGAATATTTCACACGGACAAAAGCATTTGGCAAAAGTGAAAGGAAGAACAAAATGCCTGCGGATTATCACACTCTATAGAGTCATTTTATCTCTCATTCTCTCGCTATTTCTCGCTTTGTGTCTTCTGCTCTTCACTAATATTATTGTTGTTGCTGCTGCTGAGATGTCTGCTCATTAATTCATATGATGGCACTTTTGCTTCATTGACAATTCATGCAAACCACTAGAGAAAGAGCGAGACGGGTAAAAGGTTAAGTGCCAACTTGCACACTCCCCACACTCCCCCACACCACCACAAACTCAAACCGATGCCCACCAATTGAATACATTATGCATGCATAATTGTTTAGAAATGGCCACAAATACATACAAATTGCATATGTGTGTGTATGGTAAATTATGCGATTAGCTGGCGCAGAAAAGTATGCTATAGATTTAGATGAGTGAAACTGCAGAATTTACGTGTTGAATAATAAATTGATATATATGTATATGTACATTTAGTTGGTTGGTTTTCTATTAAATTAAATAAATCTCAATTATTTTGCATTACAACTTTGTATTTTTTTTTTTTTTTTGGTCTGTGTCTTCTTACAAAGGGAATTATTCATTTGACATACACAATTGATTTAAATGACACTTAAATGGCCTATGCGCTAATGCCACAAATATCCAATTATACAAAATACTCCGCCTGTCATTAATGTGTATATCGATGATGATGATGATGGCACACACAAAGTAAAGCGGCGATTAAGTTGCAGCATCTGCGATTAATAACGTATTTGCATTCAATTCAAATATGTAGAAATGCGCGCATAAAAATCTATACAAATAATATTAATAATAAATATCACGGCAAACCGCAACTTTGAAATGCTCAACATCACAATAAAATATATAAAAAAAATAAAAATTCTTTTGCACATAATTCGCGAGCAATTTAAATTCCCCCCTCAACCATCACTCCCCTCTCTCTCTCTCTCTCTCCATCTATGCATCATTTGTTTGCAACGCGCACGACCGCAGAAATATTTATTCAACTATTTTTCTGTTTCTTTTTTTTTTTACTCGTTGTATTATTTACTCTTTTTGCTGTTGTTGTTGTATTTTTTTTTCCCCTGGCTTGTCAAACGATTTGCAAAACCAACTCTGGCGGCCGTTAACAATTGCATTTGCAGTTCGGTTTCTGTTTGCGTGGTCAACTCTTCTTGCCTTTTTTTTTATTTTTGTGTCCATTTCTGGTATTTCTTCTTTTGCTGTTGTTTTAAGCGTTAAATTTAATTACTCGGCAATGGGTGGGGAAACAACCGACAAATAAGTTGAAAAAAAAATGCAATTGGAAATGCGTTTGGAATATAGAAATTTGAACAGCTGCTATGAAAAATATAAACAAACAAAGGTTGGGGGAAGAAAAAAAATAAACGCTTCGATTGCTGTATGTTTCATTTGAACAACAAACTGGTTTTTGTATTAACCAAAAATCAACATAAGCAGAAAAATAAACAACATTGAATAACCTCAAAATAAAAGTTTTCAGTTGCAGACATGCAATACCGTTTCAGAACTCAGTTTCTAAAGGAATTAATTTCCAAAAACCAAATTCGGATTTTTGGTCTATTCATTCATATTGTTAAATTTAAGTGCATTGCAGCAGATGTTTTCAACATTGTTGTGTCTCTTGGCCAATTAACCAGGTTTCACAACAAATTTATGGCACAATTTGATTTCTACGGAGAGCTTCTATCTCACAGGTCAAATGGTTGCTGGACACGCATTTCGGATTTAATTAATTTAACACGAAAATCATTCAGGCGATATTTCCGAAATTAAGCGAACGTCACATCGAATGGCTTATTGACATGCCATTGGCTAAGCAAAAGCAGAAGCAGAAGCAGACCAAACAAAGAAGGTAATATATAAATCTTGACCTAAGACTCACACCAAGGCAGTGAGGCGAGTGCTTAGATATAACTAATTTGTAGGTACACTTAGTTTAGGTTAGAATCATTTATAAAAAACCAAACGAAATATTTTTTCAACTATTTTTTAAAAGACAAAATGATTTAGATATTTCCAAAATGATTGCATTTTCAGTGATAAATTTAATTATAAGTGAAGAGAAAATGCTATTGTTCAGATTAATTATATACCAATCCAATCCAATTGCTTAGTTTCTTCTCCAAACGGAACTAAATAAAATTAGAAACTGCTTAGAGTTTTCTTTAATTTCTTGTTTAATAAGAAAAATTCTAAAATCTTCGTTAGAAATGACAAATTTTAAAAACATTTTGATGTATAATATTTCATTTAATTTACATTTCTCTCGTGCCATAACGAAACAATTTTCCAATTTCAATTTTCAGTTGCAATTTGGCTATGAGGGAGAAGCGGGGAGACATGGGAATGGGGCTTGTTAACGGCCATTTACGTTTTTGGACCGTGCAAAGTTTGACGTCGAGTTTTGGTCTATTTCCAAAAGTGTTTATGCGGCTACAAAATGAAACAGCAAAGCCCAAAAAAAAAAAGTTTGGTCGTCTTTCATATATTTTGAGACAAACTTTTCTGGCTTTGGCCAACAAGTTCTGCTGCTGCTGTTGGCAGCTGTGCAAAAGATTTAACCATAAATTGAAAAATGTTTGTGCAAAGACTTTAATCAAAGAGAGGCAAGGATGGAATATAAAAATATATATATGCGAAACCGCTAACCTAATCAATAAGCCAGGCTAAGACAATTGAGTTGTCCCCTGGCCAGTTATCAGAATCTCTCTCTCTGTGTGTGTGTGTGTGCGGACAGGACATTAGATAAATAGGCACATGGCACGGAATATGGCCAGAGAGCGACCACCGCACACGTTCACGGCCAGGTTCCGTGCATTTGCAATGTCTTAATTGATTTAACACGAAATCAGTCAAACGATAATCGAAAATTGCTACGCAAACTGTTTGATTACATGCAACGTGGCCGAAAGGACGAGCCACGGACGAGAATCATAGCCGGCCTCTGCTACGCTTCGTTGCCTTGTCTTTGGGACACATAATTGAATTTCACCCAAATTACAACCGTTAGTATTGTGGGCGTGGCTGGCCCAGTTGTCGTCATCGTCATCGACATCGACATCGACATTGCCTTTTCGTCGTATGAGCGATTGTTGTAATTGTGAATTTGTTTACGCATCATTCATAATCGTCTGACCTCGAATTGAATTACAGTTCCTTTACCACACAACAGACTCATGCTCAATTTCTTTGCCCCCTCCCCCACTCCCCTTCCTACACTTTCCTCTATACTTTTCAGTCAATTTATTCCGTGCCCAGTGTTGACTAATGCCCGTTAATTAGTCAGCGTGGCTTGCTTGCTTGCTTGTTTATTCAGCGGCAAGTTGGAGACTCCAAAATACGAACTTGTCAAGAGGATGAGTTTATTGCACTGTCGTTCCAATTCAATTGTGTCGGTCCTAATGTTAGACAATTTATATTTATTTAGCTCGATAGAAACGCTCGATATATCCTTTTGGAATGAGTAAATCGTGTGAGAGTTGATTTAGATTTGATTATAATAGAAATTAATGAGGGTTCATGCCCAATATCCGAAGCAAGCACAATTTGATTTATGTGAAATGTAGTTAATTAAACCATCTAGAAACGCATTTCTTGAAAATTTCCGAAACCAATTAATCAGTTGGAATAGGCAGAAAAATTTTGCGTGGTTTCAAAATAATGTGTTAACTCGAGTTATGCTGATTATTTGCATTAATTTGCATAGATAATACGGATCCTAGATTACGATAACGATAATTAGGTTTTAGAAGAACTTTTCAAAAACCAAATTAAGCTAAGCAATTGCTCATAGCTACTAGGGGTGGAAAACTATCGATAGCCTAAAATTTAAAAAATGGGTTGCTCTATACCAAAATGAAAAATGATACTTTTGAATGAGTCATTTACTTAGAATTTCTTAATTGTTTTTATTTGTTTTCTGAATAATTTTAAAAAGTACATAAGGAACGCCTATTTTTGTGATTTAGCTGAATGACTTCTTTGCAATCAAAGCAAGCAACGTTTTAAATGCTATTGGGACTATTTAAATGCTATCGACTATTTTGACTATCGATAGTTTTCCACCTCTAATAGCTACCAACAAATCTTAAGATCTTTCTTTTTCGTTCAAAAATTGGAATAAAGCCCTGACATGAGGCGGCAGCTCGTTTAAACCCAGCGTATCCAAACGAATGTGAAGTAATAGATTGAAGATGGCAACTGTCATAGACAAATCCACAACAAACCGCGCAGTCCTCTTCTGATCTACTTGGTCAACAGTGTTTCAAATGGCGCTCCATATGGTTTTTGGAGACCCTGAAACATTTTCGATGATCCCAAATAACTTGCACCTTCTCCCCCCGCGATGTAATGCAATGATTGTTCTGAAAATAAATATCGAATTGAAAGGAAAGCGAAAAGTTTAAATTTTTTTTTATAAAAATTACTTGTCTTTTGATTTCAGTGAGAATTTCTTTAAAATGACAGTTAAAACTAAGAGGGAAGAATTTTAAAGTGTAGCAATTTGTTTAAGATGAAGAAGAAGTAAGTCAACAAAGGACCAATCAATATAGGGAAGCACTCAAACAGAGTATTAATCGATCATTAAGATATAAATTCAAATTGTCATATGGGCCTCTTACAGAGCCGTGCACAGGGAGAGGGTTTTGGGTATTCAAAACCCCCAATTACTCGGTCGAAATTAGAAAATTATCTTAATTTTGAGTTCATAAGAAGGTTGTACATACATTCAAACTAATTTTCGCGCTTTGAATAGTGTTGATAAACAAACAAACATCGATAGTCAGTCTTTACCTAGAATATATGGCTGCGTTATGTAACTATGAAATCGAAATCCCCTCTTGAGATAAATACTGCGCACGGTCATGGCTTTTTAGCTTAGTTTTCAAAACAAATTGAATAAAAACTTCAAAGTTTTTAAGAGCTATTAAGAGAGGACTAAATTTGATGGCTTTTTTTACTTGCTTTTCCAACTCATAGATTAGAACAGGCAACTCAAGTCATCAAAGGAAGAGAAAAAACCATTCTATATAGACAAGATATTCCTGCTTGATTTTTTCAAAATCCACATCCAGATGGCTATGACTGTGACTAGATTTCTCA
Organism: Drosophila nebulosa; assembly: GCA_024703675.1. Classification (NCBI taxonomy): domain Eukaryota; kingdom Metazoa; phylum Arthropoda; class Insecta; order Diptera; family Drosophilidae; genus Drosophila; species Drosophila nebulosa. The sequence continues at coordinate 2,084,925 of CM045724.1, read as the reverse complement.
AACTTTTTAAATAAAATCAGTTTTCAATAAAGTTCACCATTAGCTTGAAAAAACTCATTCGTTACAGTACAGTTATACTTTTATAAATAGCTAATTTCAGAAACTCTTTTTGAAATATTATCCAAGTTCAAAATGAAGATGCTTAATTTGCGCCAATTGGCGCCGGAATTCAATTCGATTGCCGCAGTGACTGGTGGTTTCCGTCCCATAACTCTGAATGAATTTCGCGGTCGTTATGTGGTGTTGCTCTTCTATCCGGCAGACTTTTCGTTTGTGTGCCCAACGGAGTTGCATGCGTTCAGTGATCGGGCCCAGGAATTTCGTAATGTTGGATGCGATATTATAGCCTGTTCGACCGATAGTCACTATGTGCACTGTGCGTGGATGCAACAGTCGCGCAAACAGGGCGGCCTTGGCGAGATGGATATACCTTTGCTGGCCGACAAATCGATGAAGATCTCCAAGGACTACGGCGTGCTGGATGAACTTACCGGCCTGGCTATGCGGGGGCTGTTCATCATCGATCGTGAGGGAATGATACGACAGATAACAATCAACGATGTGGGAGTGGGTCGCAATGTGGATGAGGCTCTGCGTCTGGTTCAGGCATTTCAGTTTAGCGATGAGTTCGGTGAAGTTTGCCCCGTCAATTGGAGGCCGGGTTCACCGGCCATAAAACCGAATAATAGCGGCAAAGAAGAATACTTTAAAAATGCTCAATAAACTCACACATTTCCATGGAGTGCAAGCGAACATACACAAAAAAGTGGTTTAATTGATTGGCCTAAAGATTTTCGGGTATTTTGTCATTCAGAACTTATCGGTCATATGGTATAGCTTTATAATTTTCCACTCTTTTGCATTTGTTTTACGAGTTTACTTAGCAGTGTTTTCTGTAATCAAGCAAGAGCAAAATAACTATTGAAAATTTGCTAATTGGCGAAAATTCTTTATTCCCGTCCCGGTCCCGCCTACTGCCCAAAACAATTGCCGCTTTTTATTGCCATACATAAAAATCATTAATTACAACAACTCGACATGAAATTTAAATGCTCATTGCACAAAAAGAAAAACGAGAGACGGACCATGGAGAGCAGGAAGAGACAAATATTGAAAAGCAAATTGAATTTTTATATGCAAACGCAAAGGTAGAACGCGTCTATAGGCATGGCCCTCCATTTGGATTCATTCGCCTTTTTGAACAGCGCAGCATTTTGTGTGATGATGCCCTCGGACCGACCGACCAGGGCCCTGGGTTTTGCACCTTACACAGTTTTATTTTATGAGAAAAGTGGTGGGTGGTGTGCGGTGCGTTTGGAGTGGGGGTGAAGGTGGTGGGGTCAGACAACATTTTTGCTTTTTATGTTCGACAGATTTTCGTGTTGGTATGTGAAACAAGCTGATTCCCAGTGATTACAATTGTTGTGCTTGGCTTGGACTCTGGACTTCTCTTCCATTCCCCTCCCCCCCCCCCCACCACCCTCTCACCCACCTGCGCTATTCTTTCAGCACACACCCTTTTGAACCCGTAAAAAGCACAACGAAAGCAGATAAATAAAAAGAACAACATGTGCGTGTGTAGGTGTGTGTGTGGGTGTGTGTGTGTGTGGGTGTGTGTGGGTGAGTCTGCCTGTATGTGTGTGTGTGAGTGGGTGAATGACTGTGGGCAAACCAACGCAAAATTTTCGCACACGAAACGTAAAAATGAACAAAAGTAAATGCAATTTGTTTTCCTAGTAAAAGACTTGATGATTACCCTGTAAAACTAGAAAAATGTTTGAGAATTGCTTTAATTAAAATTTAATTTTCTTAATCGAAATAATGCCAATTGAGTGGTTGATTGAGTTCATATTTATGAAGTCGAAAGTCGACCAAATCAAGTCAGATGGGCTATTGGCTTCCTTCTTGTTCAAAGAGTCCAGGTAGCACCAAAATTAGTGGTAGATCGATTCCACCTGGTTTTTTGTGAGTAAAGCGCCCAATGAAGTGTGTCTTGGAAATGGAGCCAAGGATTCCGCTTCTCTTCAAGAAGTAAAATGCCTTCTAAATAAACTCTATAAAGACTAAATTAGTTGCTGACACTTTAAACACAAGTTAGCCACTTAACCCATATACCCATTAACAAAGAGAGGGTAGAGCAAACAGCAAAACGAATAAAAAAAAAAACATTACAAAAATTGTGAAAAACTTTTTATGCCGCTCGTTACAATTTTCGTGATGTTCTGCTGACAACTCAACAGAGATCAAGTTATTATCTGTATGTGTGTGTGTGTGTATATATATATATAAATGAGTATATGTATATGTGTTTTGAAAGGGTGTATGTATGGTCGTTGGTTTGTATATGTATATGGAGAGATTTTGGCGCGGTTGTGTGGCGATCTGAGACCAGGCCTAGAGACCGGCATCAGGGCCATGACCAGCTAGCTGGCAGTTTCGTACCGTCCGTTGACAATTAAGGTGAATGAATATTTTAATATTGGCAAACAGATTACACAAGGTGGACAATGACAGAGACAGAGAGCCATGCACCACTGCACTCACCCTCCACTCCCCTTTTTGGGCCCAGTATCTGCTGGTCTCCTGCTCGAGAAATGGCGTAAAATTTAATTCAATTGAATTGGAATTGTTGGCACAATGCATCAAAAATAAGCGAAACAACAAAAGATTGCAGTGCAGAGACATTGTGGAAATCAAACAAAAAGTCAACAAATAAAATACAATTTCTGTTTTCCATCATCATGCCTCCCCCCAATAACCTCTCGCTCTCCCTCTCTCTCTCTTCTCTCCACGAGCACAGCATAATTAAGCACAAGGCAGAGTTGCAGTTTATTTACTCGAGGCAAAAAAAAAAAATGAATGTAAATGCAAGGAGAACAGGCAAATGAATGAATTGTGGCATCAATCAAGAGCTATGGACATGTGCTGGATGAGTTCATTTAATAAAAGATTTAAGAAAAATATGAAGCAAATAAATGAAATTATTAAAAATTAAGGGAAAAATGCGCATAACCAGCGCGATTAAGAACGAATGGCATTAACTTGCTTGCCACAAATAATCTTTCAGATTGAAGCTTCAACTTTATTGTCCTTATTGGCTTTCATTTTTAGGCCATTCAAATTTTTCCTTTTTCAATTCTTCATCGAAATTCCACTTAAGCTCTGGCCTTAGCTCCATAGAACGTAACAGATTTTTCGTCGAATTCAACTTCAGTTTTGAAAATGAATTATGAAATGTTGCTCAATGAAATTTTCTTTATGAGATTTTCTCCATTGGTCGAAAACTCGTTTCAAATTGTCTGCTAAATGCTGGCTAAATGCGAGGTGCCCCTTAAATTCCTTCAACAAGCGGCAGAGTGAGGAAAGGGTCTTCCAAGTGCAACTGCAGATTAATTTGGCAGAACAAGTGTGGAGTGGGTTGGGGATCGAATAGGCTGTGTGTGTGTGTGTGTGATTGGGGGAAGGTCCACATTTCTAATCAAAATTGCCGCTTTACAGCAGGCGGCAGACAAAAACTGATTGTTCCCCCATCCAGTCCAGTCTGGTCCAGTCCGGCCCAGTGCGGCCCAGTGCGGCCGTTGTTGGTTGTGTGCGTGAGTTGAAAGACGCTTTGAGTTGGCCAGTAAAAACTTGATGAGAATCGATTTTAATTACAACGTTCGTTGCGCGTAATTGCTTTTACACCTAAAACTAAAGGGCATGTAATTTCAAAAACGAGAGAGAGAGAGACGACTGTTTTCAAACACATTAACTTTCAAAACAAAATAGTAGGATTTGGATATATGTATGTATGCGTGGAATTCCTTGTGCATAATGTTTTACGCCAATTATTGCTCAATAAGCGAATTGTTGTTTGTTTGTTGTTATTACTCAACAAACGAATCAAGCGGAGCGAATTTTTGCAGTAAATGAATTTCGAAGGCTTTCGCGAATAGTGAGAGAAATTTTTGGCATTTGTGGTTGAACATTTTTGCGCTTCTCTATGTGTATTGGAATTTTTACAATGAAAAAAAAAAAACAAGAGGAAGAGAGAGAGAGACTGTCGATTTTATATATGTACATACATATATGTATGCATGTGTGTATATGAAGAATGTAGAAGGCATACATATACATATACGGTTAGCCAAATTCACTGGATAGTTGCTTGTCATTAAAGGCAGCAGCAACGCCAGAAAAGACGGTTTAGAAAATGAAATCTCTAAAAAAAATACAGTCATTTAAATCTACTAATCCCTGGGGCAGTTATCTTTTAATGCTTTTTAAAGTTTACATGTTCATTTAGTTTAATATGTTGAGGTAGGAAATTATGCTTTTTAGCAAGAACTGACTGCGATTGACTGCAAAATTCATTACTATCATTTTTTAAATGTCAGAATTCTTGGCATTTGAAAATCGTTGTTTGTAGCGAGGCGTAAAAATTTGGATTTGTAGAATTTGGCGGTTGCCAAAAGGATTTCCCTTAAAATGGTTGGGGCAAGCGTAATCTGGTGACGTACGTTAGATACAATATTTAATTGATTTATTGAATTAGATGTATCGATAGGTCCATCCAACTTTGCTAAAGATTCCCTCTCAGCTCTCTGATGCTCGTTTTCTTTTCTATTTACTGCTGATCTCTTAACTTCCCTCCAATGTTTGCCACCTTCTGACGACCCTGCCCTTCTGGCATGTACTTATTTACAGAATTAACCTTGGGGGGCTCTAAAGATGCAAATACGATTGTAAAACTAGACTTCACTTTTGTCAGTGTAACCGTATTCGCCTAGGAAGGGTCTCCTTTCGTTTACCACCCGTTAATTACAATCTGGCATAAACAATCTTCATAAGCAATTGCTGGAAATACAATTCAATTTAAAATTTAATTCTTTTTGGCATTTGACAGTTTTGACATTCAACAGAAATTAATACTTTTCATTCTTTAAAAGAAAGCTCCAAAAGAAACTTTAATATTCTATTAAAAACACTAAATACTTTTTGATATACGATCATCTCTTTGAATGTGTTAAAATAGAATTCAGAATATTTTCAACAACTCCAAAAAGTAGGCAACGAAAATTTTCCTATTGCCATTTTGTGCGATTTTCAGATGAAATTCTCTAGAGGAATGTAGGGAAAACAGAAATTAATTAAAACATTCTCTTGCCCAGCACAAACACAACATTTTGCTGCATTATTATTGTTGCTGTTGTTCTTGTTGTTGTTGTTGTTGCTTTTGTTGTTTTGTTATTGAAATTGCATTGTCAACAATGGCAAAGAAATGCGTTTGACTGAATAGATGAACTCACCTGAATACCAGTAATATTCATCGCCCGTTGACACATTTTTAGTTCAATAGAAAATGCATTTCGCCTTTACAGAGTTTGCACAAAGAGTTAAAGCCCACTGCCAAAAACACAAAAAAAGCAAAAAAACAACAAAAACAAAAATTGAATACAGCAGCCAACTACAAATCGTCAAGGAAGCTGAGCGCATCAGCATCCGTAGCAGCAATCTTGATTTAAATGAAATTTAACTTTTTGCATATTAAAAAAGTTTTGCATTTTTCATGCGAAATAAGAAAAGTTTCGGCATTTTTCTTCCCCCCTCACTCTCTCGCTCGCTCTCTCTCTCTCTCTCTTTTGACTTCACATTGTTGCTGGCATTGCCTTGTGTTTGTTTTTTAGTTTTTTCTATATACATATACATTTTATGTATAAGCTACGTTGTATATAAGAAATTCAATATATTTATCTAGTTCCCGTTTAGATATAAAGTCCAAGCAAATCCTTTTGATAAGTCAAATAGAATTTTATTCATTGGGGCCATTTAGTTAGTCCCATTAGAAGTCAAAGTAAAGTTGCCACGTTCTGGCTATAATTTTTAAATGCTCAGTGCACCTTTTTGCACAATTAAATGAGTTCAAAAAAAAAAGTATTCCCTGTGTAAGGTATGGGCAAAATTATATCTTAATGAATGTAGCTATTAAGCTCTGTGAAATGTTAAGCTGAGTGGTGAGAGAGGAGTAAGTTTTGTGCTTTAAAGTTACTCTAAGAAATGCGTGGATCCTTTTCTTAGTAAATATAGTGAAATTGGTATAAATTGCATAAAAATTTATATCAATTTATAATTTATGTCATTTCATTCGTTGAAGGCCAAAATAAACCGAAAACAAACTGAATTTTGGAAGCAACAAATTCTCGATTCGCTGCAATTTTTGCTGTCAGATACGATCCTTTGCAGTTCAAGTACAAATTGCGGTCAGAGGCCTTTGTGATAGTTGATCCATATCATGTTATTTGTTTTTGAAACGACACAAATATGTAGAATAAAGACTTTGCTTTTGTTTCTAGCCCTGCAAAGGATTTTATGTAGTGTCATATAACTACTTTTGGTTCTCAATTTGGCAGCCCAATTGTTCTTTACATAAGTAAAAGACATCAATAAAGAGATAGAGGACAGAGAAGAGGCAGATGAACTCAATAAAGTTGTTAAAAATTTATGAACTTGCGTTGAAGACAATTCTAATCAATTATCAATTAATATTTCTATAAAATTTTTTACTTAATATTTAATAAATGCCGCATCAAAGGCTCATTAGAAAAATAATCAATTACATGACAGCCTTGTAGGTCTGCCTTAGCCTGTTTAGCACATAAATAAAAGTCATACTCCAAGACTTGTTGAAGTTTATCTGGGTTAACTTATATACCTATTTTCGGTATATTTCAGTCATGCTACCTGATAAAAGTAAGCCTGACTGGCTCAGTTAGTTTCTTCTATAAGAAACTAGATAATTTCTCTCTCAGTGCTCAATTGCAACTTAAAGAATTTTGGAAATTTGTTGACTTCTCTTTTAAGACTTGGTCTCTGTATTATTTTATGTTGAATTATGGCGCCTATTGTAAGTCTGAGTGTGTGTGTGTGTGTTTAAACGAGGACGAGAGGTGTGCCATTTGCACTGTACTTTATTTACCGACAAACAGATGAAGTAGTAGGAAGAAGGCGAGCAAAAAATTAGCAAGCCAAAAGCAAAATGAAACCAAAACAAAACCAAACCAGGACCAGAACCAGGACCAGAACCAGGACCAGGACCAGACCAAATGGCTTTACAGGTAAGAGAGAGAAACTAGCCAAAAACCAAACGAAGCAACCGCATAGAGCCAGCTGGATGCTGGTAGTGCTCCTCCAACTTGCTTATGAAGATTTATGTGATGTTCTTTTTGCTTCGCTGCCTGTGCCAGACAACAATTTAACAAAACACCAGCAACAAGAACAGCAACAGCAACTGCAGTAAGAACAACAAGAAACAGAATAGTAAAAACAAAAGAAAAAATCCATGGCCAAGGCAAAGGAAATACGTGAGAATTGAGCAAATTTCTTGCAGTAAAAAATTTCTTGAATTTTTTTTTTTTGTTTTTTTTTGGCTCTGCATGCAAACGAAGGTAACGAAGCGATCTTATTGGCAAATGCAATACACAATACAGTGGTAATTGGCTAAAGAGAATAATCTAATTGTAAGGGCTTACCTAGTTTGTTTGAAGGTTACAAGAAAGCAGACTTGGGCCATAAATCTCTTCTCCTTACTTCTACCAAACGAAAAATTTACTTGAAGTTGACATTACATTTTCGGCTTAAATTTTTGAAATAAAAAGGTGTTATATTAGATCTGAGATGGGAATGGCGTCTGATTTGTATGTTCTGGATTGTTAATATGAATTTTTCCATATCAGTTTAATTTAAAAATTCCTTTCCTACAATTTTAAATTGTTTAGTGCAGCTTTTTAGTTACTTATTATTAGTTATTCAGTTTAAGTTAACTTTTTTATAACTGCTTAAAGAAAAATGGTCATTTCTACTTCAAGTCTTTTATCTCTTATTGCGAATTTCGTCAAGTGTTCACAAATCTCAATCACTGGATCAATGTTTTCCACTTCAACTTCTTCCTTCTTAGAGCCAAGTGCTGTGATTTTGTTTCATTTTTATGCATATTTGCGAGCAGTTTGTATTAGCTAATCTGCTAAAGAATGTTTTTATTTTAATTTATAGCCGTTTTAATTTGTGAATTTTTTTTTTTTTTTTTTGGCAAAATGTTATGTTTAATGCATTTTTATCGTAGAATTTTCCGCTTATATTCACTGTACGTATTAAACCGGATATCTGAGTGCAATAAATTCCAAGTCATAAACATGCTCTTAGCCATGTCTGGTTAGAGGTTGCTCTCGAATGGAAACCTGATCTGACTCATTCGCTTTTCTCGTTCTTTCGTTTCTGTCTTATTTCTTTCTTTGTATTTGGCCTTTTCACACGGAAGTGATTTGCGCTTTTGCCGTTGCCACTTTTCGATGCTTTCCGCTTTATTCTTTTCTTTGGCTTTTTTGATAAATCAAATGCGTCGTCTGTCGCTGTCGCTGGGTCGTTGTGTCGTTGTGTCGTTGTGTCGTTGTGTCGTTTGTCGCCTGTCGCCTTTATTGCTGAGCCCTCATTGTGAGAAGCTGTGCTCGAAATTGAAGTTCTCATTGGCAGCCTCGTCGTTGTTGTATTGGCACTCCAAAAGCACTTGCTTGCGATAAGGAAGTGAAGTTGTATGGCAACCCTCAACAATGAGCCGTCACACTTTAGCCCGTTTAGTGCCAAAGAGCCAGAGGGCTCTACTGCATTTTCAGCTCTTCTCTCTTCCACTCCCACTCCTGCTCTCTCTCTCTCTCTCGGTAGCGCACTTTTTTCCCTCTGTACTTTGATTGCCTTTTTAAAGCCTTTTTGGCTCAAGTGGTAATTGGAGTGGCAATTTTCATTGTAGCTAACATGATTTCGTTATTGCAAGCCAAAACGTTCCATCAAAGCGCCAAACCTCACTAACTAACTAGTTAGTCAAAGGAACAGAATGACGGAGAGAATTGTGTCATAAATCTTTCACTGACGGCACTTTATTAATTCACGATTAGAGAGCGGAGAGCCCGTGAACCAATTGTAATTAACTGCCAAACTAGAAATCGTTTCAGCTCAACTCCGTTCCTATTCTTTCCTTTCACCGCATTTTGCTTTCCACTATGTACCCGCTCTGCCGGACAAAACGTAAATCATTTTAAATTGCTTTTTGAGCATTCGGTAAATGGTTGGACTTCCTACTCCCTCTTTGCATCGATATAGTACATCTGCCAGAATGTCTCGCTGTTTGTTTTGTTGCACTTTTGCCGGCCCTTTTTCTATGTGTGTGTGTGTGTGTGTGTACCTGTAAATGGGCGTCCAGCCAACCGGACGTATGAGTAATGTCTAGCAAATTTTCGTTTTATTTTTGGATAATTAATGATGGTTATGTGAACTAATTCTTGAGAATGGTTGCAGTTAAGTTTGCTAAAGAATTTTAATTGTAATTAAGCAAACTTTATTTGCTTTTTTCAGCCAAAACCTCAAAACATTATCGAGAGAAAGTAAAAAGTCATTGTTGGCCATTTTTTAAAAGTAATTCGCTTCAGTTTGAGTCAAAAACTGTTTTCAGTGTTTTCAATTTCAAAGCTTATTTCACTTAATAAATTTTCCATTAAGCTTTTCATTCAAAAATCTGACGCACAATTAGACGCATTAAAATAAATATAAGCAACTCAATCACAGCAATTCTAACTTATTTAATTGTAAAATGCATTCATAATGTGCTCGATTTTCCAACTTGTATTAATCGATTTTGACTACCAGAACTAAAATTTGTTTTGATGAATTTCGTGCAAAAATTTAACACCCTCTCCATCGCCTCTCTCACATATTTTGTTTTCGTATTAAATCAGAATCATTGAGGCAAAGAAATTTAATTATATGACATGACAAAGTTGTAGGCGTTCCATGGGGGCGTATACGTGATCAAATATGCAAATAATTACGAATCCAACAAACATTCTTCTCATTTCACATTTTTTGCACACACTTTCTCTCTCTCTCTTTCTGTGTGTCTGTCTGTTTTGTTTTATGTTATTTTGTGGGCTTTAAGCGGCTGATATAGTATGATACACACAAGTAGGCGTGACTGGGATGCCATCAATTTATGTGAACCACGCACGCGAATGCAAACAAATTAAATTGCAAATCATGATTAGCTGCCGCTGCTGCTGCCACACATTCTCAAAGATAGAAACGATGGAAACAGAAGAATTTGTTTGAAATATATATAATCTGGCCAAGTTATAAGAATTTCTATGTATAATGCTTGTTGCCATTTGCCTAAGATATGAGCCTAAATCCATCTTCGAAATACTCTTTTTAGTTACATCTTTAGCAGAATGTTTTTGTGGAAATTTCGCTTAGTCAGTTTCAAATTTAACAAGCTTTTAGATAATCTAAAAAATACTTCAAAGCCCTTACCCTATCTTTAATATAGTTCTTATTTAAATTATTAAAACTAAACATAGAATCCATATTTTTTTCAAGTTTGAGATTTAATCTGTTGTAAAATTGATATGAAAATTTGTACAGAATTGTTTAACAAAATTTTAGACAACAAATTTTTGTAAAGATTCTGTTTTCTATTTACTTTTTGATTTTTTTATTTTTTATTATTTTTATTTCTTTTAAATTTTAGTTGTTTTTTGTCGATTACAGGGTATAAACTTGCTGCTCAGAATGAAATGTTTATGCAGCTTGTTGCTTTTTTCGCTTAGAAAATTTATGGTTTGCCATTTTTTATGCATGAGCTTATTGCAATAACTTAAAATCTAAACGAAAACAATTCGCCCCAACTCCGCTTTGCCATTTTTTTTTCAGAGTTTTTTTTATCCTTTTTTTTTTGTTGTTTTGCTGCTGCTGCTGCGACGTGCACACACTTAAGGCTAGACGTGTTTGTATGGGGCTGATTCTTGGCAGCGCCCAACAACCGCAAACACGTTTGATAATATGGTGAATAATTTAAATAAATTTCAGACTTGTATGTCAACTTGGTGTTAAATTATGTGTAAATTATTTATAGACAAAAAGAGAGAGAGAGAGAGAGAGAAAAAGAGAAGGATAAGAGTTTTATTTTTTCGGTTTATGAAATCAAAACAAGTGATCACATTTGCACAATCTTTCTGTGAAATGAAAAACTCAGGTGTTGCCTTTGATTAACATCAATTGGCGAGGTTTTTTTATAGTGAAAGAGAATCGGAGAATCGGAGAGAAAGAGAGAGAGTGGAAGAAAAACCAAATATTTCATTCGACATTGGATTAATTTACACGATGAGTCAACAAAATCGACTTCTAACCACCTTTGACACACTTATTCAGCTTGTAAGACAGATATACTTGGGCAATCTAGACGAAACTCCATGTAACCTGGTAACATGACTGAATAAACACAATTTTCTTCTGTTTTGCTGCTTCGTTCGTTTGTCAACAATTCAATTCATCAAGCGAAAGTTTCGAATGTATGAGAGTGAGATAGATGCTGGGGCAAATACACAGATAGAAAGAGATGGAATGTAACAGAGGGGGAGAGATGAAGAGGGTAAGTATTTCGTTACTTTCTTTTCTATTTTCTTTAACTAAAATACCCTTGAGAGTTTTTCTTTATTTGATCATCTTAGCTGCCACTTGCAGTGCCAACCCGCACACACACACAGGAGAGACAGACAAATACTCCTGGCCAGGACTGACATCCTTGACTTGCTGCCGCATAGACTTTTACTTTTGGCTTTGGCAAATATCTGGCTGAGCGACGAGTGTATATATGTGTGTGTGTGTGTGTGTGTGGGTGTGCGGGTAACAAAAAAAAGAAGAAAAGTTTGCCAACTTATATTGAAAAATGTTGTTAACACGCAAAAGTTTTTCGCAACGTTTACACAGGCCAACAACAACAACAACAGCAGCAGCAACAACAACAAAATCAAGCTAAACAAGTGGAATTCAATAACTGGACACACACACACACAGCAAACAAAATAGACCCCAGCTTAGGGTCAGGTTAAAGTGCTCGGAAAGATGCTCCTCACCAGCAACAACAGCAACAGCAGCAGCTGCCGCAGCAGGGATGAGTACAAGAATTGACTTTAGCTTCTTCTAATTTGAATAGACTTTGTCTGTTTCTCTCTTCTTGTTTGCCATTTTCACGTGTTTCTGTGTAGGTGTGTGTGTGTGTGCGCCTGTGTTAGTTTACCTTTTTTCCTTTCGATATTGTTGTTGTTGTTGTTGTTGTAGCCGTGTTTCTATATTTTAAGAGCGACCTGTACAAATATTTATTTGAGGTTAAGAGCAACGCACTAAAGTTCAATTTTGTGTGCGTTAATTCAATTTGTGAAAACTTTCTCATGTCCTATGTCTATGGCCATGGGAAATGTTGCAACTAATTTAGCCATCCATATTAGTTTATTTTCAATATTTACATGAAAGCCTCGAAACTTCAATTAGATGTCATCGACTAGACTGTTTTCTAAACAAAAAATTTACCAACTTTTTGTTGATGGAAGAATATTTTCCTAGTTCTCTTACAAATTGTAAGAGTTGATTGGCTTATAGAACCAATTAATCCACTTTGGGTCTCGTAAAGTATAACAATATCAAATTTTTCAATTCAAATCTAATTTTCAACTACAAAATCTCTAAACCATGCAAACCTTTAGTTAGAAGATGGAAATATTGTTTAGTTTATGAATTATCAAAGGAAAATATTATAGAATAATCGATCAATAAATGCTTGAAATAAATAATAAATCGAAAGTGCTTTTTCCGTTTCTTTTCAATATTTTTTATTTGGCAACGCTGTAGCAGGAGATCTGCTCACACTTGGTATCTTGCTTTGATCTTTGATCCCATTATTCTAATACTCGTCCTTTTAGAAGAGAGAGGATGAAAAGCAGAGAGCAGGTGACCAACGAGTCAGTCGTTGCTGGCTTTTCCGGTTATAACTTTAATCAATACTTGCAAATAACTGAACTTAACTACAGAACTGTAAAAACTGGTTAAATATGCTTAAACCTAAATCTGCCTGCATTTTTTTTTTAATGACTTCTACACAAGTTTGTTGCATCAACGCTTAAAATGTTAAATTAACTATCATAATATTCGACGATTGTGGTAAATTCGGCAAATGAGTAGTTCGTACAACTCGTTTCAGATTTATCCAATTTGTTTCAATTTTCAAGGTGACATTTTTTAGGGTCTTATGCTAGACACGATCGCTAAAAAGTCACCTACTTTTGTTGGTCTTTAGATGTTTGGCTATTGATACGAGTTATGTGCCTTGTGGTATGATGCATAGGATACAATATTTTGTTACAAGTGTTTACAAATATTTATGTCTGCTGACGATATGTTCTGTATTTTTTTTATAAATAACGCTGTCTTAAATATAAAGTGTTCAATAGACTTCAGAATAGATTGAAGTTTAGTTGTTAATATTAGATGGCAGAAGAGATTAGGCTTGGCTTATTTATACGATGTTTTATCTCGCTGACCAAAAACGTAAGAAGATTGATCCAAAACAGAATATCAGGACACAAGACTTGCGCTCATACCATTATATGAGCACTTTAGACTCTCTTATATACATTCAATGACGTTTTTATATTGATATAAATTTATCAAAGTGATGAAAACTGGAGTTTATAATATTTTTCACTTAATTTGCGACCTCATACTGGTCTGGAAATATCTTAAAAACTAAAAATACAGAGTTTGAAAATATAAGCTTGAGGAACCCCTAAAAAATTAATGTATATAAAAGTGCAAGATGATAAAGGCAAAGTATATACATACATGCATGGGAAATCTATAAAACCAAGATGCTTTGCTCTTAAATTTGTTTATTAGAGAAATTTGGATTTAAATGCTCGCATTCCGAGACATTGTGTATTGGATATGAATTGTAGATAGGTTTTGGGTTTGCACTTAATTTTATAGCGTCAGTATACTTAAGTAGCAAAGACAAGAATAAAGACATCAGAAAAGGGTAGGGTAACAAGATAATACAAGAAAAAACAGTAGCTTACTTTATGTTAACAAAAGTACATTAATTAAAAAATGAATTTTTTCTAAATAAAAAGATTAATAAATATCTGAATCTCATTACATAAAATACTCATTTAAGGAAGTTAAGCTCTTTTTTGTGGCGGTAAAACTGGCAAATTTTCATCTAGATAACAGTCAAGGATATTGCTACGAATAGCTCTTAAGCGAATGAACTCTATCATTTAACTTTTCATTTGCACTTTGCTTGCAGGTCCTTGAACTATTTTAAAGGCAATAAACGGATAATATAGATAAATTTCTATTAAATGAGCATTAAATTTAGGCTTCTCTATTGAACTATTGACAGTTCGAAATGTTGTTGTTGTTGTTGTCCTTTGTACGTTTGGCTATAATTCAATGAAAATGATAACATTTTCAATTTATTATTTAATCAGCTTTTCATGAAATTAAATTTAGCCAATTTGATGGCTCAACGTTTTATTTTGCTTTGCACCATTCCTTTCTTCCATTTGCCACAGAAACATTTGTGCTAATCACATGTAGTGGCTGCCGTTCGGCAGTTGCAATAACCCGTAACCAGTTTTCCGTGTTTTTGTTGCTATGTTGTTTCTTTTTTTTTGAGAGCTTTTCTTTTTCCTTTTTTTTTTTTTTTTGTGTGTCATTGCAATATCAATTCGAATGCACATTCAAATTCAAATGTGTTTGCCATTTGGTGGACGACGACGAGGCGAGGGGTCGTACGACAAGGCTATACTAACCATGGCAAAGGTCAGGTTAGACGCCCAAATAGAAAATTTTTGCAATTTTCTTTTTCGCATTTGTTTTTTTGCCTTAACACAAAATGCTTTCAAGGGTTATGTGGCTGGTTGTTGTTGGTGGAGCAGAGGGGAAAGGGGAAGGTTCATATTAGTAAAAGAAACAAGTTGCAAAACTCTGTCTCTCTCTCTGTGTGTGTGTGTGTGTAGAAAAATTGAAATGCTTTTTGCCAAGCAAAGCGGTGGTCCATGTTCTAGTCCTGTTCCCTAGGTCCAATATTCCCTCAATACAATTTGGATTTGATGCATTTACATTTGCACCTGTGCCACAGACACACACACACACCACAGAGTGAGAGAGAGAGAGAGAGAATTAGCGGGTGGCATAGGGAGAAAGTTGGAGAGTATTCCGGGTTGTAAGCTTAAGTGCCATTACATGCAATCGAGTCGAGTTCAGTTTTGCTGCTCTCCAACTTGTGTCGGGTGTTTCGTGTATTCGCATTCACATTCACATTCACATTCGCCGCTGCCTTGGTTCTTTGGTCCATAAGCGCATAATGCATATTTAAGCATATTTTGTAGTCTACTTTTACGGGCAAGAGCAACATTCACCCGCTTTCGGCTCTTTGGTAAAGTGCACTTCATCTAGACAATTTGTTGGGCGGTCCGAGTTGTATGGGATCAAGTAGAAAGGCTGGCAGTTGGGTAACTTTTCAAAAAGGGGGGCGGGGGCGGTGGATGGGGGTGGGTGGTATGTTGCGACGCGGTCCTGTAAGTGGGTTGATTATGGGTCTGCTTCTGGTTTTGAGTCTGGGGTTTTTGTTGTGACAGCAAAAGGCAGGCCACAATGCAAATATTTAAGCTCCGGCTTTTGGCAATATAAATAAATGGAATGCTTAGACACTTGCAAAAACTTCTACTTTCTCTCACAAAATTAGTTTTAATTCATTGACATTTGCATAGTTTTGGTTTAACAAATTAGTGCTTAAATAAACAAAAATAAGTCTCTTCAATTAGATTTTATATCACAATTAGTTAAGGGCACTACAAAGTGGCATCTAAATGGACTAAGACAAATTTAAATATTTCCAGTAGCTTCTAAATTGATCTCTTAGTCAATGTCTAAAATTTAATTAGTTTGTGAGTTGAATCAAACAAGAAAGGCATTGTTTACACAATATTTTTGAATCCTAAAATAAATGGTTACTTTTGAGTAGAGTTTCTGGCAATTTATGGATTCAGTCGCGAGAGAAACCTATTCCTATTCTGAATTGAAGTGCATTCCAGTTAAAGCGTTTTGCCTCTCTCAAAACAAAATTAAAAAAGTTTATCGAAAAGAAAGAACAAAATCAGAAAACATATTTCACAAAACAACTTAGAACTGGTCCAAAAACTAATACACGCAAAGTAATTAGCTGATCTTGAGTTTTAGCTTAAATTTTCTAATCCATTAAAATTAAAATTTTAACTTACAAGCTTCCCTCTCTCTTTCTCTCTCTCACTCTCTCTCTCTCTCTTACGTTAATGACGTTGCCAGCTATTTTCTAGGCCATCATCATGTAGTTTAGAGTTTTATTTCTCGTAACCACTCGCCTTTTAAGTTCACATTTGCTGCGTTGGGCGGGTTGAGTTGTTGTTTTTTTTTTTTTTTTTTGTTATTTTAAGCATCGTTTTGTTGTATACATGTAATATTTACCTTAACGGTTGCTAAAGTTTACCAACATGTTGAGCATATTGCGTTTGCCGCTCACACACACACACACCCACACACAAACAAACAAACACACACACACATATACAGATTGCCATATACATTCGAGTTTTGGGAGTCTACATACTACTTACCTCATCCACATTTGTCTGTTTACCCAGGCGCGTGTTTGCCTTTCCGCCGCTCTCGAATGCAAATGTGTTGCAAACCTTTTCGGTTTTTTTTTTTTGTGGGGCAGGGGGGGTTTTTTCGGGTTTTGTTTTGTACCTACAGCAAATACATTTTTCAGTTGTAGCAAACAACAAAATGTGTGCCTAATTGAAAGCAACACAACTAAAGGACTAAAAGTTTAGGTTTTAAAGTTAATCAAAGCATAAAATCAATTTGTGCACCTAAGAAATTTCTCCCAAGAGAGTTAAGAACATCAATTAAAGATTCTCTTTCTTGAGTATGAAAACTCACCTGAAAAAAAAAGCCTCCCACTTCTGCGGCAGACTATATTATTCTCGTCGAGTACTTGATGTTCCGCCCCCTGCCCACATAGCCTTCAAGAAGCAGGCACTAAATCGTTTTGGACACTTTAACTATCCTTTGGACTGACCCAGACAAAGAGACAAACATAGAACTATCAACTATCGTCCTTAGAGTGGACAAAAAAAAAAAAAACAAAGTCATGTGCCGACTTCATCTTCATCTCCAATTCCAATTCCAAGCCATATGTTTGCCCAGACAATTCGTGCGCAGAGAATTTGATACTGGAATGGCTGATGCTGGTTGCTGGTTGCTGTTGCGGCTTCTGCTGTTATTTTCATTTGGCTGAGACGTGTTTGGAAAATTAAAACTTTCTGCTAGCCGAAAAGGAAAGTGCTGGAGAAATTCTCTCATTGTTTGTTTATCATAAACAATAAAACTTATTTTGACAAGTTTTGTTTTTGGCTCTTTCTATTTTACTTTTGTGAAAAATGATACTATCTATCAGCAAAAAAAAAAATAAAAGAGTCTTCTGTAGGCCATAAAACTTTTATAATTTGCATGATATGTGGCTGAACCCGGAACACTAGATTGGCTTTCCTAACCATCTGGCAACAAGCGTTTGCCGTTTCCTCTTTGTGGCTAGTATGATTAATTTTTTTTTTTGTTTGGATGCCAGCAGCTGGTAAGCGAAAATTAAATAATTTAAATCGCTGTTTACTTTTAGACTAAAGTAAAATGGTAACGCGTCCTCAAACAGTGAACTATGTCTTTATTAATCACTTTTTACTTATCAGGATCAAAAAGTTGAAGTTTTAAAGAAAGTGAAAAAAGACAATATAAACGTTAGATCTTTTTACTTTAGCTTACTTTAATTTGTTTCTTTTATCCTCAGTTTGGTTGCTTTAAATGGTTAAAACTCAATGATTAAATTGAGCATTTTCCACCATTTTCTTTTGATATGTAACGGAAACATTTTCATATATATGCATTATGGCCACTCACTCGTTCTTTTGGTGCTCCTGCATCTGGTCCAATTTGGGCACCATATTCCATACAAGTTTTTTCCTTTTTATTCGTGCCTGACGGGTTGACCGCTTAAAAAACAAAATGTTCAATGTTGAAATTTTCATGGATCACGCGACAAAATTGAAAGAAAAGCGGGCAGTAGGAGATGAAGAGGTGCAGCAGGAGGAGGATGTCGACTCAACGGCTACTCAGCACAGGAATTATTAACGCAATGTGCCGTATTTACATTCAGTCGGCTTCCATTCCCTTCTGCCTGCTGACAAGCGAATGAAGATGGCCCAGGGGTAGGGCACCAGAACGCCTCGTAAATTTTTTAGGCAAATATTGAATTGTTGCAGTTGTTGGTAAAACGAAAAATGCGACAGGTCAAATGACTACTGAATACTCTTACAATTTTACTTTACATACAAACTGCTGGAAAATTGTGACAAGGACTACAAATTATAAAATACTTAAAAGGTCATAAATCGATAATCTCCTAGAGTCAATTCGGTACGCAAGAATTACTTTAAAATTTGTGGAAACTAATTGATCTGCGATGTTGGTTCAGGTTCAATTTTCAATAGCTCAAAAAGGACTATTCACAGGCAAAGAATTTTACAGTAATAAAATAATAAAGAAAGTTAGAAGGTTATCTATCTTCAAACCATAGCTTGACCTCTTGACTCTTATTTAAATGAAGAGAGAGGCTTTTTGATGCTATCTTTAAGAGCTTATTAAGAAATAATTTTTAATAGGCATTGAAATTATTTGGTAGCATAAACAACTAATAAACTTACAGCAAACAGAACATAAATCTAAACATAAATAACACGAAGTGTTTGACGATAAATTGTTAACAAATTTGTTAATGAAATTTGGAAAATTTGAAGTTAAAAAAAGTAAAGGACTTTAAAATGTTGTTTAATTTAAAAATGGCCAACGCAGCAAAATTTGTTTTAAATATTAAAATTTTGCAAATATTCAGCCTGTTTCAACTAAATGTTCCATGCTTTAAGAAGGAAATTTCGCTTGTTTTATTCTCTCATATTCGCAGAAGTATCGAACGGTGGGTTATAATCAGCTTTAGTCCCTGTAACTTTGCTAACTAAACGAGAGATTGATGGTCTTGCCTCAGTTTATATGAACATTTGTAAGTTGGTGACTAATTTGTTTAAGTGTAGCGTGGACAAGAAATTAACATTAATCTCGACACATTCCATTCGCATGTATAACAAGATAAACATCTTGGTTTACATTTAAAACGAGGGCTGATCCATACAAATCTGACCTAGGTAACACTAAGTGTTGCCAGGTGCAAACTGATATGTCCTTTGGAAATCGTATTAGCATAGTCACTGAAATAGATAGATATAGATATTGGCAAACTACTTAAAAGCAATTATGATTCAACCATTTTGTTAGTGTATCAACTCTTCGGTGAAGATCCTTTGTATTGCTTGCCTTCTTGTGAGTGAGAATTTTATTTGATTACGTTAAATTTGTGCTTTCGTTTTGCTTATACAAGTGGCAAATATAATTAATAGCATTGTGCAACTACGTGGCGTATGCGCAATTTTCAGAACCAAAAATCTGAATACAGAAAATACTATTGCAATGCATTGAAAAGTTTTCATGCTCGATAAATGCATTTGTGCATATAAATTGCTTATTTATTGTTTGGTTTTAACGTTGGAAAAAGAAAATTCTTTCCAATAGCATAGATTTTCCTCTCATATTATTTGTGATGTTTTTTTTTTTTTGTTTTTTTAATTGCCATTTTGCCTGTTTAAATGCATTGGAAACTGAAGCCAGTTTCCAGTTCTCTGCCCCTCCCTCCCCAAAAAAAAAAAAAAATGAAACTCAGTCACGCAGTGCCAGGAAATTGTATCTAAATTCAATTTATGCCCACCCTCTCATGTGATGTGCGTTTGGTGCCACACACACACACACACACACACACACCGTATGAGTGTTGCTGTCTGGGTGGTCCTGCTGCTATTGCCTGGGTCTCTGGTATTAGCTGACGAGAGCCCCACATTAAAAGTACGTGTCAAATTAAATTGTTGTGCTGAAAAACAATTGAATTTTGTGTGCCGTGTTTCATCAGAGCAACAGAGACGGAGATAGGAGAGAGAGAAGAGAAAAGTTAGATGCTGGTTTTTGGCTGGTTTTGGGTTCTGTAATCCAACGTTTAGACGGTTAGTAGGTTAGGTTGTGTGTCTGGCGGTGCCAGGACCAGAACCAGTGCCTGACTGCCTCCTGCCTGGGCTTGTGCCTGTGCCTGTGCCTCTTGCCTGTTGCCTGATTTTATTTTTGCAGCTAAATGCCCGAGATTTATGTTTATGGCTGTGGCATGTCAGTCTGCCATTTATGTCTCTATGTGTGTGTGTGTGTAAAGGATTTTGGTCTTGCGTCATATTCAATTTTCATTTTGATGACACTTTGGTGCCTCTGGTATTTAAAAGCCAAGCTTTTGCTAACTCAAATGAAGCTCAATTTTTCGATATTATATCAGTACGTAAATCCCTTTAAATTATCGATTTGTCTATCATACAGCAGATTCTAACCGATTTTTAATGCTTTGCATCTGACAGAAATTACTTAAGTTTAGAATAAAGGTTTTCTCATTCTATTGGGCAGGACTTTTATATTATGTATGTACATTCAATCAATGTGGCGAGGCCTTTTAAAGTTGAATGCTTGAAGTTTTGTTGTTTCAATTGCCCAGTATCAAAATGTCTAGCGGAATCCATTTGGCTCTCTGTCGTCCTCTTTTTTTTTTTTTGGCTTCATCTCAACATAGACACATACATACATATAGATCCACTTGACTGTGGGTAAAAACGTGCCCGAACTCTAGTCCGAAAATAAAAAAAAGTTGTTGATAGATAAAAACGGGGCCAAGAGGGTCACCAGTCAGCAGTCACATGGTTGAAACAGCAGGGGACATGGGTAATTATCGAGACAATGCGCGTCGAGCTTCAAGTTTGTCGAGTGCAACGCCGCATCTCCCTCTCACCCTCGCACTCTTTGATTTTTGCCCATCTGCAGGAAGTGCAGTAAATTGTGCGGCACAAAAATACGTACTGTACCTACCAACAGACAGGACAATGGCGTTGAAAATACGCCAGAAGCAGGACAGAGGAGGTGGAGGAGGAGGAGGAGGAGGAGACAGGAGACAGAGAAGAGCAAGTAGAAGTGCCACTACTAGCCAAGCTAAAGAGGAGGAAAGGACATTCAATATGGGTGCACACAACAGACGCTTGTCAACGGCAGACGTGACTAGACGACAACAGCAACAACAACAACAACAACGTAAGAGAAAAAGAACAACAACTATAACAAAAGCAGCCAGCTAAAGACAAAACAAGTTTGAGAGCGGCAGCTGCAGCAGTTTTGGGGCTCTTAATCCTCCATTGAGTCCGAATGGGCCAACCATCGTCTGAGCCTAAGCAATTGCACATTAAATTGCATTCAGCCAGCCATGGAGACTTTCAAAGAACTCTACTAAACCAAACATACCAAAAATACTTTCAAAATGGATCCTTGAAATCCTTAGAATGAACTATGAACTATCATTTTTTTTGTTGAAAGTTTTTTTTTAAGAATTTTTACTTTTTTTATGATCCTTTAGAATGCGCTTAGGAATAGTTTCATCAAGTTCAAAATCGATAAATAATATGCGAAATTGAATCTGTTTCGATTTTGAAAACTTTTCTTTCTCTGTTTATAATCATATTTCAATAATTAGAAATATTTTAGAGCAAAGATTTTAAAAATATTTTATATAAGCGATTCTGTTTTTGTTTCTATTTGTATTTGTATTGAATTTGTATTGAATTTCATTTGTCATCTTTTGTTAGAAATTCAATGTACCTCAATAGCCATCAATGGGGACCCCTTGCAACTTAAGTTAGTCAAGTTGTTGGGACTTTTCTGCCTTCCCATGCCCTTATCCTGTGGGGTTTCTGAGCATAATGTGTTGATTTGTGTAAACTGAAATGACGAATTGACAAACTGACTGACACATTCAATGAGAGAAGAAAGAAAATCGTTTAATTAGCGGCAAGAGATTAGAAGGTTAGGCAAAGGTTTACAAACTGGCGAAACTTGAAACTTCTCTGTAGGCTTACATGTTACATATGTGGATAGCATAGTTAAATCCCTTTTTTTTTAAGGGGAAATTACGACAATTAATTGCTAACTGCAAATATTAAATCGCAAAACAAATGGCACAGAAGAAATGTTATCAATAAATTTTTGATAATCAATTAACTGAAGCGTAAATAAAGCTGCAAAATGTGGCAAGCCAGTGAATGGGGGGGGGGGCGGGGTGGAGAAACTTTTGGGGGGATAATAGTTTTAGCCATTGGCTGTGGATTTTCGATTTTGGCTTTTATTTTTGCGCGTTGAAGCGGAAGATGAATTAGAGGCAGAGGGGAGCAATGGGGACCAATCGAAGAGTATTTAATTTCTATTCTTTCTGTGCGTGTTGAAGAGATTTATGGGATTTTCATATCCGTCTTGGATTATAATTCGATACATTAGCTAAAGCAGCAAGTGGTTAAATGTGATTCGTTTTTATGGTTATTTGTTTGCCTTAAAATTGGCTTAAAGTTGGCTAAAATTTGAAAAAATTTAATTTTAAAATTTTTTATTTCAAATATTTCAATGAATTTTTAATCATATTAGCAAAATAGATTTTGTAACAAATAAAAATAATTTTTATATGTTTCTTAGTTAATTTCATCAAAAAAAATGTGTGTAAATTTTTGCAAGTCTTTGATACGCAAAGTTATTCCAATTATGATTATTGTTGTTATGTAAATATGTTATTTATAGCTCAGATTTTATTGCATATATAGGTATGTGTGTGTGTGTGTGTGTTTATGTATTTTGTTATTATTATTGCTTTTTGCATATGAAACTCAATTTTAAGCTTGTTTTGTGTCTTTGTGTCTCCATATCAGAGACATAAGCCGATTATAAAGGCAATTTCTATAGCATACATTTTGCTATATACATACATAAACATATATATATATATATATATATACATATATATATATACTTATGTTGTTGTTGTTCTTGGGTTTTGCATGTGAACTTTGCCTCATGTAAATTTTTGCTTTTATTATTTTGATTTTTGCATAGAGCTCCCTAAACAGAAGGCAACTTCTCTTTTGGCTCTGGCCAAAAAGATTGCACTGAGTTGGCTTGTTAACATGCTAAATACTTTTTAATGCCAATTTATGAATGTTGCCAAGAGAAGAGAAAAAGAAGAAGAAGAAGAAGAGGAAGAAGAAGATATGGGACCTCCACCTGAGAGTGTCATATGGCAATTTAATCATAATGAGACGCAACATCAGACAGACCATGTCAATTGAATTGCATAAAGAAGTTGATATTTGGTTTACCTTATTCGACAATTTCGAAAGCTCTATCTTTCGAGATACAAGTTTTGCTTAACTACAGTTCAAGTTTATGCTTAGAGAACGCCACAAAGTATGCAATGCGTTTTGTTCATTGTCACTGGCTGATGATAAGACGATGAAAATTCCAAAGATGAAACGACAAAAGCGAGAACCATTTATAACACAGCATGCTTCAACCTGACAAAGGAAGGGAGTGGAGTAAGGGGAGTGAGAGAAGGGAATGGAGAATGGAAGTTGGAAGAGAGACCATTGTGTTGCCTTCTATGGTAGAATTAATGCACATTGCAGCGTCCGAAGCGGGAAGCTAGGCAAGGATACCCAGAGCGGTTGTCACACACAAAGGACACTCATTGCAGACACAGACATAGGCGAGACGATATGCAGGACGAGACGGGACCCCCCCTGGACTGAACGCACACAAAACAAACGATGTGGTTGCAAATTAGTAGTAAACCACCAACTACATCAAGCGTGAGACTTCACCCTCCCTCTCCCTTTTCCACTACCACTCTCATTCCCACTCGCAGTCTCTCTGTCTCCTCTGGTCAGGGACTGGTGTTGCACTTAGGTGCAAAAAAATATGCACAAACTGCAAACAGCCACCCACATGGCACGGCCCCGGCCCCGGCTCCAGTCCTGGCATGCAGTAAGTCAGTCAGTCAGTCAGGCGATGCTGGGAAACTGCGACAGAACTGGGGAAACTAGAGGCAGGACCAAGCCTGATGAAAGGACGAATAAGCAAGACAGACTGAGATGCGCCAGAGAACGCGAAGGAGACAAAGAGGGAAAGAGAGAGAGAGAAAGCTAACAAACAGAATTATTTCGTGCATCCTGCAAGCGGATGCATGACAGTCTAAGGAAGACAGAATTCCAGAGAGAGATCACCACACACACACACACACACACACAAAGAAACCATTTACGAGAAGGAGTTTAGAAAATATTTAAAGTCAGTAAATGTTCGGTTGTAACATTTTTACTATGTGTATCATAAAAGTCTTGAGATTACAATATCAAAACCTAAGACTGAAGCAGTTAGGATACCGTTTTGGTATTCTCCATGAGACTTTCGCTTCGTTTTTAAGGTCTATGAAGATTTTCAAAGAAGTTTCTTCGATTTTAAGGTCTATAAAGAATTTCAAAGAAATCTGCAATACATCTTAGATCACTATTTACAATTTGAGATGCTGACTAAAGGATAAATACAAAAATTAGAATAATATTTATCTATTCACTTGAAGTGACTAATTACATACAAACAGATTAAGATTAATTGATTGATTTATGTTCATAATTGAGAGTCTGTGGTCTGTGAGTTAACTACAAATTTCTTTCAATGGCTGCCAAGTAATTAATGCAAATGTTTCTCTCAGTGTAAGGGCCTGATAGTGTTGCCTTAGACCATAAACTATACTATGATGTTTGGTTGCCTCTGATATTGTTGCTGTTGTTGTTGCTATTGCAGCCAGTTGTTAGTGGCACGGGGAACGTGTGACAAGGCCACAGAAATGCTGCTGGGCTACAACATGCAATGTGTGTGAGAGGAGTAATAGAGACAGAAAGAGAGAGAGAGAGATGGAAAGGGAGCCAACAGGGACAGGAAATACCGGATGTCACCGGATGTGGAACTGGGAACTAGGAACTCTTGTTCAATGTGTAAGTGTGTGTGTGTGTGTGTGTGTGCACTCCTCATGTTGTTCTCGTGTGACTTTGGTCATGGTTATGACTCAAACTCACTCGCAGTCTCCGGATTCAGGTGAGTGTGTGTATGTGTGTGTGTGTGTGCGTGTGTGAGAGTGTTTGCTTTTGGCCCGTTTGTCGCCTTTGTTCAGCCGCACTGTCAGTTAAATGTCAACAGGATATGTGACTATAATAATTTGTTGGCTACAGCCTTCTTCAGTCATGAAAAGCCTTTTGTTTCTCTGCCCACCTTTCTGGCATTTGTTCAAACTGTGTGTGTGTGTGTGAAGGTGTGTGTGTGTGTGAGCTTGAAATCATTTTTATTGATAGCTTTATAAGGGCCGAACTCTGGGAATTCCAGCTCATTGAGCTCATTGATAGACTGTGCATAGAAAAATAAAAGAGATAAACTTTTTTTTTAGCACAAACTCTCGAATTTGTGCCATGTCAATTAAAATGAAATTTTGTCCTTTTTTTTCGTTACAAATTCTTTGGTTATTTTAATTTACTATATTGAATTTCTTGAATTTTGCCTTTAAGAGTTTTATTCTCGTTTGCCGATCTTTCATTTATAACAGAAGATAAAAAAAAAATATTTAATATCAAGCAAAATCTCATTTACTTTTCAAAACAAATGTCACACAAAAATCAATTAAAACAGTTTCCTGCACAAAGAATAGGTATATGCGATATATATACATATATATATAGAGAGACATTGTGTATACGTATATCAAATGTATACCACTTACATCCTTGTACGATTGCCTCCGCCGCCCACGAAACCGCATTCAGCATCTGTTGCCGCCGTTGTCATTTTGGTGGCAATTCACGTGCCTGCACCGCCCTCCGTCTGCCCCGCCACCGCTTAGGAACAATGTTGTTTTACATTTCCTGTAATAAATATACATTTGAAAAATAATAGAAGAGCGAGAGATAGGCGAGAATGTTGTGGAGTTTGTCGAAATTGAGTATGGGAGGCATTTGGCAATTTGCCGAAGTGCTGAGGCGTGGGAAATTGGAAATTTTCTAAATTGAAGTTTAGGTGAGAAAGTTTGCGGCATTTCATTTCCTATGATTAATTAATTATTACTATTTTAGTGTGGATGATAGCTGGAAATGAGCAGCAGGAAAAACGGTAATTCGAAAACATTATTCGTTGCTCGTTTTTATGTCAATGCCATCCATGAACGCTTTAAAATTGGTGAATGATTTTATTTTTTTTTCTCTCTTGTTTTAGCTCATTTTCAATCAAGCCAAAATAAACATGAAAATTTGAAGTTCTACTTCTCGTTTTTCAGCTGAATTTTCTGCCCACAACTTGCAGAGAGGTGGGCGGGGGCATCTACATTTCCTTGTTTTGGTTATTTGTTCAAACAGATGTTGCAGATGTTGCAAATATTGCCCAGTTGTTGCTGCTTTTATTTGTTTCAATGTGGTCGCAATTGGTTTTCGCCGTTTCCCAACGTGCTGGCCTTACCATTAGCGGGGCGTGGCACTCAATAATTGTAGTTTTTAGCAACAAGAAAGAATTAATTTAAATTCGCAACAATGAGAGAAGCCAGAACTTTGTTGCACACAAAAACGAATTGCTAAAATTCAAATACCAAAAGCAAATGTAGAAAACTTTTGGTGGAAAAAAAAAGTTCGGTTATTATTTTTGATTAAAATTTATGCAAACAAAATTTTAATTAACTTCTAAATTTCAAAAAAAAAAAACAAAAAAAAAAAGAAAACACTTGATGTCGAGGCTAAATGAAAAATTTATTTTTTGTTTTTTCATTAACACCTTTAAAAGTATTTGAAATAAATAAATTTTAAATACATTTCAAAAATCACAAAAATTTATTAGAGTGGCAAATAAAATTACGTGGATTTTCAGGTACTAGTGCATCCTTTTATTCAAATGAGAACTAATCCAATTGCAGAACTAAAATTTTAACAATTCACAATAAAATGAACAACGTAAGCCACCAAAGCCAAAAAAAAAAAAAGAAAAAAGAAACCCACTAAACGAAATTTTACAGTGGTTTTTGGTTCTATAGAATAGAAATTAGTGTGAAATATTTTCTACCCATGCTAAATTTAAGTCAACACCGCAGCCTATTTATAAACATTTACCAGAATTTAACACGCACACTCCCTCCCCCCCCCCCCACACACACACACACCCAAACACACGCCTATCCACACCCACATAGATGTCTGTGTGGGCTGCATATCCGCTTGTGGCACACCACAAACGCTGCGGCTACTTCGACTTCACCTCCCCACCTCCGCACCTCATCGCCCGTCTCGCTGTCTCCTGGCTTGCCGCTTAATGCTGTTGGCCTTTTCGTTGTCGAAAATGTCAAGAGGCTAACCAGGAAAAGTGTTTTTTAAAGCATACTTTTTGGGGAGGCGACAGTGTGTTAATTGTAATTAAAAAAAAAAGAGTTACATAATGATAGAAAATAAAGGATATCCTTTATATCCTTTATAAAGTCACTTATTTACGCCGCATTGCCCAATAAATCCGCATAAATTTTAGTCGCCCGCATGCGAAAAATATGCTGAACTTTTCATTCATTAAAGCAACAATGAAAATTGCAAAAGATTGCAACCAAAATATGCACATGGCTGAAACTAAATTTAGTTCCAATTTAGCCATACGAAATTTAAAGTCTTTCTTAGCCATTTAGTGGCATTTCTCATGGAACAGATGGGCAGAACTGCCTTTAGCCATTAAGAATTAACCGCTTAAAACGGTTTTGCCAGCGTTCTTAAACGCAAGTTG
The DNA here is from genome assembly GCA_024703675.1 of Drosophila nebulosa. Lineage (NCBI taxonomy): Eukaryota > Metazoa > Arthropoda > Insecta > Diptera > Drosophilidae > Drosophila > Drosophila nebulosa. The sequence continues at coordinate 2,057,178 of CM045724.1, read as the reverse complement.
ATTCGATAGAGCAGTGCTTCTTAAACATTCCCCCCTCCTCCATATAATGAAATATGTATATATTAAGCCCCTTTCAGTAGTCTCGCGTCACCCCAGGGAGTCTTGAACTAATGTCAATGATCTGTTTTCGGCTTTAATCCAAGTAGCTTAACAGAGTCCATTCGAATTGAATGTGTTTAGCAATCATTGCATTAATCTGTTAGCTACCTTTTGCACAACTAAAAAATCTCATTTATTTGGGACTTTAGAGAACCTTTAATGTGCTTTCTCTTCTACACCTGTCCAACGGAGCGTTCATTTCAGCCTTTTGGCGCTTGTACAAAGACAATCAACGCACAAAACTCTACAAAAATTGAATGCACAACGATAGTTTTGTGTTTGCTGGGCACTATGAAAATTCAATTACTTTATTTTCCTCATCTCCCTTCGCATGTTAGATGCAACATCTGCCAGCCACAAAACAAACTCACACACACACACACACGCTTCCGCGCACCCGCACACACTTACAGGGAACGTTTGCACCTGCATTGTGGCACCACCTGTCAGCTAAGCTAAGCACCAACAGCAGCAACAGAAAATTACATAGAAATTTTCGCCATATGAAAAGAACTGGCCCAGTTAGTTAGAGCCAAAAAAAAAAAACGAAAAAAAAAAGAATTGTGAGCCACATTGCTGGTCCAATCTTCTACTCCAATCTGCCAGCGCCAACTCTAAACTCTTTGCCCATCGCACACATTTGCGGCTCATCGCATGAGTGCGCTACTTTTTCTTTACACAAAACTTGCTGCCGCGCATTCACCTCGCCTCCCTTCCCGCCACACTGAACCGACAAAAAAGTAATCATTTCTTTTAGTTTTTGGCTTGGTTTGGTTGGTTTGATGCCCAATCTGCTGGTTTTGCTTTTAACTGCAAATGTCTAGAAAGCAAGAGCTAGAGATGGAAGTGTCTGCATATATTCTAGAATATATTCCCCATGATCGTGCAGACATATTGAAACCAAACGTATTCGAGCAACGTTGGAGTTAAGTTAAGTTAGAAAATTTGCTTATGTCCTTTAGCCTTTTAAATTGCCAGCACTAATGGCCAGCTGATATGTGTTTTTCTCTGGCTTATTCACATTTTTCGTCCCCTGACGATGCGTGAGAGTTTTCCCCTTTATGCGCTTTAGCTTTTACTTAAATGGAATTTTATTTGAAGTATTTTGTTATCAGCATTTTCTCTGTTGACTCTGTTTGTGAAACAATTGAAATTAAAATTAACTTTACCGTGACCAAAGGCTTAACTAATTACATTAGCTAAAGAGTGTGTCCCCATTTCGAATAAGATATCAAACGTCAGATTTATCTCTATGAAATCACAACTATTCTTGGCTAGTTGTTTGAGTCTTTTCTCATTGGCTTTAGCCGACTTCAATGACGGCAGCTACTGTAAGTGAATAGATAAAATCGAATTCAACTTTATTGATTTTCCATTTTAGACATCTGCAATGATGTGCCCGTTCACTATGGTTGCCTAAGACGCCATTTGAAATGGTTCTATGAATCGTCCAGCAAAAGATGTTACCAAGCTTCCGCTTGCGAGGCTGGATTTTGGCATCTTGCTGCCTGCGAACGCGTCTGCGTTATTGATGTCATACATCTCAGTGAGCAGGCAGCTTTCGTTTTGAGGAACATCTTCAATGGCACCATGTATGAGAAAAATGAAAACTTAAAGAGCATAATGTCGGCTGATAAAAGAAAAGAACTGCCAACAAGATCCACAAACCAAAATTTTGGAAGAAAATCAATGTTTGAATTATTGAATAAAGAAATTGTACGCAGAAAGGGAACTAATATTATGAAAAAACAAAAAGGCCAGGCCAAAGAGGACTACAATGTGGTCTCTTGATTTTGATTAAACGAAGACTGAACCAGAAGAGGACTACAATGTGGTCTCTCGATTTTGATTAAACGAAGATAATAACCAGAAGATCACGCTAAAGAGAACTACGATGTGGTCTCTCGATTTTGATTAAACGAAGATTGAACCAGAAGATCAGGCTAAAGAGGACTACAATGTGGTCTCTCGATTTTGATTAAACCAAGATTGAATTAGAAGATCAGGCTAAAGAGGACTACAATGTGGTCTCTCGATTTTGATTAAACGAAGAAAGGCATCAAATATTATTGGAAAACCAGAAGAGCAGGCTAAAGAGGACTACAAAGAACAAGGGAACGGCGCTCAAACCAATTAGAAATCTTATTGTTAAATTTGTCTTAGCTTTGCTTGGCTCATTATCATAATAGATAGAACGTAAAGCTAGATCAATTGGTTTGAGACTGAAACCAACAACTTTTATTCCAATTTTAACATTGACTAAATAAGTTATAATGTTCTCAATGTTTTCTTATGGCTTAACTTTGCTTGGGTCCATAAACTTTGACGCTTTAAAATTGGCATTACCTTGATTAAGTCATCACACTTTTCACCTAATCGCTACTTTATCTACTACTATTCCCAGGACTGTCATCTGTCGGGTATGACTTCTGCCCATGCACACACAAATTGACCGCAACATTTGGCAATTTTCGGCATTTTGTTAAGCCAAAAGGACAAAAAAAAAAAGAAAATCAAGAGAAATGTTGTGTACTTTGTCTCCCTTACATTGGGCTCCAAATCAAACAAAGCCAAAATAGATGCCGCCCTCTGCCCAGGCATCTTAAAGATAATTGCTTTGATAAGGCTTCCAAACTGCGGTTCAGAATCCGGATCCGTGAACATTCTATTTTTTTTTTCTCTTGGCTTCCCTGTGTTTTTTTTTTTTGTTTTATAAATGTCGCCAAATATTTACATGTCGCGGAGCAGTCAGCTCTTTTGTTGTTGTTGTTGTTGTTGTATCTGTGCCTTTCTTTGGCGGACTCCAGCAAACCAAACCACCCGCATTTGGCCTGCGGCTTGACTTTGCCGGACTTTGTCTGTCTGTCTGTATGTTTCGTCGGACTGACTGCCCGGTCGACGACTGTGGCAACTGTCTGTGGCCGGGCGATTCCGGATAGCGGATGGCGAATGGCGGCGGTCGCCGTTGCTGGAAACCGCATAAAAGTCATTGTCACAGCAAATGGATTAATTTTCGCGGCACGTTGTCATATGCCTATATTTCTTCTTCACACAGAAGGCTGCCCAATTCTCTTTCTCTATCTCTCTCTCTCTCTCTTTCTCTATGTGACTTTTTTTTATAAAGAAATTAAAAAGCCTGGTTAGTGGCTGAAAGTGGGTGTGGGGCATTTACCGCAACAATAATTACGTTTTGGGTTGGTTTTCCCTACTTTCATTTTTGTTTTTGCTTTTTTCTTTGTATTTTTCATTTTGTTTTTTTTTTTTTTTTTTTTGGGATCCTGATGCTGGCACGGAAGTGTATAATGTTGCTAAGTAGTTGCGGTTATTTGTTGTTGTTGTTGTTGTTTTTTGGTCGACAGTTTGTTGCTGCTGTTACTTTTGTTCCATTGTCCATTGTCTGCTGTTCCCTTTGCCCCGTAATTATCGTATGAAAGGCAACAGGAGGTTTATTTCATGTCGTAAATACTACATAATTAAGTTTTTGTACTTTCAAGCCACACAAAAAGAAAATAAGTGTAGAAATTTTTCGGAATAAAAATGGTGAATCGAAGTGTCAGAATCTACTTTGAGTTTAATTTGTGGACTTTAAATTGATCTAAAAAAGAAATGATTTTTTTAAGTGCGATTCATTCTTTAAGTTTTTTTTGCTATATAAATTCTACTAAAGATCTAGCTAGATATTAAATTTATTTGATTTTTTTTAACTCAATGAAAGTTGATAATATTATATAATAAAGAAACTCTTTTCTTATATTTTTGGTGTTCTATATTCCAGACTTCTCATAAAAGGCATTGGCCAAGCTTTTAACTTACTAAACATTTAGGAAACCATTTTTAGAGTAGAGTCCAAAAGGAGAAAGCCTTTTTTCAATTTCATATCTTTGTTTTGGCAAGTCGACCCAAGAAAAGAGGCTTCCTAAAATAAGTTAATGAATTTTGTCTTCTTATAAAATTTATTGACAGACTTAAATGTTAGGTAATTTAAGGATCTGGCAAATTCTACAACTTATATGCTATATAACTATTATTTACACTTTAGTTGAGTTGAAAGACAACTCAAAATGGTTTTCAGCCAAAGATATTTTGCTTGATGCTTGACCAAAAACCTTTGCCACGTTTCGGTTTCAATTCATGTTCAATTTCTTTGTGATACTGCTCCCGCAGTAGAGGATCCGCAGGACCCCAATGCTTTTTCGGTGTGAATGCTCCACGTATTTTGTCTAGCCAAGTTTTGCCCGGTTCTCGTACAATGGCCACAATCATCCAAATGGGAAGCTGAAGTATGCCAAAGGCAGTGATAGCCCAGCCAAAGCCTGTTAATGCAAAATATCAAATTAGTTGATGACTTTCAAGGAGTTTGGAAAAAATTCTCACTGTAAGCCCAAGTGGGATAGATTTGATCATTGTAGGTGAGTGGTTCATATGTGGCATAGAAATAGATCAAGATGATGGTCATAATGAGGGGAGTGAATATGCCCCAACAGAGTCGCCAATAGAGACCAACTTTGCGTCCCAACATGAACTCAATATCCTTGCACAGACGATCAGTGCCATAGATCCAGCCGACAGTGTAAAGTTCGGCTATGCCCAACACCAGAGCAATCATGGAGGCCCCAAAGAAATCCACCAGAGTCAACATGTATTGGCCGCCCTGCGAAAACACTCAAAATTTATCATTGGCCGTGGTGATGTGGCACTTAAAGTCTCCTTACCGGCGTTATGTACATCAATCCAATGCAAAAGCTGACCACTGCTATAAGCAGGGCGCACTGCCATTGCTTAAAGTCGGGAAAACGATCTCTGATGGCGGTCACCGAGCACGATGTCATGGCAATGTTGGAGCCAATGCCCAAGACAAAGAGCATTAGAAAGAAGAGCACCGAGAATATTTGCGGTAAATTCTTAAACTTGGCTATGGCATCGGGATACGAGATGAAGGCCAAACCGGCACCGCCCTTGACAACACTGCCAATATCATCGGTGCCAATTTCATGGGCCAAATGCCCCAAGATGCCAAATATGGTGAAGCCAGCCAGCAGTGAAGTGGCCGTATCCAGGGCAGTGACAATGGTGGCATCCCGATGAACATTGTGGCCAAATTTATTGAACGACGAGTACATAATGATGTTGCCAAAACAAACGGACAGCGAGTAGAAACATTGCGTGACAGCGGCATACCAGACTTTCGGATCCAAGATTTTGCCCCAATTTGGCTTGATGAAATAGTAAATGCCGTCCAGAGACCCAGGCAAAGTGACCGCACGTACCAGCAGAACACCCATTATGAGATAGGGAAAGAGGGCCAGGAAATAGGAGGCTTTGCCAGAGCTTTTAACACCCTGACGTATGATGAGAAAGACGCATAGCCATGACACAAACAGACCAATGACCAGCTCCCAATTGGGCAAACCAATGCCATCAATTATATTATCCTTTTCGTGTAGAACTTCCTTGCTAAAATCATTTAATGAAAAGTCACATGCAAATTATTATTCTTTGCCACACGCACACACACACACACACAAACAGAATTCCACAACCAAGGAAAACAAAAAGGAATAGAATAACTAACCCAACTAAATTTTCTACATGCATCCAACGTGCACTTAGCACTTACACAAAAAACCACTCCGAGCTGGAGATGACCCGATCGCTACTTTCGCTTATGGTGAAATTTATATTTCGCACCGCATTATCATCATCGGACGCATCTTTGGGGGCTGAATCAATGCAATTGCTGGGCCATTCGTCACGGCAGAAGGCCCAGGGCAGTGGATTACGGAATGATTCATAGAAATATCGACCAATTATTGCCACCAGAGCGGCGTAGTAAGTGCTGAGCATAAACACCTGGAACGCCTGACCGGCTCCAACACCTTTAATTATATTTGATTTTGAATTTGGTATTGGCCAAAATGTTTTCAAGAAAAGGAAATAGTAGTAGTAAGAGAATGATTCTTAAACATTGATTTATATGCCACAATGATGATGATCATGATGATGATCATGATGATGATGATGAGTTAGAGAAGAGAGTAGAAGTGCAAATGCATATGCCAATGATATGAATAGAGAGAGTGAGAGTAGAGAGTATATCCAATAAAAGCCATAAAGATAGGTTTTTTTAGGTTAGTAGATTTGGCTTACCAATTGAGCTCCATCTAAAGATAATATCCCAAACGGAGACAAATGACTAATAATTGAATGTTATTCAATGTTCTTCAGCTCTAAATTTGTGGGCAAACATTGGCTGTTGCAATCTCATCGATCTATTGCAACATTCCCATGGCTATGTGACCCTTTTGAGGCCAATTGATGGCAATTTAGTCAGCTTGTTCGTTTAGACAGTATTCTAAAGAGGGAATTCGGTGGGGAAAAGGAGGGTTGGGGGGTTGGGGATACTCATTTAATTAGCCTCGCTAGCCAATAAAGCGAATGTTGAACGTTTTGGTGTTTGGCATAGACCATAAACTTGAGTCGGACGGTGATTGCGACCGCGATAAGATTACCCACAACAACACACAAACTCCCACATCAACACCAACACCATTACCACTAGTTACAACAACAACAACAAACATGAACAAGTATCAAAACCACTTACAGAAAATACAACTCGGCCGATGCCACTGGCTGCTGCTGTTGCCCCATCTCCCTTAGATAATGCTGCTGGTCCATAGTCATTGGGTTAGTGGACAATTTGGATGTGTTACCCAAACTGGAGGCCACACAAAAGGGCTGCCAATCCGGCTGACATTCGGACCAGGGCAACGGTGCACGAAACGAGTCATACAAATAACGTAAGGTTATACCCATTATGGCCACATAGTAGGTGGTAACCATAGATATCGATATAACCTGACCAATTCCAACACCTAGAGCAATCCAGTTCATATGAATGTGCAACAATGATTACGTTTATGATTGCGATAATGTTGATGAAGAGAGACAATGGGATGCGACTTATGTAAATGATATTCTACTCTTTAAACGAAGGTAGGGGGGCCATTGCCATCTTTAAATGATTTCGATTTACAATTTTCAAAGTTCTTTTGGTCTTAGTTTTTCATTCGAATCGTCCTTAATACTTTGAGTTTTAGATTCCATTAGAACTTTTGCTCTATTGGCAAACTTCTCTCAAATTGTAGTTAATGTTTCAAAGGACATTCTAATGCCACCTTCATTTGAAGAGTATTTCAAAATGTTGCTTGCCACTCAATGCTTACCCTTCATGGCCGGACACAAATCGAATACTTTTACCGAACCGCGACTCGAGAACTGGCCAATTACCATTTCCAGATAGTAAATCGGTTTACCAATGAGAAACAACACCACGAGATATGGTATTAAAAACGCCCCACCGCCATTGTCGAGGGCGGTGAATGGAAATCGCCACACATTGCCCAGACCGACAGACATGGCTATGCAGGACATTAGAAACTCCAAACCGTTGCCCCAATTGGCGCGTTCAGTGCGTCCGGCAGGCAATTTGCCCGCCTCTCGGTCGGCATCATCATCAATAGCAGGTGGAACGGATGCATGGTTTGGCTAACACAAACGATGATTAGTTGGCTAATAGATTTCAGTTCATGGCATTGTGCATAGTAGTTTAAGCTATCGCCACTTACCGACATAACCACTGTGCTGGCTGTGCTCCGTCCATCATCGGCAATAAAAGCGGGATTGTGATTTTCCTGCACTGATGCCATATTTGGTTCGGCGAGCTCTGAAACTACAAAATACGGTATTCTAAATCAACTCTATGCACTCCAAGTGGAGAAATTCAACTGATCCGGTACAAGCTGCGGCTATATAACTGACAATCAGATAAACCCAGGCCACTCAAATAGTCGTTACTGATAACTAAATGATGTCACTGTCACGAGCTATCTAAAGATTAGATTAAAGACAGCTTCAGCCAGACGGAGATGATGATTAGAAAAGCTAATCGTCTTTCTTTCTATTCTTTTGCTGACGGAACGCGACAAGAGTTCTAATCATTTGCCTAATATTTGAATAATGTCATTTGCGCACAGAGAGAGAGAGAGAGAGTAATCATTTCTAAAGAGCCCTCACGATCAAGAGAAAGAGAGAGACAATGAGCAATCCTGGAAAGTCCTCACGATCAAGAGAGAGAGACAATGGGCAATCCTGGAAAGCCCTTACGACCAAAAGAGAAATGGAAAGAGACAATTAGCATTTCTAAAGAGTCCTCACAGTCAAGAGAGAGAGAGAGAGAGAGAGAGAGCGAGAGAGCGAGAGAGAGAGAGAAAGAGAATAAGCAATCCTGGAAAGCCTTCACGATCGAGAGGGAGAGAGAGAGAGAGAGCGACACTTAGCCTTTCGAAAGAGTCTTTACGGTCAAGAGAAAGAGAGAGTGACAATGAGCAATCCTGGAAAGCCCTTACGATCAAGAGAGAAAGGGAAAGAGTCAATTAGCCTTTCTAAAGAGTCCTTACGGTCAAGAGAGAGAGACAGAGACAATGAGTAATCCTGGAGGGCCCTCACGCTCGAGAGAAAGAGAGAGACAATGAGCTATCCTGGAAAGCCCCTTCTCTCACATCAAGAGAGAAAGAGAAAGAGACAATTAGCCTTTCTAAAGAGTCCTCACGGTCAAGAGAGAGAGGGACATTGAGCAATGAAGAGAGAGAGAGAGAGAGAGAGAGAGAGATAATAAGCAATCCGGGAGAGCCCTCACAATCAAGAGAGAAAAGGAAAGAGTCAATAAACCTTTCTAAAGAGTCCTCACGGTCAAAAGAAAGAGAGACAATAAGTATTTCTGAAGTGAAAGAATCTAAAGCCTCTAAAAAGTGTTAAATCCTTGGAATTGAAATTCTCTCCTGTTCCAATATTAAAAAAGAAAGTCACTTGTTCACCCACAAATCCTTTTTGTCTATTTTCAATTATTTAACTTATAAGTTTTAAACAAAATTTACAAACATTTACAAAGTTCAAGTTAATGTCGTAATTATTATATCTGATATTTTATCAGGAATTATGTGCATGTCTAAAATTTTTCGTCTGCCTCATTCATTTCTTTCCTTTGCCATAAATTAATTACCAGCAATTTAAGCTGTTTCCAACCAATAAAAATTGCAACAAATTGCTAAAACAATATTTGTCTAGAACAAATATGTTAGCAAAAAAAAAAAAAAAACGCGCTTTATTACAAGTCATTTCAACAATAATTGTTGACTTTTTGATAAAAATTTGTTTTTTTTATAATATTTGCTGATTTGTTTAAACCATTTAACACCTATTTTGAAGTTTATTGAGATTGGAAGAAAAAAATAAAGCAAACAAACAAAAATCAAGTAATAAGAAAACTTGTTAATTGTGAGATAAATAAAAATGAATATAAAAATCTGATTTTGTTTGCATTTTTGACGGTCAATGTAACCGGCTAAACGTAACGAAACCGGTTAAGAATTCTGCGAACAAGATTTTTTTATTTTTTTTTTATTTTATTGTTTTATTATGAAAATTTAAATAAATCTAAACACGTAGGCGAATATTGGCATTTATCTTGTCTATTTAAATTTAATTGATTTGCTTCCGAGCCCGAGACTTGATTGAGTCATGAAATACAAATTGTTTTTCCATTTTGTTTGCCTTCTTTTGATTAAGCCGAATGCTAGTCAAACTGTGCCTAGTAAGTGTCAAACTGTCGACTCGTCAATTAGTGTCAATGAACGGGTGTTTGTTCCAAAAATAAAAGCAATTTCTATAGTAGGTAGTTAAATTTAAAAAGTTTCACTTTAATTGTGACATTGAAATTTCAATAAAAGGAATAAATGAAACAATTCTGCCAAGTAAAATGTAATCTCATCTAGTTTGCTGAGTTAATTGTTATCAAATTTCGGGTGAAATGTGTAGCCAAAGTGATAACAATCAAAAAGATATGCTTATTTCGAAGTTCAGGCAAATTATCATTACAATTGACCATATTGGTTTATTAAATGATTACCTATCATCACCTACATCAACTATTTTTCTTTGGCAAATCAAGTGTTAAGACGATAATAAGCTGTCAAATTCTCTATGGTCCGTAATTTTATGACTTTTACTATCGATATCGGCATGTCTTTGATAATGTGTACGCAGCAGAAGTACAAGATATGGTCAGGTGCGATAAGATTTCTTTTAAAATTAATTATAAAAATATTCAAACGAATTTTTTGTTCAAGTGGTCTTATAAAGCTAAAAATAACTATTTGAAAATGTCTTCTATGACTTTTATGCATCATTCATATTCAGTGTTCATTTGTTTTGGTTTTAGTTTTGGTATCTTCCCCGTCTAGAGTGATGACGTATACGCAGTGTGAGCACCATAACAAATGAATATAAATATGCTTTGCCTCAATCGGCAACACCAACGATCAATGTCTTTGGCGATGAGCGTGACAAGCACGCCATAAAACACGTTTCTCGAATACAAATGCTCTGCGTAAGGCGCTGAACTCAATCAAATTGGGCTCAAACTTTTGAATGCTTTAGGCCAAATTACAATAATAATCAGCTGGTATTTCCAGCATGCTGGCCCCATGTGAAGTAATACAACAACAAAAACTATACCCGGATAAGTCAAAGGTTACAGAATCAACACATAATTTGAGTGATAGATGATTCAATGAATAGATAAATAAAAAACCAAGTCGAAAGATAACATCCTAAAAATGGCTTGTTACTTATTCACCTAAAATCATTATGTAAAATCAGTTTAAACCACTTTAAACTGCTTTGTTTTGACATTAATGACGTCACATGAATATATTCTTTTACTTTATTTTATGTTCTTTAACAAATTTGCATAATACGCTCGATGTGATGACTCAGCCGCAAAAAAAAAGAATCAATTTTTTTTTAATTTTTTTGAGGCTCTACTTAACATTTTTCTTGTTAAATTAAAAACCAGTTTGTTAGTAAAACAAACAAAAGATACAGATGTGTTTTGTTTTTTTTTTTTTTTTTTGCAAAATGTAAATGCTACTTCAGATGGCAATTTGCTGCGAAGACAAGCCTCAGTTTGCCTTTGGCAAATAGTTTCAAAAATGTTTTTTTTTTTTGCAGTTTTATTAGGGAATATTTTTTTTTATGATTGATGGAAAACCTTGACAAGAAAATTGGTAATCAAATCACAATGATGGCACTTGCAATACACGGTGTACTTTCGAAATAAAACTATTTATTTTTTAAGCTCTGAACTGGTTTAAGTTTGTCTTGAAACTCGATTGAAAGCGGATTTCATATAAGTAGCTAATTAGTATTAAACTTCCTTCTATTTTTTGTACCCTGTACGACTTTGAGACCTCGAGCCGGCAAATCAAAGATTTGATAGTAATCAATAAGGTCGCCATATTTGTTCACACAAATTTTTTCAGCACTTTCAATCATAGCAATCCTTTTAGCTTACATCTAAAAAAACAAATCTTGCTCTCATTTAACGACACCAAGATTTAGTCATAGAAAATAATTTCAGCATTATTCTCTTTATTATTCTTTGTGAAGTAGATTAATAACGTAATCCAGTCCAGCTTTTGCAATTTTTGGGTAAGTAAATACGAAACAGGAAGGCAAAATATAGTACTTGCCGGATGTACATATAGCTGACCTGAATTTGAGATAACTTGTCTAATAACCGCATACAAGCACATAAAAGAAAGAAATCTTCTAAAGAGTTGTAGAGGAATACACTTAAAGTGGCCAAGTCAGCAGCAAGGTCTTGACCTTTAGTACATTGATTTGGTATCTTTCAATTCTTATTCCTTTGAAGTGAAAATGATTTACTAAAGAGTAATTCATGGTCGATGCCTTCACTTGACTCAGTTTTGCCTAGTTTTGCTTTGGGTCGATTCAGTCAGCTGTTGCTGTTTTACCCCCCTCTCTTCTGCACACAGTCTTGTCCCTGCATTGCCCTCAATCAATGAATTGCACAATAATATCACGCGCATGCGCAGCTGCTGCAGTTCGCATTCAGAATTTACTGGTCTTTACCTGTTACTTCTGGCCAATAAAAGTTATATGTATATATGTGTGTGTACACAGCTTCCGTGACTTTTGTATCTCTTTTGTTTTTTACCTTCGCTCAGTTGCTGCTAGGCGACAATTAAACTTTATGCTGATTTGTTGGCTTATTTTTTGTTGGTAGTTACAGCCAGTTGTAACCACTTTGAGCCGCCTGCAGAAGGCAATAAGTTGAACTTTGGCTTTTTGGCCTAAACAAACACTTCAAGGTTATTAATGCGAATTTTTCCATATAATTTTCAAATATCTTTCACATTACACAAAATTGTTCATTTCTGGCCCCCGAAATTGAAACGAAAAACCCGTTATTATTGCATTAACATTTGCTCTGTTGTTTTTAGTTTGTTTTTTTTTTTTTTTTTTGTTTTGTTTTTTATGTTTTGAATGTGTTTTCCAACCCGTTTGTAATACGTTTCCCGATCGTCGCTTCAGCCAAGCGCCAGCAGCCAACTGAGAGCGCCAAGGCAAAGTGTTGAGGGTTTTATTGTGAACTTGACTTCAGATGATGGCTCGGCGGGAGGTGAGAGGCGAGAGGCAAGCGGTACATGGGCACTCGGCCAGCTCCAGCAACGGCAAACAGTTCGAAAAATGTAGGTGAAAGCTTTTTTAGCCACAGTTTTAGATTCATGGCGGTGGGCAAGCTCGCCAAATGGTTTGTGTCTCGACTAAGTGATCGTTCGCTACGTGTTGATCGTTGATTCAATTTGATCAAATTCTTATTTATTTTGATTGGAAATATTTGTTTGATTAATGTTTTTAAAAGTATAGAAACTTTTCTGCTAATTTAGGGAAGGGAAAAAACTAAGTTTATACAGTAGAGTCTGGTTATAACGACTCCGCTTAAAACATTTGTCTGGTCATTGCGACGGAAATTCAATGACTTGCTTGATCCCCATACAAACATATATGAAAGAGCCTCCGCTTAGTACGTTTCCGCGTTTAGCGACAAATCGCTTATACAGACGATATTTTGAATAATTCTATAACCGGATATTGCAACGTTTCACAGAAAATGTCAACTTCAAACGATTCTGTTAAAAATGTATGTACTTATTTATCAGTGATCGGTATCCTTGTACGAAGGTACACGAAGGCTCTTACGCTCTCACTACTTTCTGCTGTCTTGGCAAAGCTGCTGAGAGAGAGAGAGAGAGAGTGCGTGTGCGTGTGTATAGTCTATTTCAGGACTTTTTAAGAGACTACTGAATTGGGATCCCAAAGAACTGATACTTTTCAATCATTATAAATAAAATTTAAAAATTCGTATTATTTTATTTACATTGTAAAATACAGCGATATTACATCTACATCTACGGTTAATATATATTTCATTATATGGAGGAGGGGGTCGTTTAAAATTTCCTTAGCTTAAAGGGGGTCGCTATATAAAAAAGTTTAGATTTTAAATTTCTAGTTTTTTTTCTGTTTTTTTCTAAGACAAATGAATTTGTTTTGTTTTAAAAACATGGCAACTATCAAATAGAGGAAAAAATTATTTATTTTTCTTACTTCCGGTTAGAGTGTCTTACAGGTATAACGACATAAAGGTTCCTTGAGTGTCGTTACAATCGGATTCTGTTACTGTATAGGACAATTTCCATATTAAACTTAACCCAAAAACTAGAGGATATGAAAAGTAGCCGCACTTATCACAAATAAAGAAAAAAGCCATATCTTTATAGGCAAGTTTTGACCTTTTTAAAAGCCCCGTTGACAATTGTTGTAAAATAAATCATATACATATAACAACTACATATATTCCTAGAATATCCGACAATATTTTACCATCCCTTTGTCATTGCTTCTCCTATCAACTCAATTTCATAAGTTTCTAAATATTTGCAGAACGATATTTGTTTTGGAGAAACGTAAACTATTCAAGAGTTCTTATCACAATTGGCTAAAATGGACAAAAACTTGATGATACTAAAGAAAAACATTCGAAAGGGATCGCCTCCGGGTTTCTTAAGCTTCTGGGAGAAATACTGTCCCCCAAATTATAATCTAAATATGATGCAATGTACAGAGCAGGCATATAAAATGTGGAGTAAACTGAATTATGGCGATAAAAAAATACACTTAAATCATCCAGTTAAATATAATGATCCCAGCTCTGACGAGAGCGACACTAATTTGGGCTCCCCAAGGAGAGCGGCCCGCAAGGCGTTATCTAAGCCAAAGAACAAGAGCGAGACCAATTTGCGCTCCCCAAGGAGATCACCTTGCAGAGCCCTGGCTAAGCCAAATAACGAGAGTAACACTGCTTTGCGCTCCCCAAGGAGGTCACCTGTTAGGGCCCCGGCTAAGCCAAAAAACGAGAGCAACACTACTTTGCGCTCCCCAAGGAGGTCACCTGTTAGGGCCCTGGCTAAGCCAAAAAACGAGAGCAACACTACTTTGCGCTCCCCAAGGTCACCTAGGGCCCTGGCTAAGCCAAAGAACGAGACCAGCACTGCTTTGCGCTCCCCAAGGAGAATTTCCCGCAAGGCGCTAGCTAAGCCAAAGAAGCCAAAGAAGCCAATTAAACCGAGGATTAAGAAGCCAGAGCCCGCCCGTGTCAAAGTTAAACGTCCAAGTTCGGTGCAACGCAAACGGGACCTCATTGACCGACCACATTCGAATTGCTATCTAAATTTTATATTCTCCTACATCACCAAACACAAGGAACTGAATGAACAGGAAATCATATCGAAAGCTGCTCACACATGGGTCGGCATGACGGATAAAGAACGAGATGTCTATCGTCGTGAGGTGAGTTGTTGAAGCATAATAATCCTTGAGGTAACAAAGTTTCTTAATGAAAGTCTATTTATGCTAGGAACCCAAGCCATAATCCAAGAGGCCCTAAGTAGAGTATTAGTCAAGGATCTCGGCATCAGCATCTTATGTTAAATTCAAGTCCAATTGCAACAAAATTTTTAAGTTATATCACTTGTTGTTCCAAATTATTATATTTACATCTTTGTATGTTCATTTAGATTGCCGCCGCTGGCAAGTTCTCTTAGATACGAACCATTTTCGATCTTAATACAATTCAGCACAATTTAAAGAGAGTTAAATGAGTTTCAATTAGCTAATTGCAGATTACAAATAAACAACAGAAAAAAAGGTAAAAAAAAAAACAGATAAAATCTACAAGTTTCACTCTAAAATCTCTTTAAAAGGATTTCAACTTGAAGTTGTTAGTTGTTTCTTAGCTAAACAATTAATATTAAAAGAAGGCAAGGAAATCTAAGAATTTCAGCAGGAATATGGATACAAAATAAAGAATTTCTAGTCCCTTCAAAAGTCAGTTTTCTTAGTCAAAATATTGAAACTCGAGATTGTTTGAGTGATCCAAGTCTTACCTATATACATATTTTGATACACATATGCTTAGATAGCAAAGCAAAGATAGCAAAGTTCTAAATGCTATTGGGACTATCGACTGTTTTGACTATCGATAGTTTTGCACCTCTAGCTTAGATCAGTCCAAAATAACTAAACTAAAGCGATCTAATTTACTGAGAACCAAGTTCTCAAGATATTTCTAAGCTAATTCATATTGGCATTACCTTTGATTGTCTTATTGTAAATTCTTCACAAGGTTCAAACATATTTCTTGGATTCCATTTACCATTTGCTTAAAAATTGCTTTCGAAATTTAATGTTTAAAATGGAATGCTCCTTCGGTGTGTGTGTGTGTGTGTGTGTGTGTGCTTTCAGTTGCGTGTGTATTTAATGAAACGTATTTTTCGAATTTCTGCACTTGGTACACAATTCGTGCTTTCCCCTAGCCATCCTTACACTTCGTCTACTTACTTCCACTTACCCAAGCAACTTTTATTTTATATATCTATATATACATTTTTTGTTTTTTTTTTTTTTTGTTGTTTTTTCTTGCTGGCTCAGCATGAGGCCAACACTGAGAACTGCGGGCGGGTTAAATGTCGCCCAATGTTGACCGGAAAAACGCGGGAAATTAAGGATAATGTAATTTATTGATGCATTGTAAAAGTTAAGCTCCGCTCACTGTGTGCTGCTGCTGCTGCTGCCGCTGTCTCGTATAAATTTCAATTTGACACTGAAAGAACGTTGAGTGGAACGTAAAGGGGGGAGTATTAAAGTCGGCGGAGGAGTTGAGTCAGAGTCAGAGACAGCGGACAGGAAGACAGTCCATATGCGGGTAGACAAAATGTTCATAATACTTTGTGCTCACAATTTTTCGCACAATTAGCAACTTTGTTGTGTCACACCACACTCGATTTACATAATTTTATTTCATTTAACCCACCCACTCGCCAACCTGCACCCTCTTCATCAACTCCCTCCCACTCATAACACATCAAAATGATATTAAAATATATGAAAAACTTTTTAAGCCTTGTTTCCATAATATTGACAAAGTCTGCCGTCTGCCGGAGTAAGGGAATAAAAGTGGAAGAGGCGGTTAAAAATTAAATGTTTAATAGAACAAAAGTGATTGCCGCTTTCCCCAACCCCCCCTCACGACTATTATTATTAGATAAATTAATCGTGCGGAAAATATGGTAAATTTATGTAGGCACAACCTCAGTTAAAATCGGTCATTTTATTTTGGGCAGAAAGTAAAGTAAGCAAAAATTGAATAATATTTGTATTAAATGGAATATTTTAGCATGGGATTACCTTTTGGATGAACTTCTCTGTAAATACGCTACCATTTAGATGTTTAGCCTAACTAAAGCATGCTTAGTATAAAATCGAAAAGGTTATTTATTGGTTATTGGTTATGCTTCAGAGGGTTTATATGTAAAGCAATGGTCTTTAATGTATATAATGTATAAGGCCTGGTCTACTCAGCTGAGGGCAAGATATGGCAAGACGAATCAGAAAAAGAAGTGAGACGCGAAAAAAAGGCAAGACGAAGAACGAATGATGCTAAACGTGTGCGAGAAATTAATTACGACAAAATAAATATATATAAAACTTTTCATTATAAAAATAAATCTTAACCTAGTACACAGTCCAACAAGTTATTGGGATTAGGATAGAGCTTAGTCTAGTTAGGACCCTTTAGAATGGCTCTAAACATTAATGACTAAGCCAAAACATAAGACAAATTCTTGTAAAATATATTCTCTGCAAGTTTTAAACTCAAATTATCTTCAATACATTAGATTAAATCAGAAAATCGGTTCTTAGTTGATACCAGAAAAAAAGGAAAACATTTCCATTAAATGTTCTATATATTTTAGTTCTCAATACATACGAAATGTATCGAAATGTATCGATTAGTGGATCGTTTTGCACGTTCTGTTTGATTTTTTTTTCATTTTTCAATTTCCAATTTTAAATTGTCAGCATTGCTGCTTTTATGGCCAATTGTGTGTGAACTTAATTTACTCTTATATTTTGTTTTTATTATTATTATTATTTTTTTTTATTTATGTTGTTCTATTTTTGGTATATTATGTTGTTGTCGTTGTTATTGCTATTGCTGGTGTTTGGCTTTGCTGGCAATTAAGTGCGACTATAAAAACGACAGAGAAACCAATTTTGACAGTTTAATTTGGCGAAGCAGAGAGACAACGTTTTGTTCACACTAAACTCTTCTCGGGTTAAAGCAAGAAAAATTTCCTTTGTGTCTGTTTGGGTGTGTGTGTGAGAACGGAAATTCTTTTTGACCAAAACAATCAACACTTGCCAGAAGCAGGACATACACACACACACACATACACAGACAATATTTGGGAAATGCCTTTGGCTTTAATTTCAGAAGACGTTTGCCAGGCATTGGATTTTATTTTGTCTATTTATATCAGAGAAATAGCCTCGCACATCCGCACATTCGCACATCCTCATCGTCATCCATTCATCCAAGAATGCCTCGAAGTGTAAGTGCGGCGCATTCCGGTCGTGTTGAAACTGTAAACTAGATGCCTTTTGCCCAAGCCGCCCAACCCAAGCGCCAACCCATTACTCTCTCTCTTTCTCTCTCTCCTCTGTAGCTTGCCCATCAATGCAATTGCATCTGCCATATGTGGGTGGGTGTGTGTGTGTGTGTCGAAATCCTTTTTGGCCTTCTCACAACCATATCGTACATATATAGAGGTTAACAAGATGCTGGCTGGCTTCTTGGGTTCGGTCTCTAGTTTAGTCTTTCGCCTTTGCCGTCGCCTTCAACTCCCTGCCGCTGTGTCTGTTGTAGCTTAGCTGTGAGATTTATGTGAAAATTCCTAAAAGAAATCCAAGTCAATTACTTGCTTAATTATTTCCTTTGAAATTTATTGATTTTTTGTTCAGCTCGAAGAAAATGTTCCTCTTCGTTCGCTTCGTTTGCTATTTGTTTTGTCTTTCGAATGCCATTGCGAAATGTGAAATGAAATGAAATGAGAAAGCAACAAGGCAACAAGACGAAAGACATTTGATGTTTAAGCTTAAGACTTGTGACTTTAGTTCGCAATTTATGTTCATACTAAAGACGCACACACATAAACACACACACACAAATATACACACACACAATCTTCCTTAGAAGCAAAGTTACTTAAAATTAAGAAAAATATTTCTTTCATTTAAATGAAATATTTAATTTAATAGAATCAATCTGTTAATTAAATCACTTTAATTCAATAAATTAAACCTTTTGGTTTTTAAAGAAAAAATTCGCCTATTTTATATGCCTTTGATTGGCTGAGCTTTTGTCTATCTAATCTATTAACCTAGATCCTAGGTGCAACTGCTTTCTATTGCATTTCGCTTAGATGATGCTGAGGGCAATATTCAGATTGATCTGCTCTTGCCGCAGGAATGAACGCATTAGTTGCCCCCTCATCTCAGTCCAGTCACTTTACCACGAAATTTGGCGGTTTTGCATCAACACCAAGGCTTACCTGTTATGCTGACCACAGTCATTAAGACAGGAGGCAGTTGGCAAATCAATAGCTAGTTCCAAGTCTGCACTTAAAATCTTTCTTCAGAAAGTTAAGTGCCCCGATTACAGGTATGACGATAAGGTATGACTTATTTTTACTTTGAGTAAAAATTTAATTCAGAATTTGTGAATTGGTCTCTGCTAAACGTTCTTTAAAGATCTCAAATAAGTTCCTATGACCTAAGCACCTTTTGTAAAAAGTAAACACAATTTAATTTTTCGGTTTTCATTTTGTTTTTTTTTTCACAAATTTATACAAACATTAAATTGATTCTTAAATCTTGCTCCATCAGTTTGCCAATTTTTGAGGCAAAAATTGATTAGGCAACTTCAATTTGCCAACCTTTTGCCAACTGCCTTTTCAAAATGTTTGCTCAACTGTGCGTATGAGTAATATGAATATTGACGTACTTTATGGCTCAATGCGTTTTAGTTGTTCGGAAAACAATTTTTGTGTCGATTGCTTTTGTTGTTGTTGCTGTTGTTGTCTGCTATTGCCATAATATTATTCAAATTGTACACTCATGGCTTTTTGAAGTAGTTAGTTGGTCGAGTAGATGGCTTTAGTGTGTCCACTTGTCGGCCTTTTTTTGTGGCAATTCAAAATCAAGTGTTGGAAATTAAAACAAACAAAAATCTGATAAAGAAAGAGCAAACACAAAAAGGGACTATTTTGCACACACGTGTAAATCCTTGCTCTTAATTCGCAAGCCTTCCAATCGATCTACCTTTCTGTTTCTGACAATTATTTCAACACAAACTCCCGCGGACAAAAGCGATGATGATGATGATGACGATGACATTCCCGGGCATTGTTTGTCTCTCATTGGCTGGTTGAAAATCCGAGCGATTGGCGTTTGTAGGTAACTGAGAATAAATAGGAGCATTCTGATAAAGTTAATACTTCTGAGATTTGTTTATATTTCTGAATCTGCTCATACATTTTAGCCTGGTTGCATTCCCAGTCCGTTTCGTGGCCAAATTGTTACCTGGAACACGTTTACATACACATTTTAAATTTCTCTAGTTCAGACAATTGTTTACAGATTCAGTCAGACACAACCTTTTTCTGTATTTTACTTTTATTTTATGCTTTGTTTCCATTTCTTTTTTTTTTTGCTTGTTTTGTTAGCTCTACTTTGGTGGAACCCATTGAAAGTTTTAGCCAGGCTTTTTGCCAACGGCCACAACGAAAATCTCTTTATTGGATTATCCTGCAAAATTTACGCGGCATTAAAAGCGGCCCGACGCCAGAGCCAGCGAACAAAAAAAACGCCTCCCGAAAAAAAGGAAAACTTGAAGAGAAAGGGTTATGCTATCCAGAATGAGTGAGAGAGAGAGTTACATTTATTTACATTTTAAAGGTCGACGACGCGTTTCCATTAGCTTTCACTTTGCTTGCGTCTACCGAAACGGAATCCATTAACCTGATGCAGATTCCTCTTTACATTACCTACTTAGAGGTATTTAAAGTGAAATTTTAAATTCAAACGCGAAACTTTAACCAAGGATTGTAATGGCATACAAAACGCTGCTTTTGGCGGAAGATGCATTAAACAATTGTAAATTATGTTACTCTTAGTTGGAGTCGCAATTGTACACCTTTCGATAATTTCTATTTACAAATGTTGATGCCTGAGTAAAGGTTAAATATCTATAAGAGTTCAGGATTATAGCCAACTACTTACATAAACATTTCGTAGGGATATTATGATTCAACCAACAATTGCACTGCATCTCCTGTATTTGCCTGATACCTTTATGATTGCATTGACAACAAGAAAAAAAAAAACACACACAATCCAAATAGAGAAAAACCGGAAACTAACGGCAACAACACATTTCATATTGTAGTTGCAAACTGTTTGGATAGACGCATGGATAGTGAATGGGTGCGGGAGGGGGCGCTCAACGATTCCCTCTAAACGAACAACAAGCAATTTCCCAGGCATCCATTCAGCGTTTCACAAATTGCTGAGAAAGCCCATCAATGCCTGGAATGGTCACAAGACCGACTCGAAAAACAGGACTCCCCTGGACCGGGCTTTGTGCAAAGTTTTCAATAACACAAACGAAACAGAGTAAAAAAAACATGTGTGTGTGTGTGTGTGTGTGTGTGTGCGTGTGTCGGAAATAAAGGTTGACTGGCAACGTTTGTGTGGCTGCATCATGAAATTGAAAAATTTCTAACACAACAAAGCAATCGGATGAACCCGCTGTGAGTGAGAATGAAGGAAGTTTTTTTATATAAAGAATTATAATAGAGACATTCGATTTGAATGTTACCTATAAATTTGAATATTTATAAGGAGAATGCCAAGAGAACTTTACATTAAAATCAAAACCAAAAAAAAGGAAAAAGGGAGAGAGAGAGAGAGAGCTATAGCAAAGAACCGAAAGCAAATAATTTTGTAGCCCCAAAAACTATGCAATACTTTTTGTGAATTCATAAATTATTCACAGGACACTTTTCAGATGGGAAAAAAAAGGACTTAAGAATACTTAATAATAAATATCAAAGTTTTTGATCTTGTGCTTTAGTTTCTCAATTAGTCAATATGACTGGGATATTGAAGTAACTGCAAATTGTTGAGTTGCTTACCGACAATATTGAGTTTAAGCAATCCAACTCAACTTTTCATATCTTTTACTAACTAAAAGGAAAACATATAAACATAACCTAAACTTAGTATCCTTTAAATTACGGTGGCAACCGTTTGAACAACATAAACTGAAATCAAAATCGAAAATATCAAAAATTGGTCACCACAAAAAGAAATGAAAAATGGAAAAGCAAAAACTTGAGATCCCAATGTGAAGATGCATTCTCTTCTGTTATGATGCTCGCTAACAAAAGAACACCCCAAAATGGGGGAAAAAAAATCGAACGAACGAACGAACATAGAAATCGGTAGATGAAAAATTCCAAATGCAAATGCAAATGCATGATTCGCATATTTAATGCGTCCTACAACAACAGGCAAAAAAAAAAAAAAGGAAATAGTAAATAATATATATATATATATGTAAGTATAAATAAGTATATAGAATAAAAATATATGAGAGAAATTCCTTTTTTTTTTTGCTACCCGCAGCTGTGCATCAACACAATGGAGAAATCGAATATTTGCCAACCGTAGCCAAACGCATGCCCAATCCTTTTGCTTTCTCACTAAAAAACCACGCATGACAAAATACCAAGTGGCACATAAAACGGTTGGGGGGGGGGGGGGGAGGGTAAGGGACGCCAGGGGTAGGTGGGTTTTCTTCAGTTTATTTCATGTCTGTTTTGTTGTTCGTAGTCTTTCGGCCACAGCAATGACTTTTTACAATTTTCAAATGAAATGAACCATTAAATTGAATTGGCATTAAAATTATGTGCATGCATGTACCCAACGCTTTTGGCACTTTGCATACCCAACCGAGTTATTTGCATTTTTATTACAACAACAACAACAACAACAAAAAACCATGAAGGGAAGTCAAGCCAAGCCACACACACACACACACACACACACACACACACACACACACACACACACACACACACACACACACATGCACACACACAATTCGAGTCAGAAAACGAACCAAAAAGAAGCTCAAATAAATGTTTGTTAAGTATTTTTGAATTGAGTTTTATGTGTACGCTTTACACATAGGAAAAGGTTTAGATGTGGCACACCTGCTGCTTCTCCCAGCAACAACAACTCAACTGTACTGTATGGAATTGAAGTGAAGGATATCAACTCTCTTTTCAACAGCCAGTCAAATGTTTGAGGAGGGGGCGGTGTGGGTTTGGGAGTGTGGAAAG
Organism: Drosophila nebulosa; assembly: GCA_024703675.1. Taxonomy (NCBI): domain Eukaryota; kingdom Metazoa; phylum Arthropoda; class Insecta; order Diptera; family Drosophilidae; genus Drosophila; species Drosophila nebulosa. Next base: position 2,034,346 of record CM045724.1, on the reverse strand, counting down.
AGAAGTCGTTGTCAGGCTTCCGGCCATATGTCTTTGCCAGTGGCACACAAAATATAAAATAATTACAGCAAAGTTCCAAATGCTATGCGAAATATTTTCTATTTACAAAAAGTCTCTGCCCGCAAGCATTTCGAGTTCTCAAATACCCTACATCAACCGAAAAGGATCAAAGTTATTGCTATAGACTAATATTCAATCATTTTAAAATGGCAACTTTTATTTAAATCCTTTTGCACTTAAATGAATGGCCTCTAGTAAATCCTTTGTCATTTCATATTCTTAACAAGGCTGCTTAACATCGAATTATCAATGGATAACCGCAGCAGCGCGCAACGCATCGCTTGCCCTTCGTGCAAAACAGCATGAAAAAGCCGCCATTTTTCTGGCTTGTTTGACAATTGTTGTTGGGCTGCTGCGGCATTGCAACCCAAAAAGGGGCATCCGTAAGGATGGTGGTGATTGTGGTTGTGGCAATATGGCCGACACTCCTTGTTCTCGTCAGTAGTCAGTAGAAAGCGGGTAGGCAAGACAGGAAGCTGCAAGCAGCTGTTGAACGTGACCATGACAACGATTCCCATATTTCGAAACCCCAAGCGTGGGCAAAAACAAGTCTAACTCTAACGCTTTGTGAGAGTTGCCATCTCCGATCCCCCCTCCGTGGCACCCTTTGAAAAACGACCGCTAATGTTGTGCTAGTTGTTATAGCTGTTGTTAGACTCAAAGAGGCATGCAATGCAAGTTGCTCCTTCTTGTTATTCTTGTTGTTGTTGTTGTTATTGTACTTATTGTACTGTAGTTGGCCGACTCTTGTGGTGCGTGGCACACACAGTTCACAAGTTTTGCCCGAGTTCGAGCAGGCGTTTCTTAAACAGGGAACGTGCTGCGTGCCTGCTTACTGTGATGGTAGGGGATAGGGCATCGAGTAAAGCTCGACTGCCAACTGGTCGATGGCTTGTCAAAATGCATTAAAGCCAAAAACTGAGACATTGGAAAAGAAGTTTGCGTTCAAAATCTTTTTGAAATAGAACAATGCGTTTTTTACTTAGTTAGGGTTAGTTAGGGGAGAGGAAATAAAACCCAATCTTCATTTAGAGAAATCAAATATTGAACTGATTTTATTTACAAAAATCTTCTGCTTATATAGTGATTCTTAAACTCTATGGGTGACATTCTTAGGGTCGGGGAATCTTATTTTAATGCTAATGTTAGATGTCTGGTCATTGACTATATTTATGTACCTTGATGTGTGATGCATTTTATGTATCTCTATTGACAATGTGTTCTGTATTTTAAGTATATTTATTTATACACATCGCAGCCTTAGAAATTACCATGTTTATTCTTAAACATTAACTAATTTAATTTAGAATTGTGAACAAATTCTATACTAATTTAAAGTAGTTGATCTTAATTAATGAGCAATTTGACTATTGACCCAAAGAACAGCAGCAGCAGCAGTCTAACTTGAAAGGATTCCAAGCTTGTTTCTTCTTTTGCTTTTTGTTTTATCAGGTTTCACCTTTCTGCATTTTTATTGCCTGGCTTCTAATTGTTTTCGGCACGTTGAGTGTGAAAATTGAAACTTCTTTGTTAAGGTAAAAGGTTAAGCGAAAATTTCTTGAACTTGCTTCGATGCCTTTCGCAATTTTGCTCCTTTGATGGTACGCCTTCGCCTAATTAGCAGCGAGCCGTAACAAATTGTGTTGTTAATTAAGAAAATGGCAACATAAAAGGATTCCCCATCACATCGTAAGTTAGCGTGGCAAAGATAAGGGATAGGGGGAGGGGCGCTAAATGCATTTGATGAGCCGGAATTTATATTGATTTTTTTTTGGAAACTGTCCTGCCTCTAAGAAATTCTAAAAACTGCAACGTAAAGCGATCCTGCGTCAATTTGGTTGAACAATTTTATTGCCGCTGCATTGTGGAATGTGCAAAAATAGTAGGCGGAGGTCAAAAATCGGCGAAATCACCGAACACTATTGTGGTCCGTGGGTCATTAGGGACACGCCTAGCTGCCTAGTGAGGAAATCGTAAAATCCAAAAACCCACACAAAAAGCGAAAACTACGAAACGCAAAACCACAATTGATGACGATGAGGCAAATGCTCGTTCCAAGTAAGCATTTAGGACACAAAAACTTTATTCTTTATGTCTCTTTAAATGATCTGCGCTTGAATTTTAATTGCACGTTATGGCAATTGATGTTTGTGAAGAAATCTATAACTGCTGCATACTTATGGGCGTTGCTCTGGACAGTGGTCAAGTGAGAAAGACTTTAAACACTAAATCTTTGAATACAACTTTCGAATTGTCTATGCTAGAAATCTTCTAATCATTAACTTATACAATTTTTTTTTTAAGAGACGATCATTAAACTAGTCGAAATTCCACTGTGATTACTAATTAAGCAAATAACTAAAATGATAGCACACTTTTGGGCGTACAGAAGTCGTGAAAATTGCGGAGGAGGCAAAAACTCTCAACACAAAAAATTATAAATCCATTAAAATAAAATTTTACTTTTACTCGCACAAAACGCATTAAATTTTAGAGGCGTGCGCGTGAGGCAATAAAAAGCAAATGGCGAACAGAACGAAGGAAGAACCAAAACAAAATATAAATGGCTTCAAAGCGCAAAAAAAAAATGAAAAAAATAAGAGAGAGAAGTGAGAAAAGAAATGGCTAGCAAACAAAAAAAAGTGTTGGGCGTTGGTTTTGCCTTAAGCTGGGAGAGAGAGAGAGAGAATAAGAAGCAAAAACTGTTCACATTAGAATATGCTTTGCACCTAAAAGTATGCAACAAATGGTGCCCGGTGAAAAAAAAAAAAACTGAAAAGAAGTGATTTACCCCGAGGCTGAGAGAGTCCTTTTCTATTTCCCTTTTTTTTCTGGGATTCTTTTGTATCGGCTTTCATTGGACTCTTGAGATTTGTTAAATTTGCATTTGCTGCCTATCGGAAATTGCCTCAATTGATGGCAGGCAACTCAATTAGCATAATCTAGTTGATAGTTATTTTCTTCTTCTTCTTCTTATTTTAAGAGACACTAACCAAAAACTATGTGAAACAATTTCAATTAGCGGCAGTGGCAAGGCAAGGTAATTTATGAGATTTGTCGACTTCAGCCGACAAACGACATTCGAGCTACAACATAATTTGAGAAAAACTTTGTTTTATGGCTCCGTGGCTTGAGCCCGCAAATAAACATTTACGTAATTCACACACACACACACACACTTGCACCCTGCCCACCATTGAGTTGAGTTTGTCTCGTTGCATGTTATGCAAAAAAAAAAAAAAAAAAGTTGAATGTTGTTGTAAACGACCTAGTCCAAAAAGTCCAAGCCAAACCAAAAATCCTATTTTATGTTTGTGCTTGGAAAAGTTGCCGCAGTAATAAAGGAGATTACCTTACACACACACACACACACACACACACACACACACATGTGAGAGGGTAAGATGAACAGAATGAGAATCAGCATCAGCAGAAGAAGTAGAAGTAGAAGGAGAAAGAGAAACCGAAAGCAAAATGATTTCTGGTTTGGCTTCATTTTTCTACCCACCACAAAAGCCTTTGAGGCGGTGGACAATATGTCGACGAGGCCAACTGCAACTGCAACTGCTGCAGTTGAGAGAGTTCAGAGTTCACAGTTCGAATGGAGTGAGTTTGAGAGAGACTGGCTGGCTGGCTTAGAAATTCCATTGCCATTAAAATGTGTTGTAGGGCAAAACTTTTTTGGGCCATGTGAGGTTAGAAGATTAAATCCACATATGGCTTAACATATCAACCTGAAAGGGTTACGGTAATACATGGCCAAAATGAAATAGAACGTTTTTTGGAATTCGGCTAGTTATTATTTTTTTTCGATTTATGCAAAAATTCAAAAATAAAGTCAAGTCTCTTTTGGCCATGGCTATTAATGTGTATAGCAAAATATTATGGCAACTGAGCTAGGGCAAAACTCTCAAATGACTGCCAGTTTTAGTCAAGACTTTTGCTTAGTTTTTAATTGCAATTAAAAAGTTGTGCACACACACACAGAGACACACACACATGGATGGAGAGTATTACTTAACCAGTTACTTGCTTGCTTGGTTGCTGGGTTTCTGGCAAATGTTAGATATTGTCTCCAAGGAGAAAGTCCACACTGGCCAGTCATAATGACAATGACCAAGAAGTAGAGAAGACAAGTAAAGAAAAGAGAAGAAAAAAGTAAGCCAACCAACGAACCAGCTAGCCAGCCAGGCAGCCAGCCAGGCAGCCAGTTGGCCAGGCCAACAGTGAGCGTTATCTAAGGCGAATCCTTGGGTACCGACCACAAAATGGCCATGCAACCAATTTTCTAGCATAAAACAAGCTAAATCTCTTTGCCTCTCTACCTCTTTGCCTTTCCGCCCCCCCTTTTGGAGCCATAGTCAGGCTGCAGACTTAATGATTTTTGGCTTAAAGTTTACCAGTTAGCAGTATTTTTGCAAGTAGTTAAAATTTTATGAGAGAGTAACCCCATCGTGCATTCGCTACCCTTCCCTTCCCACTTCTCTTGTCGTTGTCGTCCACTCACTAACCCGAAGGCTTTGTGTTTTTCGCTTGGTCAAAAGAGAAAAAGAACAACTTGCTTCTTCTTTTACTCCTCCTTCTTCTTCTTCATTTTCTTCTTCTAGCCTTATCTTATATGGAAAATCAACGTCAGAGTTGTCCCAGTGCCAGTGTCAGACGATGAAACGAAAAACCAAGCTAACGAAAACTTGATAAAAAACTTTTATCATAACAATTTGCGTGTTGTTTTGCCTTGAAACAATGGGCCAAGTGTGCCACATAGTCTGTATATTTGTCTCTGTGTGCGTGTGTGTGTGTGTGTGTGTGTATCTGTAAGCGTAATGAGAAAAGTGTAAGTGCAACTTGTCCATAGCCCAAGGCAAATAACTACCACAAAAAGCAGCTTAAGAAATCGCATACCCTTGAAGTTGAGTGAGAAAATTTTTAAGCAATTTGCTTGCATTTTAAGTGACAAAAAAAAAACTGTTTAAAGTTCCTAATATAATTGTTTTTTTTTTTTAACATTTAAATTTGGCAAGCACACAAAAACTCAAGTTTAAATCGATATCAATTTATTGGGTAAAATTCAGTTTTAAAGAGAATAAATTCTGTGATTGGCTGAGACGACCTTAAAAAAAAATATGAACAAGATTTCACCCAAAAAAGGCACTTCAAATAAAACAAATATTTAAAATTCTAGCCTAAGCAAATAAGAGTTAAACAACGGCCAACGCCGGGATAAGCCAACTGCAATCGCTGGGTCATGATCTCTCGAATGGAGATTAAGAGAACATGTGTTCATTTAGGGCTTAAGTCTGCCTTTAGTTTACTTTCTAAGCTCACTAAATGAAGATTGGGTTTTATTTTCTCTGCTTCTTCAGTCCCATCCTTTTTTTTTATTGAATAAAATTATCAAAAGGTAAGCTAAAGAAAAAGATATTCAAATGTTTTACATATAACGTTCTGATTGTTGATGATATTCAAACTGCATTTCTAACTCATATCGGTGTTTGAATTTTTCGATTGACTCATAGTCTTTGTGCTTGAAAATTTCCATTTTCCGATCGTGCCTATCTAAAATATCATTAACCTGGTTGGCACACTCTGCGTATGCGTGATTGTTGGTTGATGTTTGGCTCTGTATTGCGTCTATTATCTAACTTGCTTAATCTCTTTCTCTCTCTCTCTCTCTGCTAATTTCTGTGTTAAAGCACAATGTACGCAATGCATTTGCAATTCCAAAATTTCAAACTTTACTTAAACAAAAGACCATACAAATGTTATGAACAAAGGTTCAAATATATAGTAGGAGGTACAGGAACAAGTCAAATATTTGAACTGCGAATGCTATTAAAATTCGTTTGGGGGGATTTACATAGCCTATTGATATATACATACATACATAGATTTTCCATCTTGTTGGCTCTGCCCTTGGACTTACATTCGATGCGATTTAGCAGCTTTCACTCTAAAATTCTCGTCCATTGTGCAATTGTGCGATGTGAAATGAATTTCGGGCTCGTGCCTCGAGCACTTAGCACATAATTACATTGAGTTGTGTATGAGTGTGTTTAAGTGTGGGTGGGCGTGGCTGGGGTGCCTCTGCTAAACGTTAATTAAGCGTTGCTCCTATACGTTTATCTCATATTGCGTTCGGTTGGCATATTGAATATTTGCGCAATTGGCTTCCTTCTATGACCAGTTACCCAACAACTATTAGTTTGAGAATGATTTTGGGCTAATGAGTTTATGTTTGTGGCGGTCCATTTACCTACATCCTGTACCTGTGGCAGTCGACAGGACTCAAGTGAAGTTAAACATAAATTCACAGACGTATAAGAAAACTTAAATCACCTCAATACGATCCAAATTAAATGTCGAAATAATCAAACTAAATGAACCATAAATTGCTACCAAATTTTTTGTTTTTATTAAGTCATCAATAAAAAACCATTAAATGAGCCAGTCGAGCTAGCAATTAAGGTTTAATTTGTTTGAAAACCAAAAAAAGCTAGTAAACTGATTTTATCTAAATATTATTGTTCAAAAATTGTTACATTTGATTGGCTTCCAATAGGCATCTATATAAATCCCCTCAAACCATTGTCAAAAACAGATTCAAAGGTTCTTTGCGGCGCGTAAAAGAAATGTTTTTTCAATATTTTGCTCTTTGGCTTATATTTTTGCTCACCACGGTAAAATATTCCATAGAAATATATATCTCAAGTTTAAGTTAATAAAATTTATTTAGATCCAATGCCGTTTCGAGTTCACAAATCTCATCTGCACCAATCTGGACAAAAGTTTCTCGGAGTTTGAATACTGCTACATTAAAGCAGTGAATCGCAGCTATAAATATATTTCAATTAAAATTAATACATTTAAAAAACCAACTTATGAAGCTGTGGTAAAAATTTTCTATAATTTTCTTATAATATGTGAGTAATAATTTGTGTGCTTTTCCAGACAAATTTTGAAATTTTGAAACGTAATAATGGCTATCTGCCATTTCTATATAACATTACGGGACCCGTTTGTCCATTTTTTGAGAATAAAAAGCGTTATCCTGTGGCCTCATTTATAACGGGATTGTTTTTATCACATACAAATTTCAATCACAAATGTCCATTTAATGTGAGTATTAACAAATGAAAAGAGTGATTATCATAAAAGGCATTTTTTTTTCTACTTACAGCATGATTTTATCTTGGATAAGCTTGATATTGAGTTCTTAAATAACAAATTTACCAAATTATTGCCATTTCCGGAAGGTGCTTACTTAATTAACTCCAGTTACTACATTACGGGAATCAATCGCTTCAATATTCGTGTGTATTTTACTATATCATAAGAAAGACCTTTTATTTTGTATATTTACATATAAAAGGGGGAATAAAGCAAACTACCGCTCCTAAATTTACCTGAGTCACCTTTCAATGCCCATGACTGAACAAAGAAGGATTATTAGGAAACTTTACACACTTACAACGTCCTTTCCATGGTTTTAGCATTTAGTTTATGCGTAAAAAACAAAACTTTTTTTTAACCATTTCGCATTTATTTTGTTGCCCACGCTCACTAAAGTTTATTCCTCTTTGCAACAAAATTCATTGATTATCCAAATGGTTAAGGCACCTGCGTGGGTTGCGCCCTTGCGAAAGGTGCCAAACAGAGAACAAAACCCAAAATAACAGACAGCTACGCAAAATGTCAACAAACCTTAACTTTGCCTTTGCCTTTGCCTTTGCTTCAGGCGGCAGCATCAGTCTATCTATTTATAAATAACAACTGATTGAAATTGCTTTTATTTAAAAATAGATTTTCATTGCGTGCGACATAGCATAGAGGTTCCATAACCCTCGACATTTGTCACTTTTTTGCCCCATTAGGTTCAAGCAATACGAATCTAAATATAATGCTTGTCGGAAGGTTTTTACAATGTGAGTGACAACCAATTTGTCTTACAACTTGGTGCAAATTGCTCTGATATGTATTCAAATTTCAATTTCTGCAAAATCAAGAGTAAAAATTAAGTAGAAAAGAAAAATTAAATTTTGATTATGATTCTTTCTACGCAAAATGTCAACAAACCTTAACTTTGCCTTTGCCTTTGCCTTTGCTTCAGGCGGCAGCATCAGTCTATCTATTTATAAATAACAACTGATTGAAATTGCTTTTATTTAAAAATAGATTTTCATTGCGTGCGACATAGCATAGAGGTTCCATAACCCTCGACATTTGTCACTTTTTTGCCCCATTAGGTTCAAGCAATACGAATCTAAATATAATGCTTGTCGGAAGGTTTTTACAATGTGAGTGACAACCAATTTGTCTTACAACTTGGTGCAAATTGCTCTGATATGTATTCAAATTTCAATTTCTGCAAAATCAAGAGTAAAAATTAAGTAGAAAAGAAAAATTAAATTTTGATTATGATTCTTTCTAGCTCAAACTCCTTTAATTTAATTTTTTCCGCTGTTAAAAATTAATCTAAGGTTTACTTTGTGCAGCTGTAAAGTATAACTTTAAGAAGGTGTACCCGCTTACCTATAAAAGATATCCAAAAAAATTAAATGCAATTATATTGAGCAATTATTTGTTATTTATTGTGTTTCTTTTTCGGGCGAACAACTTATAAAATACAAAATTCAACAACTAGTGACTTTATCTCATGCATATAAATTATGGCAAAAACTGAAATTTAGTATTTGTTGTGATCTCCATTTTGTTTAATGACCTCTTTTATACTTATTGCATGGCTTATTTACCAGACTTGCCTCCTTTTAACTACTACTTGTTTTCCTATCGATGTGCCACGCCCCTAAAGAATTAACACTTCAACTCAAAAATTGGGACTCTGATGGGTGTTTATCGAAGGAGCAAGAATTCTTTTAGTCGTGATTCCATTGAAGTTACAAACTTTTCGGTGACTGCTAAAAATTTTTTGTTATTCTTCCATTAAGATAATTTTTATTGGATCTTCTGAAAGGCCATGTCCAATATTTTCTACAAATTTTCAAGGACAAGTGACCACTTGCGGACAGTTTTGGATTAACTAGAACTGAACAAATTGCGATTTGTGTTTAGGATAAAATCGGGAATCGGTGTACTACTCGACAGATATGTAACTGAATATATAAATAACTCAATCATGTGGGTTAAAACGGATGCCATTTTTGTGTGCATCAATTCAAGATGGCTCCATAAAAACCTATTTATATGGAGGTGGACTAAATGACATATATATTTGTTAGCCAATGTTATTAAGGCAGAACGCATATCCCCCTCTCAAGTGCCTTGATATTTATGTTCGACTTATATTGTTTTTATTTGCAACGGAAAGCTATTTAAAACTCATTTTTTCGAAAGGTTTATTGGCTGAACAGTAGAAAAACGAATAATTAGTTAGATAAGATTGCATTTACAAGGTATTCCAATTAATTTTTAAAAGAGAAAACCATTTAATTCTTTATCTAAAATATTCTCCATCCTTAGCTACACATTTTGTGCACCTTTTAGATAATTTATAATTATCACGCCGAAAAGAATACTTGCTCCTTCGATGAACACCCATCAGAGTCCCAATTTTTGATTAGTTGAAGTGTTATTTTCCCAATTTTTGATTAATTGAAGTGTTAATTAGTTGAAGTGTTAATTCTTTAGGGGCGTGGCACATCGATGAAAACAAGTAGTAGTTAAAAGGAGGCAATAGAGCTGGGAAAGTATCGATGGCACTATCGAGGTATCGAATATTTCCTTTTTTGCGCCACCATTAATTGTTTTTGGCCACTATCGATAATATAACATGTAATGTAATTTATGTTAATTGTTTTTATTTTTTGTTTTAAGAGTTGATCTTCATAAGTTTGAAAGTTTGAAGACTGAGTTACGTTAATTTAATTTTAATTTGAACGAAATCAAAACAAGTTAAATTTTTTGTTTGTTAATTAAGATAAGTTATATTTATATTCATAAAACTTAAAAGGCTGAAAAAATATGATTTTGGTTATTATTAGGTTAAACAAAATCGTATTCATTTTTTGAAAAATGATACTTATTGTATTTAATTTCTTTTATTTTTATTTTGAACTCTATTTTTGTTTTTTTTGCTAAAAAATACAAATGATTCAACGTTTGTGTAAATTTTTGTTTTTAATTTTGTTGAGTTCTATTAATATAGGTTAAAAAGCACTATCGAAAGTAGCACTATCGATAGTATCGAATTTTTGCTCCCGAAACATCGAAAATATCGAATAGCGCCACTATCGATAGTTTCCCAGCCCTAGGAGGCAAGTCTGGTAAATAAGCCATGCAATAGGCTTATTAGCCTAGCATGTAATAAAACTTTCCAGTAAAGCTCCTCAATAATTTTTTGCACTGGTCTTGCTCATTAATCGATAACAAAAATGATATAAAAAAAATCATTATTTTCATATCTGCTACAAAAATTTGTAAGTTATGCTTTGTTGGCATCACAAATTGAAGCTCTCTTTGGTATTTGTGAAGGCCATTGCCATAGTATTCTTGCAATGCTTCAGGATGATGTCAATGTGTAACATTTTATTCTTCTTACGTTTCAGTAAACTTTTAGTGCGACATTAACAAGGCAGCAAAAGAGAAACCCAAAAAGAAAACAGAGAAAATGAATTTAAACATTTTTGCCAGTTTTCTCTTTTTTTTTATTTTTGCTTTCCATTTTATTTTATTTGGTTTTTGTTTTGCTTTATTTGTTGTCTTGTTGCAGCCTCGTTATTTTGTCTCCCTTGTCTCATTTTATGTGCAACAAAAGCAACTTTGATTGTGGCCTTTGACTTTTTATTTTAAAGCTGCGCAACGAAATCAAAAAACAACTTGTTATCGATGTTGTTTGTCATTGTGCCATATTTATGCTTGGGATTGGGTCCTGCTTGTGTTTCAGTTGCCTTGCCTTGTCCTTCTTCTTTTCCCTTTTAACCATTCCGATTTTGGCTCTGGCCCAATTTTTGTCGCTTGTCAACGTTTCGCGTGATTGAATTTTCGGGTTAAATTAATTAAGCGTGTGCGTTTTTATTGTTGATTGAATGCCATTGGCAAACGTGATAGGTGGGCGTGGCTGTCAGCCAAAAACGCCCATCGAGTGAAAATCAGTAAAATGTGTTTAGATTTAGATTTTTGTAGAGAGAGTTTAACTTTGTCAAGCGAACAGCGGAGACCTTAAAGCGAAATGAAAATTTTAATTTTGGCTTCTTTCAGCAACCGCAAAATGAAAAGTGCATAACAACAACAACATAAGCCAAAAGCCAAAGTCAACGCCAGCATCATCAACTGCAATGGCGATGGCAGAGTCTGTTTTTATATTTTATATTTTGACTGCAATAGCAGGCTGCAGCAGCTCCAGCAACCAAAAGTTTGGCATAAAATTTCACTAATTTTATAATGTGGCAGGCAGACATTTATTTCGACGCTAATTACAAACATTTAAACTTTTAATTAGTTTTCAAACAAGCAACAACAGCAACGAAGTCTAACACAACACAACAGCCAAACATTGGCCAATGCGCGAGGAAAATTCAACTCAAGTTGTGTTGCGTATGCAAATTTTAAATTTATATCAACAAATAAAAAAATAGACAAAAGAGTAATCTCCTCACTACTCATTTATGGCACACCAATAAAAATCAACATGAAAATGCTATAAAAAATGAGAGCGAGCGCGCTCTAAAGAGAATGGAAACTAAAATGCAAATTGCCTGCAAGGAAATTGCTCATAAGTATGGCAAAATAAAAGAAAATCAAATCAAAATGTGAGACAAGACACACTTCGGGCAATGCTCAGGGAATCCAGAAATACAAAAAGTTAATTTGCTTTAAATGGGAACAATTTGTTTGCAGATGACATACGTAAAACTCGTCAGAGAATGATTCTTTGTTTATCATATCTAAAAACAGATAACAGATTGTTCCACCAATTTAGCTTCATTTGGAAACGATTCAAAGCCAAATGCAGAAATGTTATTTTTGAACACGAATGCTTTTAGTTGAGAGTCAATTAACCATAAAATTAACTCTACACTCATTTCAAAAACTTTCCATAAACAATATTAAATATTTAATAACTACTTAGTATATAAAACGTTTTGATATGCACGCGTGCCTAAGATAGACTAGGCACTTTTTTTGTGGCCCAAGGTAACTATATAATTGATTAATTACATTAGAAATAAACGTATCAAGTAGTTTATATTCGTTTTAGCTGATCTTATCAAAATATTATTATAGAAATGTTGTCATGGACTTTTAAATGGCCAATTGTCTATAAAGTGGCCACGCATCACTGGCAATTGCCTAGAAACGATTTACACTTTGAGCCCAACAGATCTCTTTGCGGAATGACGTTTTTGTTTAAAGTTGTGATGCTTTGGCTTATATTTTTTGGCTATGAAATTGTCGAGGTATCTAAAAATGAATTAACGTGTCTTCATTTTTTCTAAAACGAATTTTATTTACAGATCGAAGGCCGTTTCGAGTTCACTAATCTCAAATGTATTTCGTTGGACAAGAGTTTTGTCGAGTTTGAATACTGCTACATCAAAGCAGTGAATCGCAGCTATAAATACATTTCGGTGCGGGGAAATGTATTCGATTTACCTGTATATGAGGCAGTGGTAAGTTTTAATCTAAACCAACTTAAGAGTAATTAATTTACAGGTTCTTTTTTAGACAAACTTTGATCTTTTAAAAAGAAATAATGGCTACTTGCCGTTTCTATATAACATCACCGGACCCGTTTGTCCATTCTTTGAGAACAAGAAACGTTATCCCGTAGCCTCATTTATAACGGGCTTGTTTCTGCAGCACAGCAATTTTAATCACAAATGTCCCTATAATGTGAGTAGAAAGAAATGAAAATAATGATTATTTTAATAGTTTTCTTACTTGCTTATAGCATGATTTTATATTGGAGAAACTTGACATTGAATTTTTAAATAATAAATTCACAAAATATTTGCCATTTCCGGAAGGTGATTATTCCATAAATGCCAACTTTCTGGTGAAGGGAATAAATCGTGCGAATGTTCAAGTGTTTTTTACCATATCATATTGAATAGATTGATTGAATTGTTAATAAATCATTTTAAATTATAAGCATTAGAGATCGATAATGGATTTGGCTTACCACTCACTTAGAAGTTACTTAACATTGACTACAGTCGATTGATTAATGCTATCTTCTACTTTCATGTAGAATGTATCTTATATAATGGCTTATCATTTTGAATGCATGCCATGAATAGTTATTTGTAAATACACTCATACACAATACATGAGAATGCATATGAATAATTAATGTGAATATTTGGTCGCACCACCTGACCACAGATTGCCTGAGCCACACACACACACACACACACACTCAAACCCTCAGCCACAGACAAGTCATAAAAGTATTAATGCCATTTTAAGTACTTCCGAAAACGAAAACTAAACACACTTACACACACACAGACCCACCTACACCCACACACACACACACACACATACGGGGGAAAAATGCAAAAGCTTACTAATTCCAACTGCAGCATAAATTAAAGCGCTCATGAATAATAATTCAAGACAGTCAGTCGTTGGCATAGAGAGAAATTGGTTTAACCGGTGTGGGTGGGTGGCGTGAAGGGGGGGGGGGGGGGGTAAAATTGGCCAAACAGAAATGGCCACAACAGTGGCAAAAAGCAAAAGCCACTTGACTAGATTCCCTCGTAACATTAGGGGTGTTCTTCCCAACGAGTTCACCGTTTCAAAAATGGTCTGCTTAAGTTTGCCCTAAAAAGTATGCTATAGAATTTGTTTGGCAGAACCATGGCTAAAATATAAGCAACGGTCGCTTGTGCCTGTTTGTGTCGCAAAAAGCCAACTAAATTTTATAGCCGTTGTCATTATTTCATGTGCAGTGGCACGCCCACATTGACTCAGACTCCCATATGGCCACCACAAAGACACACACAGACACCAACACGTTGATCATACGCAGTGTTGTGCTTAAAAATTTCAAATGCATGGCACTTTAGTGCAGAAGGCAATGTCGACAGCAGCTCTCCTGCTCACTCAGACAGACAAACACACACACACACACACACACACACATGGACGCGCGAGGACAATTTTTCGTGTCTCAGCAATGTTGTTTATGTTTTTGTTGTTGGTGTTGGTGTTGCCGTTGCCGTTGCTGGTTTCTGTGTGTGTGATTTTCATTTTCATATTTATTTATATGTTTTTACGCTGGCTAAGCTACGAGTACAAGTGCACACTTGTCTGCATCCAAAATGTCATAGAGATGGAGAGAGAGAGCTGGGAAAGGTCTCGGCTTTTAATGCTTCGCTTGGCATTGCTTTTGCCCCAGCCCCCCTCTTTGGCCTCCTGTTACCCCTTATGCTGATCATGTGTGCATTAATTTGAATTTGGTGTCTGGTTTCGCTTTTCAGTTTCAGCTCTTTTTTTTTATTTCTCTTCAGTGTTTGGCTAATGCTTTTTGGGCTAGCCAATTTAATGGCATAATATTAGTTCTGTCTGCAGCTGGGCCAAGGCATAATGCGAAATGCAAATAAGTGTGCAAGTGTGTAGAGAGAGAGAGAGAGAGAGGGGAAAAGAAAAAAATTTGTCAGACATTTTAAGTGTTTTGTAATGGTAGTAAAATAATTGAATTAGTTCAATACTTTTACCAACTTCGCTCGCAGGAGAGAACATACTAGAAAAGCACATATAATTGGGCATTTATTATTAGCTCCTTTTAAAGGTATACTGTAAATATTCTTTCCTTAGATGCCCCTTCAAAAGCTACTATAAATATCCTTAAATTGCCTTTAAAACTTGTTATACTCTGTGCTTTCCATTCTGATTAGTTTCCAATTATTTTTCGGTAGGAACTTAATAAAGCGTTTCCTTATAAAGCGAGCATTAATTGGTATTGATCCAAGTGTTAAGATTATCCACATATGTACGTATAGGAACTTTAAGTTATATCCAATAATTTCATGCATTTTTCTTAACTTTATGGTTTAAATTATTTCTCTGACTTTAAAATTTCCAGCTGCGCTGGCAACAATAAAGAGTGGGTAAGAAAAATGAGGAAAAATGTGAAATAAAAACGCATGAAACAATTGCGGTGACGCATTGCCGTAGTTTTCTGTATGTTCGCCCCCGCCTCTCTCCCTCACTCTCACCCTCTCCCTCTCTCTCTCTCTCTCTCTCTCGCTCTACGCATTGCCGTAGTTTTCTGTATGTTCGCCCCCGCCTCTCTCCCTCACTCTCACCCTCTCCCTCTCTCTCTCTCTCTCTCTCTCGCTCTTAGCTTGCGGCATTAACTTCTGCTTCGATAAATAAACAAGTTGAGCTACTTAAGATTTAAATTGTTGTTGCAGTTGTTGTTTTGTTCTTGTTGTTGGACGAGCGTCGAGTTGTAAGTGTGTGTGGGAAAAAATTTATAGTGGGTGTACTTTTCGTTTACCCCACCACTCCGCTCCGCTCCGCTCTGCTCTCTCTTGCTCCCTGATCTACCCCTTAAGTTACCTAGTTCGTTACAAAAATTCATATTACGTATACGCTACGTATGCGCATTTCAAGCATGAAACTCTCTTCTGCACCATGCACAACGTTGACGTTGACGATGACGTTGACGTTGATGACGCTGCTGCTGCTGCTGCTGCTGCTGCTGCTGCTGCTGCTGCTGCTCTGTTCTGCCCTGCGTGTGCGTTGGCATAATAATAAACATATATAAATGTTTATGTTAAATTAAATTGAATGCAAAAAGGCGGAAATGTTAAAAAATGTTGTGAATGTTTTGCGCCTTGTTAGCTACGAAGAAAATGTGCATGAAAAAAAAAAAAAAATAAATAAAAATAAAAATAAAAAATACAAAATACAATACGCTTCAGTTGCTTTAGCGCCCATTGGCGACAATTTAAGACGGCAAACCGGTTGGCATGGCCCCCGCTTAGGAATACGTATAACCACTGTATACACCTCCGTCTCTCCCCCGCCTCTCAACCATTGTGGGGGAACACCCATTTGGCGGTTGTCAGGCAAAGTGCAGCCATAAATACGTTAACGTTCGATATTTTTTGGTACGGATGCCAGCTGCAACTATAGAACACAAACCAGGCTAAGTGGCTGCACTTTTAGAGTTGCCTATCCTCCCCTCCACCATGACTATCCACCCAATTTTTGCAGCAGTTCTTTCAATCTCTGTAGCACTATCGTTTTTATGCCACGCCCCCATTTTGACATGCCACTAAGCAAGGGCACTTTATGCCAGGCACCCATACACACTTTGTGTGAGAGAATACACTCATGTGTGTGTGTGTGTGTGTGTGTGTGTGTGTGTGTGTGTGTGCACGTGTGTCTGTGGATGTGTGTGTGTGTGAAGCAGTAAAAAATTTTATAAATTGAAATCACTTAAGTAACTTGATGATGCCTGGCAACTCTAGTAAAAACGAGAACTTGTTGTTGTCTTGCCTTATCCCTTCCCCCCCCTCTCTGTGCTTCGCCTTATCCTCTCATTCACTCGATGTTTAACTATATGGTTAAGCAAAATGTGCATTAAATTTAAATTTAATGCAATTTACTGCCGCTAGGTGCTGAAACTTCAAAGTAAAACTTTTCTACTTACATAAATCGTTACCAATTTATGTGTACCAACCTACAAACAATTTGAAACCAGAACTTTATATAAAATTCTTTTTACTATTTTTGTGCTTTAATTTTTAATATTTTAATGAAACATTTGAAATGCTTGCCAAAGTGTAAATTAGTTTTTTACTTTCATAAGTTAGAAATCATATTTTAGTTCAAATAGTTCGATTTGGTTAGGATAATAATCGACATTGCCAGAGATATTGTTGAAATATTCGAAAATATATAATCCTAACCCTTGGTCCACTTGAATGGCATTGAAACGTTGCTCCATGCCTTTATAATAAATCATTCAAGTGTTAAAATGTATGTACAATTTATATGAAATTGATTGGCATACACATAAAGAGAGGGAGGGAGAGGAGAAGTAGAAGAGGTAGAGAAAAATTATATAGAACTCGATGGCCTAAAGGGTTTGGCGCCTTTATTATTGTTGTTAATGTTTCTGGCCTTGACGAGCGGTAAACTGTTTCTTTTTTTTTTTCGTTCCTATTGATTTGCTGCGGAAATGAGGCAAATAGCGCAACAAATTTAAGCCAGTCACAAAAGATTTACAAAAATACGCACACACACACGCACACAGCGTTGCACACAAACAAATACCTTTTTCGGTTAGAGTTTATTTATGACAATAGGCAGGACGAGCAGCAGCAAAAAGAACCGACAACAGGATGTTTTATATATTATTTCTGGCAAAGCGAAAGGCAAATACAAACACACACGCACACACACACACATCAAAAACATTCGCATCCGCCTCTGTGCATGTGTGTTTTTGTGTATGTACTTTGTTGTTGTTATAATATTTTGCATATATTGAATATATTTATTTACTGACTAACTGATGAATCGATTGGGTATACACATTCAAAGCAAAGTATGTCATCAATCTGAATACAAAGTTCTCCATTCAATTTGCATGGTATTTCAAATTTTTATTTGTGAGTGCATATTGCACCCTGTATATGTACATATGTAGATGCAACTATGCACCCTTTATGGAAATGGGCATAGGGCTTGGAACTTTTGCTAAACTAAAATCAACATTGGTCCGACTAGGCCATAAAAAATGGTAACCAATTGAGTTAGGGCTTCTTGTTAAACGGACATATTAGCCCAATATTTTTTCAAGTCCTTATTGTAATAGCTTTAGAGTGGTTTATAAAGGATTATGAGGTCATTATTATGTTATTTGCTATGCTCCATTTGTTCATACTTTTGACGACCTTTTTGGTTCAACCTTAGATCTTGATCCCTTATTAGATGCGGGAAACAATATTGAAAGCTGTCGATTAAAAAAATGTATATTTTTGAAAGGTATTAAAGCTCTGACACTGTCAAAACTTAAACTTGATATTTCGGCTTGCTTCATGAAAATAATGAATCAATTAACTCGTTGAAGCTTTCTTTTTCAACTTTTATTACAGGTCATCAAATGGGTCTTACTCTCAATTCCGAATAAATAACTCTTCATTTACTATTATCCTTTGCTTTCCCATTGTGCCACTTGCGAGAGTGAAATTTAATTGTGCTGCTCATTAATGGCGCTTCGTCTACAGCTCAGCCGAGAGCGAAGCCGCCGGAAATATGTGATTTCCGGTAATAAATACATATTTGTGTCGCACACATACGTATACACTGACAGATACAGATATAAATATATATATATGTATGTATATGCGTATAGCAGCCAGTAGAAATCCTTACAGATAATGTTTCATTTTCGTTTTCGTTTCGTTTCGTTTTCTTGCATGAAAGGGAAAATATTTCCCACGCAAATTTATGAGTTTCAATTTAAATTTATAACTTGATTATCACTTTTTTTCGGTTTTGGTCTGGGTAAGGGTTTTCCCTTTACGAGAGCAAACAATCATTTGAGCATAAGACCATAAATCTATGTGCCAATAAGATGGGGATTTCCAAAGCGAAAAGAACACATATAAAAATCGAGCAAGGGGCAAAATACGGGCCGGACATGAGCCAGCAAAATGCGTATACGGCTTGTTTCTCCCCCCTCTCTCATACTCGAAAGGCTGGTAAAATATTGAGAAATATTTTGCTGGCAAATTCATTTCATCATTTCAAGGATTCGGCTAGCTTAAGAAGTTGATTTTGATTAAGGCAATGCATATACAAAGCCATTTTGCCTTTATAAGAAAGCCAAGCCAATCAAAGCCAGAAAACAATAAACAACCATGACAATAAATAAATAAATAAATAAGCGAAAAATGTGTGCAAAGGACTGGGGACCTGAAAGGATAATGATGAGCTTGTTTTCCTCTTCTTGCTCCAGCTGTTTCGCTTTGCAAATGACAATATGGTAAGGATTGAGGACATGCTACGGACATAAGGAGTACAGTTGTGTGGGGTAGCAAAATTGATTGAGTGGCGGCATTAAATTTAAACCACACTTCCCTCACCCCTCTGCCAGATGTTAGTCATTCAACTTGCTTTCAATTTAACGGCTACTTAAGTCCATTATTTTAGTTTCAGCTGACACGAAATCATTTTAAGCTTTTAGCCTTTAGTTAGTGCGCTAGAAATAGAAAAGATCCCCAGAGTAGAGGTGGAGAACTATCGATAGTCCAAACAATCGATAGTCCCAATAACATTAAAAAAGTTGCTTGCTCGATACCAGAATAAAAAATAATACTTTTATATGACAATAGGAAATCGAAATGGGAAATTGTTTAAAATTGTTTTCTCATTGCATTTACAACTGGTTTTTGGTCTGATATTAAAGCAAGCAACATTTTAAATGCTATTGGGACTATCGATAG
Source organism: Drosophila nebulosa (assembly GCA_024703675.1). NCBI lineage: Eukaryota > Metazoa > Arthropoda > Insecta > Diptera > Drosophilidae > Drosophila > Drosophila nebulosa. Next base: position 2,014,859 of record CM045724.1, on the reverse strand, counting down.
TTATCCATCTCTACCTCAGAGGACTATTCTAAATTCCAAGGCTTGATTTAATTACCATATGCGTCTCTAAATGAAAACTTTATGGTTTACTTAATATATTTTTTGTAATGATTAAAGCTAAATAATTTAAGGTACTCTTTCTTTTGGATGTTTTTATTGTTTAAGTTTCTTAACAAAGTCTAATTGCAGCAAAAGCTTTGAAAGAAATCGCTCTTCAATGGACTAAAATAGCTGTTAAGCAGGAAAACTTAAGAGAGCAAATAGTTAATTTTGGCCACTACTGAAGAAACCCCTTCTAGAAAGGAAATCTAAATAGAAACTACTTAAGCAATCCAAAGAATAATTAGAAATAAACATATATGTATTTTTGAGTAATATTGACATATCATTTGTCCATTGATGAACATTTTCAAATCATTCTCATTGGCTAGAGCTGCTGCTGTTAACCTACTTCAATTTAACGCTTATTTTAATCCATCATTTCAAATTATTATCTTCGCCGACGTTTTGGAAAAGTTTTTTTCCCATTGGCAAGTCTGGGCGCTCACTTGGCTACGCATCAAATGGCCTTCAATGGGCATTAAAAAATGAAATGATGGCAAGGTGATTTTGAGAAGAAGCGGGGTAAACTCTGACTTGGGTAGATAGTTAGCAAGGGGAGACCATTAAGAGTGGTGGCCCACAGGAAAACTGCTGACATTACGTGAATGTGGATGTGGATGTGGATGCGGATGATGTCGGCTACTTGGGAGGCCAGCGAATTAAAAAGTTGCCTTGATAATCCTTTCGCAAAATAGACGGGATTAAGTAAAATGCTGAGCCGGAAATTTATGCAGCCAGGTGTTCGTTGATGGTGGCCATCATCGCAGGCAGGCGGCAGCAGCCAACGGCAGTTCGGTGTAAGAGCACTTAAAATGTGCCACAGTGTTGCAATAATTACCGTTAAATGGTCGCAGTTTAAAACACTTAAGAGAGAGAGCGAACAGAAAGCAGAGAGAGAGAGCCAAGAGAGACCCATAGAAAGAAGAAAAGCAAAAAAAAAAAAAAAACAGTCGCAGCAGGCCGTCTCTTATTATCCTTGCAGCATCATCATCATCATCATCATCATCATTATTATCATTGCGGGACTGTGGCGCATTTGGGGTTGGGGGGGTTGTCCCTGTTGTCCTGTCCATGTCCTTGCTGATTGCGGTGATTTGTAATTTTAAGCAGCGTATGATTAACTTTTGCGCGTGAACCGAGCTCGCAAAGTGAACAAACTTTGCTCAATTGTTTGTTTGAGTAATGTCTGACTTCAAACTGAAACACGATTAAGAGATGACAATTAGTTCAAACACTTTAAGGGCCACACAAAACTGAAGCCAGACAATAGCCGAACAAATGGGGCAGACAAAAACTCTTATCATAACAATTTGTTCCCTTTTTTTGCATTTTGAATTGTGGATGGGTAGTTGAGGAGCTGGGGAATAGGGTGACATTTAGTTTTCCAGACACGTTCGAGCAGCGTAAACAACAAACAAGAGACAAGGACGACATATCATCAGAAAGGACACACACAGAAAAATAAGCAAAATGTTGCTGTTTGTTTTGTTTTTTTTACTAGTTTTAGCACGCATCTTTTTAATGCAATTAGTTGGCTGGACTCAACTCTCTCTTTGTCCTCACTGAAGTTTATCCAGTTTGCCTGCTATGAAGACCCTCAAACGATATAGACCATAGTGCAGAATCGAGCAGGCAATTATGAGTAAGCTGACTAGCAGCATTGTTCCCAAAGACTGATGGGGTAACTCGTGATTCAACCATTCATATATATAGGTGCGGCCACGCCTTAAACAAAAGTTATCATCTGCTTTCAATCGGTGGTCACAACAAGTTGAATACTTACACATCCAAGCCGCCTAAAATGTAATAGACCACGGTAAAAGCACCATAGGCCAGGGCCAAAACCAAAGGATAAATAAAATGCAGAATACGTGTGGGCTGAGCCACCAGCATGTGGTCCATTGTGAAGAGTAAAGCCGGCATCGCATGGGTCCATAAATTGTAGACAGTTGAAACTTTGGCACGATCATCCTCGCTGCCCTGATTGAAGTGTATGCAGCTCCAGTAGATTGAGGAAATTACATAGGCCAGTATAAGATTACTCCAATAGCAAGCCCAATAGCATTTGATAATGCAAACACGCTGAACTAAATTATGAAATACAATGAGAGAACAAATGGCTAAGAGACAACTCTTACCCATGCCGTCGGGATTCCTGTTGTATATGGTTATGCATATGGCTCCAAATAGGCTGGTAATGCCACACAATAGAAAACCCCAATTCGTCAGATAGATGAACCAACGTCCTTCATGGAAATAGAAAAAAATGCAAGTGGCCACACCCACATTGAAAAATATGGCCAAAAGCCAGCGATAGATGAGAAAGCCACAGGAGGTGGGCTCCTTTTGCCACTAAAACGGTAAAGAGAACTAAGTGTTAGCAGGCTCTCCCTCTCACGCTCTCATCTACCCACTTGTGATCTATGGAAATCCTCGTAGGCATGATGATGCAGTTGAAAATGACGCTGATGAAACTCGTGCTTTAATTTTAAAGGTTTCTGTCGAGGCTCCTGCGAGTCATTCGTCTCCGTATTCATTGATGATTTATTTAATTTTAACGCCAAAAATATCAACTTAAAAATAAGTTATCATGGCATACTTAGAAGTATTTCAAATGATAAGCTTAAATTCTTAGAGTGGTGCTGGGGCTACCTGCTTCTACTTTTTCTTATCATCATCTGGCTTGCCAGGCATAATTAACAGTGTTGCAATTGCTGTGAGTGTGACTGTAAATGTTGTGCAAGTGTGTGTGTGCGTGTGTGTGTGTGCTGTGGATCCCTCAGCCATCATAAGACTGGATAAGCCTGAGTTCGTTCTGCGGCAAATTACGACATGTGCCTGACATCATTTTTTTTTGTGTCCCTTTTTGTCCCTTGCCAAAACCGAGACGCCAATATGTATGTGTGTGTATACGTAGAGGAGCGGTGCGGGGGCTTACCAGGAGTATGCGTCGTTTTGAGCCAAGCAGACACTTTTAATTGAGAGACACTTGGCTGAGTTGTAGCGCGCAATTAAAATGCCATTACATGTAAAAACAAAGCTTGCTCACACAGCACAGTGCTTCCAGTTTGGCCATTTTGAAGAAGTCTTAATGTTCTCCATGCTTTTCGCATAGCATCAACTCAGTGTGCAGCAGCAACTCAGTAAATTCTGAAGCAAGGATTTGAGTGCCTCGTCAGAGTGAGCAGGTGTGCAGCTGAAATGGCATCTTTGGGTTCAACTCGCAGCGTTTTCTCCTTCCACTTTCTCCGCCTGTTGGCCGTGTTACCTCAAAAGACTCGTGGCGGTTATTTTTTGCATTCATTTTTGGTTGCACAAATCACGCATTTTTACATTACATTTACATTGGAGCAACGCCCACACCAACGCCCACGCCCATCCATTCACAGGCATTTCGAATGCAAATTTAGTGTAAAAAGTTCGATACGAACTTTGGCAATCTTGCCAACATAAAACCACCTTGACTTTCAGCATTTTGGCCCATTTTCCTGGGCTTAGTTTATTTTCCTTTACTTTTCTATTCTCTTTTCCTGTATTGCTATGTTTTTTGGTTTTTTTTTTTTTTGTTTTCGGCTGGCATTCCAATTGATTTGCTGATTTGCGCATCAATCAAAGACCATTTTTCGGTTGTAAGTTTTTGCCTTTCATGTGGTTTGGCATTCGACATGGGGATTTTTTTTGTTTTTGGGTTTATGTTTAGTTGTCTATCGATTTGCTTATTGAATATCAATCCCATATATTTGAGGTGTGTGTGTGTGCTATTGTTGTTGTTATTTCTTGATTTGTAAAGGGGAAATAAAAGCAAATATCAAAGCGCTGTCAATTATAGAGGAATCAGTCTAATGATTGAACCTGAAATCAAACAAAATTATTTACCAAAAGCCAAGAAAAAAAAGGGCTTTTAGGGGGGGGCTTATATCGGATGAATGTTGCTTAGCTTAATCCTTTGTTTTTCTTTTCGTTTCACAGGAAAACAATAAAAAGCAATCAACCGAAACTGAACCAACCAGCAGTATTTCCTTCTCATTAGAGACGTTCAGGAAATGAATACCTTCAATTGAAATAGAAGCAAGCGTTCTTTCTGCATTTCTTTAGATGTCCATGGAAGATCTTAATTTGTCTGTGCACTATTGCCAAGGCTAATCGTATTGGGCTTCTAAAAACTACTTAAGAAGCTTTCCTATTTCTCTTTTATGGCAAGCCCACGTATATATTTTTTGATCTATATTGCACTTTCTGAGTTCACAAAGTTTGAATTAAAAAAATGTAGCACAACTTATTTGCCATTTTACACTAATTTTGCCCTGTGACATAGATGTTTGTGTCTCGGTTTGTAGCCAATAATGATTGGTGAGGTGACCCACATCTAGAGACTGGGATAGAAAATTTCAGCCTACTCCACCTGACTACCCACCACTCTAATCATGGGTAGCCAACTCGTTGGCAATTTGCCAAACAAAAAAATACAACAACAAAAACATGGAAAAGTGCGTGCCTTGTTAAGGGTTAAGTGTTTGTGAATGTGAGCCACCATGAGGGCCATTTTGAATGTTATCGCAATTTACCACAGAGCCATGCCAACCGTCCTGTCTCTAACTTGCTCTACCTCTTTTCCCCTCGTACATCTAGATGGGTGTGTTTTTTAAAGTCAAACGAGACACTGCTTCACATGTCATTATCTTAATTTAAGGCAGACCCACCTTCAGCTCCAAACCTCCCCCCGGCTCGCTGACTCACTGATAGAGCTTCTTTCAAGTCCCATATCTCTTACTTGAATACACAATTATGTGGCACGGTGTGTAGCCACGCTTCTGCTCTAAGGATAAAGACGAAAGGGGGGGGGCGACACTCTCTGTTGGGTGTTGGGGGTAAAAATTAAATTTCTCATGCTTAGAGACACGATGTTGCTGCTGCTGCTGCTGCTGCTGCTCATCATTATACAGTCAGAAGGTGGCTCGTTACTATGCGGCTATATCACGACTTGAGATTTGTCGAGAGTCCTTCTACACTTTAAAGATGGTTCATCTAACTAAACGAGAAAGTATTCTTGCTTATAATAATAACAGAGAATGAGGTCGAAAACCCAACAAGTATTAAATATAGCGAACCTAACCAATTTGCTTTACATAGTTCAGCGCTTTCGCATTTATATCGAACAAGTTGAATTCCAAATAGAGACAGAAATGCCTACTGAGAAATATAAGCAGAGAAAACAGAGTACTTTTGGGTATATTGAAATAAGTTTAACTTTATAATGAAGGAAGAAAGTCCTAAGGATTTGGAATCACAGACATAAAAATATTACATATTTTTTAGTTTGCAATTTAAAACTTCTTCTTCTTCAATATTTTAGAGTCTTCTTCTAGTTAACTTGAAGAGTATTTTAACGTCGGTCTTTCAAACAGTTAACTGTTTGTTTTTCTTGACTTGTTGTTGCCTTTGTTGTTGTTGTTTCGTCATGTTATTAGACCCGTGGGAGTTTCACATGCAATTTGCAATCTTCATGCCACTCCTCCATCGACCCGGCCCCTTCTCATCGTCATCATTATTATCATCAGTTTTTCTATATACATATATTTCAAATGAAAACATAAATACATGAACACATATATGAGATACTAGCGTGTGTGTGTGTGTGTGGCATAATGAGGCCTGTGTGTCTTGCCTCTTGTGAGTTTTGGTTCCATAAAATAGTATCAACATTTTATTGCATTTGAAATTTGAAAAGCACTCATGCATGTCTATGTACATACACACACACACACACGCGCACACATACAACTGCAAAGTTGATAGAAGAAATCAGACTGTCACACAGGTGATATATACTTAGGTATATTACTCACCTTGACTGACATTAGTGCCATCTGTCCAATTTGTGCTAGCAAATTCGATCAATATTTAAATACATGCTTATTAACATAGTAAGACAAATTATTTATTTTCCTTTCTTAGTCATATATTTTATTTACATTTGTGACTTTTGAACTAAAAGATATACCAATCGTATTGCACAAAAACATCTACCAGAAAATGAAATGAAGGCTAAGTAAGTTTTTTTTCAGGTTTTTAGTGGGTATCGAGAGTAAACTTATTTAACGTCATTTTAGGTTCCTTAAAAACTCTTTAAAAACTTCAAAAAAGGATACAACAGTAGCTTTTGAAGTATTCAGTCATTATGCCAACATTGCGGCTAATTTGCCAAAATATTTTGTGTCGCGACTGGAATCAAATCAGTTAAGTAAAATCTATTGAAGGTGTTTCTCATACCTGAAATATACTGCCAAAATTTGGCGTATTTTGAAAATAAAATTTTTTGTTATAAACTAAAGCAGTATCATGAAGTTTTTCATTTGTTTAAAACATAACTATTAAATAATCTTTCATTTAACAAACAAAAATGAATCGCTAGCTTTATTAGTTGGGGAGCAGTGTGTTATGGAAAACATACGTTGGAGGTGTCCTATTTAAGTGATGAGGAGTGTAGATTGTGCGTTAAAGCACCCAGTAAATTCGAAGTGAATTAATGCGTATCATCTTTATTGATTAATAGATTCTTAATTATATCTGTAAGCAATAACTTGTTGACATACTTTTCCTTCTTCTTGGCGCATGCATTTTTTTCTAGATTTTTTTTTGTTTTCACAATAGAAAATCTCAAAAAACATCTTCAAGAAAGACCGTATACAAAAGTATTAAATTATAACATTTTTTTAACGTATGTTTAACATATTTATAACCCACCAGCAGCTTAAACTTTGAATCAATTTGAACAACATTTTTAAGGTTTAATTATCGTTGTCAAGAAGAAGAATTATACTTAAATTCTCTATTTATTGTTTTGGAGTATTGATTATTATAGACCATTGTATTGTGGCAGTATATATTTGGTCCTACTCTTCTTTGTCAATAAGTTTCAAATGAGATCTCTGATCGGACAAACGGTATGCTGTTCCACTCACAAAAAGAAAAGATGAATGAGCGAATAATAAATATTGAAAGAGTCTCAGTTTGAACGAAAGGCAAAAGCAAGTCAAACGTTTCACTCGCCATAGCAGGCAGGGATCCAACTCACCGTCTTTTTTGAAGACACTTAAACTACGTACTTTTAAAAAATATATTGCAAAATACCCTAAAAACTAAAATTTTTGGGTAATATCAATATGTTATGAATTAAATAAAAAAGATGATATGAAATATAAATCAGGTTGAGAGCATTAAATTCCATTTTCGATATGTTTGCGAATGCCGTTCAATGGGTTAGCAGCGCCAAATTGCAAAAAGATTGGCATCGCGTTTATTTTCAGAAATTAATTTAATTAAGACAAATAACAGAAACAAACTAAGGATTTAAAAGGATTGCTTCACACCTAAAATATTCTAATCAAAATATGCATAAATTTTTGTAAAACATGTATATAAATTAATATGTATAATTTGAACAATGTAATTTGCCTTTAGAACGACAAATCATATTAATAACAACAAAGTACAATACAGTTAATTTAAAAATTTAATGGATTGTTCATTTTTTTTAAATTGTTTTTAAGCTTAGATCTACGTATTGGCTACGTTATTCTCAAATTTTGACTTGGGACAAAGTGTTTCGGCAGTTTGTGTCCATATGAGCTGAATGCTTGCCGAGTCCTTACACAACATTTTTCAGAGAGTTTAGTTTGCCACAGCATTTCGACTCGAGTGTGTCTATTTATGTCGCTTTGCTGAGAAATTACACATTAAAAAAATTATCTTTGCTTTGTTTTCTCTAGCTTTCTCTTGCATTTGATCGCCAGCTGCACTCGTTGTGTTCGTTGCGGAGAAATATTTTCACTTTTCATTTTGCGCAGTGTGAAGCAAACTGACATTGACATAGTAGATTATGACTACAAATCATTTTTAAGAATTTTGATTTTCATTTGGGGCTCTGTAATTTTTGATAAAGGCGGACGCAAAGATATCAATTATTCAAAACGAAGAATTATTATTATTATATACGAAAAATTTATCTAATTTCTGCGATCATTAAAAAACATTTTCTAATTTAAGGAAATGAAGAAGAAGTTTCTTCACGAACTTGAGTTGAATATAATACGATTTGTACAATGTGAAAATGTAAATTCAATTATTGCCACAGAAGCCGCAAAAAGCGATTGCAACTTGACAATGTCAGAAAAGAGTTCTTCTTCTATATGGCGAGTGTGAAATCACTGCAAGCTGGAAAGCTCAATGCATATTGAAACTGTGCATAAATGCAAATGAATGGGTGGAAGAAGGCCGAAAAGTGGGTGAGGTGGGTGGACAACAAAGCTGTCTGCTTTAAAAACACACACACACACACACACACACACACACATGCACACAATCAATTATGCAATATGGAAAGTCAAGCCATGTTCGTGAAACGAAAAATTGAAAGGCATTTGCGGCAATATCTCAATAAGGAGTCCGTAGAGGGAGCAGAAGGCAAAGCATAGGCATTGCAACCGGACCCGGAGGCTACCTCCGATGTCTGCATTGCGACTGAAAGTCACACAGCAACAACTATTTTCGTTCATTTTTGGCCCATTTTTTGTTTCGTATTGACAAAGAGAGAAGGACTAAATAAAGCGACGATTGTTGATTTTCATTGAATATTTTTGTTGGGCCCAGGACATCGTCATCATCATCGACATCGACATCGACATCATCAGAAGAAGTGGCAGTGGCAGTGGCACCATCAGAAGATGGAGCCAGAGGCAGAAGGAAGAGGCAAAACAGAAGCCGGTGCCGAGTACTGAGCGTGTCAAAAGTTTATGCCAAAGGCTACAAAACTGTTTTATTTTTTTTTTTGCATTGGCCAACATTTTGCTGACCTCAATATTTGTTCAACTTTTCAGCAACAATTTCGTTATGCGATTTTACTTTTACCCCCCTCCCCGTCTCCCCACGACGGCCACCTGTCATAAATGTCTGCAGTTTTGGCAGTTTTATGCAGTGAAAGTGATTTTTGGCTCTCTCTCTCTCTCTCTTTGGCACAGTTCACTGAGCTTATTGGTTTGATTTTCGTAAAAAGGAAGTTTTTGTGGCAATCAGGAAACCAGTGTTGGTAAATCGAATTCAAAGCTCACAAGGATGACGCATATATTGAATATTAAGAGAGAAAAGAATTCAATTTTTCAGTCAATGGCAAGTTCAGGTGGAATTTACTCTACTTACCCAAGTTTTGTCCAAAAGCCGACAGATTAACACAAATTGGCAGACAGGACCTAGGCCAAAGATCACTAAAAGTTCCAGGCATTGGTTCAGACCATTCAACAAAAGCAATTGACCAATGGACGAAGTGAAACATATTAGCATAAGAAGATTTGTAAAGCAGACCAGGGAACTAATGAACATCAATTTGCAGCTCTGAGTACAATAAAATGAAGCCACTAAAATTCTCAACTAGTTGGGGCAGATTTAACTCACCGACACCAGCACGGCCAAATTGAAAGGCAGCATAAGAGCCAAGTTATGACGGAAAAGAGACTCAAAGAACTGCCAACTTGAAGTTTTAAGCACAATATTCCAAGTTCTATGTGCACCTGGCAAGGCGGGCGGCTCATAGACCAAAGGCACATAATAGAAAGTATTCACTGGGCCAGATGAGTCAATGGATGCTAAATAAAAGTTAAAATAAATAAGTAAATCAACCTGAAGTGCGCTCTCTCTCTCTCTCTCTTTCTCTCTCACCCTGAGCCAAATGCTTGAACCTATTGATAATATAATAGAGCAAAAATGTATTATGAATGAAAAGCGAAATGGCATCTCGCCCAACTGGACTGATTGACCACTGGAAAAGGATTGCACTTTAATTGGACTGAAATCAAGATTTTCTTTAGCGATATTACCATTTGCTTGCAAATGCGTTGGATAACTGACATTAGCCCCTTAACCGGCATAATGGATGGACAATTTTTGGGGATAATTATTTAGAGAAAACGAAAATTTAGTTGATTGAAAAGCCAAAGGCAAACAGAGTGTTGAACTGGTAACGATGTCATTGAAATGTTTATATTGTGAAGTCATTTGGCAATTGTTTAAGTTAATCAATGTATCAATTGACAATTTTGTTGCATAAATTTCTAGATTCTAAACAATTTTCATGCTTGGCAGCCAACAATAACTTGCTGGCCAATGGCCAAGTCTTAATTATTATGGACATAATTAAAAGCATCTGGCCGCAGGTTCTTGCTGTGCAAATATTTTACAATTACCAATTATCGGATTGTTGCATTGACCTAAGAACTCTCTCTCTCTCCCTCTCTCTCTCTTTTTCTCTCTCTCGGCAAAATCAAATAGAATAGGCCCAAAAATCATCGATTGCTGCATGCAACAGAGAGAAGGCCAAAATAATTTCATTTAATTTAATTTGCCAACATGTACAAATAATGGAAAACATTTCTCAACATTTAAGTGCCATGGCAAATTGACTGTCAGTCAGGCGATGCGGCCACAAAACACAGCAGTGGCAGCAGGGACAACAACAAGGACATCAGGCAACAGATAACAGCCAACTGCCAGTTGCAATTCCCATTCTCTCTCTCTCTCTCTCTCTCTCTGTTTGTCTCTCTCTTAGCAGAATATTCGCATATTGTGTAAACAATAAACATTGTTAATTAATTTACTTCAACTCGAACGGCGGCTGCATTTTGCTTACTGAGGCGATAAGGATGACTTTAAGCTGCTCTGCACACACACGCACACACCCACAACCACACACACAAACACCGACATAGAGAAAAGGACTAAAGTGCATAAAATAAAACGGAAATTGCAACAGTAGAAAATCTAGCTTAACCTCTCGCTCTCTGGCTTTTAGGTGAGAGATTAATTATAAGACCTAAGGGAAAACTGAAAACTTTCTTTTAGGCAACATAATGGAATATGAAAACCGAATTTTACATTTGCAAATTTTAAGGGGAAGCAGTAGAAGAAAGAGGTTAACAAATGTAACATTTGGTTTAACGTTTAATGGCAAGCAAAATTAACTTCAAAATGATAAATTGTTTAGAGTCGTTTTATGCTCGGTTTAAAAGTCACATTTATTATAAGTGAAATTAAAAGAAAGTATCGATTCAAAGTCTCATTGGTTATTAGTGAAATCAAAAGAAAGTATCAATTTGATTTGGTGGATTTTGTTTATGGAAATTTCTTGTTATGCTTCACTTTTGAATACTTTTTTTAGGTTTATTTATAAAGATTTCACTTTACTAAAAAGCAGACAACCGAATTCTTTAGAAGAAGAAATCATAATTTTATAAGTTTTATTGTTACTTAAGGCGAGCCACATTGGTGTACTCGGAGTTGTGTTAAAAAACTAAAAATAAAAACCAAAGATATGAATTCAAGAGCCTAGCCTTAAGTGTTCTATATGATCACATATGTTGACCTAGCTCTGGACTAGCAGATTGATCCGATGTGTTTGTGTTAACTTATAACAAAAAGCAATATGTAAATAACAATTCTTCGTGCTAATTTCTTAGTCGTAATCTTCGTTATTAGGAACTGTTTCCCAATAGAACATTTGGTTAAATTTCGTTATTTTTTGAGTGATATAGGCAAACATCTTCACTGTCCATATAACTAGACTGTTCACCTATTAAAAGTAAGCCTAGTTTCTGAAATTTTCCAATAATTGCTTTTGCTCAGTTATCTACTTTCTTATAGAGGTGGAGACCTATAGTCCAAATAGTCGATAGGCCCAATAACATTAAACAAGTTGGTTGCTCGATACCAGAATAAAAAATAATAATTTTATATGACAATAGGAAATCGAATTGAGAAATTGTTTTAATTGTTTTCTCAATAATGTTAAAAGTTACAAAAATAAGGAATATTTTAAGAATCTAGTTGAATAGTTGAAATTACAACTGTTTTTTGGTCTGATATTAAAGCAAGCTACGTTTCAAATGCTATTGGGACTATCGACTGTATCTACTATCGATAGTTCGCCACCTCTACTTCCTTGTTTTCCGCGAATCCCAAGTGTTACGACAACCGACCAAGGGACGAAGTCGCAGACACATTGTCGCTAGGAAGAAGACATGAAGCTTAGTAGGATAGAATAGACGTTTTCAGTGAGAGAAAAAGAGAATTCTGAATTGATCAAAGAGTTCATGCAAACCATAGTTAGTAGTACAGCGAGTCAGAAATAAGAGAATGTAGTCTCTAAAAGGTCTACATGGCACATAAACAATAACTTGAGTCAATAGCTCAATAGCTCAGACGAATCACACGAAGAGCATCGAAGCATCGAGGAGCATTTTAAGGATTCATTCTGATACTGAGGAGACTCAAAGATAGGGCCTACAAGTGAGGTAAAAAGAACTTTTAGTTGTGTAAGCATCGTAAAATTTCTTTGTGTTGTTCGAATACCAATTATATAAACTTAAATCCCTGAATAACTTTATAATATATGTAGATACATTCCAGCCATTGAGAAGATAAAAGTTTTGATCGACTTTACGAATATTTCTGATTCGCTTCAAAGTTATTAATAGTTATAATTTTTACAAAAAAAAACTGTTTGCCTTACAACTTGTCTGTGAAATCCTTCAATGAAATCTCTTGTTGAATACATTTTTGGTCCATTTAATAAGTAGAGCTGCTTATAATGCTTTCATGTTGTTGATATCATTGTGAAAAAATGTCTGTGATTAAATATGATGTATGTAATCCTTTCGGCAGTGCCGGCAACTTTTATCCGCTCTGTTTTTTTTTTTTATGCTTTTTTAACTTTAATTAAGCATTAATCATCGCATCAACATTGAAAGTAACAGCAGCAACAGCAACAGGGACGAGTGCATTAATTAACGTCCTGACCGTAAAAGGATTTGTGTTATTAATTGAATGCTTGTCCGTCTCGCACTCTGGGCAATATCTTCTTTTATTCAGCACTTTTCCCGCAACCGTCACGTACGACACGGATCTCGGCGCACACATTACGTTCAAAGGGAAATTGAGCTTGAATTGATTTTGCCCACACTTACACGCACACACACACACACACACACACATGGCCCACTCACATGGCCTACTACCTTGGGCTTCTACCTTGGCCTAATATGTGTCATTTGGCCGGCAGTTATCTTTTTGGACAAATTCACAAAGGGGCGGTAATTTTGTTTTTTTTTTTTTGGTTTCTTTTTCTTGTTCGCATTTCCTCGCATTTATTCTTTTTGTGAAACAAAAATGTGAATCGAACTCTGGGCGGCAATTTCCTTTTCTTGTTAACTAAGTGAAATTTTATTTGCCATTTGTTCATTATAGAATACGTATATATAGCTCCCCCATATATGTTTATTGGTTACCACTTAATGCGTAAATACAATATTTCATTTTTTATACCCTAACACCCTGAAAATGAAGTTCGTTCGAATAAACAAAGCGAATGTAATTTCAATTGTTCAGAAATATGAGATAAGTTTTGATTTTCCTTAGGAGCTCTAACTAAGTGAATAGATTTGGATAGCTGTCAGCGGGGTTTTAACCTTGTAGCATTTATTTTGTATTTTTCTTAAATTCGAACTACGGACTAAGGGCGCCATTATTTGTTTGTTTTAGCAAAATTGCTGAATAGCTTTGAACCAGAAAAATTGACTTAAATGTATCTGCAATTCTTTTTGAAAGATTATTTTCTTATTTTTTTTTTCGATTAAACACCAAAACCCGCCTCCTACACACGGCCCTGGCTAGAAATTAGTGACTCTTACTTGGTTGGTCGGCATACATAATTCTCTACTATTCTTTATATCAAAAGGCTTTTGCCCTTTTATTAAAACTATCTAAAGCCATCCAAAGCGCATTGAAAAATTAAAAAATCTATTAAAACTTTTGATCCAAATTGGCCATAAAATTTAACTCCTCTTACTTTTTTCTCACTATTCAAATATCTGAAAATGTTTAGTATTGTAGAATTTTTAGTTTCGACGACTTCAAAGGGTATTAAAACTTCTACAAAGCTTTAGTTAACCCAACTGGACCTTTGACTGGGCTTTTAGTTTTGCTTTCAGGTTTTCTTATGGTTGCTCAAAACATTTTGTGGCCACTTTTGAAAAGGTTAACTTGAGATTTTTTTGTATTAAGATAATCATAATTTCAAGTTATTTGAGCTCATGTGCAGAAACCGTTTAAAAGTGTAAATGAATTACATTCAAAAATGGTCACTCGATTTTGCAATTGTTGAAAGAATAGTTTTAGTTTTCTTAAAAACAAACGTCTATCGCCTGGCCAATAAAAGCAGTTAAGGCAAGTTTCAGATTCTCTTGAGGAAATTATATTTATAAGCGCTGCCAAGCTATACGGAAAGTCCTTTTAAAAGCTCATAAATTATTAAAGAGAAACGACAAACCTATTCTTTATTTTGTCAAGGAATCATTGCTGTATAGGACGTTAAAATTTTTTAGTTGCCTAGATTACGTAAAAGAAATGTCATTTCCGTTTCCTGGGTCCTGGCATAGCATTCCATATAAGGATTAATCGTGCTTCAACGAAACGACAGCAACAAGTCCCAAATGTAGTCCTTTTTTTTTTTTTTGTCTTGACATTCATTTCATTTTCATTCAGAGAACCCGTAGAAATGTAGACTCAAACTCATTTACACATTTATGTTGAAAACGTCAGCTTTTTGAGTAATTTATGCATACAACGGCATTTAAATGCGTTTGCTCCTTCATTTTTTTTTTTTTTTTTGGCTGCGGTCCATCAAAGTCCCAGGGTTCACTTTCATTTTTCACACACCGAAAGTGTCCCTTTCGTGTGCGTAAGGGCAAACGGGGAAAAAAGAAAGCAAATGAGAAAAGAGAAATGAGCTGTAATGGGTGCCAAAAGCCAGACATTTGGATGCGACTTTGGGGAATTGTTTAGAAAATTGACAAATTATGGTCGTAAGTGGTACGATTAGGTCTGTCCTCGCTCCCTTTTTGGTTTTTTTGGTTTCTCGTTTTAGTTCTTTGGTTTCATTTTTGGTGTCCCAAGGTTATTGCCTTTACACTTGGGATAAAATGAGGTCTCATAACCACGATATATATTTATAGATACTTATGCCTCTGAGTCGAATGTATTGTTATAGCCATGCCGCCAACGCTGCGTATTATTAATAATTCAATTTAGCTGTCTCATAGCCAGCCAGGCCAGTCAGTCCAAAGGGCCAGTCAGAGACCGAACACGCAACTGTTGAGTTGGCCCGTTACCAGTTACCGTTCCAATTTCCCTCATTTTCATCTAACCTAAGCCGGAGCTCATTATATATTCATGCAAGTTAAGTGCGAAAGCTCATATAGTGGAATAATAAATTGAATTTACTCCACCAAACAGTAACACATGTTTCGCATCCAACCCGTGTGTATCCCATAGATACAATTGTATCTGTAAACATTTATCACGCTATGCCAGCAAAATGCATAATGGCATCGTTTTACAAAATTGAATAAAGCTATGAATTCATTCATAGATAATCTACATATCAGTCACATAAAATAATTATCAATTGCCAAAAATCTAATCTTAGCTAGGTTCATAACAAATTCTGTTGCAAATTAACCAGCTCCCAAAACCTTGGCCAAATTTGCACATGTGATGCGAATACATATTAGACGAGTTAATAAAATTTTGCCCATTTGATTAGTTTGATTAGTTTTAAGCTTCAAAAACTAATCGAAAGTTCATCAATTAAACATTACCAAATGCCTGTGAATGTTTTCTATGGGAACTTTATGTTTTGACCTTCCAATTTACAGTAAAGCTTATTGACTAATGTAATTACAATAATTCTGTTGAATTTGTTACACTGTCTTAATAATTGGTCCAAGTGTTTGTAACTTAGAGAAGGAGACGTTTTCCGTATAGAGAGCCGAGTCTATATACCCATGTATCTCTGTTTCTAAACCTCTCACGGCCTTAATTTTAGAGATACTAACCCGAGACTAGAACGGCTCTCATTGAACTACTATATCATATAGCTGTCATAGGAACAATCGAACAAAAAATTATATAAGAAAAACTTGTTTGTGAACTAAATTTTTGCAATTCAATCATTTATGGAAAATATGCATCATGCTTTGGAGTTTTATCGATAATTTTCTAGAGCTGCAAGAGTATGCAAGCATCGGCTATGATGAAGTTAGCTTCTTTAATTCATTTTATGGTTTCAAAAGTAAACGTAAATAAAACACATATTAAATATTGTTTTTGATGATATTTTTTTAATTTATTTATCACTTATTATATATTATTTAAATGACCATCACGCTAAGTGTTGCAAGCATTGATTCTTTTGAGGTAACTTGAAGATTGTTGGTTCTTAAGCGGTCAGGAGTTAAAGGTTTCTCTGCATAAACATGGTCTTTGGTGTCAAATTGCATGATCTTGGTGGCCAGTTGATATAGCCATGACGAGAAATTACGCGGCCAGGAAATGTCACTCACAAAAAAGCCATAGTTAAGCGATTTTTTTCGTAAATGTCAAACTTTCACCTGAAAAGAAACAAAAAATGGTTTAACATCTTAGTTAGACAGATGACGAATTCCAGCCCATTACTTTTAAAACCACGAAATGGATAACCCTTTATATATTGATCAACTTTTAACACAAAACCAGCAAGGATAATCTCATAGTTAAATAGCTCTGTTCTTTTTTTATTCTATACTCTTTCAGAAGCTCTGTTAATCTCCTTTATTGAGGTGAAACTGGAGACGAAATTATAAATATTTAGCGGACTTATACAAGGTAAGCAACTTCTTTTGATAATTGAAACAAACAGGCACATTAATTCTCAATAAACGTTTCTATGACGAGAATAACAACATTTTTTGAAGAACATTTTACAATTGTTATGCATATGTTAATTAACTGAAGGAAAATCATGGAAATTAGTTGACTGAATTATCCATCTTCATTCAAATGATAAGGACAGAAACAATAATAGGTATGCATTGGCCCAATTGGGTAAATTTCCTATTCCAACATAGCCTTGTGCCTTGTGTACATTGTTCACCATTAATTGCGACAAATTTTGTTTGTCTAGCTGAGACATAGACACAGAGAGAGTGAGAGAGAGAGAGAGAGAGAGTGAGTGGTCAAAAGCCGCAGAGTTGTGTCATGCCCCAAAGTCACTTAATCAGTGAGAAGAAAATGAAGCCAGAACCAGAACTGGAAGCCTGACTCTGAACCTCATGACCATGTTGAGCAAATTGTGGATAGAGTGACACAGAGACAAAGAGAGAGCGAGAGAGAGAGAGAGAGAGAGAGTGAAAGAGATGAATGCAGTTAGACCTCTGCATGCGACAGAGCAACTGCAACAAAAGCCCATAATTAATATCACTTTGCAGTTGCAAACTGCCATACGACAGGCCAAGAGTGATACAAGTTGGAGGTGTCAGGTTTGAGGATGAAGGAGTGGGTGGTAGTGGGCTTAAGTTAGTTCCGGTTCTAGGACCCGAAACGAGCATTACGAACTGTTTATTTAATTGTTGGCAGAATGTCGCCAACACATGTGCAATATAAACTCCTTTCACTCCTTTTCGCACCGCACACTTACGAGAGCTGACAGTAGAAATTAGTCAGCATTTTGGATTATGTGGCAAAGAAAGTAATTTCCTTTTACAACAAAGTTACAAAGTAAATGTTGAAATAAAGATTTTGGGTTATAGTTTTTAACTAATTTAAATTTTCCCTATCTCAATCTGTTCGTCTTATAAATCAAATAATTATACAGTTATTTGAATTAGTCATGAATCCTGTGTGTCCTGTGTGTATTTATAATGGTTTCATATATAATATGCATATTGGCAAAAATATTCATTTTGATATTATTATGGCCAGCATAGCATTAATGCTGATTTATTGTCCATATGTCCTCCTGCTGTGCATGATTCCAGCTTTGCCTTTTCCCCTCCAACTCCTTCTTTTTGCATTCTGTTTTGGCCCCATTTGTGGCCTTTGCATGCAAACTTGAAATTCATCTTCTGCCTTAATAGCAGAGATGGAGAAAAAGAGAGAGAAAGTTCAACTAGCATTCTTTAGCCAAGAGTGGTAGGTGGAGGGTAGGGAATGGGGAGCTTTAATAGCTCCAATTATATGGCTTATAAATAGAATAGAATACGAGTATCTTGCCGGGCCTGGCAGGAGATTTGTTAAAGATATTTGATTGTCCTTTCCTTGCTGACAGATGACATGGGGTCAGGTATGTGTGAGACGAACCCAGACGGTGGTCGAGTAAATAGCTAATCAAACCAAAACCGCGGGAGATTAACAATTTTCGAAATATGTACACACAAATCAATGGACAGTGAGAACAAGTGGCACTACAATTGGATTAATAGTCAAGGCTCAGCATGAATGACCAAAATGGAATGCAAATGAAGATTATATAAGAGAAAGAGAGAGAGAGAGAGAGAGAGAGAGAGAGAGAGAGAGAGGTCCTACTTATCACTTAACGATTTCGTCAAATCGATGAACAATTTTTTCACTTTTGATTAAGAAATCGACAATATTCTAGCTGACAGACAGACACAATAGTTAAAGAAGGAGAAGAAGATGAAGAATGCCAAGTGATTATCATTAGCCGTCAGAGAAGCTGCCATTTAGCACGTACAACAAACAGGCAGCAGCCAGCCCAGCAACAGCAATAGCAACAAGAGCGACTGAAACTGGCAACAAGGCAGCTGCAACAATGTTTGAGTAATTGTTTTGCTGTTGATGCAACTGCAGCATCAGCAGTTGCAGTGCCCAAAATTTGCATACACACGTTGGCTGAACAGGGTGCAACAACAACAACAACAACAACAACAACTGCTGCTGCTGCAGTAACTGCTGTTGCTGTTGCTGTTGTAGTTGCTGCTGCTGCTGCTGCAGTAATTGCAACAAACAATTAGCGTCACTTGGATTTATGTTTACGAGCTCAACGCTCCCTCAACATTCTGAATCACCGCACCGACTTACAATCCACTCTTAACGAGAAAAAAGTTGATCAATTATGGCTTAATTATATGGATTTCTCCTACTTCATCCTCTCTCTCTCTCTCTCTCTGTCTGTCCCTCTTTGGTCATTGATTTATGTATGCCTTTGGCGAATTTTGTACTTCGGCAACAATTTCTAGGCATTGTTTTTGCCTTTGGCTTTTAGATGCGCCTTTGGCGTGTAATGAATGTTGTTGCAGCATGTAAATGACGCCATTACAAGGTCGAAGGAGTGGCCATCCTGTCAGCCAGACAAACACTTTAACATAGCCGCAGTCGCAATCCTTCTTCCTGCAGGCGTTAACGGAAATTTCCACTTCCGAGGCAACACATCCAACAAAAGAAAAAAAAAGGAGACTATTCACTTTCCCCCCAAAAAGCAAACGAAAATTCTGTAACTGAAATTACCAAAAAACATTAAACTTTCTTTAATGTAAAAGTTAAACTTTGTGTATGCGAAGTATCTTTTAAAATATATATGATAGATTTTAATTCAAGGTATTCTAATGCAAAGAGCAACTTATTGATAAAGGAATCGTGGCACTTCTTCACAATTTTCTTTAAGCCACTTTTATATTGTCGCTTAACTAGGCTAAAAGTTTAGTGCAGGAGGGAAGATTCTCTTGGCTTTTATCAGATTATAAACTAGCAAGCCACCAAATGCTTTTATTCTTTTGAAATTTAAAGATAGTTTTTAATATAAAATCAATTCACTAAGCTTCAGAAATCTATATATAATATAAAATCAATTCACTAAGCGTCAGAAATCTATATTTTATTCATGAATTACACTAAAAAAATTTTGAGAATTTATCTTATCCAATTTAAATATTTCATAAGTAAATTGGCCTATTTATTCAATTGTCAAATCAAAATTGATTGAAAATGATTGATTCTCTGTGACTCTCTGATTGGCTATGTATTATGAGATGTGCGCTATATCTTTTAAATTTTCAGTCCTGCTTTTTAACAACAAACAGCCAGAGGCAGCAGCAGCAATGTAAGATATATAGGATGCTTCCTTATAGCAAGATCCAAAGGGGAAAAGAAGAATTTCATAATCGTTAGGATTACCTACCATAAGGTCACTTGTAAGGAGAGTTGAAGAGGTGGGCAGAAAATCAGATTAGAATGAAATGAACTTTAGATAAGGCCGCCGACGCCGCCGCCGGATATGCACACTTTCCGTATTTTTTTTTTTTTGGCTTGGAAAAATAAATTATGTGAAAAATATTTTTTTGTGGGCAACTTAACAAAAAAAAATCACAGCAAAACTTATTTTACGCAAAAGGTTTATTAAAATTTCAAGCCGCAGGGCAATATGGTAGGGGAAATCATATGTGTGTGTGCGTGTGTGTTGAGGAGGTTTTCTATTATCTGGGAAAATGTTATGATTTATTATGTGCGGGTTCAAGTTTATGGTGTGGCCATAAATTGTGACCCTTTGCCAGCAGTTAAGTCAATTAATTGGCTTTAGATTTATTAGTTTTTTTTTCTCTCTCTCTCTCTCTCCCCCTGTCTCTCTCACTCTCTCTCCTTCTCTCTGTTTGTTTGTTGTTGTTGTTGCAACATTTAAAGCAACCATTCCACTATCTTGCCTTTCGCTGTGATTTATTGTGCTTAGAATAATATCATATCAAAACTTGACTCACACACACACACACATGACTCCATCTAGACATACTCTAACATAAGGGTATATACGTTCATTGTTCATAGTGCATAAAAGTGAAAAAATTCTCGATGTTTTCTTCTTTTTATTGTTAGGGTATAACAACTTCGTTAAGGCCAAGCCATGAGCCATTTGTCTGTTGAGTTTTTCTGTTTTCTTTTTGGGCTGTTTTGTGGATGTGGCATTTGCATATAAATAGATATGTCAGTTTAAATATGAAATACACTAGCTTTCGCTTTCGCTTTCACTTGCGTATTCACTTTTCTTTGTTATCGCCTCGAGGTGCGGGTCAAAACATTTTCCATTTCCATTGCCATTTCCATTTCCTTTGCGTGTTCACAAAATAAAATGTTCAAAGTTCTTTAGTTGCGACATTTTCCATTAAATTAGTTTTAGTGTCATATGTGACACATGAAATGATGAGCACCAAGAAGTCAACTATTTTTTTTGTTATCATTCAATTATTAACTAGGTCAAAAGTGGAAAATTAGAGATGACAGACAGGTAAGAGAAGAAATGTCTTACTTAAGGTGATGATAATGTTATAGTTAATTAGCTTAGATGAAGCGAAAATTGATGTAGACTTAATGCATTTCTTACTCTTTTTTTTGTCGATGTTTGCATCATCACTTCATGTTGTTAGATGTCCAAATTGTAGACCAAAAGGAATAGCAAAAGTTTTCTTTTGTATTTCTCGAAACATTTCATAGTGAAAACAAGGATACTCTCTTTGCTAAAAATGCATGAGGTAAATTCTGCATAATGAAAACTACTGTCGAACTCAATTTTACATTATGTTGATTGCTAATTTCTCTATTTTTGGGCGGGGACCAGCATGAATGGAAAAACCGAATGGCAACCAAAATATTTCATGTCACTTAAATTAGTTAATTTTGCGCATAAATGCATAAATAAATGTACAACTCTGCGGTTAGGCATAGTCAATTCACAGTTACCCCAGTTACTGCCCCTCAATCTGTTTCCCTTTTTTGCCAATCTATTATGCGTATTCACAATTATAATTATTCCGTTTTGGCATATTTAATTTGTTTGTCCTCAGCCCAGTGAACCGTTTCGTATTCGTTCGCTGGACTCATTTAGTATGTGGCAATATTTCTAATTAAAGGTTGCAAACAAAATCAAAACAACCGCCGCAGCCTGTTACGCAGCTGGACATTAGAGTGTGTTGGTGTGTGTGTTGGCGTAGGCGGGGTTTGTGCCAGCGCTGTTAAGTATGCTATAATTTATGCATCGCTACTAAATATTGCTGAGGTTTTACTCCAGGTAGCGTTGATTTTGTGCAATTGCCGTGCGGCTAGGCATGTGGCTAGTGTCAACTATTTGGCATTTTAAATTGCATATTCCATGGGCGCATAATTGAAGCTATTGATTTTAGTATATGTAGATGCACCTCTTTCTCACTCTCCCTTCTATGGGCGTGACAGTTATTATTGATGCATAATGAGATGAATAAAAAACCAGAGAGACCTTATTTCTATTCCATTCTCATTTGATAGATCGAAGTATGTTCGAGTTCTCAAATTGTAATTAAAATCGTTTAGAATTCTTCACTCTATGAACTTTCAAACAAAAAACGTCCAGTGAGTTTGGCATTGAATTGAATGAATGGCGGAACGATTCAATCACTGACTGACTGACTGGCAGTCGTCTAACTCCACATTTTCAGTTTGTCTTGTTTCTCTGCGTTTCGAATGCAAATTTGCCCTTCCCCCAGGGCAACAACAACAGGGCGCTCCAGTCAAAGTCAATGCCAAGCGACTCTAACGAAATTGCAGCGGCTGGCTGAACAGCTTAGGTTAAGGATTTAAGCCCCCCAGCTCAAGCTTTTGTTATTATTGTTGTCTTTTTGGTTGTTGTTGTTGCTTTTTTTTATCCTATTTCATGGCATAGAAAACATCTCCCATTCGTAGAGGCCGCAGCATTTCTATTGAAAATCCGATTTCTTTTTTGGAGAAATTGCATCTGCAAAATGTTGATAGACTAGAGCAGTGACTTAAATTTTAACTTCAAATTGTTCTATAAGCTAGAAGAAATGTTTTTTGAAAATCTATAATTTTAATCGATTTTACCATTTACAATTTGTACGAGTGATTTGCTTAAGTTGTCCAATGAGACTTTATTCCATAATTTGAGGTCGGTTAGCAAAATTCCTGTCACTCCATTACAGAGTATCGTATCTCCTGGTCCCCTTTTTTGACGTTGCTTTTTTTTCTTCGTATTTTGGCGACTTTTTACGTTCACTCTAGCGCCGTGAGCATCGCATCTTGCTTTATTTACCTGGCATGCATTACCTTTCTCCAACTTATCGACATAATTATCTTAAAAAATATGAAATTATATATCGCACATAAAAAAAAAGAACAGAATGAAAATAAGATGAAAAAAGAAATAAGGAGAAAAACCAAGGTGAGCATAAAAGCTGAAAGAAGACAAGAAACTTTTCACACTGTACTTTATATACCCTTTCTTTGAGCAATGGATGAAGCAACCGAGAAAAGAATTTTAAGAAGCAAAGTTTAAGTTTCTTGTTAGACAGATGAATTCCCCTAAGAGAGAAGCAGTTCTGCCTAGAGCCACTTGGAAAGGGTATTAAATGGTAGACAAAGGCAAAGTGAGGCAAAGTGGCTTCTGTGTTGCTTTCGGCTGGTTCGCCCTTTGATTATGCGGCTGTGATAGCACTGAGCTTTCTTTCTGCCTTGTTGTAACAAACTGGGGGGGAGGGGAAAACGCGGGCGTGGCACTTCTCATTAGAATGCTCTACAGCAGAGCGCAGATTTGACATGGCGAACGCCTAAATACAGGAGGCAACTTTATTTTTTCCCTCTTTATTTATATATTTTTTTGTGCTCTCTTTTTTTTATTATTTCACATTTCTTCTTCTCTCTGTTTCCACTCCTTGTTGCTGTTGTTCCAGGTGTGTATATGTGTGTGTGTGTGTGTGTGTGTGAAGTCACTTCGTATACCTGACCTTAACACGCAGTCACGCATTTGTTGTTGTTGTTGTTGTTGTTACAGCTGCGCATTTTTAAACAAGATTAAAGCGCGCACGTCGTCGGGTCTTAACCAAGAGAGAGAGTGGGCGATGAGTGTGCCAGAAGGATATACGCGGATAGAGCGAATGAAGGGCGGAAGGGTGGAGGGTGTTGGCGAATTGCTGTTGGCAATTTGTTGACTTGACTGCAAATGTGTCGCATCTTAATGCGCCATTAT
Organism: Drosophila nebulosa; assembly: GCA_024703675.1. Lineage (NCBI taxonomy): Eukaryota > Metazoa > Arthropoda > Insecta > Diptera > Drosophilidae > Drosophila > Drosophila nebulosa. The sequence goes on along the minus strand of CM045724.1, from coordinate 1,990,876 downwards.
TAAATATGCCACAGCCAAATGGAACACACACAGACAACCAACCAACCAAATCTATGTGAAATTCCAGAAATCGCTTACCCTTGAGAAAACGTTACTCCAATTGCTTTAGAAAGCTGTTTTCTAAAAATATTTTTTAGCTTAACAAATTTATAATACAGATTGTCGAGTTTAGAATTATAGAAAATTCTAAAAACTTATGCAGGATTGGGCTCAGTGAGGAGTAGCCTAGCAAGAGCGACCCTAATGAGCTTGGACTTAACTCACCTAACGATAAGTATAAGAAAAAGTAAAGAATGGTTTAAGCTATCAGAGAGAGAGAGAGAGAGAGAGAGAGAGAGAGAGAGAGAGAGAGAGAGAAAGAGAGAGAGATTGTGTACGCTTGTGTTTCCTTAAAAGGGGCCCATGGATCTGGTGCTAAAATCATTAACTCCATGAGTCGCCTTTAAATCACAGCCTAGAAAGCCTCCCACACTAATATAATTGTAAGCATAGGAGAGTTAAAACTCTTCGTCTTTTCTTTTTTCCATTTTTTGTGATACCATCATAAAGTTTATTTGTTTCATATAAGTCTAATGTATCAGTATCTTTTACTATTTTCTAATTAGCTAGTCTTTAGGATATGCTAGCTCACTAGACTTGCTGCTTCAGGACAAAAATAAGCAGGTATTTCTAAGTATAAAGCGTACTCCAAGAACCTGGCATCCAAATTCTTTGAATATATTTCCTTTATTTGGTTCTCTTTATTTGGTAATAATTCCCAACTAGTTTTAGCGTTTGTAGCAAGTTCTCTCTCATGTGCAATCTAAGAGAGCAATCGAGCATCAGTGCAGTGAAAGCTGAGAGAGAGCGCCGGCTTTATCAGTCGAGCTCGATCAGTAAACAGAGACGACAAAATTAATCTTATATCCAAAACTTTAACTCCTAAAACCTGATCTAAAGAATATAATCAAACCATCCTTCTACACGTTGAAGTAGTTTAACGGCATTACAATTCAACATCTTTGTTTTGTTTTATAAATGACTTCGATTCTGCTTATTCAAAGATTTTAACTAGAGAAAACTAAATTGACAAATTTCTTATCAACTTCTACCAATTTAACCTGCATACAGACTATAGTGATACCCTTTCTGACGCTAATCTTATATTGACAACGATGATTGGTATACACAATATAACTCTGCGTGATAGAAAAACTAAACGAATCAATCTTGGAATCAAAGTAATTTAGTGTTGGTTAAACATTGCTCATTTTGGTGAACATTTTCACTTGTTATTTTTTTCTTGCTCATTTTGTTCAGTGTTCAGTATTGTGAAATGTCGGTTTAAAGAGCTTTGGGACTTCTATACTTGCATATAGCCTGCTGATTGCCAATGTTCTCAAAATGCGTCAAAATTTTTAGTATTTAAAAAGGAAACAAAAATTCGCTAATAATTGAAGAAGAACATATTCAGTTGCTCTGTTTAGTCAAAAATTCTTTTTTGTTTCCTCTTAAATCACTTAAATCTTATAAATGAAATAATTTTTCTCATGCAAAGCTAAACTTGACCACAATTATTAAAAGAATATTGCATAAATAGAGTCGTAATATGCATAGTAAAAGTGGCAAAACCAATTCTAAACTCTAAATCTAATTTCAGTGCAAAACAAAAGCTAATTTTAGAGTCGACTTTCTTTTTAAAAAGAGTTCCTAAAAGTATGCAACAAAAAATCACCAAAATTAAACTTGCTTGCCTCTCTGATGGAATATTTTTGTGATTCGAAATTGAGTGTTTTGTTTTGAGTAGTTTGGAATTCGAGAAATTGTTTGATAAACGAATGAAATTAGTGCCTAGAAATGCCGCCGCTGCGAGCATATTTCATTAGCTTCAGCCAATTGTTTGCTTTGTATTCGCCATTTTGTAGTACACACCGAATGAATAATCTCGAATAATTCTGCTGCATTTTTCGGCTGTTCAATATGTGTTCATTGTGTATTCGCAACACGCGACAGGCCAAACAAATTGAAATTTCATTTGTGTCAACCGCATTTCGTTGCCGCTTCGCATTCGGGCCAACATTTTTTTTTTTCTTTGTAAAAATTGTTGGCATTTGTTTTTTTTATGTATGTGTGTACGTACGTATGCATGTCGACTTAATTGAAATAATTAAACAAGCAGAAATGTCGTGAGGTGAGCATTTCATTGATGACCTAAAAGTGACACTTGCACAACGCAGCAAATTTGCTTCTGATCTGATGCTGTTGTCTCGTTTACTCGTTTTTGCATTTAAATTGCATTTTGTCAGCCTGCAACCTGCAATAAATTCGCTTAATGAAGTTTTTAACAATACAAAAAAAAAATTAAAAATAAAAAAAATAATGTGTATTGCTTAATTTGCAACTGCTTGTGGAGGTGGCAACGCATTGAACCACGTGCTTCACGTGTTTTACACACACCCACACACACACATGCATACATTGCCCATACATTAAATATAATTATTTCTTTAATTAATATATATATGTATATATATTTTTTTTTTTTTCGTTTTTATTTCTACTGAACTGTTTGAGCCACGTTGGCACAATTTGCACAAAAGTCACGTCAATGTTGCAGTTATTGTTAATGCTGTTATTAAATAATCCTTCGAATTGACCATTGAACATAATTGAAATCATTAAAAATATTCGATTCATAAAAAATTAATGACCATGAGCATTGCATTGCATTTGAGTTGAAAGCCAACTTGATAGCAATCCTTCAGATATCAATTGATACTTGAAATATTTTCCATCATGCTCAATAATGCCAGCAAATTTCTTTATGCAACAAAAAAAAAAAAAATGGAAAAACAAATTTTTTTGCTAGCAAAATTAAGTTTGCTGTAAACCTAATTTAATGTAACTAAATACCTATTAAAAAAATAGAAACAACAAATGTTTTATGTGGAAAGAGGGAAATCAAGTGATTATTTTCAAACATAACCAGTTTTTGTTTTGGGACTTCATTTGAAGAAGCTTTAAGTATCTTTATTAGAAAAAACGTGGCAGGCATTTATCGGATAGATTGCGATAGTCCAATAGACAAAATAGTTTCTCTCATTAGAACTTTTTTTACAATTTTTTTTTTTATTGGGGCTGTAATAAAGTAGTTCGATTCTAACAGAATTTGTTTCGTCTGTTCGTCTCTCCGTCCGTCTTTTATTTTGATGAAGTAAGCAAAACCGCCCGTGAACAGGCAAACCGACGTTTCCTTTTGTGAAACAAATTTGGGCTAAACGTGCCTGAGAATAATATATATCTTTGGAAACTTCAGCGATATCGATTAACTACGATTCGGATGATAATAGTGAATGCAAAAAAGCCGAAACCCAAAAGTAACGTTCCCGTACAATTAATTTCGCCATGATGTGTAATAGATTCGGCATTTCAGACAGATTTCGAGTCTAATGAAGACTTCAAAAAATTACCAATCGTTCTTCCTTCAAGTGTATTCTAAATATTTTTAAAAACAAACAATGAAACATCTATATTTTTTTTTAATTTTATGACTCAACATGAAATCTTCGTACTGCTCAGCGGACAATAGGAATTGATTTAATGTAGATACAAAGTTTCTTGGTGAAACGTTTTCAGAATTCATCGTAGATTCCGTTTCTAATGGACGCTTATTGCAGAAAAAATTGGCCCACTGTAATGTAATTTAAAGCATTTTTTTCAAATATAATTTTCTCGGCTCTTACACCACTTTTTTTTAACAATTCTTTTTGCGTTGTTTTCGTCATTTCATTGAGAAGATATGCCGTAGGTTTAATCACCTCAGATTTTAGCCTTTTATTTCTAGCTGGTTGGTTTGTTTTATATTAAGCACACACCTGTAAATCCCTTGAAGAAGTTGTAAGTCTAGTAAAACCTAGGGAAACTGCTTACCCAGTATGTTCAATTTATCCATTCGATTTGAAACCAATTGAAAATGTGATTTTTTGTAGAGGTTTTTTGAATGCTTTGACTTGAGGTCATTTTTTTAATTCCTATTGAAAATGCTTTTTGCTGTGAAGCTACGAAATAAAGTAGATGAAATTAACCCTTCCAATAAAATTGGAGTTCGATGGAGTTCATCGCCTCGTAAAATATCTTTTTCTAATAACTGCATAACACCCATTCGAAGTATAAAATGCACTATCCTTTGTATCCTTTTTTTGTAAATCTTACTGTATCTTCTGCAATTTGATTAAGTTTTCCGCTCAATGCTATCTGGCGAGGTGCATCGTGACTCAAACGAATAAAAAAGAATGAAAAGAACTCATTTTCGATTTCGAACGATTTCAGACGTGTTTCACTGGCTATAATCTTTTTGATTGCCTTCTTTACAAAAAAAAAAATGCAATATTTTGCATTCTTTATGAAAATTCCTTGAACATTAATAAATGCTGTGACGACAACGAGAACTGAGAAACCGATTGGATGAAAGGATTCAGGTATTTTGTTGAAATGCCATTCCTATTGCTCTTGAGCTTTTAGTAGGCGAAAAGGGTTAATTTAGTTGAAAAATTCTTGAATGCTTCATTCTCTGGCATTCATTCTACGCTCAACAAAAATATTTCAACAATTGCTCAGATTTATCTAGCACAAATTGCCAACTCGAAATTAATAAGAGAAATAAGTTTACCATTTCCTGTCGACAGCAGCAGCAGTACTACAGCTAAGCAACAAGGACAACAACAACAACAACCAGCAAAACTACACACACACACACACACACACTCCCACTGTGATAGACACACACACAAATAGTAGAAAAATGCCAACTAATAGTCCATTGTCATAGGGAAAGCTGGCAAGGGGTAGTACCAAATCGAGTGAAGAGAAAAGAGAGAGAGAGAGAGAGAATGTGTGTGTGTGTGTGTGTGTGTGTGAGAGAGACATTCCAATAACTGTACAACATCCGGTTGCCGCACAATGGTAAAAACGTTTCCAATTTCAATAGTGTAAGGGTGAGGGTGAGGGTGAGGGTGGGGGTGGGGGTATAAATATTTCTATTTCAACATGAAAATATTTTTTAGCAGCCTTTTGTGTGTGATATCTAAACGACTCTTCACCTGACGACGACCAGATAACAAAAAAGGATACCAACAAAAAAAAAAAAAAATGGGAAAATAAGAAAAATTCAATCTTAATCCAGTAGCTCGGCAGGAAGAAAAGTAACTAACAAAAAAAAAAAAAAACAGAATATAGTAAATTCCTTATACTTATTTGTGGCTCAGGCTTGATCATACCCAGCAAAATCTTGGGTATATTAATTCACAAGTTTCCATCGATATTAAAAAGTAATTAACTAGTTAGAGGTACTAACTGGAGGTTTGGTTAGTGGGAGTCTAATGGCCACTTCACTTTACAATTTCTAGAGAGAGTAACTCTCTTTTTAAAAAAGAATTAACCTTAAGTTGATCGAGTGTAAACATATGGTTCAAAAGAAGTTAAATTTCCGATGACTTGAACATATTCTCTAAGCCCATATACATAGCTACAGGGTACTAGCGGAAGGGAGAAGTGAAAAGCTGCATCAGGGAAGGGATTCGTTGACGTATGCACTTGACTTGACTTGCACATTTGCGGTGGCAGAAAGCCTCATTCAGGCAATCTTCTCTACCACAAATCTCTCACCCCCCATCCTCCGTCCTCTCTAACCTCAATGAACTCAATTCGAGCCAAATCCAAAGAAAAATAGTTATTGTTAGCCCAACGACAACGACAACGGCAACGAGATGAGATGAAAAAAGACGAGGCAGAAGGCAGTAAGTAGCTTTATTATAGGATTTTAAGTTATTACACTGAGGGGTTTCGGATCAGAGGTACAAAAGGGACACAAGGAACCGACGGAAACCGAAGGACAACTGATGCCATTGCGAGTACTCACATATGCAGCTTTTTGCACTTGAATGCGAGTGTTCCTCTTCCTGTGTGTGTGTGTGTGTGTGTAGGAGAGAGAGGCTTACGACATGATGTGATGCCAATGACGATGCCTCTTGACAGAAGGTGAATTTGTCAACATGACTTCAATTGTGTCTGGAAAAATAATTCTGTTTTCCTTTCTTGACAAAAAAAAAAAAATGAATTGTATTTGTTTGACTTTAGTTTAGCTTTTAGTAGGCATATAGAAATTTATTTCTGATTCTCTTTGCCCAAACTAGATTAGGTTCTGAAATTTCCTTGGCAAACTTTCGCCTTAAATTTAACAATGCCCCAAAAAGTGAAAATGCTTTACGCAAATTAAGATAGCATTCTTTCACGCCCAAAAAAAAAAAAAAAAAATCCCAAAGGAATGGCATCCACTTCCACCCTTCCATAGAATTGCCACGGCTTTGGCTTTCTCCTGTTTTGTGTCATGGTAAATCTCTTGCCTCAACAGTAAATCAAATACAAAATGCTGGCACGTGCCGCGTGTCTAACCGATAACTAGTCAGAACGGGGAAAACCGCCTTTCCACACATCTGCTCCTCCTCCTCCTTCACCTTGTGCTTGTGGTGGCCTCTGTGGCTAGTTGCCTTGACCTTAAGCTTAATCAAAAAAGTTGCAACTTCTATTCTTTGGTTTTTTGGGTGTCAGCCGCAGAACTTATGACAAAGCAGTTTGCAAATCCAATTGATAAATTTTTAACTTAAATATGGTCCTACTTCCGTCGCTCCTCAACCGCCTTCTCTCTATCATCATCAGCAGTTTTCTTTTTATTCCTTTGGCTTTGGGGTCAGAGCATCGATTGCGGCTGCTACGTGTATTCTCAGGCCATAAATCACAAGGACCAAAGGCCGCTCTGACGCTCTGCCGCCTCTGTTCCGCCACTCCTAATCGCATTAAAACCTAAACGGCAAAATCTTTACTACGTGTTCTTGTTAACTTTTACTATGGCCAGAAACTGAAACTGGCTTTAACTGAGAAATCTCTGATGGACATGCACAAAGGGAAAGAGAGAGAGGGAGAGGGAGAGAAGGGGACAGTAAGAGGTCTCAAGGTGCTGACTTTCTGTTAAGAGCTATAAATATTTGAGCCAATAGGCATTGTGGCTTATTCAAGTGGATTGCACAGTACATAAAAAAAAAAAAAAACAAAAATCTTTTTGCAATAGAATTTTGAAAATTCCAAAAATGAGAAATCTAAGAAAATGGTTTTTGGGCCCATTAAACCTTCTCCTAAAGCGGAAGTAAACAAGTTCTAAGGGCCCTTCTATTAGATCTTTTAATCTTGTAAAGAATCAAGTAAAACAAAATGTCCACCAAAGAAAACTCCATTGAACGAATCTGTCAAGGAGAATGTTGATTTCTCTCTTTTCATATTCGCCCAACAGAACTCTGATATCAAAATGCACTCCTCATAGTATCCTTTATATATATTTTGTCGTAAATAAATTTTCCGATTGAAATTAGTTGTGTATTTATTTTGCTGCTGAAAATATTGATGATGAACAAACTGCAAGAGTGAAAAGTTTTTTCTTTTTCTTTTGTCCAGTTTTTCTCTCTTCTTCTTCTTGTTTTTATATGGCACATGGACAGTGTTTTTGTTGTTGCTGTTGTTGTTGCAAGTTTGACTGAAACGGGGCGCAAATTTAATTTAAATTTTGTTTTTGCGCCTTTGTTGTCACAGTTTTGTCTGACAAAATGGATTTCCTTTTATTGCTACGCTGCGGTCCTGGTCCTCGACCTCGTCGTCCTGCTGTTGGTACATTTTGCTCGTCCCCTGCTGCTGCGGGCTGCTGGCTGTCGACTGGTGTTGGCTGGTGTTGGTGTTGGTGTGCCTTGTGGGTTAGGAACTTTGAACTTGTGCTGTAACTTTTACGTCGAGAGTTTTGCACTTCGGGCTGCATGTGACAACGTTTGATTGCTCATGAAATCGATCGATTGTCGAAACGTGTTGATTGTATTGTTAGTCTCTTTTCAAAGCAGAAAGCAACCCCAAAAAAAAAAAAAGAAAAGAAACAATATAAGAAATAAACCAAACCAAACCAAACCAAAAAAAAAAGGTCAAAAGTTTCAACTGTCGTAAAAGTTTTGTGTTCGGTTTTTTCTGGCATATAAAATGAAGTGTTTTCGTTACTCAACTCTGCTCGACTCGTCTTGGACTTGGACTTGGGCTTGGGCTTGACTTGGCGAAATCATTTAAATATATCCCTCGGTGTGCGCCCGCAGCGCATTAAAATTGCATGCCACAAGTCACGGACTAAAGATGATATTATCCCAACACCCCACCCCAAACCCCCCCACGCCCACCCCACCCACTCTCGTTTCGGCCCGTTCTCATTTGGCTTGGCTCGATGATTAATCACATCGATAACTTTTGGTGATATTATTGGAAATTCTGTGATTTGTGCCAACATTAAAATCATATTTCCCATCTTTGCCTTACGATGATGGATGTATGTATCTATTTTGGGTCCACTGAAGAGGGGTGTCCACTCAGTTCCATTGCACTAATTAAACTGACAAACGGATGTCACTCGCCCCCTCACCGCACTGCCCCAACTCTTGGTTAAAGTGTTCTGATTGATTGCTTGTCAATTGTTAGCCAAAGGTTTTTTAATATGTGATTTTTAGCTACACTTATCGCTCATTTTTTGATTGACAATTTCTAAATATATCATCAAAAGATATATCCAAAATAGGGAACAGATTAATATCTTCAAAGAGAGTACAGAGGAAGGAAGAGAGAGAGAGAGAGCGAGAAATGAAATCAATCTTAGATAAAATAACAATTTAAATCATTTTTCAATTGGCCCCATTTAACATGAACAAGTGAATTTTATTTTTATCAATTAAACAAAAAATGGGTATTCAAAAAAATCTATGAAACATTTTTACAGCAAAATAACTGTCAACGTTTTGTTATTGTTGTTTTCAAAAGTTGTAATAAAAATTTATTGTAAATTGGCTAGAAAAGGTTTTCCTTAGTCCTGTTAATATGCAAATAATTTGGTTGAAAATGTTATTGCATTTGATTGCACATATTTTAATTTGCATAAACATGAGCGAGTGAGTGAACGCTTCTCTCTCTCTCTCTCTCTCTCTCTCTCTCTCTCTCTCTCCTACCCCCCCCCCCCCCGCATCCGTTTCCGTTTCTGATATCTGGGAATTCCAATTCACGTTGTTGCGTGACACGCAAATCCGACACGTAAAATAATAAGCGGAAATGTTGAAAAATTCAAAGCAGATTCCCATTGCCTCTCTCTGCATCTATGTATTTGTCCCCCTCATCTGCCAGCACCTGGCCCCTTACCACCCACCTAAAGTCACCTTGCCATTATCTCGCGCATTCAACGTGTTTGACTGAAAAGTCAAGATTTGAGCGCATTAATGGCAGCGATTGAATTTTCAATATCTAAGGCACGTGACTCGTCGCGGTCGCATCGATTTCATTGAAACCTGACGTGCCCAACATGTTTAATTGTCGCGCAAATTTTTTGTGATTCTCGAATATATTTTTAAAAGCATATGAAAAACTCACGAATGCCAATGGCATTTAGGCAAAGGAAGTGGCAGGTAAACGGTGAGGTAAGAGAATTGATGAAAATTCACTTGGCAACCAGGCAGAGAGGGGGAGAACAAGGATAGAGCGACAGGGAATGGAATGGATTTTAAAAGTAATAAGGAATGGCTTACAACACTTAAAAACTTCAAAGAAATCAAGTGACTTAAAGCACAATTTTAATTCTATTTCAAATGGTTTTTTATTTACTTAACAAAATGATTGTTTTTTAAGAAATTATAAGACTTAAACAAGTCTTTGTTTCAAATTAAGTAAAAGATCCATTGCCAGTGCCACCATCAAATATTTTCAGTGTTGTATGTGCAAAATATCGATTAAAAACAAATCGAAACGTGTGAGATAGAAACATCTTCTGGGTTATGGCGAAACGAATGGAAAAATTTGGAAACAGAAATGATTGATGGTGCCCAGTGAGAAAAGGGAACAGCCTATCAGTTCAGAATCCCCGTGAATGCCTAGGCAACTTGTCGATTGTCTACCGACATGGTCATTAAAGTTTTGGGAACATTTAACATGGCTTGTCCTAGCTTTCAAGACAACCTAGCGAATTTGTCGCCCGTTTGTCCTGTATACAAGACGCGTCGCTAGTTTTTTTTTGGCTGCAGATCGAATTTCGATTAAGATATTAGCTCGTTCGGGGGATTCGATGAAAACATAAACATTTATTATATATTAAATTGAAACACTAAACTTATATGGATTACAACTGAAAAATTCATTTTTTTGAAGCAAAACAAGTAAGAAAAAAAGTAGATACTCTTATTAAATCATTTGCAATTTGAAATTTTTTAATAACGAAATGTATAAAAAGTGAAAATAAAACCTTTAATTGGAATTATAATATATTATTATATACCTGGTTTAAAGTAATGATAAAAGCAAAATTGTTGAGCCCAAAGAACGCAACACTTGAAATACTTTAAGCCAGTTTCCATAAATGGATTGTTTCTGTCTATCGTGTTGGGTCCATTATGCCCATCTTGTTGTCGAGTATATGGCATAAACACTCGACAACGATTTCCTCTACCAAATGATGATGCCCAGCGGGCGGAGGACCGGTCCGGGAAACGGCCTCGGTTTGGGTATCATACGTTACGCGGAGATTAATAGCCGCACTGAGTGCTTGGCACCTATCAAATTCAATCAAAGACATTCATCAATTTTCAATTTGGCATTCGGTGAGGTGGGGAGAGGGAGAGAAGGCAAAGATGGGCGGTTACTAGTGGCTAGTAAGTTGGAAGCGATTTCTGCTTCATGCTCTGCACATACACACAAACAAACGTACATGTATCGAGAACAGACATCGAAAGCAAACCTACAAAAAGTAAATGGTGAAAAAATAAAAAAAAAAGGAAAGCCAAACCGGAAAAAAAAACTGTAGAAAAATATGAAAAATCGAGGCTGACCGCAGAGAAGCAAACACAGCTAGCAAGCAGTCACACATTGAAAATTGATTCAATGTCATAAATTAGATTTGAAATACTCAAAAGCTTTCCCCCCCCCTTCTTCATCCCTCTTTTTGCCTCCTTCTTAAAAACGGAAGCGGCCATAAAAATGTGTGAGAAATTTGTGTCGTTTGACATTTCTGCACACTCATTCAAAGGGAAACACTGACTGAAACCAGGAGGCCAATTTTGGAGCCCCAATTGAAGCACCACAAAATAAAGTAAATTATATTTACGTGTATTTTGCATAGCAATTGCGACTTTTTTCTCCCCCCCTCTTACCCAGCATTTGTATTGTGTTTACACTAAATTACCAAAGAAGAGAGAGAGAAAAAAACTGAAAGAAAATAGAGAAAACTCGAAAATCTGAATGCCGACGCGTGCCTTATAAATGATGTACAATCAATTAATTTGCGGCTTGTTTACACAGAGACTAGGAGAAACTAGGCAAGTGTGTATGGGTGGGGAGGGGGGAGGGGGGAATTATGCGCAATTTGGTAATAGGCCTTGTTGGCAAATGTTGACTGTTGGCGGTTTCCATTGGCATTTATCACTTTTGATGATGGGGCCGAAAAAAATCGTTTCTTGTTAATGACGCAAAGCAATTTATTTGGCAGCAAATGATAAAGAAAGATTCTTAATTTAAATTTACATTTCGAAGAGATAAAAAAAATGAATTGTTTTTATGAAACTGAAGTTACTTTGGAAATTTTAACTCATTATTAGAAAGCTAATTCCTAAAGTTGCTGAAATTATTATAGAAACTATTTGAATTCGAGTGTAAGATTGAATAAGCAGGAAAAATTTGAAATTTTTCACACTTTGCGGGCCAATTTTTTGTGGATTATGTAATTGATAATTTAATTAATCTTAAGTAAAAATATGAAATAGGGGAAATTTGTCAAGTAAATTCGATTTGTATATTGAAAATGATTTCAAGGTTGCCAGTCTGGCATATAAATGAACTCAATTCATAGACGAATCGACCCACAAGCAGAGCGTCTTTCTAGGGCAGCAGTGGGTATAGGGGGCGTGTCGTATTATCCTCCCTTACCCTTACTCATATGGAATGTCTGTGTGTGAGGAAAAGTTATTGTTGGTAATATCAGGACACAGAAAGTGTTTATGATATGAAAAATGTTGACAGCAACTGTGCCATAGATATGCGAGAGACAAAGACAACAGCACAGCACATACACACACTTACTCATCTCTCTGTGTGTGTGTGCGTGTGTGTAGCTGTGTGTATGTAGTTTTTATCGCTGTTGCTGACTTTGATGAAAAATATGATTATGTCCTTTATGCGAATGCCTTGCAGTAAAAATAATAATAACACACAAACACACACACACACACACAGACAACACACAGCAACACATACATATGTACATATGTATATATATATGTTTTCCGCCTTGTTCCGCCATTTCTCTTACCCTGTCTCTTTCTTACTTACTTCCTACTTTTTTTTTTTTTTGGCAACAGTTTTTCATGACTTTGTTCTTTGTTCTGACTTTATTGGCTGCTCGTCTTAAGTCTTGGCTGCAGGGCACAAAACAGTTGCCATTTTCTTTCCTCTTTCCCGTTTCCCACTTCGCTCTATCTCCCTGTCATATGTTTGCTTTATTATGGACAACAGCAAGCCGTAACAACACTAACACCAACAATAACAATAACAACCAAAACAACCCAAGCAAAATGTAGCAGCCGCAGCAGCAGCAGCAGCAGCGTAATGCAGTCAAAATAAAATGACAAAGTTGCCGCTACTGCAACTTGCCATGGCCATTTAACCCAAAGCATCTTGACACGCCCACACACATATAGCACTCCCTCTCCTCCTCTCATACACAAAGACACAATTACTTCTAGAGGCCAAATAAATGAACTAACTGTTTGTTTTTGCATTTAAAACTTTTGTTCCATTTGATCGATTCAAAAGGTAAAAACTAATCATTTTCTAAAGGGTCAATATTTCTCAAACACACAAGAGCTAAACTTTTTTAGAGACTAAATCTAACCACCAAATCTAACAGTCTAGGTCAACTAGGCTATGTTCTATCGTGCCGAATGTTATTAGTCTTAATCGTTCCCTATAAAGAGTTCCCTAAAAAAGGCAAAGAGAACGACATACGACCTTAAAGAGGAATAATGCGGTGAGTCACATATATTTTTATGTTGACCTTATGATATAATACTCCGATCTCAAAGAAATTTAACACAGTCATTAAAAGGTATAACAAGTTATTACACGCTGGGAAAATATACAAAGTGCTTGATCATTTCTAAAATGATTGGTCCTAGGGGACCTACAATATTATATACATGTAGCCATAGCCAGAATCAATACTTAAAAATTTTGAAATGACATGTCGACTTTTCTTGATTTTTTATGGCTATTTTTGCAATTGATAGTCCAGAGTCCTTGTATGCCTTTATTTGTCCTCATCAGTTAAGGACTTTTCTCGATCCATCCAATACTCGAAAATAGCAAAAAACCTTCTTTAACAAAATTTGTGTGATCACGCGCCAAAGTAAACGATCAAACTAAATGCATGTCCTATACAAATGACATATAATTTGCCTGCCTAAAGCAGTATCAAGAAGTTTTTTATTTGTTTAAAACATAAATATTAAATAATCTTTCATTAAAAAAAAAAAAATGAATCGCTAACTTTATTGGCTGGGGAGCAGTGTGTTATGGAAAACATATTTCGGAGGTGTCCTATTCAAGTGATGAGGAGTGTATGTAATATAATCAATTTTTTTAATCACAATTAATATATCCTGTGCTTTGCTAAAGCATGACCAAGTGATTAGTATTTCTGATTTGCTTATCCATCGTATTATAGAAAAGCCTCAAATTCTTATCAAGTTTTATGAGTTTGTTTTAAAATTTATTTTTACATGCGGCAAACTTATAGAAATATTTTCAGTAACTCAAGAATGTTAAGATAATTCTAAAAACCTGTTCGAGACTCAAATTCTCAAGGAAGTTCAGATAAATGGAATTAAGATCTAATTGATAGATAAATTGGTTTAAAAAAGAAGCAAAACTGTTCGGAAATTAAATCTATTTAGTTTTTTACAAGATTCGAAAACACGATAAGACTCAATAATAAATTGTTCTGACTTGTGTTAATGGTTAACTTACTGAATTTTTTCATAAATCGATGTTGGAAACCTTAGTCGATATCGACTCAGCTTTATTCTACAATTTCCTTCATTCCGGGACCATTTTGTTTGGTTCTTCCCATTCTGTTTATCTAAAAGACTTTTAGCTCTCACCCCTGCCCCGCCCCCTTCCCCAGGGTTCCGGCTTAAAGCATTTGACCATCAACACTTAATTATTATCGAGAGCAAACAAAACAAAAGCTTATGCTTGGCAACGCCGCATGATTTACTTAATATAATTTTGTCGTTGCCATTGTTAATTTATGTGGGGAAAAGTGGAACCGAGCTACCACTTGCCTCCTTACACTCGACTCTCGGCCACTTAATGTCGCAGCAATGTAATAAAAATCCAAGAAAATGAGGCAAAATGACGAAGGGCGAGAGTCAAACAAACGTCCCGTTAAATATTTAGTTGATTTAATTATGTGGACTATGTGTGTGTGCGAGTGTGTGTGTGTGTGTGTGTGTGTGTGAGAGGAGGGAAAAGGAATTTGAAGGACGCCATTAAATCAACCCCAAGCCAAACATACATAAGAAAATTTACGAGGCCCGCAACAAACTTTTGTCTCATTTTCATTTTTTTTTTTTTTTTGGTTTATCTGTTGCTTATTTATTACAAATGCCATATGCCATATATATGATATAGCAGAATGATATTACACACAGACACACACACAAGGGCAAACACAGATTGCTGATGGTTTTGCTTTTGTGGTCATTTTTTGGTAAATTAATTAAACAAATAAAATAATATGTCAGCAGCAGCAGCAGCAGAAAGCAATAAATACTAATTTGCCTGTTTCAACACAAATGTCATCTTTGAGCCAAAACAACAAAGAAGGAGCAGACCAAGCCGGCAAAAGGACAATCGAGGACACTCCGTACCAAAGGACACATGTGGGAGAGAGAGCCTATAGACTGTTTTGGAAAGGCTTCGGCTTCTGCTCACTTGCTGTTGCTAAGACACACTCCTCTGAGCAGCTGCTCAGAGTGCGGTTGACTTGAAAGTGCTTGGGAATTGGATTGGGTTGCTCGGTCGCTTGTGGGTTGTGGATTTTGGGGTTTGGGGTCTCGAGTGGTTGGCTAGACAACTTATCACTAGACTTATTGTCAGCACTTTGTTGGCAGAGTCAATCGATAAAGATTTGCCCTTTGGTCAGCTTGACTCATCATTTGGTAGGCCCTGTTTAAGCTTTGTATTTTTAATGAAAACCAGCAGCAACTGGTCTGAGCAACTCCTTAGCCAAATTAAAGTTTTCCCAAAAATGATTGCCAAATGCCAAATTGCCTTATCCATGTATTTCTCTTTAAACCTTATTAAATTGAAATTTTGTTCAGAGGAAGCATTTAATTCCCTTTTTAAAAACAAATTTTCTCGAATTTAATCCGCATCAAAGAAGACAAACATATTTATCTCTCTCTCTCTCTCTCTCTCCCTCTCTCTGTCTTCATAACAATTTTATCTAACAATAATTGTTATTTTCCTTATTCTGACATCTTTTGTTCTCCATTTCTCAGCTTGTTATTGTTGCCCTTAGTCCCTCATCATCATCGTTTGTCTCTCATTCTTTGCTCATTCTCCATCTCCATCTCTAACTTCAACTTCATTTCGGTTTCTGTTTCAATTCACTTTTTGTTTCTATTAATGACACACATACACACTGAACCAGAAAGATGAAGAACAGACAGAGAGAGAGAGAGAGAGAGAAAGGACTTGGCCAGGATACATTTGGTTGAAGGCCATTTGCCAGACTTCTCATCTCATTTTCAGTTCTTTTCCTATTTGGATTTATTTCACGGCACATTTAATTCGAACACGCGCTACAAAAATAACAACCAGCCTGACAACAACCAACAACAACAACAACCAATAACAACAACAACAAACAATTTTCTTATACAAAAGTCTTTAGTAATTTGTTTAATTTTAAGTAGACGCAAGTGAAAATGGCAATGGAAATGGAAATGGAAATGAAAACGAGAAACAAGTCAGGAAAAAACTATTCCCCATAGTCTGAGGTTGAAAGCGGCCGACAACATAATCGTCATGGGGGAAACCTAGCAATTCCCCAATTCCTCTCACTTATCAAGTGTCCTGTGAGTCATAAAAATCAAAAGAGCATAAAAATACATTTGATAACATGGACCCAGTTTGCCGGCTCCACCCGGCCCGCTATTCCCCTCTATCTTTTGGCGTATTTGCCTAAAGTGCTCATTTCAATGTCGCCAAGTGTCAGGCGAAAAAAAAGATGTGGATGAACGTGGGCAGCACCAGCATCAGCGCAGGACAGGAAATTGGCAATGCTAAAACCAAAAAAAAAAAAAAAAAATAAGAAGAAAAGAAAAGAAAACGAACGAGAAGCGAACATCAGGCCATGTCCAAAAGTGAATTAAAATAAATTTGCTAGCGGGGATTTGGGGATTTGTTGCGCTGCGCATTTTTAGCAGGCGGTAACCATAAGGCTATCGTTTGTCCTCCAACGTAGATGACTTCCTGCCAGGGCTGGGCCAAGCCACAGGTTTTTGTAAGAGATCTCTTCTTCGTATCAGTTACAAAATTTTTCACTTTTCTGCAGTTTTTCAATTGATTTCAATTATCTCGTTTATGACGTTTCTCAAATATTATTTCGCTCTTTTTAATTATTAAAAATTTTTTTTGCCAAGTTATCATTTGCCAACCCTGGCTTGGCATGTTTCTTTTGCCTGTTTTGCTTCTAAAAAATTTCTCTGTATTTATTTGAGTTGTTGTCGTTGTTGTTGTTGTTGTTGTTATTCGGGCAATGTTTTTGCGCCCGCAGCTATTATTTCTTCTTGAGACTAAGTTGGCCTGACCCCCGACCTTGTTATCGGCTCGAATTTGGCTTTTGGCCTATTGACATAAGCATACGGCATTTATATATAATTGTTATATCAAATATCCCAGACATACACTTTAAGAGCGCTCTCCCCCTCTCTTTCTCTCTCTCTCTCTCTCTCTCTCTCTCTCAAAATTGATGGCTTTAAAATTAGAATAACCCACAGCGAAAAGTAAAAAGTGAACCTTGATTTCATGTGGAGTTAGGACTTTCTTTGGTTTTAACATCCCCCTCCCCCACCCTTTACCCCTTTCGGGGTGTGATTTATTGACAGTTCCAACACATAAATCAACGAAAATATGTTCTTCTTAAGCAATAAACACACCGAAAAGGCAACAAAAAAATTATAATTAAAATAAAGTAATTGGAAAAGAGACGTGGTCAGGTCAAGCTCCCGTTGGTCTTCATGATTATAGCATAATCCAATTTTCATTACATTTACATCAATTCAAAATGATAAATGAAATGTTAAAATAATGAGACCATTTTTATTCCTTTGGGTTAACCCTTTTCCTTTCCCTTTTTATTTTATTTTTTTTTTTTTGCTTTTGACATTTAACCATTTGCGTTGGGACATGAAGTTATCCGAGTTGTCCTAGAGAAAAGTCTTTACATTATTAGAAGCAGTTGGCAGTGTTAATTTAAAAAAACATTTTCTGAATATATTTTAAATTGTAAGTTTAAAATGATCCCCAATCAGTTTTAAGATCAAGAATTAAAAACCTTTCAAAAGATTATTTATTTTTTTTTTTCTGTTTATATACTATTTGCCTTCCGATGAGTAATTAATTTGTTACATTTTTAATTAAAGTGTATTAAATATCATGTTCTTGTTTAAAAAAAAAATTTACCTCTTGCTCATTTTGTTCATTTCATTTTTTGCCATTTGCATAATTTTCTGCAGATTAAACTACAATTTATCATTTTTTGTCCTCGTTTTTTTTTTGGGTTTTTTGTTTCTGGTTTTTTTTCGGTTTTTTTTTTTTGGGAATGGTTTTGTTGCGCCTGAATGCTCAAAGTGATTTTTAATAGCAGAATGACATTTTCTCAACTTAAGCTTTACAGAGCGAGAGAGTGGGAGAGGGAGATGAAGAAGGAGAGGGAGCTATGCTTTAAGATTTTTTCCTGCTTATTTTTTGCCAACTCAGCGAAAAGGAAATATTTATATCGAGTACATCAAAGGCCGAGCAATAAATCTAAAGAAAATGCGAAAATCACTCTCCTAGAGACAGAGAGAGAGAGAGAGCAACTTGCCTCTTGGCATTATAGTACTATATAAAAACCCGACACGCACGATAACTTGACCAAACACACATTCACACACACACACACACACACACAGAGTAAAGGACAGCCATATAGATAAAGATACAGAAGGACATCCAAACAGACAGACAGACAGAGAGAGGGACAGAGAAAGAGAGCGAAAGATATAAATTCAAGTTGGCATCGGGGCGAAACAACTTTTGAGTGAAGTCAACACATTTTCACACACAATAAATTTTTGCCAGCGTTGGCAAGAATCGGTAAAACTGCAAAAGACTTGTGGGGCGTGGCCAGTGAGCTCGTTTGCCTATTGATTTTTGTTATTGTTGTTGCCTTTTGATAGAGCCAACTTAAAGCACAATTTCAACCTCAACTCTTGGACGAACTTCTATGCACACACACAGAGTGAGGGAGGGTGGGAGAGAGGGAGGAAGAGAGAGGCGTCTGCCACTGCACAACCTTGAGACGAAAAATTGTAGAAAATTATCTCGATGTCGAAAAGTTTTCATTGCAAAGATTTATGGCCAGAGGAATGTGAAACATATAGCCATCGAGAGGTATGTGTGTGTGTGTGTGTGTGTGTATGAGAAGCGTTAATCCAAGTCAATTAGTTTCTTTGTTGTTTTCGACAGCGTCCAAAAAATTGTTCGCTACTTAACTTTATGGCAAAGTTTGAAAAGTTCGACAACGACGACGACGACGACGGCGACCCCAAGAGCCAAAGCAACTTTTTAGGCTTAAAACTAAATTAAAACTGCGGCCTGTCACAAGGTCAAGAGATACTTATGACAGGCGGCAGCTCTGTTTATGAATTAAAGCCTTAAAGAAGACGCTTCTATTAGGTAAGGGCATAAAGGTTCTTAGCTGGAAGTAGGTAACTTCTACCACCTGTTCATAAGTGTTAGGAAATTAGGCTCCCTTTTGGCTTAAAGTAAAAAGATCAACCAAAAAAAGGACGAGATATATATGAAACGTTATGACCAGGCTAAAGCTCTTGCGTTTTTCCTTCTTTTCTCTTTAAACATTCGTCGTGTTGACATCGTTCTGCTTTTGATTTCCTGCAACTTTTCATTTAATATACAATTTACCAAGTATATAATAATTGAAAATTCAATTTAAAATCAATTATAACAAAGAAGCTAGTTTCGGCTTTATGGAAGTTTCTATATTGAATCAGAAAATAGGATTCGCGGGCCTGGGATCTCCATCTTTTTCGTATTTATGCAAATTTATTGTTTTTTTTCGGCTAGAATTACATAGATGTTATACTAGTGCGATCCGGCTAGCTCTGATAAATGTTCTACCTGCAATAATGCTTAGCTTAAATACAAAGTTTAGCTAAAATAGCTCATGAACTGAGAGAGATATTAATGAAAAAGTGGTTCCAAAATGCCTTAAGCAACCTCAGCTCTTTGTGGCTAATCGAATGGGTCTGGCAACTCTGTTGAGCCAGCCCTGAAGAGTAAGCGGCGAGTGATAGAGGAGCGAGTTCAAAAAAACAAGCAAGACGATTCGAAAGATGAGACACAAAGACGACAAATTTGCGCTTTTTCTTTTTATTAATAATCAATTTAATTACTCACTAAACTCTATTCAAAATATCTTTAATCTAAAGTAAATACAAACCTAGTATTTGTAATGGAAATATTTGTATACCAAGTTAGACCCACTCTTTACGAAGTTCCAAAAAGTAGCTAATAAATTTTAATAAAAATTACTTTGTCATAGCTTTCTGTTGACTACTTCGAAAAGATGCACTTGAAAATACACACAATTTGTATTTGGAATGTTTCAATTATTATTCATTCATTCATCTAAATATGTATATTCAGAATATCCATTTGAAATAATTCTTTAACAATTTTCCCACAAATTCGCTTGATGATTTTGCATATCTTATTCTATTACCACACTTCGGCCCCCCACCCCTTCTGACACTTGTGTCTTATTTGTTACATCTACACAAACCAACACCACCCCCCCCCCCCCCACCACTCTTTCTTCAGTTGCCCCTTGCTAAACCCTTTTTAGATGACTTTTCGCCTATGCCTGATTTGCTGCCAATTGAATGATTTTGTTTTTCAATTTATTGGGATTTGCCTTAGCCTTAGCCGCTATCCTTGTGGAGGAAATGGAAGAAGAAGAACGAAGTCGGCGGCAAACGGATTCCTTTCCGGTCTGGCATCAAAACATATAAAGCATTTTTATTATAACAAAGTTAGGGGAGTGGGGATGGTTGGGAGTGGGGGGGGGGCACACACGCACGATATTATCAGAATTGATTTATTTGCCTTTTTTCTCTCTCTCTCTCTCTCTCTCTCTTCTCCTGTTTGGGGCTCTGTTGTAATGTTTTACTTAAAGGGTTTAAGCCTTTTGATTTTAGCCCCACTTCCATTTGCTCATATTCAATCAATTTGCTGGTCACAACACGTTTCAGACATTTGAATTTTTTATTTGCTTCGAAAGCATCAAACATATATTTTATGTAAATAAATTTTTTGTTTTTAAAAACAAAATCCAAATTGTTTTCGCACGCATTTATTTAATTAAAATACTTTTGTTTCCTGTTCTGGTCTGATCGTCTGGAATAAGGGGGGGCGGAGGTGGCAATTAAAAACACAATTCGAGGTACATTTTTTAATTCTTAAATTAGACCACACAATCCAACCAAAGGTCGCCAAAAAAAAAAAGCTTAAAAACGTTTAACAAGTAAAAGTGGGGAAAAAACTTATAAATTAATTTATATTTTACTTTCAACCGATTCCCAACAACTAACAGATTCTAAACTGATGATATTTTGAAAACATTTAGTTAAAAATTCAT
Source organism: Drosophila nebulosa (assembly GCA_024703675.1). Taxonomy (NCBI): domain Eukaryota; kingdom Metazoa; phylum Arthropoda; class Insecta; order Diptera; family Drosophilidae; genus Drosophila; species Drosophila nebulosa. The sequence goes on along the minus strand of CM045724.1, from coordinate 1,969,803 downwards.
TAAGAATCACTTTTGCCTTAATCTTCTTCATTTATTCTGCATTCGTTTAAATATGAATTCAAAAATTAATTTAAAAATATTTTTTGTAACCTTCCTCACTTTGTTGGCTAGTGTAATAAAGATGCCTTGGGCACACGCTATAATATTTCTTATATGTTTTTATAATATTTTTATTATTTAAAAACAACAAAAAAAAAGACGAAAAAATGAAAGCAAAAACAGAAAAAGGAAACGAGCATTTACCACCAAAGCTGACGACCGCAACTCTCGGTTTTGTTTTCTCTGACTGGTTATGAAAAATTAAAAAATAAAAAAGAATATAAAAAAAAACCAAAACACACGAAAAGGCGTGGCAATGGCAACACAGACGCCCAAAATGTCTGAAGAGAGGCGGGCGCAGAGATGGCGGTGGCATCCATAAATCCCGCTAGCATTTCACATTTCACATGTGTATATGTTTTTTATTACCACACACACACACACACACTGTGTGTTTGTGTGTGTGTTGTGTGTGTTAGTCCACTGTCTTTGCTGGTTGGCGCCGCCGCCGCCTGCCAGCGAGCTTTGCGCTTAAGTCTAATGCGAAAAGTTGTGAATAGGCTCAGTAGGAAATCCTATTTTATGGCGCAAAGTTACTGCAGTCATAAAAACATTGGGTTACGCTAGAGAAAGAGAGAGAGAGAGAGAGAAAGAGAGAGCGAGAGAACGGGTAAGATGGAAATATCCTATATAGGAGAAAGGAAGACAAACTCTGACGAACAATTGGACCCTTTAACTCGTTTTAGGCGGCGCTTGTTGTTGCTTCCTAGAATACAGAATCCTTTCTTTGATTTTGTTGATCCTATTTTAAAATAAATATTTGAAGTAAACATTAGACGCATAATCATTTTTATATAATTTTATATCTATTGTGGGTTTGATATCGTTAAGTATTTTATATTAGAATTGGAACCTTAAGCCAATTAATTATCATCTTTCCTTTAAATAACCCTTAAGTCTTTCAGAACCTTTGTGTTTTACTTACCCGAATATTAGTTATATCCAAATATCATATAGAGTAGGTTCAGAAGAAGTTTTCTATCTTCATATAAGTAAATATTGCCTGCAAAAACAGTTCTAACACATAGAATAAAGAAGTTATCGGTTGAAAATTGTAGAATATGCATAAATATGCTTACTTCTTTTTAATTATCGTTAATTTCTGTGCTCCAAGTGAACACTTTAAACTGAATACTTTGAGATCAGATGAGAAATGCTCATTTATTGCTAGTTACTGTAGATTTTTGGGGAATACATTTTATCTTTTTCCGATCTATGTACATTTCTAAAATACGTCTTCCGAGTTTTGTTCTTTTTATCTGGTTTAGATGGATGCTCTGCTTAGAAAAGTGACTTTCTCAAATATGTTTATACAATCTATTTTAATAAACAAACTGTTAATAAGCGAATAAAAAGAATTTTAAAGTGCATGCAATCATCTTCATAGGTCTTTTTGGCAACTTGCTTATCGATCTATAAAATATATATTTCAAGAAGATAAATATCAAATAAACAAATGGATTAATGTCCCTCCTCATTTGTCTCCACAGGTTTTTCCAAATAACTCACAACAATTAATCGATTTTTTTTTTATTAATTATCTCTTTTTGTGCATATTAAATTATAAATTAAAGAAAAATAGTTTAAATCAAATTTAAAAAAAAACCAAATGCCGTGTCAGTCACATTGAAAAGCTTAAGACTGAAAAGTGAGAAGAAAAGAACTGACCGAAAACCAGAAGGAATGAAGCTCAGTGCCTTCGCGTGCTTTACATAATTGTACAACATAAAAGAGAGAGAGAGAGAGAGAGAGAGATAGATAGGCAGAAGAGCATCCTTAAACCCTTTCCTAGTTGGTGTGGTGAAGGGGCAATAGCATCACGTGCCATGCGGTAACTTTATTTGCTTGTTGTCGCTTTTGTTATATCATTTTTAATACCCTCGCCACAAGGATAGGCATATTTATTTTGTTAGAAAATTTCTTTTCGCTCAGATCGAATCGGTTGAGAATGTTTTTTAGAACTCATGGCCACACTTGACTAATTACATTTAGTTTTTGGCCATCTCATTCTGAGATTTCATGTCTAATAATAAGCCTGAATATACGTAGAAGAAGGGTTCCAATTATCGATTTACTCTTTGGTAGAGCATCTGAAATTCGATTGTCTTCAATTATTTTATTGTTGCTTTCTTTGCTTTATCTTTTAGTGTTCCCTTTGTTTCTTCTTTTTGTGCTTGCTTATTTTAAATGTTTTTTATTTCTGGTTGTTTTTTTTTTTGGTTTTAGAGAGATAATTACAAAAAATGTTTTGCGTGCCGCGTGCATTGGACGATGGGCCGAGCATAATTATGACTTCTGTTCCTTGGGCTTTACATCTCTTTCTCTCTCTCTGTCTCTTTCTGAATTGATAATAGCTTCTGGCTGTCCTTTTTGGTCCTTTTTTTACATTTCAACAGCCATTTTGTTGCTACGTTCTTGCCATCACGACTTGTGTAGCTCTTCTTAGCTTACTTTTTTTTTATGTATTGTGCGTGGATTTTGTGTTAAATTCGTTTGCTAAATTTTAGTCAACTGTCTTAAGATAAACTAAAAAGTTGCAAAAACCTCACAAAATTAAAGTAGAGACATCAAAAGATTCACTTTCCATGCCTAGAAGTAGATAAAACATTTGAGGAGGAAACATAGATAAAAATGATAACAGACAAAAGCTTAGAATCTAATTCATCTAGACAGTAATCCAAGATTATATATATATTTTCTCTTTGTTTTCAATCTACTATGCAAATAAATCGGTGAACTTTGCAGTTTTAGTTGCCATGGAGAATGCACATGTTGCTTTTCCTTTCCATTTTTTGCTCGTTTTCATTTTATGCTGTCATTTCGCTTTATGTTGCAGTCTAAGCCAAAAGGACTCTCGCCAATCTGCCCTGTTTTCAGGTCCCGCCCCTTCCCCCTTCGTCCCTGCTGTTGGCCATACCTTTGATTTTGATGGCTTGCCAAACAGTTGGAATATGATTTTTGCAATTTTCGCATGAACTCAACCAAAAAATTAAACTTGACTCTCTATTGCGAAAATTGTAAAGTTTTTAATACGAAGAGAAGCTTTTACCCAACTCCCTACCCCACCCCCCAGGGGAGGGAGTTTCAATGGGCTTGTCAATCTGTGCGGCAGTCAATAGAAAAAATTGTATTTCCCCCTCGCCCCCCAATCCCATCCCATGTGCATGGTTTTTGCTGCTGCGTTTTTCATTTTCTCTCTTCTCTTCGCTTCTTTTTTTTTTTTTGCTTCAACTTCTCTCAACTGCCTAGCAAACATTTGAAAATTATTTTAATTAAGGCATTTTAATTAACACACACACACACATGCGAGTTGCTGTTTTTCTGTGCTCTTTTTCCATAAATTGTAGCGACTTTCCCCTCTATATAAAATATTATATACCACCCCTCTGTGCCCCCGTTCCCCCATTAGGCCGCGTGGCGGCGACCATGTTGACACAAAATTTTAAATTTATTTTTCTTGTTATTTATTTATTTGTTTATTTTTAGATGCCATTTAAGTGGCTCGTTCGGGTATATTTGTTCCGACAAACAGTTGGTAAGCGTTTATAATATTAATTAATACCTATCGAGAATAAAAGAGAAAGAGAATAAAACGACAAAGAGAAGGTAAGTCTGAACTAACTTTGTAGAATTTATCAAAAGTAAATGCAAGTGACATGTATTTGAATTAAAGTTCAGTTGGTCGATTTATTGACGAGGTCCATTTTATAACACTCAAAACCTTGAAAAGAAACACCAGAAACTTCCAGGACATTCTTAAAATATACTTTAGAGAAGTAAAACTTACTTTTTGGAGAGCTCCATGTGAATACTTAGTCAAAACTTAAAGTCTTTAATACAATTTTCATTCGTTCTTTGGCGACTTTTAATGGTTAAAGAAAAGATTGTCTAACCTTATTCTAAAACTGAGAAAACGACAGTTGAGTGTTGCTTTAGTTTTTTTACTTTTGTACCATTTCACAACACTAAACTATGTTGATGGTATTTTTCTTTCGACATCCAATAAAATTTTAAACTTCGATCATTCAAGCTATATAAGATTATTTGTCTTACTTCACCTGGAGGTAGTAAGAGTGTCTTCCAGACTTTAATGCTTAAATCGTCTTGTAATCGAAAAGGCATCCGTATAATTAATAATAATATAAATTAGTTCCAAATTAATCTTGGGCCAGTTGTAGGCGTCTTTTCCCTTTTTATTTTAACCAGACCAATTCAAATTTTTTTTCTTAATGCTATAAAAAAATACCAAATTTAGTGTGACTGTATGCCGAATTGTATAAAATACCATCTAATATCTAAACCACACATAGCATTAAAATTAATATAAAGTGCTCACAATTAAATGGGTTTTTTTAAGCAAAAACTTTAAATATATTCCAATTTTAATGAATCTAAAAATTGTGGGTATATAATTTTTGATTTCGTTCTATTTGGAGTTGGTTTGATGGGTTTCTGCCGTTCGTTTACCTCGCTTTGGTGGGTAGCTGGCTCTCTAGGCGCCTGTAATTTATTGATGTGGTTTTTTTTTTTCATATATGTACTTACATATATATAAATTTAAGGCCAACACGAACGCTTAGCCATAAATTGTTGCGTCGGACGACGCATAACACAAAATAAAGAAAGCAAGAAACGAAAAGATTGGAAGGCTGGCTGAGTCGTTGGGCTAAATTTCATTTCATGCAGCGCTGAGTCTGATTCGGGGTCAAGTTGAAAGTGTGGGCTGGGGATTTATGGGTCATATGGTTTTTTCTGCCGCCCTTTTTTTTTTTTTTTTTGGCTTGACAAATTTGCGCAAAATTTTTGCGGTCAAGTCGCCGGTTAATTGAGTTCAAATATGCAATTACATATGCATTTGTTTATCGCGTCATTGCCGTTGTTGTTGTTGTTGTTGTTGCTGGTGGTGGTTGTCGTGCACAATAATAAATCAAATAATAAAAACGCTGATGTTTTAATTAAAATAACTATTTATAAAAAAAACTAGTGTGGTGCAACAACAAGCAGAGAAAAGAACTTCACAACGAAGGACGCAACTTTTTTCGCATCCATTTTCGTGCTCATTAATTTAGCTAACAAAAACTGTGGTCAAATTTTAATTAAAAAACCACCAAACAGATGGTAAAAAGAAGAAAGGTAAAAAAAAATTCTATAAATCATAATCATTTAAAATTATAATAAATGCATAAAATTGACTGCAATCAACTTAAATATGCTGCACATTCTATATTAAAGCCGAGTCTGTTGCTAGAAGTCAATATTAACTTTAAAACTTTGGACCCGCTGCTAATTGCGTTGACAATTGTACGACAAGCGAACAAAGAGGCTGAACAAGGCAAGATACAGGGGGTAGGAGTACGGGTATTGTCGGTCGCCTTCTGCTAATGAACATCGATTTGGCCTCAGCATGAAAAACGAAAAGCTAGCACCCGTAATCGAAATCGGAATTTAAATTGACTCATTAAAACGGAGCAAAAAGCGGGTCGCACGACAATTAAACAAACGCCTCCCCCCCCCCCCCCCCCCACACACACACACATACACAGCGACAATGGCGACTAGAATGAAGCTACAGCTGAAAGAAAAAGCATCATATCCCCCTTATCACCCAGCCACACTCCATTTACAGCATACTCTCCAGAATTTCAATCGCCATCACTGGGGGTCATTAGTTAATTTGCCAAAGCGACTTCTCTTCACTTCTGTGTATTTATACGCTCCATCTTCCCCTAGCCGCTAAGCCCCCTCTTCATCCTACACTGCTCCCTGTTTAAAAACTTTAGCAGAAAGTTCTTAATAAGCATAAGAAAGGATTTTTGAAACAAAAGTCAATGGATTTTCTATGGGAAATGTCTGAATTTCAAAATGAAAAGTATTAAATAAATTTACTTTAAAAATCATTAAAAAAGTTCATTTTGGCATATCCGAAGTTTGGCTACCCTTGCAGCCCTTGAACACTGTCAAGAAAACCCCGCAATATGATCTAACTACAAAAATTTGGTTGACAAACTTTACCAAAAAAAAAAAAAGTTTTTCTCATGGCAACTTTTTGTTTCTTGTTGTTCCTATGGGCTCAATATGATATTAAGATTCGATCCTCACAACATTTTGCGAAAATTTCTGGACTATAACAATAAACATTTGGCTTGAAATCTTTAGAACCTCAAAAAGTTTAGATTAGACTGCTTTTTCGTCCGATCGTTACTATGGGAGCTATAAGTTATAATAGTCCGACAGACAGACAGACAGTCGGGCATAGGTATATAGAGAAGCTGTTCTCAAGCTGATCTTATTTATAATATTCTCTCCCATAAATAATTGAAGCAAATTTTTTTCTTTTGCAGCAGAAAAGTAGGCAACAAAATTTTTTATTCAATTGCCTAGAAATTTATCTGACTTGTATGTATTTAAGAGCTTTGAAAACATTATCAAAAGAGGAGAAATTTTAAAGAAATTTATACAGCCAGAAGCAGTTTCATATCCTCAAAAAAAAAAGAAGCTCAATAAACTGCATTCTTGGCCACTGACTCTATACATTTTCAAACCAATTACAAGTACCTTCACTTGAAACTAAACATAAGAAAAGCTTATTTCCTTTTAAAAAAATTTAAAACAAATTGTCTGAGAACAGACTAAATCTATACCTAAGTTCAGTCGTTTTTCTTTAAAGAATATAAGCGAAACTCCATTTGATGGCTAAATAAAGTTTTTTTACGCCCGCCTTTGTTATAACTTCTTTTTCTTTTTTAACAAACTTGCCACTGTCAAGGACGAACACGAACTAGAAATGTTCATGGGCTAGTAATTTATAGACCCCGCACAAGCCGCACCCAACGACCCCACATGCCCTGGCCGCTCCTCTCTCTCTCTCTCTCTCTCTGGTGCGTGTCTAGTCGCAATCTGCTGGGGCAATTAGATTTTATTGAGCCGCTGATTTACACAATGTGCGCTTCAATTCAATTTCAGGATCTGTTCCTACCGCCGCATCTCACTAAATTTAATGTGTGAACGGGAACGGGAACGGGAATTTAATTCTCACACATTAGTTAGTTCGGGGTTGGATCGAAAATCAATATTTTTGAAGCAACTTACACAAACTCATGGGTCAGAGGCTTCGTATAGAGCAAACAACAAGGGCATAAATCACATGCATAATTTGATTGGAATGTTTGGGGGAACATTTTCCAGGGGCTATAACCTAAGCTCGCTTTTTTCTTCTCTCCCTCTCTCTCTCTCTCTCTCTCTCTCTCTCTCTCTCTCTCTCTGGAGCGGTTCATTTATTTACATTGATTGACCGCAAGGCTGATTTGGTCTAAATGTGTTGGAACATATCTTTTGTTAGCCGTGGCACGTGCAATTCAATTTCTATAGAAAAGAGTGAGAACAAATGGAATTCCTGGAAAGCTTTGATGGCGCCAGTTCCAGATTGAGCAACTGGAATTGAAAATGAAGAAAGAAAAGAAAGTATTCCTTATCGATTGTATTCTGTTTAGAGTCTAAATGTAATTATAAGTCTATCTGTCTTTAAGATGGCCATAAAGAAGATTAGTTTTCCTCATTTCCCCATTTGAGTTACAATTCTCTGTCAGTTTTGATATATTAGCTGCAATTTACATTTACATTTTACTTCACCACATTTAAGAAATGAATAAAATTAGTTTATTATTTTTATAACATTTAATTCTAACCGCTTCAATGAATCTGAAACTATTTCTAGCTTTTTTCCTGCAATCAAAAAAAAAAAAAAGAGAAAATAAAATATTGAGCAGCAAGTTTTTCTTTCATTCAGCTGCCAAACTCGATTCCAATTATCTACTTCAACAACAGAAAATTGACTCGGCCACAAAGGAATTTCCAGTCCATTTCCACACATATACAAACGCCCACACACACACACACACTCACACTCACACACCCACACACACACTCACACGTTGGCATTGATTTCAAAAGTTTTCAGTTTTCCTGTCAATTTTGTTTGCTCAAGTCCCAAAAAAAAAAACAAAAAAAACGTTTCATGTGGTTGACCATAAATTTGGGTGGCAACGGGATGGCCAAAACCAAATGGGCAGCTGCTGCCCACTGCTTTTTGTATAAAATTTGATTTGCTAATGAGACCAAAGAGGGGTAAGATGCGGGAGGAGAGGGAGAGTGGTGGTGAGATGAATAAGAGAAGCATATGAAATTTTAAGTAGTTTTTTCACTTGGCACTTGCGGTTTTGTCTTGCGGGCGTTGGGTATTGTGGTTTTCCATGCCAGCCACTGAGATGGGTTACAAAATTCCAGTTTTGAGTGGCCAATTTTAATTGGTAGTCCGATGTGGGTAAGGTTAATAAAAATTCAAAATATAATAAATGTAAATACAAAACTTAAATGCCCTTTGCATAGTAATACCCAAAATACCATTCACTCTCTCGCTCTCACCCACTTAACATCTGCCTTTAGTAAAAGATGCAACGCTGAGCTGGGTGCGTTAGGGAGAGCGAGGGGGGTTGAGGGTGAGCGTAGCTAACCGCTGTAACTGTGCTTCCTCTCCACGTTCTGCTGCTCTGCTCTCTTCTTTAAAAGGCAGCACCGCTAAGTTGGGTGAGCGAAAGTGTGTGAAAGGGTGACTGAGAGTGGGAGAGCGCCGGCCTACGTGCTCGCTGCAACGCAGCTTTTTCTTCACGTTCTGCTGCTCCGAGAGTATATGAGCAGCGACGCCCAGCAGCGGCCGCCGAGTTGAGTATGAAAGTGTGTGGGAGAGGGTAAAAGAGTAAGAAAGTGCGGGAGCGCCGGCATACGTGCTCGCTGCAACGCTGCTTCCTATTCATGTTCTGCTGCTCTGAGCATCGCAATCGATGGTCAAATTAGTTGCTGTTGAAGTGTTGCCCCGATCAGTCAGGTGACCTCTAGAACATCCAATGGAAAATTTCACTTTGGTAAGAAGATCAATTAGTGTACATAAAGACAAGTTGAATTGTTTTAGATAAATTGTTGAATTGGAAACTTTGTACTTACAAAACAACAACAAATTTATCAAACTCAACTAAATGATCGTCCTTTTAAGAATCCCAAGAAGTTATCGTTCGATTTAATGAAGATGCCAGCTATGACAAACTCTTCTAATCTGTTTGTTTTCAGAAAAACGTAATAAATAAAAATCATTTCAGGATTTCTTTTAATTAATTTAATTATATTTTCGCCTTGCTTTGTTCTGTTACATTCTGTTTACGATTTTCTGTTCTCTCATTTGTTTTCTTTGCTTTTCGCTTTGCCATTTGCCACACTTTCATTAATTAATATATTTTTAATGCATTTATGGTAATAATTTAGCCTAACACAGTTTTTAACTAAATTTAGTTTTTTTTTTTTAATTTCTATGCTGTCTTACATTTAATAAATTATCCATTTTTGTTTTTCGCTAACAATTTTTTTTACTTTTTCTATGAAGGACATGGGCCGGCTCGAAAATAGTCGACTCGAAAACCAAAACTCAAGTCAGAAAACCAACAGAAAAAACAGTTCCTTAACTACATTTACAATTTACATATATAATTTTTTAGTTTTTTTTTTTTTTTTTTTTTTGTTGGTTAATAGATAGCTTATATTTTTCATTTACACATTTCAATTAGTTTAGTTTATACATCCAATAAATACAATTGACTTAAATTTACTTACTAGAGCTACAGAAATACTGCTTTCTGGATTCGGTTCATAGATCGGTTTGGAATCGATATCATTAGTCTACTAAACTTAATATTTTGTCAGATTTTCCGTTTGGTTTTCTTAATTCTCATATTTAACATATAGAAGCCATAATTAAGGACCTAACAAGACACGAACCGATTCCTGAAAAGCAGTTCTTTTCTGACTAATTACATTTAAAATTTTGGGAACATTTTTGCTACAAAATATTTTAGCTACTAAATTGTCTTGAGTCTTTTTGAAGTTTTGCTTAAATGATACGTGTTTTTTACTCTTATTTCTGATATATTTAATGTATATTCTTAGTTTTTTATTTCAAATTAAATGTGAAATGCAAAACATACAAACTTAGAGAAGAAAGTTTTAATAATTTGCTTTAAATTGTTCGGTTTTTTTGCAAAGATTTCAAATCTCATATTTACACGTGATAATCAATTTTTAATCTGACATAACAAAACATAAAATATGTTTGTCACATTTTAAACTAGTTTTTGAACCCTTTTTTTGGGTTTAGGTTATTACAAAGTGTTTAAGGACTTTTTTTTCGTTTTAATATTGAAACAATAAATAAACTCTAAAAATTTTTGAAAAGAAAATTAATTTTTATAAACTTAACGTTGAAAAATGATTAAAGATCACTGATATGACGAATTTCTGTTAAAATAATGTATTTCAGTTGGTTTATAAAGAAAATGGTTGATGGCTTTAAGATTTTTTTTTTGTAGATCTTTAAGAGGATATGTATCTCATATCCAGATATATATATATAAGTACTTTTAGTTATGCATATGTTTCCATTCTATTCATGAGTTTCCGTTTCCTGTTTTGTCTATGTGTATATGTATGCGTTAGAAAGGATATGCCAGTTGTCCTCCCTCCTTCTCCTAGAGTCAAAGTTACGATTTAAGTTTAAGATTTGCACAGCACCTTAACGGGAACAGAACTATTTATTGTAGATACAATACATATACATATACATTGATATTTCTCTATAATACAGACTTAACTTCTAGATAGCTATCTAAACAATATGTCTAGCGACTTACGCCGCCTGCCCAAGTGGAACTTGCTTAGACACAACTCTCGGGCACTCGCTGGGTCATGAGGCAATCCTTAATGGCATTTATATTGATGTTATCATCCAAATCCTGCGAGGAATTGCATGAGGTGGTTGCCGTTGTTGTTGATGTTGTGTTATTGGCCTTGCCCACAACGCCCATGACACTGCCAGCGCTGCCCAGAAGCAAACTGGAGCCCGAATGATGCTGCGGCTGATGCTGATGCTGATGATGATGATTATGATGATGATGTCGATTCAATGTGGCCGTATGGGTAACACCGATGCTGCCACCAGTGCCCCCCGCCTGCTGCAAAGGATGATGCAACCGTCCACTGGCATAAGCATTCAGTATATAGCCACCACCACTACCCAGGCCAGGTGGCAATGTGCCCACACCGCTGCTATGATGAGCCGCCAGGGTGGCCGTCGAGGAGAGCGAGGTGGGTGAACCAATTATGGTGCCACTCAATCCAAGCGGTTTGCCACCACCGAGGCTGCCCATCATGCTGCTGGTGGGCGAGATAACGGTGCTGCTGCATCCACCACCAGCAGCTGCCACGGCAGCCAGCAGTTGCGCCCTTTGCGCATTGATTTGATTGTAGGTGACCGTTGCACTCGACGATGGATCCCCACACAGCATGGTAGTAGTCGTTGTTGTCGTCGTGGGTTGGACCTGTAAGACAGTCGATGTGGATTTCGTTCACATTAGTGCATATGGTGAGCAGACCTATTCAACTGGAAGCAGTCGCATTCCAAAACCCAACCCATACACATTCACCTCCCCACCCCCCGCAGAGCCTGACAAGAGTGAGGGGAAAAAGTTGTATCCGACATTTGTTGGAGGAAATGATTTCCACGAAAAATTTGCAAATTGAATTCTAAACCAGCCAAACACAAACAAGAAACGAATGATTCGCAATCAATCAGAATATTAAATACACTTACCGAACACAGGTGAAAATAAATAAAAAATAAAGGCAATAGAAATGTTGTTATACATTTAAAAAGTCGATCAAAATCATAGAAACTTATGACTACCGAATGAATTGAATTGTTTACATTGTTTGCCTGCCTACCATAGACAAACATAATTTCTCTTGATTACCATCAAAACAAATGTGGTCGAAAACGGTATAAGCCCAAAAACCAGTGCACAAAAATTGGCATTGAAATTATTTTTTCGCCGACCAAACGAAATGAAATTCTAATTGAAAACTCTCAATGCAATTTGCACCAGAACCGAGACCGAGACCGAGCATGGGGCACATGTTTGTGGGCTGTGTTTTTCTGTGAAGTGATTTGGCCATTTGCTGTTGCTGTTATATTTTGGGCAATATTTAAAATTATTTAATTAACGAATTGAGTTATGCCAACCAAACCAAAGCAAAACCAAAACGAACCAAAAACCAATGCAACCAACCCAACTACCCAACCGAACACTTGCATTTCCACTTGCTCTGCTCTGCTCTGCTCTGTTTTGGTATGGTAATTTAAATGTAATTGAAATCTGCTCGGCAAATCCCATTTACTCGATGAAAAAAAAAAATTCCATAAATGAGATCAGAGAGTATCGACTGTCAAGTTACCTAGAAAAACTATTGATAGTCGAAACAGCCGATACTCCCAATAGCATTTAAAGCAACCAACTGTTATCGATAATTATCCATCTCTCATTTTAACCTATCTTTTTTCATTTTCTATAATATTCTAGTTAAAGCAAAATTATCTTAACTGTACAGTAAATATCGATAGCTACTATCTACTGCTCCTCTTAAGCATTTCTTGTTTTTTCAGTACTTTAATTTACTTGAATTTATATGCTATTGGATATATCCCCATTTTAATAAGTGTTAGATTTTGGAAGATTTCATATGGATTTAGATCGAACCCAGAGGCCACTTCATGGATAAATATAATACCTCAATCTGGTTTGGTAGACAAAAATATGAAATATTTGAAGATTTTGCTTAAATACTACAGACTCAAAAAATATCTATTTATTTCTATATTTATTCGACATGCGAATTTAAGAAGGAAACTGTTTGTCTATACCCTATTAACGAGCTTCAGTGCTTACAATATCTTTGTAGATATATATAAATATATATTATCCATTTCCTTGCTTTTGTTATAACATTTTACTGTTATCTGTTTTCAATGGGGGGAAGCAGGAAAACGCGCAAATGTTTAGCTAAAAGTCCCCTTTTTTTAAATTGGTTCTGTTTGGTTTGTTTTTGGCAGATTAGTGATACATATGTATTTTTTGTTTTAAATATACATATACATACATACATACATATGTGTGTGCATCCTCTCTAATATATACATATTCGCGGACTGTTAGTCAATTGGTCATGGCCTATGCATATGGTCGAAACGCATTTGAGTTCTAATCTCATACACAGGCACAGCTTATGGTAATGGCTCGGGATCTCTGAATGTTGTCAGCGTACAAGGCAAAAGCGGAAACCACTCTAAATATTTCGGCAAGGGGTCGTATACTTGATACCCTATATTGAATATGCCATGTTGCATTATTTTTTATTCCTTTGCTGAAATAAATTTTTAAATTTTGTCACCATTTTTGTCACTTTTAACTGTAAATACTCCTTAAGCCTCTTTTTTAAAGGGTATCAAAATATTCATAAATAAATTCTAATTGCGAATTTAATGAAATGAAAACAAATGTGCAACACTAAAATTGTGCACTAATCTCCAAATAGATGCCAACAAAATATGCACAGCAGAATTATGAGAGGAGCAAACAAAATACAAAACACAAAAATATAATTTAAAATAATAATGGCAAATCGAATTTTGTTCATAGAAATTATGAACAGCGAGAAGAAAAAAATATAATTTGCATATTCTCTGTAAATCTTTTTTCAAGGACAGAGTGATTATTGGAATTAGTATTGGAGTTAGTCAAAATTTTTTAAAGATTTTGAATTGATAAAGCGATAAGGGATTGTATTAAAGTTTATAGAACTGGTTGAATTAGATTTATGAAGACCTTAAAGAAGTGCAACGACTTTGAATTGAACATAATTTGCAATTTTTTTATACTTTGTTTAGAAAGTATTTCTCTTAACAAAGAGAGGTGAAGAAGAAGTGGAGAAGGAGGCTCCATGAAGATTTAGTTTAAAATACGTTCTAATTTCGTTTTTATCTGAAAACTTTAAGAGCCTCTTCTCTAGAAACGAGCTAAAGAGGGAGTCTGGCTTATCTTTAGCTGCTAAATTTAAGTAAATATACATTTTTTCTGTATTTTCTATATTTAAACTTAGGGTTTCCAATACATTTCATATTGTGTATTCGGTTTCAGTTTTGTCCCTAACCATACCCATCCATCAGATGCTTTACCTGGGAGTGAAAGAAAAGCTACAAATAGATCAACTCCATCTGCTGCATCTTTATAATCTTACTATCAATGCGGACCAAGACAGGGGATAAAAAATGGTTAAAAATGTGTTAAAATTGATTGATTATGAACCATTCGATATGATGTATTGTGTTTTAAAAATCTTACAATTACCTTCAACATCAACTCGACTGTACATTTTGCCTTATTCCCCATGTTATCCCTTGATTTAGCCAATAGCTTTTATTTATAACCCCAAGAGAATGAAGGGAACGGCAGCAAACGCAGCTAAGGACAGGACAGTAAGCAGAAGCTGTAAAAAATGCGAAGCAGAGAAGGAGAAGGACAGAAGCAAAACGCGCTCCACCAACACCAATCGCCTTGACAGTTTAAAAGCTTTTTTTAATATACACTCCCACTCTCCAAATGCCCCACCAAGCTCACACACACACACACACAGATACCGACTGAACCTACCCCAATCCAGCCACCCAGATCCAGGTGAGTTTAGGGAGAACTTTAGCCCAGCAACTCGTGGTTGCCTTGGATTTTGTTTAGCAATTTCAGCAATTTGAGTAGTTGATTGGTTTTTAGTGCAGAAAAACAGATTGCCAAAGATAAACGAACCAAAGCCAAAGCCAAAAATGGTTATTTTGGCTGACAACTAGCAGACGATACGACATTTACCTTTACCTTTACCTTTACCTGAAGACTGACTAGAAAAGGTAACAAAAGGGAAAGCACAAAACCAATGGCCAAATCAAATTGCAATGCAAATGCAAAACCAAATGCCTTCTTCTCACTTTCATTTCGAGGGAAACAGGGAATCCCTTGGGAGTGGGTCAAGAGGGTTTGATCATTTAGCCAATTTTTAGCTCCCCTTTTCATATTAATTTTTTTTTTTTTTTTGCCCTGCTATAATCTTATCTCCTTTGTGCCTTTCAAATACTCACATTGCCATTGGGTGACCATTTGGAGATTCCACCTCCTCCGATTACTCCTCCTCCTCCAACTACCGCCGTGGCTGCTGCAAACTCGCCAGCAACTGTGGCTGATGCTGTAGCAACTCCTGCCACTCCTGCTCCTGCTCCGACACCTACTCCTGCTGATGCCACCACCGCTGTGGATGTGCTGCTGCCTGTGGTGGTGCCCACATTGGAGGCATTGCTTCCGCTGCTGCCAGCGCTGCTGCCGCCAACTGTTTGATTGAAATTTATTGATGATGGTGCCACACGTTTTGGGGTCGCCATCGCCATCGTCGTCCGTGTCCATGTCCATGTCCATTTCCATGTTCATGTCCATGTGGGGGATGTGGTTGCGTTTTTAGATTGGCGGGTTCCATCGTTAAAAATATTTACGATTAAAAGAAAATTGCATTTGTTGATTGGATTGGATTGGTTTTGGTGTCGGTGCCGGTGCCGGTGCCAGTGTCGTTGCCGTTGCCGTTGGCGTCGTCCATGTCCAGTGGATTGTGGTAGTTGGGTTGGTGTTTTGTATCCGCATCGTATTGTTGTGTTGATGAGATTGATTACGATTGCGGGTCGGTGAAGCCAAAACAGCAGGAAGCGACCAAATACCAGGAATACGATAGCGCGAGACACATGAAAGTAAATGTCAGAAAAGTGGCCATAAAATTTGATTAAAGTTTAATGCTCAACGTATGTCCAGTTAACTTATACTACACAAACAAACCGGCAAAAAAAAAAAAGGGGAGAGCCCATCTCTCTTATCATTTTTATCTTTACTCTTTGGTTGACATTGAAATTAAAGTGAATAACAAATATTTTTAAAGGAAATCAAACTGAAGCTAGATCTTAATATCGACAATTCGTTAACGAAACTCACCATATTGAGATGGTATAACATCCGGATCACGTTCATCCTCAACCAAATCTTCGGATGACTTTGTTTTTATATCCGTGTGCTGCCAACGAGGTTTCTCGAGATTGCCACTCTAAAAAAAAAACGTTAACACAAAAATAGAATAGTTTTACTTGAGTTTTTTTTTTTTTTTTACTTTCTTACTCACCTTAAAGACATCACTTGGCTGGGCTGTGACACCGGCTGCCGTTGCCTTGCTACCATGTTGACGATTGCGTCGCAAATTGTGTACAAATGTTACCACAAATATCCGTATCGCGATGGCCACACCAATAATTATGATGGTCAGAACACTGCCAACAATCACCGGTGACAATGTCAGTGTTACATCGTCGTCTGTTTGACGGTGTTGTAGTCCAATTGTTGTTGTTGTTGTTGTTGTAATTATAGGTTAACAATCGCAGGTCATAAATCATATTGTTGGATTTTGAGATAGATATCCAGAGTAGAGAGCGAGTTATAGGTGAAAGTTAAATGTGTTCACAATTGAATTGGGGTTTTTATTTTTAGTCGAGTGGAAATAAAAAATAGGAAAAATAAAAAGAGAGAAGAAATTAATTGTGTGAATAAATATGTAAATATTAAATTAGTTTCCATCGATTTTCGCTACGAAATGGGCGCAAATAAACATAATTAGCTATTGGTAATAAGGAAAATTAGTTTGGTAGGAAAACTTTTACTTCTCGCTGGCTCATCTGTTTTCGTTCATTTGCAGGTCGTTCATATCAAAAAGTAATTTTACACATATTTTAAGCCATCAGCAGAGCAGATGGAAGACAAGCATGCTGAGGCTGGAGTGAACCATCAAGGTATCAAGGAGCATTTTGATTATGTAAGTACCTGCAGATGACTACTACCGAGTGCCTGTCAAGTGTCGCCCACATCGCTCTCTCTCACTCTCAGTCTGCTCAACCGAACGAACATCTACTACATGGAGCCGGAGCCTATTGCCTACACGAGATTAATACGGTAAGAGAAATCAGGGAGAATATCTCTCTTTCCTTCTTTCCCCTGCCGTTCAAGTACGTCCGTCCATCAGTGCGTCAAATATCAAAGCGAATGAGAGGCAAAAAAAAAACAAGAAACTGGAAGCAGCCAAGTGAGGCTCTGGCAGCAGCCCATCTACATCCATCAATCAAATGCACATACACATTTTCGGATGGTACCATCTGGCGGCAGGTCCTGCCACTCACCTGTCTTGTAAGCTGTTGAACCAATTATGAAATCGGGCAAAATATACGCTGCACTGCGTCCCTTCTGATTGTAAGAATAGATGCGTAATCGCAATGAGTTGTTCTCCTGCACCATCATCGAGGTTAAAGTATCCAAATTTTCAAGTGAAAATAGCGATTCCTCTGGATTACTCAAGTTAAATCTGAAAAAAGAAGAACCAAATGAGATAACATTTTGCTTATTAAATCAAAGTTCAACGGCATTTAAGCGCTTTAATCATGTGCAATCAAATATCAAATGCCAAAAAAGGACTTACCGCCTACGTCTTTTCTTCTCTTTCATTTTTGTTGGCAAACATTCATGGGCATTTTTGCGGAATGTAGTCAATTCAATGTCCTTACCGAGCGACCAACCGACCGACCGACCGACTGACCCTGCCACAAAAACCCAAAACCCATAAGCTATTTCCATTCCCAATCATGACCTCAATTTGAATTTGATGCCTTTTGCTTAGTCTTTCTTTCTCTCTGAAGAAATATTAGGGTTTCCAATATCCATACATATACATATATATATATGTATGTGCATATATCTAGATATATATGTAGAAATTTATATGCTTATGTATGTACATTCTGTTGCGGCCATGTTATGCAATCTTTTTAAATGAGGGTTTGACTTTATATGCCCCTTTTTTTTGTCTGTTCTTTTATTTCCTTTTGTTTTAATAAGCAATGTCTTTCTTCCTTTCCCCTTCCCTTATCGTGCCCCTTTCGCATAATGTAATGCGTGCATATGAATTTGATTTTCGCCTATTTATCTTCTGCATATAAATTGATAATTTTTTATCATTTAATTCTGTAATTTAAAAACAAATAGCCATCAACTTTTAGCCATTCATGCCTAATTACGCATAAACAAACATTTAATGGGGAGTGAATAGATGTTAAAAGAGACTCTTTGATAAATCGTTGCCTATAGATAAGAAAAAACAATGAGAAAGTGCAATCGTACAAGGAAATACATTTATATAACTCATTGAAATTTCCTTCTGTAAATTTGTGAGCTGCATTTTGTTATTTTTAATAGAGTTTCCATTGAAATGCTTTACTTTTTTCCCGTTTCTTCCCAAATGGTATTAGAGCCTCTGCCCAAAACTCAGAGCAACTAACTGCTCGAAAACCTTTCTACATCAGAGCTAACTGAAGCCTTTTGATATCAAGACTATCTTGGCAAGAAAGAAGGAAAGATTCAAAAAGTAGAAGAGGCCTTATTTAAAAAAAAATGTATTTCTACGTCCAAAAAGTTTGTCAAAACTTTTAATCTCTAATGGCCATTAAGCCTTAGATTTGTTTACTTAGTTTCAGTTAAAGCCACAGGCTAAAGTTTAAATAATTAGTGTTTCTAAGCCTGATCGTCATCACATATCCTTTCCTTGGAGGTCACATATCATTTTGCATATTAAAAGATTAACTCTGGGCATACAAATCGGAAAGCCAAATATGAAGATTGTCATATGCTTGATACATATGTTGCCCAGTTGTTTATAGATATAACGCTCGGGGGCAGGCGCAGCTCTGGCTCTGGCTCTGCTCACTGACTAATTCGACTTCATTGCCCCCATGTGGGCCCCTGGGCCAGCTGTCCCACTTCCGGATGTAAGCGGCTTAAAGCCAAATACCCGCCAGGTGGTCCCTGCCCTTCCCTTTGGCTTTGCCATATTGTAGTTGTTGTTGGTAGTTATAGTTGATTAATATGCTTACCTGGTGTGGCCAGTGCGTGTTGAAAACATTTCGAGCACAAATATTTGTGGCAGTCCGCCATCATAGCCCGGTATGCATTGGATGTCAACACTCAACTCGGTGCGGTTGAAGACGGTACAATTGCTGACGGCATTCGGTAGAGCTGCAAAAAGCATTCAAGCAACAACAACAAAAAGAGAGAGAAAGAGAGAAAGAGAAAACAGGAATCAGATTTATGTTGAGATTCAGGTTACCCCAAGCCCATTAACAAGTTGGCCAAAATGGCCAGTAGATTGTAGTTCGAGTCAAATGTGATATGTGAAAAGTGGTCCCTTTTCGATTTTCTTATTTTTGCTGGCTACCATGGCACCCAAAAATTGCACAATGGACCAATCTCTGGTTTGGTTTTTGCTGGCATATCGTTTCAATTTGTCTGTGCTGGCTGTCAGTTTGTCAATTTGCGTTTGCATGTGGCATTAACATGTTAAGGTCAAATTGCACGAGGTAATGAGGCTGCTGTGGCATACCCACAATCGGATGGAGGAAGTCAGAGTAGGAGTTAACTGCCAGCTATACAAGTTTGCTGCATTCATTGAAATTGCAAACAATCAATTCGTGATTTTAAGCTTTTTTGGCGGCAAATCAATCTGATACCATTTTCCCGGCTATGCGATTGTTAATCACTTTGATTGGCAACTAAACTCGGATAACAACAGCGAATTGAGCTGTTTACGTAACTTGAAGTCGCTAAATCCAATCTTTTGACGGTTTTTTGAGTTTTTGTGGATTGAAACTCACCTGCCAGAACAACTTGAAAGAGGCAAGGATGCTGCTGTGTGCCCACCTCGTTGGATGCCCAGCATGACAGTGTGCCATAATCCTGTAAGAAAATACACATACATATGTAAATTATATGCAAGTCTTGCTTAATTGAACGAGTTGTTGTTGTTGGTAGAGAGTTTTGGGTGTTTGTCTTTGTGCTTATTCTCTTACCTGATCTGTGACTGGTGTGTACTTTAAAATGCTGCGGCTACCGTTCACACTGAATCGTTCGCTGCCCACATCGAGAGTTTCGCCCGAGTTGTTGAATTTCCAGCGAAATGTTCTGTAAGTAAAGGACCAAAATGTTGTTGCATATTTGTTGTTGATGTTGGTATTTCTTTTTTGTTTGTTTTTTTTTTTTTTGGGAGTTGCGTTGACATTTTGACAGAAGTGTGCAGAAGGCAGGCCATGGGACAGGACAGGCAAAAGAAAGGGACAGGACAGGACAGGACAGGCAACAGAACAGAAGCATGTTGGCAAAGTTTTACATTTTTAAAATAGCTCGTTAAAATATTAAAGGTTAACACACACACACCAACACCATTCATACAGCCATGCATACCCAAACAGAAAGAGAAAGAGAAAGCCTTTTAAAAGGTTAATTATCTCTGGCATATTCGGTTGGACGCTTTTGGGAGTGCAAAAATAAACGTAAATCAATAAAAGATATACATATACATATATATATATTTGCGATTTCAGGGGGGAAAATTAAATAAATAATTAAGGAAAACAAACTGAAAAATAAACAAAGAGACAGCGAGTGAAAGTTCTGGGGGAAAGCGATTCCTATGTGTTCTTTTAAGATAAAATGCATTCAGCGAAAACAAAAAAAAAAGGAAAAGCAACTTAAACCGTTAACCATAAATGGCAAACCACAAAATGATAAACCAAAAATAAATATATTCTTAATGGGAAAAGTTCAAAAGTTGGTTCAATCAAGCGGTAATACATTTACGCTTTACTTGTTCAAAGCAAAAACTTTCATTATGGTTCAATTCTAGTTTTATTTAGAAATCATTAGGGAATCCTATCAAATCTCAAGAGGGAAAGCTTTGACAGGATTCCCTTATGGTTTCTAGTTGCATTCTTTGCCCTGAATACTCATTCCTAATGAAAACCAGGCGCTCAGAAAAAATCTTTGTTTAATTAAATGGATCTTAGTCACTTTGAATTGATTCAAAATAAGTTCGGAAAAATAAATCGATACAAACTGTTTTAGGGCGAACTATTGGTAGAAATAAAACTGATTTCGGTTAATAAAAACCTGACTTAAACTTTAATATTAAAAAATGAAACATTTTTCACGCGTCTGCTGCTGCTTGTCAGGCATTTAAATGCTGATAAATTATCTTGTCGCTTGTTGGCACCACATCCCACCATCATCTAACCCCCCGCCCCCACTCCAAGCGCCTGGTCCATCCCTGGTGACCTAGAGCCCGAAAAGTATGCAGCAGCATTTTTAATGTTCACGCCCGCCGTTCGCCGCTGCGAACCACCACAACAATTACACGACACAGCTGCTGCTTCTGCTGCGCCTGGCCTCGAATATTTTCCGCCGGCTAATGATTAATTATTTTAGCATAAAGCGTCAGCTCAAGACGGAAAAATAAAACGGCGGCGAGGAAGAAGAGCAGAAGAATAAAAACAACAAAAAAATTGAAATTAAATACAAGATGAGAAGACATGGCAGACAGACAGGCAGAAGACACACACACACACACACACACACACACACACACAACAAAAGGCGGCAGGGTAAGACACAGGCCACAGGAGCGGTAAAAGGCCTCATTAAAAAAACATTAAAGTCCAGCATAGCCCTGCCCACTCAATCCACTCCATTCCTCCCCCCAGCCTCTTTCGCAAAGCAGTTGGAATAAATTAAGAAAAAAAACAAAAAAAAGAATAAAGCAAAACAGGAAGAACAACAAAAAATTAGCCTGATAAAATCAACAACAGAATATTGTTAAATTTTCACACATTTCCTACAGAATAAACAGCATTTTCCGTAACGCGTGTACACACTCACACACACACATACACACACACACACACCGACAGCCTCTCTCACCCATACAATTACAGTCATTTGTCAATTTTGCAAAACTTCCATTCAACAGGAAACCGTTTTTTGTTTGAACTTACCGCGGCGGAGGATCCGCTTGTATCTCGCATACAACTTCCACAGTCTCATCCTTGGACGCCCCAATTAGTATAACGCGATCCGAGTGCTTGCAAATGGGCGTGTCTGTTGAAGAAAACAACAAAATGAAAGTGAAAGCATTAAGAAAAGTATTAGGTAGAGTCGCCTAGAATATACCCTTTATATTTATTCTAAATGTTTTTGTTAGACTGAGAAATGGCAGAATGATAACATTTATTTATAAATATTCTGATGATTCGGATTTCATTATTTGTCGTCATAATTTTATAGGTAAACACGTTCTAGTAAACCCCTTTTTTCTTTATGTCCCCTAAAGACAAATCTAAAATGACTTTAAAAAGCTCAATTTTTAAGACCTTCTTTCAAGTTTTAATCATTTTGAATATTTTGTGCAAATCTTTTTGGAAATCTTGCCAAGCAAATCATTTGTAAAAGTCTCATCAATTGTTACAAAGTATTCAATAAGTTCATTACGCCCAGGCGCAATTAAGTTGGAAAAAACTTTCAATATAAACGATGTGAAAATCGGTAAAAAATGAGGCATACCATTTACCATCGGTGTGTGTGGGTGTGCGTGTGTGTGTGCATTTGTGTTTGTGCGTGGGCGTTGCATGAGAAAAACGCACAAAAGTGATTTAGACAGACGGACGACAGAGCTCAACGCCTCCTCATCATTCAGTCAATGGTGGAAAGAGTGAGAGAAATAAGGGGTCTAGGGTGTAGGGTGCCACAGGCAGCAGTCCGTCAGTGTCAAAGGCTATCCAAAAGCCCCCTTACTATCTCACTTTCTCTTTACTTTGCTCCTTTTTTTTCTCTCTCTCTCTCTCTCTCTCTTTCGCTTACTTGTCGAGTGCCTGGCTGTTGTTTACTTGAAATTAATTAATGTGGCAACATGATTTAGTACTTCCAGGTAAATAAGGCGTTCCATAAAAATGTTAAAGGATTATTAGCTGACAGCACACGTGGCGTATGCGTAATTTGCTGTCGTCGCAATGCCAGGCACAACAACCAGAGCATGGCATGGCCGCCTGGCAGGCAGGCAGGCAGGCAGTCATGCCCATCATTTCATCATACCCAGACCAACCCAACCAGTTGGTTGGTTCGTATATCTTTTACCCTCTCGCGTCCTTTTGGTACCCCGTCGAACCGAATTTTTGATGAATTGTTTATCTTAAAAATTTACAAAAGGGCGTAATTAATTAACCAGAAATGTTACGCCCTTTATATTATTGTTGGCTGCTGCTGCTGCTGTTGTTGTTGTTGTTGCTTAATTTCGTATTTAAATTTCCGAGCACGAGAAGTGATTACTTAGTCGTTTGCTAATTAGTGAGTGCTTCAATGTGGGAGCACAAAGAACTTGACCTATGACAATTGTATAAGCAAGCCGCTGGTGAATAAGTTCATTGACATTTTAATGATATTGACTCAAAATTAGGAGGGGAAATGGTTAATGTTGGCATAATATATTATCAATATCTCTATTAAGAAATCTAAATTTGTGTAGGCAGAGCTAAATCTTTCGACTTTTCTTTGTTAATATGTTCCAATGAGAAGTCAAGTAAGAAATTTATAACAAACTATTTCTTTAAGCAACGAACTACTACTATATATTCTCTTTCAGTCATCAGAGTAATATTAGGTTTATATGCTTGTTTCTTCGTTAGACACCAAATTATATTGGACAATTAAACCAACTCATCCCGACTCATACCTACAGTTTCCTGGTTTAATGTAAAAGCGTTTCATTAAAACTATCTACAATTTCCTTCAATGTCCTTTTGAGTAACTATTAAAATGTGCTCATATTTTGGTTTGCACTCATCAAAATTAGCATTCATCTTGTTGTGCGCCTCATATGTGCTAGAGAACTTTTTACTAAGAAAAATAAAGAAGTAAATGGAAGCATTCGGCGCACTCCATTTAATTTATGGCTCGGAGCAATGCGCCTGTCAAGTTTTACATACATAAGTGTGCATGTGTGTGTGTGTGTGTGTAAAGTACTTGAGTTTGTAGCAGCAATTTGTATGGCTCAAAATGGCAGCAGCAGCGACTGGAGCTACATATGTATCACTCACAAGCAGATAGCTAGCCCTGTCGGTTCCCTCTTGCCTAAGTGCGGCACTGCCACCGCAGCCTAGACTAAGCCACTAGCTCATTATGACTCTGATCATCATCAGAAGGAACAGAAATAAAGAGCGACACATAGAGAGTGAAAGAGAGAGAGAGAGAGAGAGATGAAGAGGCGTCTGTCAAATTGCTTAAATTCAAGCACAGCTGCCTCTCCGAAAGGCATGCAGACTGAAGGCTGGAAACAGGATGGGATCGAGGAATGGTAACTTTGGTAAGATGAAGATGGTTGGCAACATTTCGCGGGCTGTTAAATTGAAGCATAATTCCGCTTGGTGTTGCCCTGCAGCTGCAGCTGTTTCACTGCCACGCTGCCCTTTCTCCGCCAGCCGCCTGCTGCTTGCTATGAAATATGGCCAAAAAGCAACGCATGTGGCAAGCATACATATGAAAAGCAAAGAGACAGAGACAGAGAGAGAGAGACGAAATAGGAGCAACAAGAAGAGAATGAGAGTACAAAAAAAAAAATAAAAAATGCTAGAAGAAATGTTGTATTTATGCAAAAAGCGGAATGAAAAATATTTTCACAGCCTTGACTTGCCACTGCAACGACGGCGAGTCGAGTCGACGAGTTGAGTTGTAAAATGAAAATGGCAGCAAAAAAAAAAAACCTACAACCAAATTGCAATACATCAAATAAGACGAGACCAGGCGGGATGGTGCAGCTTTGCCGGCTGCACTGCCCGACTTTATGATAAGAAAACAGACAGACAGTCAGAGAGACAGACGGACAGACAGACATACAGACAGAGACGAAGAGATAGAGTCCGAGTCCCAGATAGATGATGCATTCAAACAAAGTGCCGCTTGGCAAATTTATGCTTGAAAATCGCTGATGCAACACAAACAGTCAGTGCCCAGTACTCAGAACTCAGTGACCATTAAGAGAAAAAAAAATCTCTCTTTAAATTTAAGTGGTAATGCCAACGAATTGGCTAGTTTATGGAAGAAGATAAATATAAAGGGAATCTTTTCCTTCAAAGGCTACTCACATTTCACACGCAATGGCAACTGATTGCTGACCGTTTCGCCCTCATCGTTAATGGCGCTGCAAGCATAGTTACCCGCATAATGTTTCGTTATTTTCTGCAGTACTAAACTTTGATTTGATCTGATGACACGAGCCGAGGTATTGTGTTCCAAATGAATGCCCTGTATATAAAAAGAGAGAAATTGCATATAATTTATAAAGTTTATAAAATTATAGTTATGTAGATAATAACTAAAAATAGGTGGCTCAAGTCGGTACTATAATCATATATCCTGTTGTTAAATCTCCAATAATCTAAGAAATCAACTAACAAGGCGTTAGAATGTAAAATATTCTAGTTTCGTTTAGTTCTACGGGTTTTAACTACGACAAATGAGTCTTCTCAAGTGAGAACCATTTCAAGCAAACTATAATCCGAATAATTCAATAAAATATTTACACACCTCTCAGAGATCTACATATGTACATATGTACTACATACATATATGCATGATGTATGCAAGCATAGTGTAATAACAATTTTCTGTCTAGAACCACTCGAGGTTGAATTTCAATTTGGCAAAATCCGCTAAGCGCCTCTGTTAAACAAACTCAACCGAGGAGTAGCATCTACCTTCGGTTCGCAAGCCAAACAAAATTCCCCAACTGTCAGAGATTGAGGGCTCCCTGAGTGATTGCGGGACTCGCCTCAGCGACTGCACTTGAGCGACGGCAAAATCAATGCCACAAATCCCAAAACTATTTCTGGTCCAAAATGCTAAAATCCCCTTCCCAACCCAACCCAACCACCACGCATTCCCGCAGTCCGCAGTCCGCATTCCCGTCCGTATCCACATCCGCTTTTTGGTGTGAATTGAAATGAGCAAATGCAGCGAAGCTCAATGCATCACGATGTCATCCCAGAGCAGTCACCTCAACGCATACGCAACTTGCCATGTTATTGACACTTAAACAGAAATGAATGGAGCTGTCAGCGAAGCAGGCAGCCGGGTCCGGGTTTTTAGTTCCGGGCCCAGGTCTTATAGTCGACTTGGCCAACCAGCTTGACTTGGTGTGCAGGACCTACATTATGTAACCACAACAGTTTCCGCCATTGAGGATTCGATTGTACGTGACACTCGAAGTAAACATCGTCGCCTTCCTTGATATCATCCGGTGTCAGAGTTGAGCCCAAACGTAATGTGACCAAAGGTGGATCTGCAAATACGACAAAACAAATGGTCGAAATGATTTAGAAACGAGTGAACAGTGTTAAGTAAATTAGTAAACTTAAGCTGACATTTGCCTATACTTATATTTTTTGGACTGCGACAACTTTCTCTGATTCTCTTTTCGTACTCTTATTTGTTAAATGTCAAAAGTTTGACAATTCAACCGATAATTTTGACTACTTTGTAGCTTTTCTGCAATCTATTCTCAACTTTAGGGTTGCCGACATTCACAAAAATATCGTTTGAAAATTGAAAAAAAATACCAATATTAAATCCCAAAAATATTCACTTTGTGATTTTATACATTTTTGCTATTCTATTTTGAAAGTGGAAATAAATCCCTTTTTTTCACTAAATTATTTAAGAAGGGAAACAGATTTCTATAAATAAAAGGGTTATTAGGAAAACCTCCACAATATTTTTTATGGATATTGCATATCATGACAAAATATCCCATGTTCATTCTTGAAATGCTACAATATTTTCCATATGTTTCATCTGGACTCCTCTAGCTTCCTACAAATGTCCATATATCCTTTGACTAAGCGACCTGCTTGTCATCACATACATATATCCCAGGCGCTGTCATGATCAAGCTGATTTAATAGTTTTTGCAAATATGAGCGATTTAGAGCAATAACAACAAGAGTTATGACGACATCTCGTTGCCAACGTTGTGGAGAAGTAGGAGCATAGGTTTTGGGCAAAGGGGGCGGACGAAACTTCTGTTCTTGGGGCTTCTTCCGACCGCTGCTGTTTGCCAACATGTGTTGCCGCTTAAGTCGTTTGAATTTGCTTAACGAGCCACAAACTTTGCGACAAACAGAAGAAGGCAACAACGTAAAAAGGATGCAGACGAGCCACCAAGGCAAGGACGGTCGCACGTGCCAACCTTAATATTGTTGAGTTATTGGCGGCCAAAGCCAAACGCCAGCAGTCAAGAGTTACATAGACGCCGCCGACGACGACTTTGCCTCTATCGTTGTCGATGCAGACGACGACCCAAGCCAAAAGTTCCGTTTGTCCCCCATCCTCTCTTCATTCCACCCATTCTGCTCTTCTTCCTTTCGTCCAGAAACTTTAGAATGGCCTGAAAAAGTTTTGTTCGCCTTTGGTCGGTCGGTCGGTGGGTTGGTTGGTTGGTTTGTCGGTCGATTTCTCTTCATCCACCACTGCCAATCAGCCAAAGTGCCTAAAGGGCCACCAAAACTCTTTCGCTGGCAAAGTCGCGTTCGCGTATTTCCGCACACATGTTGCAGGGGCATTTCTGTGATTATCATTTACCGTTTTCTGCCATCCCACAAAATGCCAGACCAGGACGAAGGTTTTTCTCAAACGGAACTCCCATCGATCGGCGGAGCGGAGCTGCCAACATTTCGTCGTTAATTTATGTTCAAATGAAACCATTTGTACAGAGACCATGTTGTGTGGCATTTGGGACATTTATTGAAATGCGTCGCGACTTTAAAGTCAAATACTTTAGGTCGGAATTTGAGTACAATTGCTTAGGAATTAAATTGTCGACTTTATCTGAAGTGAACTTAGTGAGACAATCGATACACACAATTGATAAACATATCGATATAATTGATAAATAATTATCGATAGAAATTGCTTTTCCAGCAAATAATGAAACGATCGATAAATGTTGTCGCCAACGATAGAAGCTGGTATATTTTTACCCCGCAATTATCACCACTAAGAAAACTTAACGAAACGAAATGGTATATTTTGTTTACTATTAATTTTCATAAATTTATTCGTAAAAAATGTGGTCTAATATAAGTTATTATTTTCAGATTGAAACAAAAAACGCCAAATCTAATATTTCGAGAAGAATGTGGAAGACTTCCATGTCCACCCGCCAATAAGAACCTTGGAAAAAATGTATTGGATAAAATATGGCAGACGAGCTAAAAAATCAATAAGAAATTATTCTAAAACATGTAGATTTCAGTAAGCGGCGCTTTTACATTTTTAGCTGAATATGTAATCACATCTAGCGCTATGCTCCCTCACATCGAATCTAGTCGAAAAATATTATTTAGCGAGTCGATGCTGGCGAAGCAAGTCGTAATCCGAAATTGTAAACAACTGTGTAAACAAAAAAAAAAAAAAAAAAAAAGTAACAAAATTAACAAATTCAATTTCGTAGTGCAAAAACAGTTTGATCAAAAATGGCAAAACAACAAAATTCAGTGCCAAATTCAGGACAAAAGTCCTTAATGAATTTCAAATCTGGCTTCTGCT
This sequence comes from Drosophila nebulosa, assembly GCA_024703675.1. Taxonomy (NCBI): domain Eukaryota; kingdom Metazoa; phylum Arthropoda; class Insecta; order Diptera; family Drosophilidae; genus Drosophila; species Drosophila nebulosa. The sequence continues at coordinate 1,941,235 of CM045724.1, read as the reverse complement.
TAAGACGAGAGGTTGATCATCACAGCGAGCCATTGGCAAAGAAGCTTATGTTAACACCGAGGTTCGATGCTGATGCCGGTAAGTCCATCTTGGAGATAATGAAGCCATATGGGAGCGTTGCTTCACCTCGAGCAAGACCGAAATGGAAGCTGTTGCCCCAGAGATCATGCCTGGTGACATCAAATTATATGACAAAGCCGTCAACATCAATTTCGCAAGCTACTGGCAATAATTTTAACGCAATGACGTCAATAAATATTTTAGGAGATTCGATCAATCGTATGCAAAAACCAGATTTTAAGCCACCTTTTAGTCAATTGAACCCTTCCGAAGATAAGGAGAATGTATTTGAATTAGCGACTTCTCTTAATAATTGGCCCACAAATGATCATGAGATGTTGAACGAAGGTAACGAGTAATGAGAGGGTAGCCAAAGGGGGGAAGGTCCCACTAAAATCTTATTAATGTACTTTCCACCTGTAGATTTCTCCTGTCCAGATAATTCCGGACAACAAATCAAACGAGAAATTTTACATAAAGGCAAAGATGATGCCGGCTGCTTATATGTAGAATATAATTATCCCAATGGAAGTTTGGAAAGGAACCAAGAAGAACCACAAATAAGTTTCAATTTTTCATTTGAAAATCTAAATGCTAAACTGAAGGAGGAGACTCAATCAGATGATGGAAAGAAAATGAACAATGTGAAAATTATATATGACCCCCAAGCAGAAATTCCAATTAATTTTGATTTTTCGAATCTTGTGATGGAAACTCAAACAACAAATGAAGAAACAGGAATGAAAGTTGAACGTTTTGATATATCAGCTGGTGAGCATCAGGAGAAAGACTCAGCATTTCAAGATGATCTTGACATTGATGCCCGACTCCAAGCTGAATTGAACTCATTGCTACCGAGTGGATCAACTGAGGAATCAGAAATAGATGCTCGATTGCAAGCCGAACTCGACTCTTTGCCCTATGTGGAGGTGGACAATGAGACAGATAATCAGGAATTGGGTGACTTTATGAAGTCCCTCTTTGTTTACGAAGGCAGGCCAGAGGTGGAGGCTGCTGCTGGAGCTAGTGGCCCATTTGGCCCACAAAAACTTATACAAATTCCCCTTGGCTCAGATCCGACACAGTTTGCACAAATTTCATATGCAGATGTGGAAAATGAAATGGCAATGGATGTTGCTCCCTTGGAACAGGGGCAACAGTTTGTGAATCCAAATCTATATCAACCAATGAATGTGAATCCGCAGTATCCTCAGTATTTACAACCAATGCGTACATTTGGCTACTTTAAAAACGCTCACGGTCAGGATATTCCAGTGTCTTTTGTAATTGGACCAGATGGCTTGGTAACCAATGTGACTATAGTCACCGATGGGAACTGTGATGATGGTACGCCTTTGGATCAGAAAATTGAAAGTCTTACGGCTGCCCAACTTCATCAGATATTGCAGAGTGGTCAATCCTATTTAGCTATGCCGGCAACACTTAATTCGCCCAAGGTCATCGATCCAAAAACTTTAGCTAACAAGAAAGTGGTGGTAGGCAATCCACAGGAGCCAGCTGTAGAAGATGAAGAGGCTGACTATGAAGAAATTGGTGTCTCTGATACATTTGCCGAATATTGGCCCAGCAAACTAAAACTTGGCATGGCCCATCCAGATCCAGTTGTGGAGACGGCAACTCTTTCCTCGGTTGAACTTCCAGACATAGATATCAAGTTGGCCTTATCGAAAAAATTTCAAACTGCTGGCTCTTTGAGTGCTCTGCAAATGGAGGCGGTTGTCTATGCCTGTCAGGCACATGAACAGATTCTGCCCAGTGGCGAAAGAGCTGGATTTCTGTTGGGTGATGGCGCCGGTGTGGGCAAGGGCCGGACCATAGCTGGCATTATATACGAGAACTATTTGCGTGGACGCAAGCGTGCTTTATGGATATCGGTTTCCAGCGACCTCAAGTTCGATGCCGAACGTGATCTCTTTGACATTGGGGCCAATGACAAGATTCCAGTGGTGCCGCTGAATAAATTCAAATATAGCCGCATCGATTCGCATGAGAATGATAGTTTCAAGAAGGGTGTGATTTTTTGTACGTACACCTCTCTGATTGGAGAGTCGCACACCTCAAAGCGCAAATATAAGACCCGATTGCTGCAGTTGGTGCATTGGCTGACCAAGAAATTTGACGGCGTCATTGTTTTCGATGAGTGCCACAAGGCCAAGAACTTGAGTCTAATGAATGTGGGCAAGTCCACCAAGACGGGAACAACTGTTTTAGAGCTGCAGCAGCTGTGTCCTAGTGCACGCGTTGTTTATGCCTCGGCCACAGGAGCCAGTGAGCCCCGCAATATGGCTTATATGGTTCGTTTGGGTCTGTGGGGACCGGGAACTGCATATACCGAGTTCTATGAGTTCGTTAATGCTGTGGAGAAACGAGGCATCGGGGCCATGGAAATTGTGGCCATGGACATGAAGTTACGCGGCACTTATATAGCTCGTCAATTGAGCTTCAAGGATGTTAGCTTTCGCATTGAAGAGGTTCTCATGCCCAGGGAATTTCGTAAGGTCTACAATCTGTCTGCCGAGCTGTGGGCTGAGATCCACAAAAAATTCCAGAGGGCCTGTCGTCTCATGTGCATAGAGAATCGTGTCTATAAGATTATAACCTGTCAGTTTTGGTGTGCCCATCAGCGTTTCTTTAAGAATCTCTGCATTGCCTCCAAAATAAATCATGTGGTGAAAATGACTCGTCTTGCCACACGCATGGGAAAGGCTGTGGTTATTGGTCTGCAGTCCACAGGAGAGTCCAGGACACTGGAGCACTTGGAACGTAATCAGGGCAAATTAAATGCTTTCGTATCCACTTCGAAAATGATTATACAATCGTTTGTGGAGAAACATTTTCCGGCCCCAAAACGTGAAGCGTTTCATCATTTGATCAATACTGGAGAATTTGTGCCAGAGGCACGTCTAAAACAATCGCGTCCCAAGAAATCTCGCTTGAATTCCGATTGGTCAGATGATGATGATGATCAGGATGCCGAGGCTGGTGAGAGTGATATAGAAATGTACGGAAATGCCTGGATGTCCGATGATGAAGAAAATAATAACAAAAATAATCAACAACGTGCCAAAGTAGGGACACGAAAGCGTCGTGGAAGGCCACCAAATCCAGAGAAGGGTGAGTCATTTGCTTCTTTTTTCTTTCACTCATCTCGTCTAATTGTCCTATTCACTCAGCGGAGAAAGTCACCATGCAGGAGCGCATCCTACAGCATCTATGCACTAATATGCGTAATCGGGATACTGATGGTGAACCCATCTACACCTACGATCCCACCAAATTGCAGAAGTCGAATATTACGGAACGCGATGTGGAACGTTGCATCAATATGCGTGAAGTCCTATTGGATAAGATCGACTGTCTGGGTCGTCGATTGCCCCCCAATACCTTGGATAAGCTGATCGCAGAGTTGGGTGGCCCGAATATGGTGGCCGAGATGACTGGCCGTCGTGGCCGTGTCGTTCGCAATGAATACGACAATTACAAATATGAGTCGCGTTGCGATAGCGATGCCACCACCGATTTGGTGAACTACCGAGAGAAGCAACGTTTCATGGATGGCAGCAAGCATGTGGCCATTATTTCGGAAGCTGCCTCCAGCGGCATTTCGTTGCAAAGCGACAAACGTGTCTCGAATCAGCGACGTCGTCTGCATATTACACTTGAATTGCCGTGGAGTGCCGATCGAGCTATACAACAATTTGGACGGACCCACCGCTCGAACCAGATCAATTCACCGGAATATGTTTTTGTCATAACTGATTTGGCCGGAGAACGACGTTTCGCCTCGACAGTGGCCAAACGTTTGGAGAGCTTGGGAGCTCTAACCCAAGGCGATCGTCGAGCCACTGATGCTAGAGATTTGTCGCAATTTAATATTGATAATAGTATTGGACGCAGCGCGTTGGAGAGTGTTATGCAACAGATCACCGGATTGAAGCCCTTGGAACGTTGTTTTGTTCCACCCACCTTTAAGGGCCATTTTGTTCATGATTGTGCCCAAGCCATGGCCGGGGTGGGAATGTTGAATTGCAAGGAGGAGGGTAAATCGAAAATTCTCACTATGGAGAAGGACAGTAGTAATATTTCAAAATTCTTGAATCGTATTTTGGGCTGCCGTGTTGAGATTCAAAATGCTCTATTCAAATTCTTCTTGGACAAAATGTATTCATTGATCTTGCAACTGAAGCGTTCTGGTCACTTTGATTTGGGCATACTCGATCTAGATGCCCATGGAGCAAATGTGAGGGCCATTAAGCTGGTGAGATTCATAAGAAAACATTCCACGGGAACAGCTGCCACCGAATTGCATACAATAACGGTTGAACGTGGCATGGCCTTTGAAGTGGCCTTGGCCAAGTGAGTTTAATGAGATTCCTATGCTTTACTTTTCCTACTCAATGTCTCTTTTTAATTATTTGGCAGATTTCGCAAAGAGGGTCAACATGCACACGATGGATTCTATATACTCCAGCAGAAGAGACATAATAAAAACTCATCCATACTCTGCCTTCATGCCGCTACAAATACACCGGATGTTACGTCTCCAAATAAAATCAACTTGCAAATATTTCGCCCCAATACCGGGCCACAGGTTCGCACCGAGACTCTCACCTCGATAACCAATCGCTATGTCAAGGTGCCGCCAGAGACCGCCCATCCGTTTTGGTTGCAGCAATATGACATGTGCCTGACCATGTGTTCGCATGTCTTTTGGAATAGGATTTGCCCGTATCCATTGGGCTGCGAAGTGGGCTTACGTGAGCGCACCTATCATGTGCTATCGGGCTTGATGTTGCCCATATGGGATCGTATTGAGTTGATTATAGGCCGGAATGGCCATAAGATACAAATCATTCGTGTGAAAACGGACAAGAATAGAAAAATTGTTGGTACAGTCGTCCCCCATGCGGTCTATGATGAGCTAGTCAATGATTTGGCCTCCGATTCATCAATGGAAGATCAAATCATTTCCGGAAGCAATTAATAAAACCATTTTGCAATGTTATCTTCCATTTTATGGCCACATACCCCAAAAAGAAACCCAATTTCTCTTCACTTAGCATCGTTTGCTTTATTTCTTTACTCTCTCTCTCTTTCCTTGGTCTTGGCCACTTTTAAAAATATCAACTCAAATTGCGTCAGCATCCGGTGAATTATAGTACACACAATATATTTGTGTGTGTGTGGCATAAGCTTTCGCTTTTACCAAATGCCAAGCACGCACAAGGAGGACAACCCATAGAAGTTGAAACAAGACAGCAGAGCGGAGCCAATGTTTCCAAGCCATAAACAATGGAACAATAGGGACCCACTTGCTCTGGGATTGTGTCATATGTGTTGTCTGCAGCAGTGCTGCAGGGGGAATCTCTCTACGACGTCTGTGATTGCATTGCATGTTTTTACTCTCTCTACTCATAAAGAGGGTAATTGGGGTATAATAAGGTCGTCAAGGTGTTTGTTGAGAAGCACTTAAAAAACAAAAAAAAAAACCAATACCTTTATAAACATTCTTGGCAAATCTGCCAATTTGCTTGTTTGCTGTCTATGTAATTTTATGATTTTAGCAAGGGTATTTCGAAGTCGTTGCTTGCATGGTTTGTTGAAAGAGATTTTTCCTTTCCATCCTTGTGTGTCATTTCGCGCAGTTCCCTGGCAGCTTTCTACTGCTACTCTTATTGCTCGGTATTTGTGTGTTACATTATAAATTTTAAAACGTACGCATTCGAAGGAGTCCTCCTAGCCACATAGATATAAACCAAATTATACAATGGCATAAAGTATGCCAAATGGCCTTGGCAAATGTCGTGCCTAAAGAAGCTAAGAAACGAATTTGGCATAATAACCCACGCGTGATAGAAGTAAGCAGAGAACAGAGTAGATAAAGGAGATTCCTTGTTTGAAGCCTTTTTAGGGTTTCTTCTTTTTAATTCTTATAATTTAAAGACTGCGCCCCGTTCAGGTAAAATGAAATTCATATTGAAAAATAACTATTTTATATAAGATATAGAATTCTACAACATTCTCCTCTTCAAAGAGTGTCTTTGGTAGGAGTTCTTTCAAGTGCCAAAAAGGATAATCCTATGTATGTCTCTCTCATACAGAAACATTCAGATCTATTAAGTTATATTCAGATGCCAGTCCATTATATTGGATAGTTTCTTCTCTTTCTGTAGATAACTCTAAGACAGACTAAAAAAATTTAAGTAATAGAACTTTCAGATCAAATTACTGCAAGAAAAATGTACTCGTTTTTTTTGTTTTTTTGTTAAATCCTTAAATAATGCAAACAAGTAAATGTAAAATTTGTATACTTAAGACTTTCTTCTTACCAAGAACAACTTAAAGTCAAGTACTTGGCCTTAATGCACACACACTCTCACATACGCACACACACACACACACATACGTTCCTCTTTGTGTCTGTACGTGCCGATCATAAAGTTTATTTGCTCTCGAATGTTGTACGGAAGCAAAACAAACAAATAAAAAATAATATTCTAAAATATAAAATATGAAGCCAAAACGCAGTGTCTGTGTCTGTGTGTGAGTGTGTTTGTGTGTGTGTGTGGCATATAAAAAATATAATCATAACACGTTATTTTGCTTTCGCGTTCATTTTTTGTGTTGTTTTTTTTTCGCAACCAGCAATTTTTTGGGCGTGGCTGTGGGCGTTAAAAAAATTTAATATTTTAACAAGCGCAAAGCAAAGAAAAACCATTACGTGATATGCCGAAATACAAACACACACACACACACACAGAGAGAGAGAGTCGGCTTAAATCTACACCCAAGTATATATATATATATATATATATACATGCAGGATATACAATGAAATACATTTGCCGCGGCAAATAAAGCGTTGAATAACGAAAGCGATGACTTTTGTGGCGAGTTTACGATGTCCGCAGTAGCCCTTTTTTTTTGGGTTGGGTTGGAATTCGAGAGAAGGGCTTAATTTATTTGGAAGAAATGGGACAACCAACGCAGGCATATTGATTTCGAATGGTGAAAATATTTAGTTAAATCGTATAACACACGAGGGTTAGAAGTAGTTGATATCCTTCTTTCTTTTTGCCTTCTGGTTTATGGGCCATCCTTGTTGAACTAAAACTAAAGCTAAAGTAGAAACTTCTAAGAAATGGCAAATAAAACTTCTCAATTTGAATGCCCAAAATGCACAATTGTGCGTTGTGTTTTGTTTTTTTTTTTTTCGATTCCTTTTCAATCAACATAAAGTAAAGCAGCTTAGTCCTTAAGCAGCGGCATCTGCTTGAACTGAATGCCATCCTTGGTTATAATATTTATAAACATACAATTGCCCGTAAAAATATTCCGTTCGTTGGCCGCTTTATATGTATCCTTTGTCACCTCAATAGCCTGTTCCACGGTCAGAGATGTGGTCGTGGCATTCAGCTGCTCCTCCTCATCCATGTCGGCAAACCAGTCCAGAGTTGGCATTATTATGCGTCCACCAGTGCCAGCCGCATGGTACGGCAAACGTAGATAATTTCCTAGGGGATCATTGAAAAAAACAGCTCCCTTTCCGTTCGAATCGATGCCAGCCACCACATTGGACACAAAATAACGATGAGTATACCGGGTTGTCGTCAGCATCTGGGCCAATGCATCGCTCTTGATGGGCGCAAAATGGTCGAGTTCATACTTTAGAGCGTGACTTCGGGTCAATGAGAGAATGGACAGGGTATCGCACCAGCAACCAACCGATCCCAGAACTGTCTGTGGTGCCACATCAAAGAGTTTGCTCTGGCTGCGCAATTTCCGTATGTTGAAATCATTCGTCAGTCGCGTGTCACAGGCAATTGTGACGAAATCTTTACCAGCCACGGCCACCAGAGTTCCGCCGATGAACTCATACGGATTGAAGATATGCCCCGAGGTAACAGTTTGATTCTCATTGGGGTTATCAGGATAAAAATGATCCATATTTGCAGAATGTGTGTATAAAATACATACGTCTATGCAGAGCGATTGATATTGTAAATGTTCTTACAAATTCTGATATTCGAAACGTTTCAAATAATTTTGATATGTAACTTGATGGCTACGTTGACTTTTGTATACTATTTTCGAGATTTTAACCTGGTTCCTAGATTACCTTTCAATGGGCTAAACAAAATAAAAATGGCCTACTTTTCTCTTACTTAGAGGTGGACAACCATCGATAGTCGAAATAGCAAAAAGGGTAATCACTTGAATCCTAAAAGTTGACGTTTCTTATGTACTATTCAATATTAGTAAGGGACACATTAAGACCATTACATTAATCTTTTTTTTGTTGTCATTTAGAAGTTTTAATTTTGGGTCTATCAACTGTTTGGCCTGTCGATTGTGTTCCACCTCTAATGGCTCAGCTCGATCGTCAATATTTTTTTTTTGCCAATCGCTCGACTATTGTAAAAGCATCACAAGCAAGAAAAAAGGACTTTTTATTAATATTTATTAGTTTTTTATGTCAAATTTTACTTGTTATAGAGTAAGTAATATCTATCGAATTGTCCTGTTTATTTGTCATCGATTGTGGATATAGGATTGATATCCATTACGGTTGTCAAACAAATTGGCTTTCAAATTTGTCGCAGTGCAAAAAGAGAAAAAAAAGAAACACCTTTTTGGTCTATATACTTATATAGAGAGCATAAATCGACCTAATTTGACAAACTTTCGGTGTGGTTTTTATTTTCTCTGATTTTGATAAATAAAATTTTGTTTGGGCACACGAAAAGTCCTTCATTTAATTTAAGCGCCTGCCATACATTTTGCTAGCCCACATATTTCATTGCTTCCCTCCCCCCTCGGCGCTACTGCTCCTGCTTCTCATCATCATGCCAAATGGGGCTCCGCTTTCTGCTTTGGTCCTTTGGCAAATTATTCACAATTTGTCATTTGTCTTTGATTTATTTGCATTTTAAAGGCTTTCAACGGGCGACGACATCGCCGACGTAATAAATTTCGCCTTTGCCGCTGTCTACCTTTCGGTTGCTTTCTTTTTTCTCTCGCTTGGCTGTTTCTTTTTTTTTTTTTGTGTATTTGTTTTTTTTTTTTTTTTCTTTTTTTATACTTAAACACAATTTGTAATACTTACAAACGACATTCAATTTCCACATGGTCTCCAAATACAGGCCATTCACATTTGGATTTTCCGCACGGCATGTTATCGATTTGCCATCGTCGTCTGTGGTCGGAACAAAGCTCAACTCGGAGCGTGTTGAGTTCTTTGATATGTCGTCCTGCAGCAACAACAAGAAACAACAAGAAAAGAAAAAAGATGTAGAAGAAAAATGCCATTGGAAAATGTTTCTGCATTAATTAAGTTTCACCCAGACTGAGAGAGAGAGAGAGAGAGAGAGAGAGAGAGAGAGAGAGAGAAAGACTTGAGCACAAAAAAAAAACTGCCTTAAAGCAAAGTTGGCCCTTTGCCTTTAGTTGCAAAAATTTGTCAAAATATTTTATGTTTGCAATTTAAAATTTATTGGTATGTGTTTTGGGTGTATTTGTGTGTGTGCGTCCGTGTGTGTTGGTTTTACACATTTAATGGCGTCACATAATTAGCCAAGCGGCTTCTTCTTCTTTTAGTTTGGACGGGTCATAAAATTTCTCCCCGTCTCCCTCTTAAAGCTGTTGCCAACAGGCGTTAGTTTGTTTAATGGCTGCAAGGCGTGAAATATGCAGATACAAGGTCCTTTGTGAGATATGATGTGTGTGTGTGTGTGTGTGTGTGTGCCTACAAAGTGCTAAAGTGTTTGCGGTTAGCATAAGTACCGGACTCACTTTCAAGGGTCATTTCGCAGTTGTTAAACTTAATGCAATCGATCGAATTGATTAAATGCATAAAACTTTATTTCCATCTCATCAGTTTACAGTCATGGCAAAAAGTTCTGACCCATTTAATACGCCTAATTACATTTATTTGCATTTTTATCTTATTGCCTTTTTTGTTTCTATTAATTTTAAACAAATTTCATTTTTTCACAATCTCTAAAACAACAAACAACAAATAAAATGTATTGAAAAGTATTAATGAAATGTTTTAGATATTTAAAAATGAATAATTAAATAAATAAATATGTGAACAAGTGGTTGAGTAGTTAAGTGAAGTTATTTGCTCATTGAAATCTATGGAAATTGGCTTATTCACATCGAAATTGGACATTTGCCTGAACACTTTAGTTTTGGCAGCTATATTTTTTTAAAGCCAACTGATTAACTGAGTAGTTTTTTTCCAATACTTTATATCTTCTAAGGACTCTTTTAATTTCCTTTTTCACCATATTTCGTAAAAAATAATACTTTTTAAACTAACGGCATATCAAATAATTTAAGAGCTGTTATTTTGTGTTTCTTAACTGCTACAAATTAGTTTACTATCATTTTTGTCAGCGTTTGATTAAGTTTGGGAGTTCTTTTATATTAAATGAATTTGTAATACCAGAAATGCCACTTTAAAAACAAAGGAAAATTTTCGTGAATTGCTTTTGTAAATATTAATATTTGAAAAACTGCCAATCTTTGCACGTTTGACTGACAAAAACAGCGGTCAAATCTCAGCAATACAAAAAAGTGGGTATTCCAATAAGGAAAATAACTGAAAATATAAATATAATATCCAATACTCTCTTAAAAATCCTCAAAATTGTGGCAAATTTAATCGCCCTTGAAGGTTTTGGAGTAAATAGAAGTATCTCTTTAAATGATGGCTAACGAAAAATTCACAGGTTTATATATAAATTATTAAAATGGAGGTTTTATTTTTGTCCCAGTTAATATTATCAGGGCCGGATAATGGGGTTGCCTAGGGCCCCATCAATTTGGGGGCCCTTTTTTTGAAGTCGAGCGCATCTAAATTTTCTTCGCGCGGGTTCTTGCCAGGCGAGTTCCTACTGTATTTCGTATTTTTTCAATTATTTTCAGTTCTGACTAAATTTTTCTTTCACTTTCTAGAATTTTATGTTTGTAAGAAAATTGTAGAAGTCTTTTTCATTTTTCGGGCAACTGCCTATCCTACCTACTTGTTAATCCGGCCCTGATTTATATCCTTGTTATCTTAACTTGAATTAAATAGTAAATACAAGTATTATGTAAAATCATTACGCCCTTTTTTCTTCATATTATCTTGTATCAGTTAATTAATTCGTTTACCTTATTTTAACTATAAAACGTTTCGAAAATAAACTTCTTAAAATTTCACTTATTCGCCATATATACATATATGTATATACCTTCATCTAGGTTTTCTATAGATGCTCTTTTACAAAAGATATTTTAATTATGAATTTATAAAATCAAATATAGCATCTCTAAGTTCCATAAATATTTGACTTTCCATGTTTAAAAATAGTTCGAACAATTTTCATTTGTTAAGGAAATTTACGAATTTGTTTATTAGCTTAAAATTTCAACATACTGAAACAATGTAACTTTAATAACTTTTAAGCCAAAACGAAAAGAAAAAAACAAACTTTTATAGGACAACTTCTATATATATATGTATATACATATGTATGCGTGGGGGTGTGTGTGGGTGTGTGTGTGTGTGTGTACATACTTCTCAATTAGAGTCTTGGCAAAGGTTTGATTAATGTTCCACTATTCCCCCCATAGCAAAAAAACAACAATGTTGTTAGCAACATTTACTTGTCTATGGAAGTCAGTACACCCACACACACACAAGGCACACACACACACCCACACACCCACACCCACATACACACACACTCACACACCCACATGGATAGAAAACATAACATATTAGTAGTAGCCCTAAAGTAGGGTACGAAAACTCATGTAAAACAAGGGATAGAGACTGAGACTAACGGTACTATAGCTCAGCTAAGGCCGTGAAGAGCCTTTGCCGCATTACGGCAACTTTATGCTACATGAAAACTACTGAAAAACATTTCCGGTCTTTAAAAACGTTTGGTTGAGGGCTAAAAACGGCAAAGCAATCAGTAAAAGCACCAACCAGACAAACAGACAGACAAACAGACCGACGGACGGACGGACGAACAGGCAGACCAACAGACAGACAGGCAGACATACATATGTGTGTATGTAAAACGGAGGGCGAGGGACATAAACAACAGGCCAAGACTAGACCCCCAGACATACAAAAATGAATTGCAACAAAATTGCGCTAAAACTCCCATAAATTTGTCCAAAGTTGAAACGAAAAACAAAAACCAGAAAGCAGAATAGAACAGTGGAAAATAAAACCAAAAGTCCCCCCCCCCCCCCATCACCACACCACACAAAAAAACAAAACAAAAAAAACAAAAAAAATGAAAAAAGAAAAGTGGAAAGCAAAGCGAGTCGAATCGTTTGTGTATTGTGGAGTTTATATCACATTATCTGTGTTTATACTAACCACAAAAGGAGGACTGGGTATGATGGGGGGGAGGGGGCTAGGACTAGTGTGAACCACGCCCAGGGACAACAAGTGGGTGGCCATGGTCTGTGTGTGTGTGTTCTGTGTGTGGGTGTGCAAAGAGTTACGAGGTACGTTTGTTTGGCATGACTGTGCAAACACAATAAGTTATCGAGCTGAACGTGAGTCAGTCAACAGCAACAGCAGCAGCAGCAGCAGCAGGACGACTATGTACGTCAATTGCGGTCAGATGCCGCCTCCTTCAACACTCAATCCCTCACATCCCACACCCACATCCCACACTCACCTTTGTGCGTCGTAATTGCCGTTTTCCCTTGTACCATGTGATGATGGCATTTGGACGAGAGCCAGAGGACTCGCAAGTGACTTCATAACGACGATCGGCAATCATTGAACTAGGTGGCTCTAATATTTTAACAACCAAAGGTTTCACTGTAACAGAGAGAGAGAGAGAGAGAGAGATAGAGAAAGGAATATGCTCTTCAATGATGATTATAAACAATTTGAATTCAAGTCTTTCATTTTATTAGTTCTCTCTTGTTTAATATGATGTTTACTTAAACAATTTCAAGTGTTGTTCAAGTGTTAAGACTTTATGTTTTGACAGCGGGGGCCTACCTCCCCCTACACCCCATTCGTCGTTCGTGTCTGAGGCTCGTTGGGGCTGTTGCCTGTTAGTTGGCCTGACATTCGAGTTGACGCCCCAACAGTAGTCCACTACCATTCGGTTTTTGTTAACATGCAATTATTTAATGGCTCTGACAATGGTTACATATATGGCCCATAATTAAAGGCTTCAACTCAAAATACATAATGGTTATTATTTTAGCCTCGTTTCCAGGCAATTTTTTAAAGGGGCCCATTGTTGGGGCTTTCAAAGAGGTTTCAATTTGACCAGCAAAAAATAAATGTCTATATAATTTTAATATAATATATTCTTTTGCAGTTCTTAAAATATCAAATGACAAAGAGAAGCAAATATGCAGGAAGGAGTTTTCTGAAATATCAAATGAAATTGGAAATGTAAGCTTTAAAAAAAGAGAAGAAAACATTCAGAAGAATTCACCAAAATTTTGATAATTAGTTCATAAGCGAAAACTCAAAGACATTAAATAGATATGTCAAATGTTAAGCTAATCAGGTAAAATTTGAAGTTAAATATTCAGGACGAAATTGTGATCCTTAAAAATGAATTCAACTTTATAATCATCTTTATATAAACTAGTAAAAAGAAAAGCTACGGCTACAAGCCTGGAGAAAACCGTTTTCCAAATAGTTCAACAATGTCAGAAAAGTTTTGAATGAAATTTAATATCTAAGACTTTTTAAAGACCGATTCGGGGCTATGTCTATATATGTAAGACATTTGTCCTTTATTAAGTAAAAGCTTTGTTGCTTTTTCAGCTTCTAAGAAAGACATTTATCCTTTATTTCGAAATCTTTTGGTCTCTTTTGCAGCCCTTTTGAGATCTAATCAGAAGCCACATATGTACAACAAAAGGCAAGGCCAGTTTCACTCATTATTTTCGAAAAACAAATTGATTAGCCTGCAAAACAAAAACGAGAGAGAGAGAGAGAAAAAAGCACACACAGAGAGACTTACAGTGCATATCCAGTATGAAGCTCTTCTCCTTGGGCTTATCTAATTGTGTATTCAATGCCTGACATGTGAATACGGAATTCAAATCGTTCCGCTGCACCGATGGCCACAACAGACGATTCTCGATAACATCGCCGGAATTGTGCTCGTTTTGATTGTCGACAAGTAGTCCATTCACCAGCCAACGGACCTGCGGTTGTGGCCGACCTATGTATGCATGTAGGCAGAGATGGTCAAAGATATAAAGAGAATGAAGTAAAATATATGTCGGTACTCTATATAGAAAGCGAGTAACAGAAGAAGAGTTCAAAATGAAACGAAACGAAACGAAACGAAAAATGGTGCAAATTAAAAAGTCAAGCTTGAAAGAAAAAAAAAAAAAAAAAGAGAAAAAAATACCACAAGAGCAAAGTCGGAAAGCAAAGCAAACTTTGTGATATTTTCATTTTCCATGGGTGTTTTTTTTTACTGTGGGTTTTCTTTTATTTTTTTCTGGGCCAAAGCTTTTAAGGAAATTAACAGGAAATTGTCTGGCCAAGCGTAGGGATATACATATGTGTGTGTAGCATGTGTGTGTGTGTGTTGGAATTGAGTTGAAGATTTGTACAGATTGGTGTCTACTTACCACCCACAACACGACAAGTGATAACAATATCATCGCCCTCTTGCTTTGGTCCCAATTGTGTGCCATTCAATTGACGACCCCAACGGTCCAAGATGAGTGGCTGCTCCGGAAGTACTAAAACAGGACGGCGAGGTGACATCGACAAAAAAACAGAAAACGGAATGCATAAAATGGAATTTTCAATTGCCTCCTCCTCGTCCTCCTCCTCCTCATCCACTTCATGTGTTATACTCACTTATTACAGACAAATTGAAACGGAAACTTTGCGTTTGACTTGTGCGAAAATCCACACGACAACGATAAATGCCTTGATCATGACGTTTGATATCCTGCAAAAAAAGGTTGGCCCAAAAAAGGAAAAAGAAACATGTGATTAGCATGCAAAACAACATTTATTTATTCATTCATTCATATAACCCCATATATGTAGGGTTGGGGAAGGGGAAGATATATAATTTTCAATTATTTTCCATGTCTCTGGGATCCAAATTCAAATTTGTGGGTGGGGCCATCTGTTGGCATATGCATTTAAGATTCATATCGAAGAAGTGTGTGGCCAATTATGAGGTCACATTTCAGAGTCCGATGACATACAAAACACCAACCCACACACACACAAACACACACACTTATACACACAAGCATATTCGTTTAAAATTTGTCAGTTTTCCTAATAAAGCTTAAATTGGCTCTGTCTCAGCTTTCAATTTGGTTTAATTTTTTGATTTTGATGGAGAAACTATTTGGTTTGTTTTTTTTTTTTTATTACTCTTTAGAGTTCGTTTAAGGTTTTAGTTTATATTTTGCCCACTTGAGATATTTCTAACTAGAGATATATTGTGTCATTAAGAGTTTACAAATTTTTAAACAAAGAGAAATAATTGTTAGGCTATTAACTTTATTAATAACGTTTTAAGAGAGTTTTATCCAAATTAAAATAAGAAATCATCTTTAATTTTTGCGACAACCGATTGGAAATATGAATAACAAGTCACTTTAAATCTCTAGCATGCTCTTTATATTTTTCTATCATTTTTCTACATTTATACTTAATATAAAAACAAATAGCATGCTCTGGAAGTTTATGTTTCAAAGGTCACATAAGTAACTTAATGCTCGACTTGCATGGTTTAAATCTCAATAAGTTAAATTTGGAAATATTTTGATTGTCTTTGTTGTGTTTAAAGGTTTTGTTAGGTCTCTTGAGAGTTCTTTATGGCAATTTCCTTCTTCTATTAATTTGGCAGACACAAAAAGAAGATAAAAGAAGGCATCCCTACTCTTAGTAGAAAAGAATAGATTAACTTGTGTTGAATAATTTTAGTCATGGAGTTTATTTATGCTACGTTAATCATAGATTTTTCTTGTGTTTATGACTTTTCTATATCTATAACTTAACTGGCAGACACTCATAAATTTCAACGAGTTAATTGCCTGGCTAATTGAAAGGCAATTAAAATTCATTTATAAGCTCTATCCCACTGACTCAGCCCCAGAATGGAGTTTTCTTCGTTTTCAGCACATAATTCATAAGTAACAATTTGCCATTTACGTATTATGAAGGTCTATGCAACTGTGCCGAACCTCGAACCTTTTCGTGTGCATTTCACATTCATTTTCTCAAATGCAGCTCGTTAACGAAGCAGCCCATTCTCATTCTAACTTACTTAAGACCCTAACTAAGTTGGCCTTTAAAAGTCAACTATGTTTGGGCCAAAGACAAGCCAAGCCAAGCCAAGGCAAGGCAAGGCAAGGCAAGGTAAGGTAAGAGCAATTGAAGTAGCTCATAGATACAAATACACACACACACACGCAGACCAACAAACAAATTGCATAAGTACATACATTCAGATGTTCAAGTGTGTGTCTGTGTGTGTGTGTGTGTGTGTATCTGTGTATTGCATGACAATAACGGTAAATCAAGTTATCTGTAAACATGCAAGACATTAATAAACATTTCGCGTGCGCGAGGCAATTTAACAACTTTTGATATCTAAATTTGTTTTCTACCTTCTTTTCTTCGTTTCTTTTCCGCCTTCCCTCTTTTCCATCTATCTCTCTCTTTTTCTATCTTCATTTCTATATATATTTTGTCACTTTCTGTTTTAGCTAACTAAATTTGATTTTACAGTTTTTTGATCAAATTTATAAAAGATTTTCTATGACCACAATTTGCTGGTGTAAATTGACTTTCATTTATTTTTGATTTGCATGAAAACAAATTTCTGTTTTCTACTCTTAAATACACTAACTCAAGGGATATGTTAGTGGACAGTTTCGACTAGACACTCTAGTCACATAAAACATCTTACAACTTTCGTTTATTTTTCTAAATTTTCTTTATTTCCCATTTCAGCTTGAGTCCTTTAGCAAGTTGGAATAATTATCGGTTTATAAAATAAACTTGAAAAAATATCCATAATCCTTTGAATAAGTTTAAAAAACACAACAAGAATATTTAGAAAAACGTTTCAGGGTATTAAATTTTCAGAGAGATTTCACTTTTATCTGCCACAGAATAAAGAATATTTGATTGCAATTTGTTCAACGTTTTTTTTTTGTTTTTCTATTTTTTTGTGTTATATTTTTTTTCATTTATATTTGATGCATTTAAAAATGAAAAACTTTTGGCTGTTTTTGGCGTTGGCCAACTTAAATATTATATGGCCATATACATACATACAATCGCATTTATGGTAAATCTCACCTTAATTTCCAATGTTGCTGGCTGCGAATCAAAATGAAATTTGGCACGTGAGCCAAAAACCTCCGGGGCTGACCAATGTCGGGGCTGGTCTCTGGCCTCTTTATCCCGCACATCGAAGCTGCAAAAAAAAAAGAAAGAAAAAAAAAACCGAAAACATTAAATAACATTAAAAATTTAAGTTGCCTGTTAGGTGATTGGACAGCATCTACCTCAACCTCTCTCTCTCTCTCTCTCTCTCTCTCTCTGTGTCTCTCTCTCTGTCTTTCTCTCTCAAATTAATGAAATCCATAGCCAATATAACTCAGCCCGTTTCGTTGTTGTTTTTGTTGGTTTTAGCCTCCTTTTTTCGCCATTTTCAGCTTGTGCACGAAAATTAGCGTAATTTATTTTCAGCCTGCTCATTAGGCAACAGAGACGGGCATTAGGCGGAGGGGAGGAGTCAATTTGGTTGGGTGGACAGGAGGAGGAAAAGCAGCGTTTGCCAAAATGCAATTTATGTTCAGCAGATAAAATTTTGGCTAGGTTTTATTTTTGTTCTTTTCGTTTACTTCAATTTGTTTTTTTGTTTTTTTTTTTTTTTTGTTGTTTTTTCTCTTAATTTCTTGTGCAATTTTTATGGCAAACGCACTGCATTTAATGGGTAAAAGTTTTAGTAAGAAATATAAATTTTCGCTCCAAAAAGTAAAAAAAAAAAGTGATAAAATAATAAATAAAGCAAGACAAAGCTGCAACCTAACGAAGTTTTAATACACTGTAAAAATGTAAAGAGACAAGTGTAATTGCAATCAAAATGTGTCATTTCTCTCTCTTAGGATTGAAATTTGAAATAAAATTGCTTTTCTGTACAATAAAAAACAATTTTACTGGTTACTACATAAAAAAAATACTTTTTTGTCTGTTTTAAGTGAGATAAATCAATTCTCTTCATACAAATAATATTTGCATTATATTTTGTCTATAAATTTATGCATGTTGTCTGTGAAAAATGCAAAAGAGCAGCTGAAGTTGTATCCGCCCAACGATATACACTAGTCAGATAGGTTTACCTAACCCACGACAAGTGTCCACTATACAAGAACTCTGTATCTCAGGACAAGTGTCTCTTATCTGCGAAGTGCCAGGGCTTGATTTATTTATCGATTAATCTTTAGCTATAATTATCGATATCTAGTATTTTTCTGAATTATGTATTTTGGCCCTCCAAGAATAAGAAGGACACAATGCAGCTTGAATAGAATCCTTTATCTATATTTAAGAATGTTGTCGAACAGTGAACTTGCAGAATAAAATTTCAGCGTGAAATCAGTGTTGGGCAATTGAGAAGTCGATAGAGAGAGCGACACTGGTTTAAGAAACAAATTAAGACTGTTTGGATTCATTATGGAAGAAGGGAAGAAAGCTTTTGGAAAGGCTGGGCACACAACGTAAACAGATGCTTCAATGAATTTTTGAATTGAATTGCTAAACGTTTTGATTTTACTCTCACTTTCCTAACTAAAATGTTAAAAGGGACTTTGATTAATTGCTTCGTTGCCAAATATAAAGTGTGTTACTTGGGGTCAATCTAATAAAGTGATTAATTTTATGTGTAAAGCAAATGACGTCACTGACTGTCCAAAAATAGAGAGGAGCGTTCTTTTTTTTTCTAGACATTTCGTAGTCTTTTTAACTGAGGTTGCGCTTTAAGCGCCTTTTTGTATGCAACACAAAATAATAATTTATGCGACCAGGCGTCGAACTCGCCGCCAACACTCGACGCGAATGCAACAACTTAATTGCAGCCTGAACGAGTGACGACGACGTGAAGGAGCAGGCGGAGCTGTAGGTGGAACAGTCGACTCAAGTGCAAGCGAAAGCGCAGCAAGCGTTAACCCAATTTTTTTCTGCCGCGCTCTACGTTGCCATTTTAATTAAAACCAAAAAAAAAAAAAAAAAGAAAACTGGAATGCAGAGTAAGGAAGGTCTAGA
Organism: Drosophila nebulosa; assembly: GCA_024703675.1. Lineage (NCBI taxonomy): Eukaryota > Metazoa > Arthropoda > Insecta > Diptera > Drosophilidae > Drosophila > Drosophila nebulosa. The sequence goes on along the minus strand of CM045724.1, from coordinate 1,921,848 downwards.
AAAGATGGCTTAAACAAAAAAATAAAAAGAGTTTCACTTCGTTTAAATTGTGCGAAAGTAAAATTGCACTGAGAGAGCAAGCAACTTAATAACAGTTCTTTGAAGCCTATGCTGGCAAATGTTTATGGCTAAATAATACGCAACGCTAGAGGGAGCCATTGAGCTAGAGGGGGGGGGGGTCGAAGGAGTGCGTGAAAAGAAAGGGAGCAACACGACAGCTCTATGCAAATTGAGTGTAATGAAAATGGTCAAAGACGTGCACAAAAAACCCAAATGAGATTATACATTTTTACATGAGAATGAACTATTTAAATACCCTTGATACCCTAGCTTGGCATATAACTTTTGAATATATCAGTAATTATCGGATAAATAAATAAGGATTGCTTTTAAAACTAGTGATAGCTACTTTCTTTAAAAATCGTTCCCAGATAGATTGTAAAACTTCTTCTTTTATACGCACTCTTTACTGTTGGCGTTCAAATGCAAGAGAAAGATCAAGAAAACAAAGCAAGGATCATTAATTTTATTTCAGAAATGATCGCGAGAAATCAGAAATTCAGAAATGCGAGCTCTATATTATATTTTCCTTCGCTTGTGAGTTTGGGATCGCGAGATCGATTTTTTTTTTTACTGCCGAAGTTTGGCCCAAGTTATTGTTGTTATTTATTTATTTGGCTCCAAAGTCAAATTTTCGTGCCCACCCTTGATATAGACTCCAAGACTCTTTTAAAAACCAATGTTTTGTTTTTAAAAATTGTTTTTTAAACTCACCCATACCATTTTTAAATGCTTTTCATACTTGGAAATAAGTGTAGATTAAAGTTGACGCTTTTACAATACCACAAGAAACACGAGGCAAAAGATAAAAACTATTTCAGCAAAACTTAAACATACTAGAATACCAGATTAATGACTTAAATAAAACGTTATTACTCCCTCATCACTTTTAATTGTTTAAATTTGTTTCCCCATTTCTATAAATTGTTTAATTTTTTGCTTTGGTCCCATACGCCCTGTGTTACCCCTTGCAAGGAGTGTGAGATTTCAGGCGCAACGTGGCATAAGAATTACGTGAATGCAATTAGAAGTTAAAAACGTAGTTGGCCATTTTTTGCCTCAATTTATATTAAAGTCAACCGACCATCAATAAATTGTTAAAGGCTTTGTAACTAAATATGTGTGGTTGGCTTTCTTGTAACCTGATGTCTCTGAGCTTAATCACTGTAAATTACGTAAACATAATTAAGATAATTCCCTGAAATGGGAGGCTTAGCAAAAAAAAAACAACAAAAAAAATACCATGAAATAGAATTCAGAGGGGGAAAAAGAGAAAAGAGAAGAAGAAGGTAAATCACATATAGTCTACGACACACTTATCTAACTTAAGCAGCAATTTGAAAGGCAACTCCCCCAAATTCTCCTCTCTCACTTTGTGTTATTCTTTTCTTTGTTTTTTTTTCTCTCTCTCTCTCTCGCTATGCTTCTTCTGCATTTAATTAAAGGCGATGTAACTTACCTATAGAGCGGGATGCCCGCATTATCACGAAACCATAAGACCATATAAACATTATCCAAAGGCTCGGTAATGGGGCAGGGCAGTGACACTGATTTACCCTCGACGGCATCAATGTCCTTCGTTTTCACTGTGTGCGGGTTTCACATTGGTCAGCATCAACATCATCATCATCATCATGAAAATAGAAAATAAATGCGTAAAATTTGTTAATTAAATGTTCATATGCTCAACCTGTGTGTCTCTCTGTGTGTGTGTGTGTGTTTGGGTGTTTGCGGTGTGTGTGCGTTCTTTCTTTCCTTTCTTCTTTTTTTTTTTTTTGCAATTAAATGCTGATGGCGGCTTAATTTCTACGTAATTACAAACGCGTAAATTTTTATGCCCTTAGCTTAGCATATAGAGAAACACTGCCCACGCAATACACACACACACATACATATATACATAGACACACACAAGTACATATATCGTATACAGTGGCGGACAATAATTTTAGGCACTCTCAAGCTAAATTTTTTTGATGGATTTTAGATAAATAAACAATCTCAGTTTTTGGCTTTGTTTTCCAGGTGCCCCAATTTAGCCCAGTTACTGATTTGGCTTAGTCGTATTGAAATTTTTAAAATGTCCTTGAAAGCCGTTTGAAAAAGAAACAACTTACATCAGGTTCAATTCAATTCAATCGCAAAATTCTAAAGAATATGATTTTTGGCCTTTGTTTTAGAACTTTACAATTTTTGTTTGGCACTGCGAAAGAAAGAAGAAAAACTGCCTCGTCGTATCCCTGGTTATATCGATTGTCACAAGCTTATGTGTTATCGATACGCCGATATTATGCAACTCTTAAATATTGTCTTTCTTCCTTTTTTGCCATGAGTACTTTAAATCTACGCAAAATAATCGATCCTAAACATTTTTGATAAAAAAAAAAAACATTAGATCATTTTTATCGCCACACAAAGCGGTTTATTTTTAACATTTTCCTTTTCATACATAAATGCGGAGTACAAAATGTGAAACCAGAATTAAAGTTCAATTCCACTGACCACCACTGTGTATGTATGTAGGTATAGGATGTGTAAGGACTTATTTTTGCTTATTTATTATGCATGTGCGAAATGCGTTTAGCATATTTTGGCCATGGCTTTTAGCAAATTTTAATGTTCGACCTTTAAATTTGCCTTTAAGCCGCCTAAATCTTTGTTGAACAAAAGCTTACAAAACGGATATACCATGGAATGGTATAATGGTTAAATTGGAAATTGCTAGAAATGACAACTCTATCGTTAAGATCGTTAAGAAGAAGATATAAACTTTATACAATCTCTTAAGCAATTATGGCAACTTTTATGAAATGTGCTAAACAATTTTTATGAAATATTATATCTGCTAATTTCACTTATTTCAGGCAAAAGTTAAGTGTATGCTTAAAAATGTACCCAAACATTTTAGGCTTTAGTTTTATCGATTGGTTTAGAATTTAAGCTAGAAAGATTTTCGACATTTTTGCTCCCATTATGGAATATGATGGCTTTATGGTTTTAAATTGCGACAATATTTTGGCATTGAACCAAGCTCCCAACGAGCATTCAACACAGCAACAACTGGCACATATGTTGTGGCTGATTGTTGTTGTTGTTGTTGCTGCTGTTATCGCACGTCAGCTCATATCAAAAAATATATCTTGCATACAAATAAAAATGTCTGCATTGAAAATATTTCGCCATCATATCAAAGCAAAAGGCCATAAAAATGGTTGTAACATCTTTCAACAGCCCCATCCTCCCCGCGCCGCCCCATTGCCACACGCCCTAACACCAACGCTTTTTCATTCACTTTGCTAAGGTTTTTTCGGTTTCCTTTTTTTTTTTTGGTGGGGAGGAAGGGGGGTGGGGGTTGTTTCTGCCGTTGACTTTATGTGTAAATATGAAAAAATGTCATTTTATTGCCACAATGCGTTGAAATTTTGTGAAAATTAATTGCGCATACGCAACGTTGTACAATAAATATGCGCTTAAATGCCCTCCAAATTGTATACCATGTGTGTGTGTGTGTGTGAGCGTTCATTGTGTGTGTGTGTGCGACATTTCTTTATGTTTGCTTAGCACTGCCGCCAATGTGGACAAAGGCTGGCTCAATTCGCAAAGAACAGCAGCGACTTCAAATAAAGTTAGAAGGGGAAGAAGGAAGTATAAATAGCCACCTGAGACAAACATGGCTAACTGGACAAGTTTCCCCTTATGGATGAAAGTGGATGACCATTTGCCCAACCCCCCTTTAAACAAGAGAAAAAAAAACAAGTTTTGTGACCCAAAAAGCGAAGATTTTATTGTTTGCTCTGCTTTAACATTAAAACAAAGTTAAAGCTTTAGACTTGAATTGCTTCTTTACCTAAAAAACAAACAAATTTCATTGTAGGGTTTGATTCTTAGACCAATATGATTCATTTCCAAAGTATCTCCTTTCTATCTTTTGGTTATCAAAGGGTTTTTTTTTTCCCCTTTTTTTGGAATGGCATTAGTTGTCGTCTGATGATTTTAAGCAGAATGCTATCTCAAAAAAATTTCAATGCATCAAAAGGCAAAAAGGCAAATGCATAACGTTGACTGCATTACTAAACGACTTTAAACTGCCTTCAACTCTTTGGCTTGCTGGCACTTTGAAAAATGTTTGCTGGGCACATTTCATCTCGCTCCTTGCTCCTATTTTTAGGGTGTGGTTGGATGGATGATGGGCTGGGTTGACTGGGAGGAGCTCTGCATTTTTGTGTCGCCTTTGGTTTGGCCTTCACTTAACTACACCAGTCGACAGCTCGTGCATGTTAAAAGCTATTTAAATATGCTCTCTTTGAATGCCTTGATTGGCTTACTTGGCTTCGCATTTGGGATGCCTTCACTTGGCTTGGCTATGCCAGTTGCCTTGCGTTCGGGTTTTGGGTTTGCGTTTGCTTTTGCCTTTGGTTTGACTTGAGTTGCCAAAAAAAAAATAACGAGAGACAGAGGGTAGAGGGTAGAAAAGGAACCCCAATAACGAACATAAAGGGAGGAAGTGTAGAACATTTGGGTGCTGAGCTGCATAACCTTTTTGCATGAATTAACCCTAGTAAAGCCAACACTGAGAACTAGAGAGACAAAAAAAAAAGAGAGAGCTTTAATTGAGTTTCTACAAAAATAATTGGCTGAGAATTCAGAATAAGATTCACTCTACTTAACGGTACGTATGACATCAACTACTGGCCAAAGATATGAGCCGTTTCTTTGACGACCAAAAGCAGAAGATAAAAAAAAAGGGTTATAATAAATGCTGCTCTAGCACTCGTTGGTTATTCTACGGTTAATCTAACCTCAATCAGTAGCCCACACGCTACACAGCATCTCACACTTCACTTGAACGAAACGAAACGCATAGAGCAGAGCAGAGTGCGCTATGTGCGCTATGTGCTATCTCTGCTATATATTCCGCAAACACGCCTCCCAAAAGGCGACGACATCGTCGACGACAGCAGCTTTTCCTGCTGCTCTGATGCAATTGCAAATGCAAAACTTTAATGGAATTTTGTGTTGTTGTTGCTGCTGTTGCTGTTGCTTTTTGTGACAATAGTTTTAGCAACTTGACGCAACTCGCAACTGACAAATTGTATGTCAAATGCATGGGAGCAAATAGTCTGTACGAGTTTTGTTGTTGTTGTTGCATATTTTTCATGGTTTTAGCAATTTAAGTGACTTGCCTTAACTCATCATCCATCCAGCCATCCATCTGCCCGCCTCATCCATCAGTTTTTCTAATGGAAATTTAACTATGACCTTTTTTGTAGCATACTTTTGAGCGTTGTCACATTCCATTTCTTTTTTGTATGGATATTGTAAGTAAAAGTATTTCTAATTGCCCTTGCGTCTTGGGATCAACAATTATCATTAACTACCTTGCATCATATACATAGATATGACGCAATGCTATGCGTTAAAAATATAGAAACTATATATAACATTTCTTTTCTTTTTTTTTTGCGCCTTTCACGTTGTTATTTACATGTCAGTAGAGCCTCGGTTAAGGCATTCTGAGTGTGTGTGTGTGTAAGTGTGTGCGCCTCTGTTTGTGACATTTTGCGATTAATCGTTGTGCTCATTAGTGGTAAAAATTTTCATGAAGACCACTGGGGAGAAATATGGTAACAAAGAGTCCACGCAGAGATACAAGGCGAGGCAGAGAGAAAGAGAGAGAGAGAGCGAGTAGAGTCATTAAATACATATAACAAGAGCCCACACATTGATATTAAACGTTTAAGTACACACTCGCTGCACACACTTTCACATTTGGCAATAATATGCAAAGAATAACGGCTAAAGAAATAAAAATGGTTCAGCCCAAAGATATAATTACATATAAAAAGGTAACTATGACATTTTGTTAGTTACCTTTTTTTTTGAGCCTATACATCGAAAAGTGACTAATGGGAGGGGTCATTCTTTTCCTGCCTCAAAAGAACATTTCACCATGAAACTTTGCGTCTAAAATCAATTCCTAGCCAACGCTGAGGAACACATTGAGTCACAAAATGAATTAAAATTTAAGATAAAAATATATAAAGTATACTTAACAACGATTAGTTTTTTTTGTTAGAATCGGACTACCTTAATTAAAAAAATTGAAAATAGTTCTTATTAGAACAACTTTTTTTGTCTGCTATTTAAATAGTTTTTACTGTTATACTTTATATTCTAAAGTGTCATTGAGATAGGATAACATAACAACAACGTTTTGCCATTTCGTAGTTTTTCAGAAGTCAGCTTATGATTGCTAATTAAAGTCCCAAAGTAAAGTAACTAAAATGGGATATCGGTTAGAGAAAATAAAACACAATCTTCATTTAGTAAATTCGGAACTCGAACTAATTTTATTAACAAACTTCTTGCGCCTATGGGTGACATTTTTAGCGTTGGGGATACGATCGCCAAAGGGTCGCCTCCCAGCGATCGGTAGTTAAAACCGTTTTTAACCCGGTATTAGTTGCTCGTTAGATTTCTGGCTGGTGTTAGGATTTATGTAGCTTCTGGTGTGGTGGATAGGATATTTTGTTACAAGTGTTCTATATATATTTGTGTGTTGACCATGTGTTTTGTACTTTAAACATGTTTTTATGTAAGTAACGCCGCTTTAAATATTATCCTGTGTAATCTTAAGCAGTAACCCTGATCCTAACTTAGCCAAAGCTTTTCTTGAAAGTAAAAAATGTGAATCGTTGGTCTAAAATACTCCAAGTTAGAGCAGTTTGTCCACAACCCACTTCGTGATATGCAAAGAAGCTTATCTTGTGTCATAACCAGAACCTCAACTAATTTGCTTAAGACATATAACAATTCAGTGTGTTAAGCACACGTTGACCAACACTGCCTTTTAGCAGAGCAGAAGTAACATAGTGTCAGACAAAATAGAGCAGAGTCAGGCAGTTGATCAGCAACCGTTGCAAGAATCGAAGAGAGACTATAGACTATAAAGTGATTATAGTAAAGTGTTCGACGTTGGACCTTTTAAAGGATACAACAATTAAACATTTGACTACAATATTTAAACGCATGTTGACCAAAGTAGTATTTAAGTCATTGTATTTGCCCAATGCCTAAAAGACTTGCATGGAGCCCGCATTTCCCATTCCTTTGAGTACATTTTTTGTTTTCAACTTAATGAGCCAGCGCCATTTTTGTGTTGACTTTTTGAGCCGCTTGTGCGGTTGAGCTTATAAAAATTACGAGTATTATGGGCCAACAACACACATTAAGGCCTTCGCTGGAAATTATCCTGTGTCGTGTGTCCAGTGTGTGTGTCTGTGTTGTGGTCAGACAGTCGCTCCCGCTCCACTCGCCATTCTTGTGGTTTTTGCTCTGTCGGACTTCCTGTCGAGGATTATTTGGCATTTACATATTTGCCGTTTGATGGCAATTTAAGTTCATTTTGAAGAATGAAACTTTAGCACAAATTAAATTTGCTTCTCAACCACAAAAGCAATAAAAGACAAAATCATTTCTTTTTACCCTTTTTCTTATTATTTTTGTTGTAGTTATTTTTTTTGCCTCCTTTTTGTTGCCTATGACAAATTCATAAAAATTTGATCAAATTGAAATTTGGTTGCCAAAAAATCAGAAGAACACAATGCCAATTGGCAAGCATCCAGAAATATTTCGATACACAAAATGTAAAAAGTGAATTAAAACAAAATCGAGCCAACATAAAAACAATAAAATCGAGAGAAATATATTCAAATGTAATAATATTGCACTGCACTCTGTAACGACATAATGTCGTAAGAAACATAAAATTCAATTAAATTGTCAAAAAAAAAAAAAAAAAAAAATGTCATAAATGCAAATCGACAAAAGCAAGCAGAGAAAATGTTCGAATGAAAACAGAAAATAGAATGGAATGCATGACAAAATCTAAAAAATAATCAAATCGAAATTCATATTCAGATAGTGTAGTCTATGAGGCATCAGTAGCTGTCGATGTGATGGCAATGGTCAAAGGTTGACCAAAATAAAGGTAACTAATTTAAGTGGCGATTGTTAATTGCCAAATGGCCGAAGCATTTGACCCACAAACAGTTTATTTCATTAAGCATCGTGAGAGCTAATGCCCTTAAATGTTTATAGCCACAAAGAGATTTGAGTGTGTAGTTCCGTTTCAGGTAAAATACTGAAAGCTTATATCAATTTTAGTTAAGTTTGGCCTCTACTTAAAGAACAAAGTTCTACGTCATCCAAATAATTATATGTGCGTCATATTTTTTGAAAAAATTTAAATTATTTCTGATTATGTGATTTTATTTATAGCATGATAGAAGATAGGAAAATTAAAAAAAATTTCAAACTTCAATTCAACTAAAAAAAAAATTAAAAATTTTAGTTAGATTCATAGTAAATATTTATACGCGCATTGTTTCAGTTTGGTCTCTTAGAAGTAATTAACGTTGGTATTTTTGACGTATTAACTATGTTAATAATAAATCCTTTTTCCTTTATTATTTAAGACTAAGTTGAGACGATTTGACATAGAATTGACCAACGACTGTAGAACAGATGCGTCAATATTAACCCATTCGTGTTCTATAGCCAATTTAAGGTGTTCTATAGTCGCAAACAGCTTGTTATTTGTATAACGTATTTAAAGCTTCAAAAGATTTGCAAAATCTTTGAATTTAGAAGGCAGCAGAGACCACGGAATTTCTAAAGTAAGTTCAAGTTATGCACAAAAAGGTAAACTCTGATCTTGCCTGTCTTTTTTCGCTTCATTTAGTTGCAATTCCCAACTAGTTTTAGCGTTGAAGATACGGTATGGCGAATACATTTTTAGAGTCTTTAGCAAAGTCTGCTAATGATAGAACTTGGAGATTTTTTAAATAGCTGTATAGACAACCTGCTCACCTTTGGGACATCATATCATACAATCTTTCAAAGATTGACCAAGACACCCCCGTTTGAAAAAAAAGTAAGATTCTATAGGTTATGTAAAACTAATAAAGTTAGATGACATACAATATAAAGAAAATGGAATTGTCGTTGATTAAAGCTCTCTATAAATCCTATATGGCTTACTCCTCAAGGTTTTTCTCACAAGTTTTCTGTCTTTAACAATCGATAGACCAAAGCAGTTAAGAGCCATAACTTTGTTGTAAGAGTAACATTACTTCGGTGTAACGAAACTTAGCCATTTCTTTGGTTGATTTAAAACAGATAAGCCAACAAAAATGGAGTTACCCTGACCCTTGAACAGTGGCAACTAAACCAAGTCAAAGGCCTTAACATTGCTTATTTTTCTTGTTCTTTATTTCTGTTGCCAAGCTGACACACAAGAAGGAAGAAGCAGAAGAGGGCTAACAAGATGAGATAACAATCAATAAGCCCAAAAGCAAAAAAACAAATAGGATAAACCCGAGTTGGGTTCCAGCTACAATGGAGGTTAAAATGCAACATGCAGACAAATAAGTTGAGTTCCATAATAAAGTAACAAAAATCTGTTGACCTGACCCAGACACTGAACTTTCCCACTGAACAACCCGCTCTCGCTCTCCCTCTCTTACTTTGGGTGTGTCCCAGGCTTTACTTTTCATTTTATATTTGTATCGTTTGTTGGCTGGTTTCTTTTTTCTTTTTTTTGCTCGTTCATTTTGCTGTTGGATAGTTCTAGGCAGAAATCAAGTCACTTGTCTGGCAAATTTTCAATTTAATGCAAAACAGAAGCAAACACAAAAGTTCAAAGGTGTTGACCCAGGTAACACAGGACACAGCAAACCAACAACAACAATCAAGAGCCAAGGCAACAATCTAGCGTATATTAAATTTGTTGTTAAATGGCAGGCATAATGAGACAACAGTCGCTGGGTCTTTCGTTTTTCCATTTCCCCATAAAAGAAGTTTCCTTCGGTCATGTTGATGTTGGCTAAAACCAATTTATGACTCCTATGGGCGCTTTAAATGCTTCAAATTTGAATATAATTTGTCTGGCAACGACTTTTTTTTTTGGCATGTGGTGCATGTGGGGCATGTGGCAAAGAAGAAGCAAATTGGTTTTTTAGCTTTTTAGGTTGCATCAAGTAAACAATTTTTGTGTTGTTGTTGTTTGTCAAAACGTAACACAATCAAATTTCATTTTAGAAAACAATTTATAATAAAAAAACTGTATGCACTTGGGTAACCCACGCACAAGAATCCCAACAATTTCAGTGAAATTAAATCATTTTAATGAAATTTCTTTAGCTTCCAATGTAATCATGTAATGGACCACATTGACTTGGAGTAAAATTTTGTGAAATTCTGTGGCAAAAATTTTCATCAGAATGGGGGGCAAGAAGAAGCAAGTAACTGACACGAAACGTTCAAACACGAATCCCAAAGATCATGAACAGCTTTGGCAAGTTTACCAGCTTTTGCTTAGATCAAACTAAATGACTTAATACAATCTTTTAGAGGCTTGCCTAAAACGAACAATAGATTTGCTTTCTGTTAAGTTAGTTTAATATTTCTATTCCGTTTAGAAGGATCCGCAATTACATGTCACTTCCTTTTTTCACCTGTTTTTATACTATGGCCTACACCACGAACATTTTCGTATTCTGTGCAGGTAACTTTAATAGGTTATTTCATGTATTTGGCGCGAAATCTTACCTTCCGGCTATAAAAATTGGATTTCTGTCTTTCTTTGACTGCGTGTAAACATAGATTTCATTTTAATAAATAAATATAGACTAGCATGTCCTGCAGGGCCCGTGCCTGATACTAAAACGATCACTCTACTCACTTCTAAAATTGATTTTTTCAATGTTTCTTTCTCTTTTCTTTCTATGGGGAATTTAAAAGGTGTTTTTTATCTAATTATTTAACTATATTTGGTAATTTCTTTAAATAATTAATTTGTCTAGACTATTTAGGCACGCATGTCTTGTCTAGACGTCATTAGCATAATCTGCATCTGACTGAAACCAGTCAAAGAGTCACTAAGCTTCGACTCAAAGCGCTGTAATTAAGAACGACAAGAGCACAGAAAAAAAAAAACAGTTAGTTAGTCACTAAAATTGAACTATTGCAACAATGAAAGTAGTATTAATTATATATTAGTCTGTCTTGTGTGGCAATCTAAAGTCTAATTGAGTTTGTCTCTTGAGAAAATGTACGGCAGAAGTTAGCCTGTCTTGATTTTTGTACCCCGTACCCCTCTGTCTGTCCATCTATATGTCCATATGTCCACTCGTTTGTCTGTGTATGCGTTTATCCGCTTGTCCGTTTGTCCTAGAGCTCGAAGGCCATCAGAGCTAGAGCAACAAAATTTGGTTTATAGACTTGTTTATTTCAAATTATTGCCACGCCCCCACTTCTGCACTCGCAATTGAGATATTCTCTTCGAATTTGTTAAACTTATTTAATTGAAACAGAAAATTTCAAAGCAAAAGTAAACCAAAGCTTTAGTTTCAGTCTTGAGATTCATTTGGTTTTGCAATGATTTAGAGGTTTCTTTTTAAGCGGCAACTCCATTGGCCTGTGGGCTGTAAGATGACTCCATTCCTTATTGTCAATCCAATAAAGAAACTTTTTATATTCATCATTTAAAGGGGGGTCGGGCGGTAGGAGGAGGAAGGGGAACGCTTCCGTTTGGCTTTTACCAAAGCTTCACTTTAAGCCACTTTAAGGCATGCGTCGTTCGGTAGAAAATCGACTTAATAACCAAACCACCTGGGACCTGGAGACGTTCCTATGCCTTTGAAGGAGATTTACATACTAACATATAACTACATGATGGCTATGGCTATGGCTTATGGCTTATGGCCTATGGCAATGGCAATGCCCTTGGCTACGCCTGCCTTGGCGGTGGTGAGCCACAAAACTCAGTCAGCTCATAATCTTAAATCTAGGCAATATGAACCAAGAAGAAGAAGGAAAAAAAAACAAACAACAAACTATGCAAAGACACACACACACACTCTCACACACACACATACAAAAACACACACATAATGATATGCAAATGTGCAGACACACATATACACACTCGCACACACACACACACATATATATATACTTATGGAAGAACATCAAAGTGTAGGCAAGGAATTTTTGTTACTGTCGCCTTGGCAGCTGCGTCAGCTAGTTAAGAGTGCGGATAGAGGGGGAATTGGTGGCGATGAGTGGTAGATGGAGTGAGACTTGCCATTTGGTTTCAACCTTAATGAAATGTGCAAATGTAACAATTGACCAAACCGCCCTCGACTCAACCGCCCAAGGCGCTCATTTAGTCATTTGCATATTAAAAGCTTTTGTCGCACAAAAGGTTAAATCAAAAGATAAAGCGCAATAATTTCTTGTGCCCCCCCCTCCCCACCAAACCTCCTCCTTCTCCCCTTGAGCATACCAGGCTCCTTAGGCTCCTTCAGCCACTTTCTTTGACGCCATTCGGCCAAAAAAACGAACCTCTTGTAGTTGTTAACATGCGAATCAAAGTCAAGACGAGAGTTGAGTATTGAGTGCTGTAATATGATGATGGCTCGGCAGAGTTGGTTGTGAAGGGACTTGGGGGGGGGGGGCAGATTGGGGAATTGGGAGGCGTCTGCATGTGCGTGTCGATAAAATATTTCACTTTGACGCTATGTAAACACTTTTGTGGCATTTTCTTTGGAGTTTCTGCGGGCCAATGGTTATTATTCGAAGTGGTTTTTGTGGCGCGGGCGGGCAGATGGCTGGTAAACAGGAGCCAAGCACCACAAGAGTGAGTGAGAGAGAGATAGAGAGAGAGAGAGTGGGTCTGAATTTTGTGTATTGCATTTTTTTAGAGGGGAGATTGAAGTTTTGACACTTGATTGACTGCGTAGGTGGCGGAGGCGAGGGGAAAATGATATACTTAACAACTTTTTCGAAAGAAAATTTAAACCGATCAGTGCGTGCTTTAAGAGTTGTACAATTATATATTATTGTGACCTCAATACGAAAAGGAACTAAGAACAAAACTTCATATATGGTAAGGAAAATGTCTGCATAAAAACTAATTAGCTTTTCATAAGACTAGAAGGTCCTTGCAACAATTCTTTCGAAACGAACTTGGCTACTTAGAATCGTTTTTGATGCTGTAACAAAAGCGACATAAACTCATTTTTGATAGAACTTGACATTGACTGACATTGAAATAAGAACTAGCAACAACAAAAGGCTCATAACCAAAACATTTTCTATAATTTGTCAGTCAGTTTTTTTCAAAAGTGAGACCAGTATCACGCTTAGGAAGAAACAGTCTCATTTAAGAGGGAACCCAATGGCTATGGCTTACTTTAATTAGAAAAAAAGTTATAAAAACTGTTTCAAGTGATTGACAATAATAATCAAAGAAGATACTAAAATTTAATCAATTGTTGGCAAACGGCAGACAAACGAATCTTTTGTCATAGCTTAAAGAACCAACTCAATCAAGTTGATAGCTATATTGATAAGTGTTTTTAGTATTTGTTTTTTGGTATTTTCATAGGCTAATAACAGGCCGATATTGTCTTAGCCAACATGTGCCACATTTGTGGATAGTCGAACATTATTTGCAATGCCACAAAGAACACACATTGAATGCGAAACCGACTTAAAACCGCCACAACAATTGCAGGCATCTGCTGCTGTTGATGTTGTCACTGCTTAGCTCAGCATAACACAGCGATTGTTATAGAAAACACACACACACACACACACACCAATACCAATACATATATATATATATCTGTTAGCTGTCATATCTAGCGAGTTCAATACGCGAAACATTCGAACAATGTCTGCCCGCAGCTGACATGATGAGGGATTTTAACACTTGCGATGTGATATACCCCCCCACCCCCTACCCTACCCCATGCCCCCTACCCTGCTACAGTTTCCCCTTCCTTCTCTTATGTATGGATGAGAATGAGGAAAAGTGAAAATATTGCAATATTCAACCTACTTTTCTATGACCTTCCAACCAGCGCTCTAGCATCAGGTCATACCAACAAACAGGGCAGCAAACACACCGCTATGTATGTGTGTGTGCCTGTGTGTGTGTGTGTATAGTTATTACATATGATGGTTTTTACCCTGTGTCAGCTTATATCCACATTGAGTGTAAATTGTACAGAAATATACGAAGCTGATAAAGGCCAACTTAAAGGGGGGTGGCAAAATAAGGGCAGTTAATATATTATGACATTGAACCTTCGAATACACTTCAATTCGGAATTTAAATTTAAGCAAATCAGTTAAAGATTTGACTAACATCATTATAGATTGATCTTCTATGAGATATCATTATGACCCGATGAATTGCTCTATATCAAAAGAAGCAATTAAAATGTTTCTTGGTTCTATCATTTTTCAGTGATTTCTTGCTAATTAAGGTTGATTACTTTGGCTTGATTATAATGGCTAAGAACTTTACTTCGAATCAAGTTATCAAAAGATGGCATGAAATTAAAAGTAGAATAATATTTGAAAGTAAAATTAAGGATCAATCTACCAATTTGTCTCAGGCTTAAATATTGTCTCGTTAGGTGTTTCTTGATATACACGCATTGGTTTGTATTAGGCTTAGACTGTTAACTAAATTGGACCAGTGAAAAAAGGATACAGTAAAGCGTAACCCACAAGTCTTGGTAAGGACATACTTTTCTAAATTTTTCTATACTATTTCCCAGCGAAAAGTTTAAATAATTACAATTACTTTCAGTTGCTTTACATGGTTCAGGCTTTTCAGGGTTTAATGCTTTAGAAGATCAAGCTAAAAAAGATAAAAAAAAATATCTCTTTATCGTTGTGAGTTGAGCTCATAATTCGATCATGTTCAATTTGGGGTTGGTTAGAGTATGTCAAATAATAATAATAAAATATAAACGCTTCTATTTTTATTGTTATGTGTCAGCATTGTTGTTGTTGATGCCTTTGCTGAGTCAAAAGCCACATAACCAACTGCCACTGACATTTGACAGAACGAACTGACACACACAGACACACACACACACGCAGACATAGACTCTTGTATAAACTCGCATTCACACATTGATAAGCGCGTGTTTACATATACACTTGGGAACCAACAGGAATACAGATATATATATAAAGAGAGAGAGAGAAAAAGAGAGTTATATATGTACTTAAATTTATATATATTGTATATATATTCCCATAAAAAAGCAGATAACAAGTTATGTTATTTTGTTGTTGATTTTTTGGTTTATTGTCGGTTGGTATGTGTCCTTTGGGGGATGCGCTCCTTCTGGATTGTTTGTTAAAAATTTCATGCGCGTTGATTTGTTTAGCACATGCAAACTTCATACAATTATTTTTAATTT
This sequence comes from Drosophila nebulosa, assembly GCA_024703675.1. NCBI lineage: Eukaryota > Metazoa > Arthropoda > Insecta > Diptera > Drosophilidae > Drosophila > Drosophila nebulosa. The sequence continues at coordinate 1,906,498 of CM045724.1, read as the reverse complement.
CTATGATTAAAAATGTGTAATTTAAATTTTGCCAGCACATTGGATCAGCATTGGCTTCTACTATAACTCCTTTTGCTCAACACATAAAGAACATGAGAAGAATGAAAAAAAACGGGAAATGATATAGCTAAGAGGTCACGACTCTAAGGCCAAACTAGCTAGCTTCACACACACACATACTCATACGCACACCATAAAAAAAGCAGAGACAAGAGATGACTCCATAAAACCCACATATGCTGGAGACAGTGGACTAACGAGGTCAATTGTAAGTTATTTCCGTTCTCTCTCGCCCTTGTTCATTCACTTTGTCTTTCTCTCTCTGGTCACAACAATATGCGAGAAACAGAATGAAGACTAAGCTGAGGTCCAGCCCAGGAAATAGCCGGCATGAATATCATTAATGGCTATAGGAGCGAGAAAGGTCTTTCTACTGTCATCCTTCTCCTTCCAATGGGTTTCCAGTGGAGGTTGCTTGCACAAAGCAGCTTAGCTGTCACATAACAAAATCTAACTCATTATTATGTGATGGCCAGAGAGCGTATTTTTTCCACTTTTCCTCTTTTTTTTTTAACCCACATAATGAAAATATACAAATGCGAAAAAAAAGGCTAACACAAATGTGGGAAAACTCTTACGTATTATCTGTTTAAACAGCAGAAACAAAGCAAAGCAAAGGTTGTGTTATATAAAAATATTATTTAAAGTAAATATGTAACTATTTTTTGCTTTTGAGAACTTCTAATCAGAAATTACCTTTAGGTATGTAAAGTGTTTGAAAACCAAGAAGAACTTAACTCAGATATTATTATCAATTTTTGATCTTTTAGAAATCGCATTGATTCGGCTTTAAATACATTGAAATACTTTCAATTCGAGCTCAAATTGTCATCTCCTTTAGAAAGTAAGAAGTGTTGCCTACTTTTCAGCTCATGTATTAATTTTTTCATTTTCTAGTCCAAGTTTAAAAACAGATTCCACGCTGAAAGACATTGAAATACTTTCAACTCATGCTCAAATTGTCAACTCCTTTGTAAAGTAAAAACTGTTGCCTACTTTTCAGCTCGTGTATTAATTTTTTCATTTTCTAGTTCGAGCTTAAAAACAGATTTAATAATCCACGCTGAAAAAATTTAGTCAATTGCCATACAAAATGCTGCAATGAGCCTTAAATGCCAACATTTTGCTTTTTGATTTCTGTTTTTTTTTTACTTTATTTCTAGCAAGTTTTCTATATTTTTGTCTTTCTCATCAACATTCCACAATTGTCGCACTCATTTAAATGCAACAGAAATGTTGACTCTCAACAGAATTCTCATTTCAAATGCCATCAACATAAAGTGCATTTTAAATTTGTTTTCTGCCTTGACGAAAAAACTAAGAGAAATAGTGTGAAAAACTAAAATTGTGTCACCTAATTTTACCCAACAGCTCTCGGCTACGCATCATTGCACACACACACACACACATATGCACCTATGAGGCCTGTCAGAGCGAGAGAGAGAGAGAGAGAGAGAGAGAGAGAGAGAGCAAGTGAGTGTAAGAGAGAGAAATGTATGCTAAGCACCTGAGCAACGAGTTGCAGTTGCATTTATATTGTAGAATTTTCGTCTGTTTTTTTTTTCTTTTTTTTGCTCTTCCCTTATGCCTTTGCCCCAGACTGAGAGACACAATTGTATGCATATTTAATAATTCATAACTTTCTAGATCACAAAAAAAAAAACAACAAAAATGGAACATATACAATATGAATATTCAGCAAAATGACAGTAAAGTCTGTTAGAGTATATTTCTTTTTTGGGGGAGAGACAAGTAAAGAAATGAAGATGAAAACGAAAGAGACTAGTTACGAAAGAAAATTAGATTTTTATGCCCTTTAGGCATGGCTTAGAAAGGGTTAAATATATTTTTTCATGCATATAAAGATATTTTGCTAAGGCAATTCAAACAAATTTAAAACAAAAAATTCAGTAATGTTATGACTAGGAAGATGATCTACAATTTCTGTAGTCAGTCCGTTTAGCTGAAAACTTTCCTCATTAAAGGACATTTGGTTTTCAATTTCATCTTTTGACTGACTTTATTGTAATTAAAAGAGAAATTTCAAACCATTTATTATTGCTATAGGCTTTTTGATTGTATTCTTTAAATTTTTGGCTACACGATATTTGGGTCATTGCTTTCTCTCTCACTTACTCTGGCTTGCTTGCCTTTTCTCTGTCTTTGCTTTGCTCTTTCGTTGTATCTTTACCTTTTGTCTGTTGTGCGACAAACTAGCCTGGCCAACAAAGACACATTTAACTATAGGAAGGCCCATACGTGCTTTTCCTCCTTTCCCCCCTACACATACACACATACACACACACACACACAAACCAAACAAAACTTTTATTTTATGCAAAATAGTTATGTGTTTTTCGATTCTGTATACAATGTACAATTGTTGTACTGTTTTTTTTTTTTTTTTTTTGTTATTGTGTGTGTGTTTTTTGTCTCAACCAAATAGTTTTTATTGTTCTTGTTGCAGTTGTAAGCGTGGCACGTTTTTTGAAGTGTTTCATTTTTTTCGTTTCTCGTTATTCGTTTTTTTTTTTTTTTTTTTTTGGTTTTTGGTTTCAGTTTTGGTATTGATTTTTGCATTTTTAGGTCGCACGTTTGTCGACGTCGATTTGAGGTGTAGGTGGGATATAGTTTTATGGCCACAAATGGGAGTAGGAGGCGGCACACATACACACACACAACCACGCGCACCTACACACGTTTAATGAAGTCGTTTTGCGGACAGATTTATGAGCAGAAATTTGAACGTGGCTTTAATACTAAAAAGCGAAAAAAAAAAACGAATGATAGATCTGTCATGTGATGAATTTAGATTTGAAAATAATGAACAAAACAATGTTTGATAAGGTCCTGTTAAAAATATATTTATTTTCTATGTGTTGCCTTTAATGAGAATTGCTTCAACTTCTACTTTCTCCTCTTGAATTAAGATTCCTTAAGCTGGTAGTCGATCTTAACTTAAGGATTCACTTTCATAGTAAGTTGAGTTCCTTATAAACAAGTTAGCTGCTGGATTCTGATTTTCAAGTTCCGCGGGTGGAGCATATGTCAGAACTGAATAATTAGGTTTCCGAGTGAGAAATTAATTGAAAAAATTGTTTCAGTTTTAACTTGTAAAGATTTTACAGAAACTAGTCAACATTAGCTACAAAAATGTAACCTTATCTATCAGGTTTACATTATACAATATATGTAATATATCAGAACAGATTCTGTTGTCTGAACTTTTGCAGCTAATCAATGCGGAGTTTTATTTAATTTTTTTTTTTTGTACTCTACGGCGTCGATATCAATTGCTATCGATAAATACTAACATGTGTATCCTAAAATACCAATACAAAAGTTTTGCTAGCACTTAAATATGTGCTGAAATTCAGAACAAAAATACCTAAAAAACTTCTGTTTTAAGAATTTAGTTAAAAAGCCTTTTTACATCAAAAAGTGTTCAAACGTTTTGAATGCTATTGAAACTATCGACTGTTTTAACTATCGATAGTTTTCCACCTCTATATTGAATCATATGATATATAAATCAAATTCAAATCATATCAAAAACAATTAATCACAGACTGTTGCAGCAGATCGAGTTCTTTTAAAGTTAACTTCAGAAATAACCTACATAAAGGGTATACGAAAGTCATTTTGTTTGCTTAAATTTCCCGTTTTTTTTTTGTATGTTATGCAACAGGCACTTAAAAATGTGCCAATCTCTTTGATCTTGATGGACCATGACCCACGCTTTTTGCTTTAGCCCAACCCACACGACTCGAATTATACAAAATGCCAATGCTCACTGTCCATGGACCTAGATATCCCGTCCCTTGCCTACCCAAAAATAGCCATAAACTTCCTAACCCAAAAATACACAAGATACAAAAAAAAAACCCCATAGCCTACTTTCTAGCGTTTGGGAAAAAGTAAAAACTTTAAAACTCAAAAAGCAACATTAAATAAATTTTTAATAAAGTTTTACCCACAGCTAGAAATTATTATTTTTAGCCAGACAGTGGCAAAGCAACATAGCAGCAGCAGCAGCAGATAAAATATGACATTTATAGCTGCCTGAATACGTAAAAGTTGAACGCACCCGCACGGAGTGAAGCCGGAGACAGGAAAGCAACGAGAAGAAGAAGAAGTAGAAGAGAACAGTTTTATGTGGCTTATGTAAGCCAGCGGGGGGTATAACTCGATGGTGAGAAATGTACTAAAAGCGCAGGCGGGGGCGGATACATAAATTGGCGGTGGTGTTGGTGGTGGTGATTTTGATTGTGGTTGAGAATTGAGTAACTTGACTGGTTATAGAGAGCGGGAGAGAGAGATGGAATGGGATTGGAATGGGATCGAGTGGAATGGGTATAAACTTTGTTTTCACATCAAAGTGTTGCAGGTGCCGAGGGTTAGACAAAGAATGATGATGGATATCCCAGCCGGGAGGAGAGAAATGTTTATTTTGTTTAAAGAAAAAAAAGTTGAAATTGTTTTCCATTCTCAACGCATACAGATATCCTGTAGACTCTTTCGAACTATTCTTTGGGTGTGTGTGTGTGTGTGTTTTTGTGTGTCTGCTCAATTTGATTTAACATTTAATTATTGTTTTGTCCCCGAGCAGCCTTCAAAATCCAATTAAACTTAAAAAGTCATTGCCTATATCTACGTGATATATGCGCAATTTAATTTTTAATTGCCCAAAAAACTAACACACACACACACACACACACAGACACAGACACACTAGGAAATTATCGCACTGCGCCAAATCTAGCAACAAAAAAGAGCACCGTATTCAAGGCAGAAGACAGTTAACACACACACACACGCACATACACACACACACACACACACACACACGTTTGTAACCTTGAACCTTGAGTAGCTTTTTGGGGCCTTTTGTTTGGGGATCTAACACAAGGACATTTTGTTGCCTTCGCTTTGCCTTGTTATTGTTATTTTTGTTCTTATTCTTGTGCTGTCTAGGCCTAGACTATTGGAGGATTCCTTTAGCTATTGCCTGCGCCTGCCTGCCTCTGACTCTGCCTCTGTGGCCTATTCTTTAAGTTGGCGCTTTACACTAATAAGCAAAAGTGTCTAACGTAGCGTAACTAAATGCGAAAGGCAAACATTTCATTAACAAACACGCATCAGCAGGAGACAGCACCCATGTGAAAGGGGGGGGGGACAGAGATTGCTGGTAGAGGGAGGTGGCGCAGGAGGAGGAGGAGGAGGTGGAGAGCTAGCAGGCTTGGTTGACAGTTATATGTGTTATATATATTTATTTTTTGTTCACAACCCAAAAAAGAAGAAGAAGAAAAAAAAGGGCTGGCTATAAGAGAAACGCAAAGAACTCACACATATCCTTTGTGCCTTTTGCTATTTTCGTTTAACATGTGTGTGAGTGTGTGTGTGTGTGTGTGTGTGTGTGTGTGTGTGTGTGTGTGAGTGCCTGTTTGCCTCTGTGCTGTGTGTGAGGGTGTGTTTGAAATTTCATAATATCTTTCATTTCATTCTTTGCTTTACTTTATTTTAAGCTCTTTGCTTGATTAGAAGGTGTTGGCATAAATGTCCTTTGTCTCTTATGTATATGAGAATGTACGACGAGTATGTGCCGCCCATTTTCTATTCTTGTTTCCTGTCTCCTGCCATCTCCCATCGCTCGTATTCCGATTGTTATTCCTCTCCCCATTTATGTATTTCTCGGGATGTTGGGTGTTTGTTCATGTGTAATTTACATTTACCAAGTGCTTTATGGCCAACAAAAGGCGGCAAAAATTTAATAAAACTTTGTCCTTTCTCCCACCTTTCGCGCACATGGGCTTGGCTCACATAATATTGAAAACGGAAATGGAATTAAGTAAACGGAATAAATTATTACATTGATTCAGTTTACAATGGTTAAAAGCCTCTCAAAGGCAGACACAGAAAGTTGTCTGTATTTGTCTCTCTCTCTCTCACTCTCTCTTCTCGTTCACAAAGTAAATGTCTAAAATGTCGTTGGTTAGACGGCTAAGCCGCAGCAGTTTGGCAACACCTGAGAAGAGTCTACCCAGTAAAACCTCAAAATACCCCCACAGTCCAGGCTATAATAGTCTGTAGTTTATTTAAATTAAACCTTTTTTCCACACAGCCAGGTAACTTTTATTTTTTTCAATTAACTTTCCAGGCCAACCACAAACAACCACAAGCAACAACAACAACAACAACAACAACCTAGACAAGCAGCTGTTGATGATAATGATGAAGCAGATGAAGGCGACCAAGAGTTAAAGAGAGACGACTAAGAGGAAGTCCAACAAATTGCAAAATCCCCTTCAAGCCACACGCCTTGAGCAAACATCTTTGGCTATGGATAACTTATCTATGCACTCGGTGCGTATACTTAACGTAAAACCCTAAAACCACTAAAACCACCAAGGCAAAACAACGACCATGTCGTTGTCGACGTCGACGTCATCATCATCATCATCATCGGGGTGTGAGGGGCCAAGAGAAGGTTCTAAACGAAAAGCCGAAGCGGATGTTTTCTGGCCAACGTAGCATTTTATTTAAACTGCAGTTAATTTTCACTAAAACATTTTAATTGTATTTTTGTAATCTGTCTTTTACTAGTTTTACATAGACCAAGAAATTCGTAATGGAAAGGCCCAGACAACAGTCAACAGACGGTCTAAAGATAAAGAACCAAATCCATTGGCAACAGTGGCACAAAATCGCATGAATTAAGCGGCAAATGAGCTCAATTTAAAGCCATTCTTGACGGCTGTCCTTTTGCTTAATTAACTTTGAGTTATTTGGAGAAAGAAATTCTACCATTTGATAATTTTTATTCATAACTTTTTCATGCTTTTCTTCTTTGGAAATATTCTCGAACACTTACTCCATTTGATCTACAATTTTGTTAGTTTTGGCCACACTGTGCTGAAGTGCATACATTTCGACCCAACTAACGCCCAGTGCCATGGTCTTAGGGCAGTTTTTAGAAGCTCTGCAACTTTGCGGTCGCAAATGGGCAAAGCCACTGCCATTTTTAATGCAATAAAAGTCAACTTAAAATATGCAAATTACGGTAGTTTCAAAAATTTTGTGCAGACAGTGTCTTTGCGCGAGACTCGGTAGGTTCAACTACCACTTGGCTTAGACAGAGATGGAGATGGAGAGATGGAGAGATGGAGAGAATGGCTAAAAGGAACACTTGGTGCAAATTGTCATTAACATTTCTCTGGGCCATGGACTTTTAATTGTGTCTATGTCTGTGACCCGGGTCGGTTTTGTTGGTTGTCGGTTTCGAGTCTCGAGTTTAACTAGAGGTTGTGAGCCGAAAGTCGAAAGACTCACCAAGACATTAATGTATATTAGTGTCACAATAAATTAAAAGCATTTTGCTGTTCATATTTGCCAGAGTCATCGTCGTCGTCGTCGTCGTTTCTCAACTTCTAGCACTTAAATCTAATTGCAGAATGGCAATTTAACTAGCCAAGCTGTCATTCTTTTGCCCGTCTTTTTGTAATCAAATACATTACAAAACAAAAATTATATACATTTCACAAATCCTCTAATGAGCTATATCATATTACTAAAACTACGAAAAAAAAAAAAGGAAGGGAAACGGCAAGCTAGCAAATTATTTTTGGGTTTTCCTTTGTCCGTATCTATAGACAGGCAAAGGGATTGGCAAGCAGCAAGGGTCGCGACTCTTGGCTAAGCTGCTTAGCGCAAAGGTGTCAAGTTTAAAAATCAATTACTTTCTTCAAAGTATTACAATGGCAGCCATCAAATGCGCCACTCCCTCTTTGGTTGGGGTTTGTTTTGCGTGGCTTAAAGGCAAGTTCAAGCTTAAAAATCAATCAACAGATGCGCTATCTTTTATGAAATAAACTTTGCCTAAGTTTAAAATTGCCTTTTAAGGCAATAAGGGCGAAAACCTTTAACCAATCCTCTGGCGACATTATCTAAAGAGGACGAAAGAAATGTGCCATCTGTTACAAGTAAAAAAAAAACGACAAATTAGCCCATGTTAAGTAATGCTTTAAGCAAAGTCAAACATTGTGAAGAAATATAAAACGAATATTTTGGCTTATTAGAACAATGACCTAAAGTGATTAGAGGGTTTTAAATAAGCCTAATAAGGTACCTGGAATATGCGCTAAAACACACCTTAACAAGCTGAGAGTAGTCCATGATAAAATTCAGGAATTCGCCAAAAAATACTTCGAAAGACTGGACTCATCACTACTACTAGCCATCACTACTCAAAGTCCCCGGAGGAGAATCAGGAGAAGATTAAAACATCACCACCCTTAAGACCTGCTTATAGGTTCTTGACTAAACCAAATGTTCTTATAATAATAAAAAAAAAATCATGTTAAATAATACGTTCTAAAAACAAAAATTCTTTATCTATACCCTAATTCTATACCCTATTGTAAATATTTTTCCATAGACTAATTCAAATAACTATAAATTTCTGACTAGATCAAGTTGCCTATTAGGTAGCAGGATAAAAATTTCTATAATAAAATATATAATAAAAAAAAAACAAAAATATATGATATACCAATCAAAATCAGATCATGCAAATCCTGCAAAACGAGCATGGAAATGCATTGCTTAATCATTCATAAATTCAATCTATATGCTTACTATTTAACCAGCTGTATGTTAATTCGAATCTCCACTGTATAAGTCGAGCAAATGTTTAATACTCTCACCATATCCTTGCAATTATCCTTTTAATTCACTGATTTGTAGACTCTTTGCCAGCAAGTCTTTACTTTTTAACTTAGAAACTCATAAAGAGTTTTACTCAACAAACAAGCTAAGCTAAATCTTTGCTTCCTCTGCCTTCTGCCTCTATATTATGCGTGCCATTAGAAACACATGCCACAAATGAATATGGCTCACAAAGAAATTCAAAGCATATTTTTAGGCGTCTAGTGCGAGGTGGTGGAAGCGAGTGTTATAAAACACCAAAAAACTGCGCGTGTTTTGCTCAAGTTCACAAACTTAAATTACGCAGCGAGCACGCACACATTCACCGAATCTACCTACCCCCGCCCCGCACCGACACCCCCAACCAGTTGCCTACCCAAAACTGTTTGCTGGCATAGCCTTTGATTGATGAAGCTGTCTCAGAGTTGGGGGTAGAAAATGTATATGAATGTTATTGCAGGAAAGTGCTGGTGCTGCTGGGGATGGGTGGGGTGTGGGATAGCGAAGGGCAACCTTCTGTGTTAAACACTAATGGCAGCTTAAATTAGATTAGAAGCAGATTCCTTGGTCTCTTTGCGGCGTGACCAGAGCATTTCCAGGGCATTTCCGTTTGGCCATGCTTGAATTTGAATTTTATAGCATACTTTTTTGGGCGGCGTGAGGAGGGGTTTCCCATTTATTTAAACTATTTTTACTTAATTCGGTGAATCAACTCATTAAAATCGCACAAAAAACACATAAATAAGATTTATTGTTATAGTTTCACACACACACACAGACTTACACCCACAACGAGGCGTATACGCAATACTTTGAAACGACTTGGCCCTCAGCTGTGGCCTTCAACTTCAACTGGTGTTAAATTTCGCGTAAAAATTGCACTTAAAATTAAATATAAATATTTGCTTAAAGCGCTTAAAAAATACTCTACAAAATATTTGGGGTATTACGACCAGTTGAAGTGAACTTAGAGCAAGTCATCAAAAATAATTGTTTATTATATATTTGGGCATGGTGCCCACATAAAAATGTAAGTTAGAAAGGAAAAAATATATCTATTTGAAAGGGTATTAATATTTCTATAATTTTTGATTACTTTTTTCTTACCCGTTTCATGTTTATTTATTTACTTTTAGTTGTGGGTGTCGTGCTATATCAAAGCAAAACACAATTATTTTATGATATGTTTTGTTTTACGTTTTTTGTCGGTGTTGTTGTTGTTGTTGTTGTTGGGCTTGGAATTTCATGGTTACAAATAGTTAATGTTCAGTTAATTATTACATAATCACAGTAGAACACGACAGGCCATACATATGTATATTTAGTTAGGCAGAGTCAGAGTCGGAGTCGGAGTCCGTCTCTCATAGAATTCACATAGAAGTCAAGTACATTGACTCGACTCGACCGTTGGTTAGTCCATTTGTAGGCGGTATTTTCTTTATGTCGTATGTTTGCCGGCCATAAATATTAATTATAAAACCCATAGACCAAACACGAAAGTATCATCATCATCATCATCATTATAAAAAGGGTTGCTCGGCCTGACCCGCTACATTTCCTGTTTCCACGAACACAATTTTTGTATTAAAGTTTTATTTCGTAGTCTCAAGTTAGGTAAAATTAGCTAAACGTACACGTAAATTATATACCCAATAGAAAGTAATGGGCGTGGCCCTATTTTCAAATTGCCTTCCGCCTGCAGGGCAATGGGGAAGAGGGCAGAAGACTTTATTTATTTATCAATACGGCAAATGTTTTCCTTTCATTTAATTGAGCCAATAAGGCAAATCGAGAAAAGTGGTTGGAGGTCGTGGCAGAAGCAAATCTTTGATTGAATTCAATTCAATTGAATTCAATTCGAAACGCTGTGAGTTTATAAGATTTGTACAAAGAGCTCTGCGGTTGATCGATATCAGAAATAAGCACAAGTCTAAATATAATCTTCAATCAAACTAAAACACAAACCTCAAAATCGTTATACAAGTTACTCTTATAAATAAATCTAATGCATTTCTATTATTATAAATAGATTGCTTTAGTTGATCAATTAGGCTTAAATGTAATTAAAAGCAATTACCATAATAAAACCAGAATAAAAATAGAATTTAGCTTACATTTTAATTCATTTGTAGTAATTGCAATGGATTGCTTATTTCTTACTCTTCATAATGTAAAGAGTAAAAGAAAGATAGAAATGGTTTTATCCTTTATTAAGAAAAGCTTAGAAATCTAAAGAATTTTATGTTTTCATTTGTTAATTTATTTTTGAGCATTTGAACAATTGGAATTGTTTTGGATTGCATTTGCATTTGAAAATCTCGTTTCCTCAAACCTAGAATCACAAAACAATATTACAAAAGAAATGTTCAATGTTTTATGAATTTATTGAATATTTTCCACTTCAAATACTACAATTAATTCTTAATCTTGCTGTTTAGTGAAATATTTTTCATATTTCATACTGAAATAAAATTCTTGCAGCGGCTCTTCTCTCTCTCTCTCTCGCCTCCTCCTCCTTCTCCATTTTTCTTGCTCTAGTCATTGTCATCTTCGAAGAAAAAAGTCCGCTGCAATAGCAATAAAAGTAATATTCGCCATTTGCTTGTTGCTGTCGCGGTTGCCAACCAACCTCTGCCTCTGGCTGTAGCTCCTTCGACTTTGCCTCCGTCGCCCAACTCAACGTGGCTTTCTCATTTTATATGTATTGTATAATAATAACATAAAGTAATTTATGGCAAATGAAAGTCACAAAAATGCGAGAGAAAGAGAAGGAAAGAGAGAGAAGAAAATGGTAGCAGCAGCCAACTTGGTTTCATGCTCCATTCAACATTCTTTGGATACAGCAGCTGCTGCTCCTACTACTGCTGCTGCTGCTCTTGATGGCATTGAAAAAAGGGGTTTGGCCAGGCAGAAGAACTCTTTAGAATTTTGTATAGTATATTTTTAGGCAAGCAAGAGACAAACACACATACACACACACACACACACAAACTCCTGCACAATAAGTCGCCATTTCTATGCCCAGGCCAACATGTAAACTTTCATTTTCTATAGCAAAGGAGTTTGTCCATTTTGCATGTTCTAGGCGGCTTTTGTGATGATGACTACCAAACTACCTAAAGAAAGGCTTTTGTTTTAAAGGTTTTGCAATATTCGCTCTCTCTCTCTCTCTCTCTCTCTCTCTATTTCTTCGTGTATGTATCTGTGTGTGTGTGTGCTGGTCTTTTTGCCTGTTTTTGTTGTTTGTTTTTGGCTGGTGGTAAAATGCTTTGAATTTTCGTGCTGCATTCTGATGTTGGCGAAAATTGCGCGAGGCAAAAATTCAAAAATTCTATGCACAAAGAAGCACAAAAATGCAGTCAAGCAGAAGCATAGTAGGCGACAGTACAGGACACAAGACATAGCGAACATGCGATTAAAGTCAGCCACAGTTGGAGGATAAGCAACATAATTTGCCGTCTGTCACCAAAAAAAAAAATAAATAAATCGCATAATTTAAAGTGAAACTCGCTACGTGAACATTCTCCACTCTCTTCGTCGTAACTTTTTACTACCCTTCACTCTTAATTAATTAAAGCCACCAAAAAAGTCGAGTAGAGAGTTGAGTACGATGCAAAAGATTGAACAAAGGGGTGCGACAGGAGCAAGCGGAAGGTCTCAGCTTACCTGCCAAACTGGCTGTCAATTCGTCGTTGATGTAATTAAAAATTCAGTGAGAAGTTTCTGTCGGTTCTCCATTCAATCCCCCGTGCCATTCCCGCATCACTTTGAATGTCACTGAAGCTGCCAGGAATTTGATTGCCTATTTTTTACAAGCCTAATTTGTGGTTGTAAAAACTCGGGCATTCGGGCAGAGAGTGGAGGCAAAAGGGGAAGTAAGTTGACAAGATTTATAGTTTTAACCCTTCGGCCCGTTCTACCGTTGATGGAGATGATGGAAAGCTGACAATTGACAAGACTCTAAATTAATTATTGCCTTTGGGTGTACCAGAAGAAGAAGAAGAAGAACAAGATTAACCGAAATTAACTTTTACTGTCAAGCTAAAAAATATTGAAGTTATTCGGTATTAAAGTTTAGTTGAACTTTACTTGACCTTTGGTCTGTCCACTTCAGAACCAACTGACTAACTGAATACTAAGTCTTCATTCGATCCGAATTGGTAATATTTATAACTTAAAAGTAAACAGCATAATTTCTAAAATGTATGCCCTAATTGTGTATGTCCTTATGTTTCCTTTGGTATTTAGAAGTATTCATTAATTACTTTCTGAATAAGATCTTTGTCAAACAGCGCCAAAACTAAACTCTTTATAAAGTTATGTAAAAACAATTTGTTAAATTGACAAACCGAAAGCTGACCAACAATTTGGCTTACCACAAGGGTTAATCTTTCAACTGGCTTCTCGGCAAGTCTGCACCTGTTTGACATAAAAACCGCCAATCGCCAACACGCGTTTGCCTGTACAAGTTTTTCTTGTGCCTGTTCCCTCTCGTCCTTTTGGCCCGATGTTGGTCAAATCGTTTTTCTAACCGCAAAAGTTGCTCCCTATGGAGAGTTTTCGGTGATTTTTTCTTTTTTTTTTTTTGCTAGAGTGACGGTAACTGCTGCACTCAACACGTTGACAACAAACTTGCCAAAATGGGTGTGTGTGTGTGTGTGTGTGTTTGTGTGTATGAGGTTCGTACGTAAGCATTCGTCAGTCAGTCAAGCGGGCAGTTAGTCAGTCAGTCAGTCAGTCGGTTGAGTCAGCTATTTACTGTTCGTTGCATACTTTTAGGCGCCTGCTTAGCTGCAATGTTTAGTCTTTTTCTCTCTTTCTCACTTGCTCCCTGTTGTAGTTGCTCCTTCTTAAAGATTTATTATGGTCGTTGCTGTTGTTGTTGTTGTTGTTGTGGTGTTAGAGTTCCGTGTGATAAAATGCTTGACACTTTCCTAAACGGCAAAACTTTTTGGCTGGCTAGAGATTGTCGCCTGACCTCCACCCCTTTTAGCTCTGTTTCTCTCTCGCTCTCTCTCTCGCTCTCTCTCTCTCTCTCTCTCTCTCTTGCTAGCTCTCTCTTTCAATCTCTCTCCACTTTTTAATGCGCCATAATGCTTGTCGTTTTTCCATTTCTCGTCTCCTTTTTACTATTTTTATCCTTGCTTTCTATGTCTTTGCAGTTTGTTGACACTGTCTGGCTTAGAGAGCGCATAAAGTGGAAATGATTTACGCAGTATGAGTGTGTGTATGTGTGTGTGTATGTGTGCGGTTGGTGTATGTATGCGTTTGTATCCTGGGGCATAATAAATAGCCCTAGCTTTTCGCCTGGCAGTTTTGTCAAATAGCTCTTTTCTACCTCAAAACATGTGAAAGGTGTTTTCATACCCTACAAATAATAAAGTCTCACGCATGGCTAAGCCGAAATGACACTGCTAAACATTTCTAATCCATATCAAGCACTTAAATGTTAAACAGATCAATCAACGAGTTAAACTAAACTTTGAGAAGTCGAGTAGTAAAAGTTTCAATCATTTACTAAGTCTATAATCTACGTGTAAGGTAGTGCAGAGTATACAAACTTCGACTTGACTTTGGCTTTATGATTTTGCTACGTTTTCTAGTCCAAAAAGTTACCTAGCGGGAGAGCTTAACCAAAGAAAGGTAGTGACAGAAGAAAAAAAGAAAAACTTTTCAATCAACTGCGCAGGATAACTTGGCTTTTGATTTGTAGACGCACTTCAATGTTTTCCTCATGAGAAGTAAAACAGCAGGTGAAACATTTCAAAAGAAACATTTAAATATAATCGTATCTCATTTAAAGCAACTTTAAGATTATAAAGAATTTATCTAAAAAGTTTTTATTTGGAAATCATCAACTTTTTTCTTAAGTATTTGAAATGGGAACTTGTCTATTGCTGATTTTAGATCTCTCTATTGTCGTCACCTGGGAGCTGAGTTTTAAGAGCATTGTGCTGGGCACATTTGGTGAGATTTTCATTAAGTTTTCTTAAAGATTTTTCAACATCTTTATTTATTTGCTGCCACCTCCAAGCTAAGTTCTATGAGCAAACTACTAGCTTCACCTTTTTATCAACTTTTTTTCAACTTTTTATCCCAGAAATGTTATCACACAGCAACTTAAACTGTTCTTGTCTTGAAATATAAGGATAAATGTATCCCTTGACGAAGATCCTCTAGGTAATGCCATCAAAAGTTAAATCGAAAGTCGTATGGTTCTATTTTTGGATTATACTCTTCAAAGTAAATATTAGAACAAATAGCTTGAAGCCTGAAAAACTTTGACCAAATGGTGTCCTGGTTCCTGCTGAAGTTTGGCTAAATTAGTTTAAACTGTAACTGTTTTCCTTATGTTGCCAAAAACCTTTGACCCTTGGCTTTCAATAAAATGGAAACCTAGTCACCAACATTTAAAACAATTATCCTCTTACAATCTCTAGCATTAGCACTGCAATTCATGTAAAGGCAATTTGCTTTAAAAGATTTTTTTTTCATCTAAAACCCTACTCATAGTCGCATATAATTTCGGTTGTACGTGTTTACTACAACCCACTATCGAAAATTTAGCCACTCGTTCGTTGCGCTTCCGACCCCGTTTTCTGTTCAAAAATTCCATAAACATTGGCTTTTGTGCTAATGGACAGTTTAGTCGGGCAACCGAAAAGCGCAGAGAGAAGAAACCAAAAGCAAAGTGCAGCAGAAGCAGAAGCAGGAGCAGGAGCAGAGCTTACGGAGCAAAGCGAAATGAAATGAAATCATAAATGCTAGGACACGTGCCAGGACACGGACACACAAGCACGGCCACGTGCCTCAAGTTGCAACGAGGTGTTAAAGTTTCTGTCTCTCTCTCTCTCTCTCTCTCTCTCTCTCGCTTTCGCTTATTATATGTTCATCCTTTTGTAGAGTCGCCGGTGGCGCAACTTGAGTCGCGAGTTGGCATTGTGAATGCAAGTTAGTTAAATATTTAAATTTATTTATTGGACTTGGCCTGGACCGACTACACCATTTAAAATAATCATAAAAACAGTGGAAACAACGCAAAATGGCAAAGAGGTCAAAAACTTACCGTGTGCATCTTTGCCGGCCAGACCGCCAGTTAGGCCAAGGCCCAGGCCCAGGCCCAGGTTACTGCCACCGATGCCGAGTCCACCTCCAGCTCCTACTCCTCCTCCACCTCCTCCTCCGGTAGACATTCCACCTCCGGATGTGGAATGCAGGCGCGCTAATGTGAGCGGCATTAGCAGAGCCATTGCAAGCAGCAGGACTATAAAAATTTTCCACATTGTTAACGTGGCCATTTGACTTTTATTGCACTTTATTCTTCCTCTCACTCTCCCTCTCGCGCTCTCTCTCTGTCTCTAGACCTCAGTGTGTCTTTTCCTTCTTTCTTTCTCTTTGGAGAAAATATTTTCTATAATTTTTTTTATGATTTTTTTCGTCGCTTGTTGATTTTAATTTGATGTGACTTAAGTTGGATTTGGTTTGCAGATTTCGCCTGCAGTTTTCTTTCACCTCTCTCTCTCTCGGTGTCTCTCTCTCCTCTCTCTCTCTCTCTCTCTCTCTCTCTCTCTCTGATGTTTGCCTTTCTCTGTCTTCCTTTTTCCGTTTTCCTGGTTTTCTTTTTTCTTTATTTTTGCTTTAATGGAAGCACATTTCGATTTTGCCTTTTCGACTGGCAGCAGCTGCAAAAGAAAAAGAGAAGAAGAAAATGAACGAAAAGTAAAGAAATTGCTTCGGTTTGAGTATTGAAAAGTTTTATATTGGGAAGGCTAGTTAAAAAGTTGAACAAGTTTTTCGTTAAAGTCAAGTTGAAGCCGCAATTATCGAGTTGTAAGACGCTGCACGCCCCCTCAACGCCCACACAGATGTTCGGTTTCCATCGACGATGAGAAGAACACAATTTTTATATTTTCCCTTAAAGATTGTCACCTTGTTGGAAAGCAGTAAAAAAAGAGCCAAAGCAAAGAAATTTTAAAACCCATAGAAAATTGTAAGAAAAGTCTCACATTCAACTTATTGAACAAGTTAAATATTATGGAAGTTTCTTCCTTATTGCCAAAAGGAACTTGATTATAAACTAAACTCGACTTTTTGAGTTCATAAGTTAGAGAACTTAAACGGCGGAAGTGAGAAAACGCAGCCGTTATAGCCACATCGATTACAAGAGCATTATGGATTGGTAATAAACTCTACAATGAGTGTTTTAACTTTTACTTCAAGGTCGTTCATAAGAACCTTCACAGATTTTTCACCCTAGATTATGCGGTGGGGTTTCGATGAAACACAATTAAAATAGTTCCAAGGCAGCTCAAGTTTAGTGCCTCTAACCACATGAAGTTTGATGGATTTTCGAAGACGAAGACTTTAAACTTAGTAAACTATAAAAAAGGACAAAGGTAAGAGTGTTTTAAAATGGAGAGTTTCTTCATAGTGAAATTTACATTTTAACGAAACTGAAAAACTCTAAAATAAAAAAAAGTTTTAATTAAAGTTCTATACGATTTAGTATTTTGAGAGCTCTAGAGAGTCCCCCCACATACATATATCAAGTCACATGGAGCGAGTTAAAACAAGTAAGAGACCAGTAAGGAACGAGTTCAAAAACTAGTAAGGAACGAGTAGGGAACGAGTTAGGAACGAGTAAGGAATGAGTTAGGAACGAGTAAGGCTTGAGTAGGGAACGAGATAGGAACGAGTAAGAAACGAATAAGGAACGAGTAACGCACGAGTTAGTACCGAGTAAGGAATGAGTGAAAAACGAGTAGGGAACGAGTAAGGAACGAAAAAGGAACGAGTAAGGAATGAGTAGGGAACTTGTTTCTTGCAATGAAAGACGCTTACTTTGGTAACAGTCAAAAAAGTTGAACAATTTCTTTGCTAATTCATATTAAACTTATTTTAAGAGTAAATAAATCACCAAGTCTAAGAATAATATATTTTTTTTAGCATAGCTTTAGAAAATATTATTGAATTGATTTCCAATTTTCTGATAAACATAATTCTCAACATGAAAGTGCATTGAAATAGCTTCAATTTCAATTCCTGTTTCAATTCCCTCGTTTTTGCTCCTTTTGCTGCTTTTTTTTTTGTATTCAGCTCGTCTTTGATAAAGCAACAAACAAAAAAAAAATTTACAATTTCCTTTCCGTTGGCATCAACCCGACCTCATATACCTTTTCCCTCTTTTCTTTTTTTGTTAGCTACCCTTCCACCTGCTGCTAGTAGATTGGCAAGAACCGATAAAATTTGCCGTGAGCAATATTCAACCAAAAGGATGAGCAAAAAAAAAACTGAAGGTAGCCATATTTGACACAAAACAAAAAAAAAAAGAAAAGAAAACACCAAAAAGATTGTGAGTCGAACTTGGAATACTTTGTAAGCTAAGAAAATTTGTTTTTTGATTGCCTATAAATCTCCGAGAAAGTGCCTAAGCAACACTGGCGGAAACAAGACGATCTGGCAACGCTAATAATTGAAAAATGTCAATAACAGAACAATAAAAGAAGAGCAAAAGTTCAAAAACAATCGTTTATAAGAATTGAATATACCCGTCTACATTTTGGACTGCAGGATATCAAAAAGGCAGCCATATATCTTGTTCATTCTATAAAAGAAAATTCTCAGACGCAAATAATAATGATTTGCAAATACAAAACGAAGATGACAACAAATTTAAAAGAGCCAAAGAACGATGGAAGGAAGCAGATTGGAGTGAAAAAAAAAAGGAAAACGAAATGCTGACAAAGGAAAAGGTAGCGCTAATAAATAGATACAAAAGGTTGGTTGCCAGAGAGATACGGCGAGAAGGCCATGGAAATCAATAGGAAAACGCAACTTGGGCACATTTTAAGTTTTGTGTTTGGCCTTTTTTTTTTTGGTCGTCTACTTTTGTTGTGGGTTGCCCTCTTCCATTGTCATTTTGTCAACGTGTCCGTGGAGTGTCGTCATCTGGAATGGTTACGGGAGTAGGCGGGGAGTTGCTTAATAATGATAACAATGTAAGACATAGCAATAAGCAAACCTAAAGAAAAAAAAAAAAGAAAAACGAAAGGAAACGAAAAAACATGACCATAGAGATAAGCAAAAGGCACAAAAGAGAGAGGTGCAAATGTGAAGCAATAATAACAATGACAATAATGATGATAAAACTAATGGTCCATGGGGCAATTATGAAAAATTTGTTCAAGGTTTTGCTCCGTTTTTTTTTTCTTTTTTTCTTTTACATATTTACTTTTATTGTATATAAACTGTGCATGGATGGGCAAGAGGAGCAACTTGAACTACACTTGAGCAATTTGCGCACAGTCGAGTGCGCACATTAACCCACACTCGGACACAAACAAACACACCCACACCCACACCACACACACACATACACACAGCAAAGGCAAACAAAACAGAAGCAACAAGAATAGCAAACCAAAATCAACATGGCGTACAGTGGAACGGAAACGGAAACGTCCAGCCGACCAAACAGCCAACAGACCACCGAGTCAAGACAAACATATGTAGATATGAAGGCAGCCAGAGAATATACAAAATATATCAGTAGATTTTAATACTCTAAAGTGAATTTTAACTCTTATGTAACCCCTTAAAACTTAAAACTAATTGCAAATTTTTTTATAGTTTCAAGACCGCCAATACTAGATGTTGTCTTCTGCATAATTTAGTAGCTCTTCACCAAAGTTAACACCTTCTAGAATCCTTTTTGTGTGAATAGATGAAACGCATTCCTTATCTACTTTATCGTCAAATTGTTTAAAGATTAAATTTTATATTATTCACAATAACATCAAATAATCATAGCCTAAAGTCTAACTTTTAAGAAGACGAACAAAACTATTTAATTCAACGAATGAGTTAATTATTAATTTAAAAGCTCAAATTCAACAACATGTTTTTCTTATTACAAAAAAAGGTGAATTTCGGTATATTATTTATTTATTTAATTATGCATTTACAATGTTAGATAAAGTATTAATACTAAACCTAAACAAAAAAAGGCCTTCGACTAGTTTTACCATTTTTTTTAATAATATAACAAAGAAACTCATTTTCATAATTCATTTCTCTAACGCAAAAATAAGCGTTTGTTAAAGTTAATTATTTAATCTGTATTTTATTTCATTTCCACGCAAACACACACCAACAACAAACAGATATACAAAAAGAATCAAACTATAACCTTGGCGCACAGATTTGTTATTCAAAATATTTATATACCTAAATTTTAATATATTCACTCTAAATTAGATCTAATTGCTAAGAATTTTATTTAATATATTTCAAAAATTATTTCCAAGAAAGTTCATTTGAACTCTATCAAAAATGGTCATCAAAAAACCAAAATTGAAAGCAAATTTTGAAATTCAATTTCATTTATGACGAAAATTTCAATTGAACGATTTTCTACTGGCATTCCAAATGTAAATTTGATTAGTTTGTCTTTCACTTTGTGGATTTAGTTGACAGTTGTTTCAGCTTTTTCTGTAGATACTTTTTTGGCTTATGCTTTCGAGCCACTTGACTTGAGCAAAGTGTATAGAAATACGTAACTTAGGGGGCGGGGGAGGAGAAGTGGGAGGCCAAACATTTTGATAGACACATTTTATTGCATGCAGTCGTCAGCGGCTGTCACTGTAACTGACGGACAAACTCGGCCTTTGGCAAGGATCTTTACGGGCCAGGACAGGCCAGCCAGAGCAGCCAGACGAGGCCAAGCCATTCTATGCTATGCATTGTATCTTTATATGTACTCCGTACAATACATGCTCGTATGTGAGGGGCACTCTAGACAATGGACTTTGGCTCTGGCCGTCAATAGCTGCCTAGCATTTCCTGTGTCCCCTTGCCCTCAGCCCTCAGTTAGCAGTTTATTATTCCCGCTTGTCTCATTCTTTTCTATTTGGTCTAAATAAATTTTTATCATGTGCAAAAAATGTATAAAAAAAAAAGAGAAGCAAGAAAGAAAGAAAGTGGCCGTGGACAGCAGCATTACATTTGCCCTTCTCCTCGCCGTCGTCGTCGTCGTCGTCATTGTCCGTCTATCTTTCTGTCTGTTTTAGTTAGTTCGTCATTCATTCACTTCGCTCCTTTTGGTCCTTCTGTGTCTTATGGTTTTTGTGGTTATTGAAGCGATCATTTGGAACATGCACAGCATTTTCATGTTTTGTTGTTAGTTTTTCTCTCTTTCTCGCCCACCCACTCCCCACTGCTCCGCATTTTTCTCTTCATTATTAATGGTCGAATCGTTTAATATGCGAATTTAAGGAAAATTACTTTCATAACATGACATTAATGGTGACGCGAATATATATATAGTATAAATGGGAAATTTCCTTCTCGCCGTCCTTGTCGTCCTCGCCGTCTCGATTGCTGCTGCTGCATATCTGATTTTTAGTGTCGATGAGATTTATGCCTTTTTGCTTAAGCCGCTGGCTTTATGAGGCAGCTGCTGCTACGACAATTTATGTCCTCACACATGCGATATAAACTGAGAGAGGGGCAGAGAACGCACATCACCAACATAATAGCTCCGATATATATATATATTTATTGTTTATATGTACTTGCGGTCAGGCAAATGAAATGAAATCGTTTTTAATATGAATTGAACTGCTGTTGATTGCTATGAGAATTTTGCTCAACTTTATGATTAAGTTATGGCCAGTTTATTTGGTCAAAAGAGAGAATGCCCTAAAGTAAATATTTTTCCAGGCATACACAAAACATTATTACATATTCATTTCTGCCTTGACCTAAATTATTGTCCAATGACACATAACTTTGTGCTCGGTAGTAAAGGCGAAAATAAATAAAAGAATTTTCATGATTATTCTGGCTGCAAACAAAACAAAAACTAATGAAAACACATCAAATTTTTCCTATTTAATAAAATTTAAAACTGAAATTGCCTCCCCCGGAGTTAGCCCAAAAAAGTATGCTGTACCTAAATCAAGAACGAGTATAGAAAGAGAAATGTAAGAAACCCTTCAATATCAAATACTACAAATCACACAAATACCAGTGAAAAGATTAAGGGAGACCACAAATGGCGTTGTTTTGGCTCTCTCCGTGTCTCTCTCTCTCTCTTTCAATAAACTTATGCAAATATTCAATTTGGGGAAATCATTTTATTTTTTTTCTCTCTCCTCCCTCTCTTTCATCTCTGACAAATGATAAAACCAAACAAAAGACAAGCCAAATGGAAGCAAACAAACTTTTCGCACTTCGAGAAGAAGATCCAAAAATGCTTTTGGTGGCTCTGGAACTAACCGTGACGTGTCTATACTCTAATGCATCCTTTAATATATCCTTCGACTACAGTTGAAACTGCCTTCGGGATTTACTCTAAGTATGCTATGAGCAGTTTATTTAACTTCTTAGAGTAATAGTAGATTTTAGTTGAAGTCTTTTTATTCTTGCTTTCCAAAGAATTGATATACCCATTTTTTGAGATGATACCCTTACCAAATATGAAATTATGAAAGAGGAAAACAGGATGTGCGGCATTTTTTTGTTGCCTGTCAAAATTAAAATGAAACCGCACACACACGGAAATGCAGGGGCTCGACAAAAACTTTTCATCAGGTTAAAGCATATTTTCTTATCTGTTTCTTGGCTTTTCCCTCTCTCACTATCTCTCTCTCTCTCTGTGTTAGTCTCTGTAAATTTCAATTTAACCTTCATTGAGGAAAAACTCATTTATATTTATAAATTCGCCGACAATGTTGAAAGAAAAGGAAGACAAGTCGAAAACAGGATAACCATGTGAAAAGGAAGAAAACCATCCTAAAAAAAAGAAGAGAAAATACAATAAATAAAATGTGTGTGTCTGGTGGCATAATAAAAATGCAACACAAACAGGAAACAAATACACAACAACAAATACTCGTATCATGAGAGAGAAAGAGAGAGAGAGAAAGAGAGAGAGAGAGAGTGAGTAGGAGCCATAATAAAAGTAAGACCAAGGCCCAAAGAAGAAAATGATAAAATGGGCGCCAAAAAGGGATAAAAATCCATCAAACTTGCAGATAAGCTAAAAGACGAGATGAGTTCCCTTTTTTTTTTTGGGCAGGGGTTTTTGTATTTTTCTTGTGTTTTTGTACGTTCTGGTCAAAAGCAAAAGACATGGTAGGCAAAGGATACCGCAGGCAGTCCTCCAGGACGACGTCGCTGTCGACGACGCATCGTAAAAGGCAAAAATATTGCGCAAAATAATGTTTCATTTCGGTAAAATAACATACTCATCATTGAATATACAATATAAATGCAAAAAGGACTGACTGGCGAAAGGCAAAAGGAAAAAGGACTCCGACTCCGATTCCGACTGCGTCGTTCTGCAAGTAGTTCGGTAAATGTAACAGTTACAATAACGGTAACTGTAAGTAGGTAGAACCCAAGCCATTTAATGGCAGACACGAGTCCTGGCTGACTGAATGGAAAGAATAACAAGCAACGGTTCCTCTTTCGTCTTTTGCTTTCACAAGGACGTACGTATACGTATTCAATTTTGTGAACCCTACAAAAATATTGGTTAAATTTAAGTTGCTTATTGGCAAAGGTGTCCATTATGACCTGGGGGGAACTTTAAATATTGTTAGTAACTTAATAAGAGAAAAAGGAATTGAATAAATTTATTAAAAAGAAACACATTTGTAAATATATTATGGAAAACTCTTTTAGAGAGAAAGAATTTTTTGATCTCATTTAAGAAATGCCTGATGAATAATCTTTCCATTAAAACTAAAGACCTGCAGTAGTCACAAAATCATTTTCAAACGAAACATCTTTAAGTTTCATAACAGTTTTTCCTGGCCCTTTAGAGTCATTGCGTCCCTCAGAGAGCCAAAGTCAAGCGATTGTCCTGAGCAGCGACCTAATAGGCAAATTCTAAAGCAAGCTCAGTAAGAGAAAACATATTTGGAGAAATATTAAATGAAATGTAAAAACTGTAAAAATTAATTTTAATAACAAGTACTTTTTTTTTATCATTAATTAACTATTTAAAACTATTAAGAGAAGCGGTTTTTATTTTTCTTTTATCTGTTCAAAATTGTCTCTTAGCTGTAGATGATTTCCCTTTGATTTAAATTACTTGATTCATTTAAGTATTAATTGTACGTTAAAAATTTTTAAACCGTAACTGACATTTATACATAAATTTAAGTGAAGTTATAAAAATAGGATTCGTTTAAGTGGCCAAGTCTAAATGATGATATGACTGCCTTTTTCTGCTGTTCTAATGTTAAAAAACCAGGGATGGGCAACTGAAGAAAGCCCTAGCATCACGCTACTTCATATTTAATGGTCTTAGAATTGTTTCGCGATTTAGGGGACATTAACGTATAACTTAATTCAAAAGGAAGGGAAAGTGAGTAATCTTAAACAATTGTCGTTTTGTTTTTTAAAGTGAAACTTTTTTACATATTATAAAACGCATATGAGAACGATAACGTTTATGGAATATGTTGCTGACTTTATGGAAGGAGAGACAAGTGTGAGGAGTGGTCGAAATTCTCCGATCACTTTTCAATTGCACTTGAAACATTTTCCATAAATGATGGTTAAAAATTTCGAGCTGACATCAAGAAGGCATAACTTGTAAGTAGACAGCTTTCAGCTTAAATTGATAAACAAAAAAAGTAAATTCAATACTTTTCAAATACCTGCACATGCCGAGCACTTTGCTTATTAAATGTTAAACAACAAACATATCAATCACTAGAAATTTTTCCATGGAACTGTGAATGACCTTTGTCTTAAAACATTTTTCCATTTTTTTTTTTCCTAGGAATTACTTGCCAGAAGCACACCTTAACAACAAAAAAAAAAAAGTGAAAATGATTTGAAATCATGAGAATTGAAAATAAATATAAACTGAAGCAAAAGGACAGCAACAACAACAACAATTGCCGTTGTTGCTTTGCTACTTGCTTTCTTTATTGCTTTCTTATTGCTGTTGTTGTTGCTGCAGTCTTTCCTTTCTCTCTGTTTTTTTTTTTTTTTTTTTTGCCATTTCATTCGTTTATTGTTCAGATCGATTACCATTACAAGTGCCAGATACTTGAGCATAAAAATATATAACAAAACGCACGTGTCCCGATATTTGTGGTTGTGGGATGTCGTCTGTCAGTTCGTCTCTCTTTGTCGGTTCGTTTGCCTGGTTTGGCTGAGTTGCTTGTTTGTTTCTTTGTTTGTGTGTGTTTGTCTGTCATTAGGAAGATTGATTTCAAAAGCGTGGAAAATTTTTTTACGCCATTGTTGTGTGAACAGCACGCAATACTCGCACCCCTTCAATTTTTCCCGTTTGTTTGTGTTTGTTTGTGTTTTCCATTTTGATGATAATTTTCATGCGGGTGTTTTGTGTGTGTGTTTGTGTGAATGTTTCTTGTTGCCCAGGTAAATAATATAAATTTAATGTAGATTAAAGGATAAACGTTTTATACTTCAGCATTGTTACTACCATCTGTGTTTAAGCATTTTTTTTGGCTTAAAAAAATATGACTTTCCAATTGTTGAAATTTCCAAATTCTTGTTTCAGAATTGAGTAAACGCTACACTAAGTAATCTCTTTAATAAATGTAACTTTCGAGAAATATGTCTACATCTTAATTGAAGCCTTTTTATTTGATTTATTAGAAATTTTCAATTGTTTTACGCAAATTTTCAGACTTGGTTCCAAATTAAAAATAGAGGTAAGTAATCCTTGGTTTATTGACCTCAACAGAACCCATTTTATTGGGTTTTATTAGAAAACATTATATCCTAAGTCCTTGTCAGTTTTTTTAATGATCTGTTCAATTTTTCATTTAATCTTAAGCAAATTGGTTTCGTTTGTCCGCAAAACAATGAAAAGCTATTAATGCCTTTGGTTTGCAGGTTTGCCTTTAATTTTTTGTATAACTTTTTGCCAGCATTTTAAAGCAAGAGCCGAGAAAAAACGATGCAAAATGATCTCCTTCGCCACATTTTTGAATCCCAACTCTTTAGTTTCGAACACTCACTGGCTTACCGTTTTGCCTTATGCTAATATTTGTAATATTTCTATATGCCATGATTAATCGACCAATGACAGGTTTTCGAATTTGTTATATGGCACTTTTACTACTATTTCTTATAGTTTTTTCAATGTCTCCGCAACTTTGGATCAAGTTCCCTTATGGAACTCATTTTCCACGCCAATTCTATCTTAACTGTCACTTTTACATATCAATTCGACAACTAAGACAATCTTATCCTATACATTTCTGTTTTACCGAATTAGAACTTTGCCTTAATAAGCAACAAACTTTTCATTCCAACTACATACATATAATAAATTGCTTTTCTGACATAAAAAAATGGCAGATCTCTTAACTAAAGAGCCTTCTTTTTATTACAAATATAAATAATTAAAGCATTAAAATTAAAATTACAGAACTTAAAAAATTCTGCTTAACCATTTCATTTTTATTTACGTGCCATAATTCGCATAAACAACAATATTTTCACAATTAGACGAGAAAAATGCTCTTCATGTGCTTATTCGACTAAACTATTGTAAATAAAGTTTCCCTGCGAAAACATTTTAACTGACAATTTTTTGTATCTTTTGATTATAAATGTAAAAAGTACATTAAAATCACATTAACCCGTCAACGGTTAACGCTGCGTATGCGTAACTTTTGTTTATGCGTTCTGACTTAATGCCTTTTTGAAGTACCCACCTACTCACACACACACACACACACACAGACACACACAGGCGCATAGCACTAGCGTACCCCAAAAATTGGTTTTGATAAGCCTTATTATATATGTATGTCAATCCTTTGGGGGGAAATTTAAAACCATCAAATGCTCCTTTTTCCCTTCGGCCATACCCTTCAGCCCTTCAGGCCCCTTCTCCCCATACGTAATTGACTTTTCGCAGTAAATTTCCACAATTGTTAGACCAGCAGCAACAATTTTCCATCACTCTTTTCCTTGCCAACCACCTTTCTGGTCCTCTCTCTGGACCTCTCTCTCTCTCTCTTCTTTTCTCTTCGGTTAGTTGGCTTTAGTTGGACGAAAAATTGTCAAAATTTTGTGAAAGCAGCTTATCAAAAATTTCAGTCTACAACATTTTGTGTTTGTATAGTTATCTCTGTATTTTCTGTTCAACTCTCTCCCTTTGCTATCGCTTTCCTGCTCATCCTGGCTGGGTCCCTTAATTTTTGGTTTAGTCGTGCGTGTTGTTTGGCTGGTCATTTGTAAGGGACTGGCTCTTGTTTTTTGTTTTTTTTTTTTTTTTTTTTTGGTTTTTCGGCGGGGGTTGACAAAACCTTAATTTGCATATTTTAATTGTCAGAAAAATGAGGCAAAGTTGTTGGCTGAAGTGTGTAACAATTTCCATGAAATTCGGAAAGTACACAAATTTTACTAGATGTTGTTGATTTAACTAATTTATTTACTCTCTCAGTGGAAAACTTTGTCAAAAACAGTTGTCCAAGAAGCACAAAACAGATGTGAAATGTGCATAGACAAGACTGTCGACATTTTTGCCATTTAACACTCGCTAAAGTTTATAAACTTTGACATCAAAACTAACAAAAGTTGTGACTTAATATAAGCTAAAGCAATTTTAGCATACAAATTAAAGGTGAATTATAGAAACAGCCTTAGTGAGAGTCCATTTAGGGCTCTTAAAGTTTGTTGTTTTAATTAATTTTAATCGGACATTGCAGCTCTTTGTTTTTATTTCGGTCAAAAAAATATTAAATAGGTTACTTAATTTTTTGTTATTTGTAATTACTTTGTGATTAGCTTGAATTAATATTTTAACCGTCTAAGTATTGAGCTAATAAGTTAAACAAATTAAATATTTGTTTAATAAAAATAAATTTCTTTAACTGATTATTCTATTTGCAATCGTTAATCCCAAAGCTAAAACATTTTCTATAATTTTTATCTCTTTGGAGTTAAAGCTTCTAAATAAAATCGATAAGTTTGACTAATTTTAATAACTGGCACTTAATGGAACAGTTAAAGGAATTGCTAGTTTAAATATTAATCATTTTACATCACCAATAGACCGAGTATAAAACAAATGAATTTTTGAAACTCTCAAAGTAGAAATAGGTTTCTAATTTCCCAAAAAATGTTAATAAAAAATTATTTATGTATATATGTAATAATACTGCATTTTTGGACTTTTGCTACCGTACGATTCACTTATTCAATTACTTTTAATAAAAATAAAATCGAGAATTTTCAAAAATGTTGAGAAACCTTGTTTTGGGTTTAAAATTCTAGAATAATTTGACCATTTTGTACCAAACTTTCACATAAAAAAGGTATAAAAAAAATATATATATTTGTTTGAAAACGATTTTCCTATCCATATTAGTTTCTTTTAGAAAAGTTAAATAGAATTTATGACTCCAAAAAGATTCCACTTATCTACAGTCTTCCCACTTAACATCTTTTGCTTTAATTTATCATTTTCCTAATGCTTGAAAAATGTATCAAGTTTTTATGTAGAGCATTTAGAATTCACTGAAATCAGTGAAATATAACTAAAGTTTCCTCTTACCTCCCGCATAGACAATTGCAAAATGAGCAATAACGTAAAAACGTCGGAACAAAAAAAAAAATAAAATAGAAGAAACAAGTAAATAAACTTTGCGCAAAAGTTTTTCGGCAACTTTTATTTTTTTGTTTTGTTTTGTTCTTCGTGTGTTTTTTTTTTTTTTGTGTGTCGGCAGGCAGTCAGTTGGCGCATTTTAAGTTACGGCAATCGAAGTGACGCTAGGGAAATGGCAAAGTAGTCAGCCTCTAGGATAATGCAAAAGTGCGAAAGTGAAAAACTGACACATCATGCAAAGCGGAGAAGTTTCCATCGCTCATTTCAGGTGGCAAAAGAGAAAAATGTTCAACTTTAAGTAAATATGAGAGAAACTTACCCAAAATAACACTCTTAATCCTTTGGTTTAGGTATGCAGTAGTTACAGTATTAGCATTAGTATGACTATTAGTAGTTGCTGTTGTTGTTGTTGTCACTGTGTCACGCACAACATGGCCAAGTTGCGGCCACGTGACCATCAAAATACACACACTCACACACACACGCAGACACACTTAAACACTGAACACACGCACACACACACAGAGAGAGAGAAAGAAGTGTTGTTGTTTAATGTATGCCAAAATCGAGAGAGCTAAGCAATTAAAATGAGGAAAATTGCCGCATGGTTTTTGTTTCTTTTACTTTAATAGATTTCTCCCCCTTTATTTTGGTTGCTTACTTGTTCTCTCAACACTTTGCTTGAGAATAATTTTCACTCTCTTCACTTGCTGCGACCAAGTCGCCGCCAAATAAGCACGCAACTAACATTTTCGCCAGAACTCAAGCACGAAAGTTTTACTTAGTTTGTTCTATTTCTTGATTTCGTTTAGTTAATTATTCGATTTCTCAATCTTTGGATTGTAGGTTAATTTCTGTTGTTGTTGTCTGTTGTCGAATAATTTGTAAGAAGTGAACCACGAACCACGAATCTGCTCGACGCGTATGCTGACTGACTGACCTAGGACATGGTGTTGTGTGCGTTTTTGTTGTTTGCTACGAGTTCTACGCTTACGAGAATTTGCCGTACGAAATCAGCGTCAACATTTTTGCATACGTTCAAAACACTCCGACGGTTGAGCTTCAACTGAATGTGCCGAACGATTGGCGCCCCCACAGGCCAAACGACCACGCAAACGATTCGGTTTTTCATACGACTCGAAACAAACGAACGAACCGCCAACGTAACGAAGCAAACTTCCTTTAAGCAGAAATAAACACGATGGCTCTCGTACCTGAATCGAACCGAAGTGCGTTTTCGTTTTTGCTGAATATGAAAGAGCATAAACACGACAAAAGGGCACACAGAGAGAAAGGGAGAGAGAGAGAGAGTTGCTCCAGTTTATATTCTTCATGCCAAAGAAGAGTGTGCGAATTATTTCTGCTAGAGTGCGACACTGTGATGTATAAGAGTCTTAAAACTGGCCTAAATGTATCCCCCTTTTGACTACTTTCAACAATTTAGTTCAAGTTTCAAACCAAATTCAAGCAAGACATGCCTTAAAGATGCCTTAGCATGTCACACTTCGTGGTGTTTATTAACAAAATTTTAAAAAGAACTTTAAAATAATCTTCACTCTCAATAGGCCGAAGAGAAAAAAGTCTTTGTTGTATTTGCTCTTGCTATTTAT
Organism: Drosophila nebulosa; assembly: GCA_024703675.1. Classification (NCBI taxonomy): domain Eukaryota; kingdom Metazoa; phylum Arthropoda; class Insecta; order Diptera; family Drosophilidae; genus Drosophila; species Drosophila nebulosa. The sequence continues at coordinate 1,876,516 of CM045724.1, read as the reverse complement.
TTATTAATCTCTGCTCAATTTAAGGGTTGATCTAGCACTAACTCGCCTATCCCCACAGAGAGCACGAGAGAGCGCAACTTCCTATCTAGGCCTGAGAGGCAGAGCGAGATGAAATTATGCAAATCACAGAATGAGGATTTATAACGGTGCTTTGTATACAGTGGTTATGATCTTATTTATGCTTTTATCTTTGCACACTGGACTTACTACACTCTTTCGGTTTATGGCGCTTTGAAGGCATTCTTCTTGTTTTAGGATCAAATTGTCAACAAAAGGTTTTAACTAGTTTAATTAAAAGAAAAAGATTTCATTTTTAATTTAGGATGCATTTACTTTTCCTTTTTTTTTACCATTTAATTAAAAGCTAAAACCTTATAAAGAATTCAGAATGAGAACTATTTAAGTAAAACGTATAAGGCTATCCTTTAATTTTTTTAAATTATTAACTACATATATTGAAAATGATGATAGAACTTTGTGGATCACAAAATAGCTGTATGGAAAACCTGCTTACCTTTAATGCATCCTAAAACATAATCTTTACAAGATTGACCTCAAGCCGGCGAACACTCTCGTTTAATAAAATTTAAAATGGTATTACCATCATTTAAATTTAAAACTCAAATGAACTAACAGACACATTATAATCAGTTCAAAATGCTTATAAGGAATATGAAATATAGAATGTAAGAGATTCAGAAAGAAAAGTTTGACATGGATAAAAGTAACGATTATGCACAATAGTTAAAAACGAAAAGACATCTTAACCCTCTTTGACCTTTTTAGCGTTTTTTAACACTTTGACTATGACAGGACCGTGTGCAGGATCTATCTCAGGGGAGGTTTTCACAGTCTAGCATTCATTTTGTCTTCGTAAATGCCGAATATTGACGTAGGGTACCATAATTTGTTTGTTTGTCAACACTATTGAAAAGCTTTAAACCACGAAAATTGATTAGAATATATGAACAATTTTTATATGAACGTAAAGCAAGGATAATTTCTAATTTCGTTTCCCGCTGCGCACTGTCCTGGACTGTGATTTATATTCTTTATGTACTACATTATTTCTATCACAACGCTGATGGCCGAGAATTGATGCTCTATGAATCTCTGCCTCAAAATTATATCTAAATTCTTTCTAAATGCAAAAGGAAAGCGACAAAAAAAGAGTTATTATATATTGAATAGTATTTACTTTTAAGATTAATATGCTGATAAAAAACAACAAATAAATTTGCTAATTACATTTCTATATGACCTTTTGCCAGATTCTCATGGCCAACAATTGTGCCAGCAATCGTTCAGAGTGAAAATTGTCATCAACCTTTTTCACAGACCGAAGACACTAAAAAATGAAGAAACAACAAACAGAAGACAAAACAAAAAAAAACAACAATAACAACACAAACAAACAGAGAAAAAGGGACAAGACGAACACAGTGAAGCAAAACCCGAAAACGAATTGCAACAAAATGCTCAAACACACTCAACGAAATTGACTTAAATAAATAAATGGCATAAAAACAAAAGACAAGCACACACACATACACACACACACACACAACAGATGGGAAGTGGTGTGTGAAGGAGGGCAAAGGGCAAACTAGAATTGAATGACATAGAAACAAAGTGCATGGCCAAAGAAAAATTGTCAAAGTGGGTGGGTGGAAAATGGGGGCCCCCATATCAACAGTAGATCAGAGAACCGTGGGACGAGAGAGATAGAGAAGCTGTTGGAAAAGCGTGTTTTTTGTTGTTAGCCATGTTGCAACATTTTCATTTCATTTTATACAGTCAACGCAACATCGAATGCAACGCAACTGCAACGACAACATTTAGTAGCTCATCCATTTTCATTTGTATTAAGCAAAACGACGAAACGAAACTGCTGCAGTCCAAGATGCCGAATGAAAATTCACTACTATATACTATGTATATATATGTATCTATAAGATAAAATCGTTTGGCATTACTCAGCAAATACTTTTGTTGTGTCTTCTGATGTCTCGTCCCCTTGTTCTCTGCATATCTATCTAACATTTCATCTACCACTCTCCATCATACAGCTCGTTAGCCCAGCTGCCGAGAGAATTTATCTTATTTTTCTAGTCAACTCGTTTAGTACCCTCGAATCGCATCAGTTAATGGAGTATATTCACGTAAAGTATCAGCAGGTGATTGGCTATTATCTCGGCCTTGAAATATCTAAATATCTTGAGCTTTAAGTGACAAAAGTCTTAATCGCAGGTGAAACGTGTATCTTATTTCCTAAGTTACACCTAAATCCATTAAAAAGTATCGCAATTACATTTAAAAACTAAAGCAGTCCAGAGTGAACCAATAACACAATTCTGAACTGATCTGTAATCAATAATTTTTAAAATTTTCAACTAAAGTTACTTAGCAAAGGGTATCTTAATGTCAATGCTCCTTGTTGCTTGCAGGACTCTTTTATTTTTGTTTTTATTTATTTATTTTCTTATAGTTCTGCTTTGGCGTATTTTGGACATATTGTTAGCCAATGTGATCGATGCAAATTGATGCGTATTGTTAATGGAATTTAAAATATCACAAAAAAAACAAAAACAAACACAAAAAACAATTGAATAAAATCTTTGGAATAATCAGCATAGGATTTGGTCGATGACATCAAAACAAATTGATATTGAAATTGCTAGGAAAAATCAAATGATGTCAAACGCATTTGTCACTGTAGAAATTTTGTTAAGGAGAAAGGACTAAAGGAAGCTGTGAACTATTCGCCTGGAAGGTTTCGATGAGTATGGATAAATTTAAAATACTTGAAGTTTATTGAGTTTAAAATGAGTCAAGGCTCTGACTTGACTGCCAATGAAATAGATAAATCGTTTAAGAATGTTTCCCTCATTAGTTTCTAAAATATGTTTTCTTTATGAGAATTTAAGTTGTTAGACTATTTTTTCTATTGGCAACACTTTTGCCTTTTCGCCTATTGTGTCAAGCCCTAAATAGATGGCTGATCCAACATAATATAGGAGAGCCTTTATTTGCTCTTATAGCTAGCTTTAATGGCTTAGTTACCATGAGACTGTTGCATAACATAAATGTTACTAAGACCCTAGCTGATAGGAAATCCCCCTTGAGTTATGGCTAATTAGCTGCAGGAGTGTTTGTTATCAGTTTTCGAGTGGCCTCAATGCACTTGATGCATTTTATGTAGCATACTTTTCCGGGCAGCCACACACACACACACACACAAATGGTCTCAAACATTTTCTGTTAGCCCTTAAGCCAATACTCAAAGCATTTACATGGCCAACTAAAAATTGTGCTCAAGATGAAACCTTTTGCACATAAATCAATTATCACGCCTTCTCAAGAGGCAGCAAAAGGGCTGAAACAAGTGCAAATAAATAAAAACAAATAAAATGTACTTCATATGCAGGCAGAGTACAAATAGACAGTTATATTGCAAGGCACATACATACACAGAGACACTCTACATTGGCTGAAGCACCAGAGGGGCAAAGAGAGGGAGAGAGAGAGTGAGAGAGAGTGAGAGAGAGGCAGAGAGACGTGTCGCTATCGCACGCTTTTGGTTTAGAGTCCAAGAAATCAAGATTTATGACATTTTTATTGCAAAAACGAGCGCAGTTAGTTGTGGGTGAACTGTCGGACCCGCTCTCTCTCTCTCTCTCTCCCCTCACCCCTCTCTCTTTGGCTTTCCGCTTCACGTCTCTGTTGTTGCCTGCTGACTTCAAAAATATGCAGCCAGGCGCGTTATGCCATTATTTGGACTTGGGCCTTGGCTTCGGGAATGCCGCCACATGCAACGGAAGGCGCATAATTCACAAAACAGCAGGCTATACGATACTGCAATTCAACGGGGTGATGGGGGGGGGGGGGGACAGACGAGCTAGAGGTTGGCAGAGAGGAAGCGTTGTATTGTTGTTTTTGTTCTTGCTGCTGGCAGCATTGCAATGAAAATCTGTGCACACACACACACACACACACACACACGGGATCCCTCGACCTTAGGACGACTTTTTGACTCTCCATTTTAATATAAACAAATTGCAGCGTTCTTATTTATGACATTTTTCCTTATGGGCTTGATTTTTCTCTTTGCCATTTTCCTTCTTTTTTTTTTTTGTTTGGTTTCTATTTTTTATTTTGTTTTGTTCTTTTGCTTGCTCCAATAAATCTGTGAGAAAACCTAAATATTCCTATGTACCTTTACCTATATTAATATTATAAAATATCCTCCCATTTAAGAAGCACTCAGCAAAGGTACAAAAGTTTAATGGCAACTGGAACTAGTTTAAAATTGTAAGAATCATAAACACAAATCAAAGTTGTATATAATAGATCGGTTAAATCAAATCTATTAGGACTAAAAATGAGCATTAGTCGATTGCTTGTTTACTAATTAAACTAAATTTAATTAAAAATTTGTATGCAACAGATTTATTGAATACAAGCCAGCAAACACGACTTCAATTTTGCCATCTTATAGTACCAACCAACTAGCTGCAGCACCTTTTCTTAACGCTTTAAGTTTAGTTTCTTTGCTCTAAATATTTCAGTTAGATTGCCTTTAGGCTATGAATTAAATAATCATTTTAAGAATCAAACAAATATATTAATTGGTTTAATAAATTTGGTTCAAGACTTTTGCTTTAGCGCAAAGACGTTACCAGATCTGTCACAGCTATACTTAGATTAGTCTTTAACGATAAAATTTAATGATGACGAAAGGTTGTTGGGTATTCTAAATCGAGTCGGATATAAGACAACTGATTTAATGCATTTAATTGTACCAAGGAAGAACCATTAAATCAATAAGACAACAACTAAATGGTGTCCCAATCTGGTTAATGGTGCTTACTATCGCATCAAGATAATTCAGTTTCTTGTGCCAAAATTGTAAGGATGGATGTGGTCGTCTTGTGGTTTCAACAAGACGTTGCCACATGCCATACAGACCGAGAAACAATTTAATTACTGCATGAGTCATTTTCTGGTCGTGTAATTTCTCGTTTTGGTGGTCCCCATTGGATTTTTTTCTATGGGGTTTTTTGAAGGGTAAAATATGGAATATACAATAATGAAAATTCAAACAAAACAATTAAAATTTTTTTTAATAAGTATGAATCTATAATTTCTATCAAAATTACCATATTATCGAATTCTGATTTTCGAATTCTAAATAAATCTCTTGCCTCTGGTTTCTTAGCAAGAATTTATGTGATACACAGACGTTTTTGTGCCTTCAACTCTGTAGAACTTTAATTTGTTTTAGTTTGCTAGTATAAGAAAAGTCAAACTTTTCTGTTAGACAGGACTTCAATGAATTCCTTAGCCTTAGCCATTTCAATTTGAACTTCATTTCGTCAGTATATCTTTAATTTAGGCATGGTCAGAACTTAATAAACTAATTGATCTTATAAGAGGTTTTACACAATTTGATGGATTGATTCACTTAATTAAAATTACATAAATTGGCATTGAATTCGTTTTCATTTTAATACATAGAATAGATAAATTACTTCATAATGGTAAGAGAATGTCATTAATCTAACAATAATAGTTTTTGTTTCGTTGCATTTTAACTAAATTTAACGCTTCTGTGTCTTACTTATCACAAGTGAACATCACTAAGAACGTGTTTTTGTTTTACATCAATTTTGGATTAACTTAAATCTAACAAATAATTTAATTAAAGTTAGCTGATTTTTGTTTGTTTTATATAAGTACGTCAGGTAAAATTAGTCAATTTTTGTCAATTATAATTTGTTTAACATTTTTGTCGTTTGTTTATTTTTTTTTAGGAAATTATCACAAATGTTTTTGTAGCGTTTTGTAGTTAAGTTTTTTTTTTGTTGTTAATTTAATTGTCAAGATAAAGTTGAGCTTATTAAGTTTTCTTATGATTTATTTAAATGGCATTACCAGTGATCCATGTCACGAATTCGCTCCACAGGGGGATTACTGAAAGGAGGACCAAAAAGAGGATATTAATAATTGAAAAGTTAAGAAAAATATACAAAACTAGTTTAACTGGACAATTAGGGTAAACGCAAAGCGAAAACTCTTTGTATTCTATAGACTGGGAGTTGTAACTGGGACAACAAATTTAGAAGTATAAATATTAAGTATGAAAATTGCAAAAGGATTGAAAGTTGTAGTAGAAAATAATATAAGAATGAGTAAAGATAAGTGAGAAGAGGAAGTAGCAAATAGAATTAACTAGTAGAAGAAGAAGTAATTAAACTGCTTATTTTTTGCTTCCAATGTAAGAGGCGCGAAAATGCGATTGAAAAATGTAATTGGAAAGAATAATAAATTTCATTTAGTTTGAGAAGTAAAGGAGAATAAATCATAATTAAGGACAAAAATAAAAACGTGAAGAAAGAAAAATAAACCGAAAACTAAAAATAACAAACAAAGATGAAAAGAAAATAGCATATGCCAAATATAATGTGAAGGAAGTATATAAAATTAGAGGTGGAAAACAATCGATAGTCCCAATAGCATTTAAAACGTAGCTTGCTTTAATATCAGAACAAAAAACAGTTGTAAATGAGTCTTAAAAAATACTTCTTATTGTTGTACCTTTTAACATTATTGAGGAAACAATTAAAATAATTTCTCGATTTCCTATTGTAATTTTTTATTTTGGTATCGAGCAAGCAACATTTTTAATGTTTTTGGGACTATCGACTGTTTGGACTATCGATAGTTTTACACCTCTATATAAAACAGGAAAAACGTAATAGAGACATAAACTGAGAAAAGATTGAGAAAAATTAAGCACGCAAAGTAAGAGCAATCAAGTTGTATTCTGTAAGAGTCTAACACCTTTCTAAGACATTGGTGATCTATTGCATCTTATTCCCTTCCAAAACTTACGGCAACATTCTGGCTAGAGCATGTTTATGCAGCGGAGAGATTTGCACAGCGGCCGATGCAATGCTGGAGCCCGAATCCTGTGACAATGTGCGCTGCATATGATGCATAGGATGCTGGATGACAGGACCGCCAACAAATTGCAATTGCTGCTGATGATGATGCGGCTGCTGCTGTTGGAGTGGATGTTGCTGATACTGCGATGACTGCGGCTGTTGCTGTGAGCGCCTGAAGGGATAACGCCAAGGACTCTTGGGTACATCACCTTGAAAGGCTTTATTCTCCACACCGCTGCTCGAGACACCAGCCGGACTGCCACGCCTGGCCACCGATGTGGCTGCTGGCTGCATATCCCGAGCCTTGGAACTCAAGCGACGCAAGATGCGAGAGCCCAGACCCGGAGGTTCTTCCAAGTTACGTGTATTTCGTGGTTTACGATAACGCACATCGCTGGACTCCTCAAGAATGACATGCCGATCGTATGGGGTGCCATAGTAGACCTCCAGAACGGTGGAGAATGTATGCGGCCAAACCAAATCAATGATGGAAATGAGAACCCCAACAAAGAAACAGAGAATGCCTAAAAAGAAAAGAGCAGATAGACATAAGAGATTATGATGGCCTTCTTGCTTCAAGGTTTAAGAACTTACCCGCCACCAGGACCAGCCAGTAGCACCAACCGAAATGAAATTCCAGCCTGCCGCCCTCCAAGTAAATGCATAACGGTCGCTTTGGCAACAGGCAATGATAGCCCACTGTGGTACAGACCAGCAGAGCTCCAGTCAATGCTTTCATATAGGCTCCATAGCGAGGGACGGCAATAAGCAGAAGATTCATTAGCAGCCAGGAGGCCAGGGAAGCCCAGAGCATAATGCTGGCAAAGTAACCGGCTGCCCGATACTGGCCACCCCAGGAGAAGCCCTCACGGCCCAAACTGAAATACTCGGCCACCGTTAGAATGGGAAAGGGCAGGCCTCGTTGTAGAGCATGGCGATAATTGGCGCTCATATCGTTTGCCCCCTCCCAGGTGAAGCGTTCGTTGTAGTCAATATCGGGTGGAGTCCAGTTACCAATTGGTATGGCTGCAAGAATTAAACAAAACATGAAATGTTTCAATTTAAAATTATTAAATCATTCAACAACCTTGCACAACGGTTTAACTGTTAAACAGCACACCCCCCCCCCCCTCCAGGTGAGAGGCTTGACAACAATCACTTGAGCAAGCAGCCAACCATCTAACCACTTTAACCTCCAGCTGCATACCGAGTGGGTACAGAACCTTTGCAATCAACTGGCAACACCTTCAAATGGCACTTGTAAATTGCAAATGCAATAACCTTCATTGCAATTACAACAACGAACAAAAAAAATAGATACAGAAAATCATTTCCTGTCAAAACAGCCGGAAATGTTGCTGCAACTCAGTTCAAGTGGCGTATGCGTAATGTTGCACGCACACACACACACATTCCCTTCCCACATAACCGAAGCAAATTCATTGTCAATGACTTCGACAACGCCTAGCCTAACCTTACATAATGCAGCGGCAAATCAAGTGAGCGGCAGCAATAGAAATGACAACGACTTTTAAATACCCTGCAAAGAGTAGGGGCATGTACATGGAAAACAAAACGAATTTTCCTTCAAGTTATTTAAAATGAACATGCTAATGTCGTCTTAAAGTCTAGAACTTGAAGATAAAGACAAAGTTGAAGCTTAAATTCTTACAAATTTTACTCAACTTTAATACAAATATAATAAATAGTTGATATTAGCCCACTAAAAAGTAATTGAAAACTATCAGAAATTAGAATTTTATATTTCTTGGATTATTTAGCTTGGACGTCATGACCAAATAAACATTTTCGTGATGTTTCCGTGTCATTATTCACGTCATTTAACAGCTTCATATGTAGATGAATAAATGGATATGTAGATGAATAGATAGATGGATGGATGGATGAATAAATGAACAGATGGTTAGAAAGGTAGATAGGCATACAGGTCTATGGATAGAAAGACGGATAGATATATGGATAAATAGAAAGATGGTATCCACGATAGATGGATAGAAAGTTGTATAAATAGATGGATAGATAAATAGACAGATGGATAAATAGCTGATTAGATAGCTGGATAGATTGAAAGATAGATAGATGGATAGATAAATGGATAGATAGATGGATAAATAAAAAGATAGATAGATGGATTGATAGATAGATGAACACATATATGATTGGCCAGATTAAGAGATAGATGGATAGTTAGAAGGATAGATAAATGGATAGATAAATGGATAGATAGATGGATAAATAAATAGATAGATGGATTGATAGATAAATAGATGAACACATATATGATTGAGAGATAGATGGATAGATAGATGGATAGTTGGAAAAATACATAGATGGATAAATAGACTGATAGATAGATGGATAGACAGATTATCCATTCCAATCATAGATGGACAAATAGATGAATAGATAGACGGAAAAATAGATGGATAAATAGATGGATAGATCGATGGATAGAGGGATAGATAGATCGATAAATTTGATTTTTGAATATTTAAAAGGATAGATGGAATAGGAGAGATAGGATAGATAGACCAACGGATAAAAAGATAGATTGATAGATAGATAGACGGCCATATATGTGGATAGATAAATAGATACAAAGATAGATAAATGATAGAATAGAAAAACAGCTACAAGTATGGGTAGTTAGATAGGTCGGCACTAATACACAGCTTAAGAAATGGTTTTATGAGCTTTTGAATTGAGTGTGACTGCTTGATGTATTAAATATACCCCTTGATCTGACAGTTGCGTGGTATCAACATAAAAGTGCAACAACAAAAAACATCGTTTAATCAATGTGCAATGTGTGTGTGATTTTCATTTTTTTGTTGTTGTTGTTGTTCGGCTGTTTGCATATTTTGTTAACATTCGTCAACATTTTCCGGTTTACAGCGCACGCGCTTTTGGCCCGTTTAAGCTTGTTTTTCGGTTTTTTTTTCAACAAGTTTTAGTATAAAAAAAAAAGCAAAAAAAACAAGACGAAAAAATATTTGCATAATTTATAGACAACTTTGCTTTTGCCTCTTGAGCGTCCCAAAACAACTTGAACGATTCCGCATTTGGTTGCTTGGCAAAATTTCAAATTGCATATGTTAATCTAAAAAACAAAAATTGAATGAGTCATTCCGGGATCTGATTGAGTGAATGGAGAGAAACCTAATCAAGTCTTTGATTCCTTTCCTTTTTGTTCGGCCCACTCTTCATTATATAAAGATTATTTGCTTTTAATTCTAAAAGCATTTTTTATTTATGCAAATCATTAATCTTCTTTGTATTTTTTTTTTTTTTTTTTTTTTTTGTTTATTGTTTGTGCGATTTTAAACAGCTGAAAGGGGTATTCATCGTCAGCGGCGGCATCATCATCATCATCATTATCATCATCATCGCCTTCATCCGTGTGATATATGATTGGGCTAGTAGTATGCGGAGGCTGCCGTTCGTTCATGTGGCTCACGTTGCCACAGTGTCTGGCACCGAGTGACAAAATATGCAAAAGCAAAAACCAAAAATAAAAAAAAAACTAAGCGGAGGGCCTTCCACAACTTGACTTCGACGGAAGATTCTATACTCTCTCGAAATCGATCTAAAAACTAAGTCTACAATATGATTTCACAAAGATTAAGATAAAATACAACTTAAATTTAGACTTACTAATTAGACTAAACTACTAAAACCGTAGAAGAAACGAATTTAGGAGCATTTCGATGAAACACTTTGACCCATCAACGTATTGGACTTTTATTACTACATAACTTTTATTTAGCCCTTTTAAATCTTCCCAGATGTATTAAGTCAACAATCTATGTATATCTAAACCGCAAACTTTGTTATTTTCTTTGTCACAAACTTGATGCTAATATGAGTATTTTCCATTTTTGGAAAGAGTATTTCTGCCCGAGAGGAAAAAAACTAACTGACGGATGAATTCTTAATTAAAAGGCAAAGAATTTAATTTTCGAAAGTTATTAAAAAAAAAAACAAAAAAAATTGACAATAAATAATGACCACATTAGAAATAGTTAGGCCTTATGGGGTATATATAATTAAAATTTTTAAAAGCATTTTAAATTAATCAAACCAACAAAGTGTCAATGAATAATTTATTTGTGGCACACCAGTTTCCGATCTAACAAATTTGCACTTTATTGCCCAAAGAAAATTAAATTTTCGTTTTGAAATATATAGTTTTCCATAAATTTAGCAGTAGATTTGGTTAATGCATATGATAAAGTGCTTATGAACTCCTTTTAACCTCTTTTCCGGGATAACTTCGACTGTGCCGAAGTTAGTATTTTTTTTTTTTTGTTTCTCTTTATATATGTATATAGAAGTCAATTAATCTTTTATATGAAAAGTCTAGAAACCTGGCGCATTTGCTGTTTCTTCTGTTTTTCTAACCAAAAATTGATTTTCAAGTCGATTGTTTCTATGGGAGCTATATGATATAGTAGTCTGATCTTAATGGAATTTACCATGGACATTTGAATACAAAAAAACAACTGAGATATGTCAATTTTTTATAATATGCCATGAAAAACAACAGAGTTATTGATCCAAAACTCTATTTTCGACCGATCGTTTGTATGACATAGTGGTCCGATCCGTCTGAATCCGAGAAATCCAAAGCCTGCAGTATATAGAAGACTATATGCAAAGCACTGTAGCTTTAGTGTTCTAGGAATTGTGTGCGCTGATCCAGACGGACGGGCGGACATGGCTGAATGGACTCGTCTCATTGTGCTGATCAAGAATATATATACTTTATATAGTCGGAAATGCTTTCTTCTATGCGTTGCACATTTCTGACATTCTAAGCAAACGATACGGTGAACGGTTGACATCTTCTTATTAAAAATTTCAGTATAAAAAAAATAATTTTTAAACAATGATAAACTGTCAACTGTTATTAGAATCCTCTGAGTTTCTGTTAGTTAATTAAATAAGTTACAATTTCAGGCTTCTAGAGATAAAAGTGATAACTAATGACTGCAGATATTTGTCTTTCTCACTCTCCATTGAATTGAAGAATTGGGAAATTTCCCATCCACGACCAACCCAAAAAACATTGTTGAATGTTAGATAAAAACCTCTTTCACCCAAGCACTAAACAATTTTTTATGATCTGCACACTTTTACTTCCCCATTCGAGCTAAATGAAAGATGCATATCCAATTGGCCCCTCCACCCCCCCACTACAACCAACCAACCCATCGACCCACCAAACTACACACAAAGGCCGAGCAATTAACATTTCAAATTCAAGCCAAATCCAATGAAATGAACCGGTTTCCATTACCAAACTGGAAAATCATATCGATTCAGTCAGTTTAATGACTTTTTCGATCTTACAATCTTGGCTTGCAGTGCGTAGACTGTGCGTAGACAGACAACTTGCATGATATTTTTTTTTGTTTTTTTTTCTGTTGCCATTTTTGGTGCATATTTTTTTAGTTTTTGCTGATCGATAAAACTCGGGGCCAGGGCCTAAACCTTGTTCCATGTGGAAGGCCGAGCTCATGACAGTTTTTGTAACAATTTATGTAACACTTACAAATAAATTTTTTTATATGTATTTTGTGCTGTCGATTTTGTAATTTGTAGGCATTAATTTAAGCCGCTTTTGTGGTGGTCTTACCTGCTGTGTTTAAGTCAATGAGTCACTCTATTAAATACAGTAACCGTGGGAATTTCTCAATAAGTCATTCATAAGCTGACTCAAAATGCTGAATATTGATTTCAAATATCAGTTACACGAATTACTTTTGAGTTGAAACTGGGAAACTGTTACAACTTTTGTAAATAATAACTGGAAATTTTTAAAAAGAAAAAAGTTTATTTCAAATCTAACCCCGAGATTCCCAAGAGCCAAAGGGAAAACGTGATGAGAGAAATTTTAAGAAATTTTAACCATTTGGGCAATATAAACTAAACCAATTAATTGAAAGAATAGATGCATATCCTTTTTAAGATGATTTAGATGATGATCCTAAACATTTTAAGCATTGCTTATAAAGATCTACTCATTCTGTTAACCTTGGTTAAAATCGCTTGAATACAAGAAATAAATAGCTTGTCTGCTTGATGAAGCCATATGGCTGATCGATTCAGTAATTTAAATAACTTCATTAAGCATTTTAAGAACAGAAACTATTTTTTAAGAAGAAGTTTAAATCATAATTACAGAGGCAATTATATAAATCGAAAATATTTGAAATCTTTTGCATTTCAATTTTACAAATTGGCTATTTGGAGAGACTTAATAGAACTTAATAAAACACCAAACTTTTACTCAATTTATCAGATCATGGAATGATTTCTTTAACTCGAAGTATATAAGTCATGCATTCTTTAAAATTCTAAAGATATAGACACTTTGTCTTATTTCATATGAACCTTGCCAGTATCTAAGTCAGGGGCGGATTTTGAACTCATAGTTACCGACTATCGATAATTTATCGACCCTATTGAATAACTTTGAACCGCGAAAATTGACTTCAATGTATGTGCGGTTTTTTAGATAAACGTAAACCAAAGATTAATTTCTAATTTAATCCGATCAATAGAGGTCCCCCTGCTCACGCCCCTGTGCTCACTTCTTTTACACATTAAATATTTTTACCTTCGGGTTCTAAGCTATTTTTATATAAAAAAAATACTGCCTCCTACTCATTAGTTATTTATGAGTAAATTGTTTAGTTTTATTTGCAATTTTTTTTTTTTAATTTTTATTTTTAAATTGACTGCTGGAAATGAACTGGACATGAGCCACTTGAAACTTATGACAGAAGCGGAACGTTTATTTTTGTTTTACACTAATGTCGAGGGTTTATTCATTGTCTTTCTCGTGTGTCGTGTGCCTTTGCGTCTATTGTAAAATGTTTATTAATTTATTTATGTATAAATATGTTTTTTTTTTTTTGTTTTTGTTCCCGTCAACCTGCGTTCCCGTCAGCCTCCCTCCTTCAGTGCTGCTTTTTAGCCGTCAGCAAAGTAAACACGAAAATCAGCATAATCATCACTTAAAATTATGAAAAGGCATAAAAAAAAAAAATGGTTATTTATTTAACTTTTTGTTGCCCTCTTTGCCGCATCCCCCTGCCCCTTTAGTACTTAAGCGCGAGCTCCCAACGTCGTTATCCGGCTTCAAGTATCAAGTAGGAAAACATCAATTTTATGGCTAGATATGGTAATTTTTGCTACCCTATAATCCATAAAACCGCATTCAAAGGGGTTTCATCTGTTTGGGCATTTATCAAGAGATAAAACTGAAGCCATAAATAAAGCACTTGAAACTTGAGCAACTATTTTGAACATTGTAAACTAAAAATTGTCTTCAGTTTCCAGTCAGAATTACAAAGTCTTTGTCTATCGCTTATAACGTTTAAAGGGCATTTGCAAGTCGACACTTGACTTACTTCATATGTAGTTCTCGCCTTTATTTTATACAACATTTTTGGTGCGAAGTTAAAGAAGTTTGCGGAAGTTCATTTGCGTGTCTTGTAAGTTATTAATGAGCCAAGTGGTTAAATGATTCTCAGATTTCGCTTGAAATAATTTTCGATGTTTGTTACTTCTTTTTTTTTTTGTTAATTTCAAAGGCCTAGCAAATGTTTTTTAAGGTGTTAATTGAATTTGCAATAATCGAATATAATAAATTTCAAGTTGTTAGGGGATCTTTTAGAAAACCAACAAATAAACTTAAATAAATGGTTCCTAATAAACTTTAGTCGTCGAGCATTTCTATCAGCTTTCTTCTAAGAAAATTTGCTATGAAAAGTATTGAATATATAAATTATGAGCATATCCTAGTAGTTCCGACAATTCCCTTGAAGAAAACATAGAAAGGAACTTGAATAAGGACTAAAAACCAAATGTGAAACTAAGAAGAGGTAATAGTAGTTCCCCCGGTTGACCTCAGGTTAATGCATTTCATGTGAGTTATGTTTGTGTCAAAAGTTCAGACAATTCATTTCATTTAATTTGCATTCCCACATAACCCACTCAAATGTTAAACAAAATAGTGTCTATATTCGTTTGAAAACCAGAAATTACCAACAACACCTGGCTAGGTGTTGACTGCCAAACACCAGCAACATTTACCTCCTCCCCTCACACAGCTACAAAGGGGCGACTACAATGTTTATTCGAGCAATAAAGTCGGTTAAATGCCGCCACAGTTAATCGAGCATAGAGCACACCCACAAGTCACTCCATCGATAAATGCCAAAAAAAAGAGTCAGAATACAGAAATTGCATGCAGAACAAAAATGAATAATCGTATAACATTTGGTGCAACAATTCGAAACGAAAACGAAACGGAACTGCAAATTGGCTTCAGAAATCAGCAAAAGTCTTTACAAATAAAGAGCTCTAATCATCATTATAAAATGATTATCATTATTGTCATTATCATTAACGTAATTATCATTATTGTAGCTGCCTAACCGCAGCCTCACACCTAATACCACCTCACAAAAGATCTTTTGACATTTGTCAGACTTTGATTTGGCAATGGAAAATGCTTCAGTTTCAATCCATAATGAGTGCAACAATTATATTGTCAACTCATCCAAAACTTAACCATTTTGATTGACATGCGCAATTATCATATTCAAAATCTATATAACTACTATATATATACATATATGTATGTAGATGTAGATGTGGCGGTGTGTGTGTGTGTGTGTGTGTGTGTGTGTGCAGCCAGCTGCCAGTTTTTTGCCACTCAACTCGAGGCACCATTTGCCCTTTTACCAACAACAACGCCCACCCAACAAAAACTGACTGAAACGCCCCCAAAATATGCAACAATAGGAGGCAGCTGGCAACACGTGCAACACTTTTGGCAATGGCTGATGAAAATGCTACCAAAATGTTCACTTTAGTTTAACACAATTTCTATAGGCAATATGAAAACTATCGTAGCTATTTACTAACTTATTCAAGATGTTTTCAAGATCAACTAACACTTTTTTTTTAAAATTCCAAATCCTTGAAATTTTAAATCAAATTTATGTGAAAATTCAAATTTTTTGAGCATAATAGTTTTAAGTAGATCCGGTTCATCGCTCTTGTTCTTTAAGCTAATCTGTGTTAAATTCAATCTTTTTTTTTCAAGTGTTGTCAGCGTTTTGTGAGAAGCTGAGTTAAGTGTTTAAACTGCCAACTTTTAAAACTCATACCCTCAGATACTTTCTAAAACTCTCAGAGCAAATTGCCTTGTGTTAAAATTCGGCATAATGAAATGTCAATTCAGACAGTTTGTTGATTTTATACAACTAAATGTAGCTTGAAAATAAAGACTTGCTTAGGGAACTTCCTAGAATCAAAGTTTTTATTCGATTAGTCTTAAATATTCTTATAAAATTCTATCTTTGCGCACATAAAGTTAAATTTATTAAACAAATCAACAGTTTAAACGGTCAAAAATGGTAAAACGAAGCGATATTTATTTTTCAATTTTTGATTAGTCTTAAATATGTATTTGTATAAAATTCTATCTTTTCCTAAGTAGAGTTAAATTTATTAAAGAAATCAACAGTTTAAACGGTCAAAAATGGTAAAAGACAAGCGATTTTTATTTCCAATTTTCCCATCGGATTTTAATTTGGTTAACAACTTTATAGATTTTTGCTAAGAAAATGTTTTAATGAAGTTGTTAACGAAACGTTTTAATACGTAGTTAGATATTTTAGTAATACTTTTTAATAGCAGTAGTCATTCTCATTCTAAACGTTTAGAAGTTATAAAACCTTTCCCCTTCTTATGCTAAAATGATTAACATTCGACATTTATGGCAACATTTAGGTGCCTTTCGAAAATGTTTTTCTTATGTTTTATTGTCTTTAGAGACAATTTGAATACAAATCAGACGAATCAGTGAAGGTTTTAAAATTCGTATTCTTTTCTTGGAGAAGAGTAAACTTTAATCGGTTTCGTATTGCTATTATTGGCTTGTCATATTTGGCCAAAACTATTATAGCAAAAGTGACTGACTTATGGACTGACATTCCATTTGGAAACAGCTGAGCCACTCGAAAAGGCAGACCCAACAAATATACCACAACAATTTCACCTTTATAGCTTTGCTGGGCATGAATGAATGGCGATGACGACGACGACGACGACGATAGGGGAGTGAGTGAGTTAGTGAGTGAGTGAAACGTGCTGGCCAACTAGGCAAACAAAACTTGGAAGCAAACAAACAAACAAATGTATAGCAAAATAAGTTAAATAAGAGCCTCATCGTGAATATTTCCGCAGGTGTCGAGCGCGAGGCGCGCTAGTCGAGTGGCATTTCAATTTGTTGTTGCTGTTGCTGTTGCTGCTGTTGCCAAGAATCGTGACATGCAACTCGACTTGACTGGCGCACTTGGCGGTAGCCAGCAACCGCAACAGCTGACGTCACCGCCCACCCAATTTCAATTAGCCAGCCGCCAGTCAGTCGAACCCTAAATTCAACTACTGCAAAAGTTTTAGCCAAATATTTTTGGTTTGTCTTCGAATGAAAATCTTTGAAAATGAAGAAAATTGCTCAATTGTTAAAAGTTTATCTAACATTTGCGATCATTTTGCTGGCTGGCGGATTTATTTTTTCGGTTAATGAATTAAAACAAAAACAAAAATTTCGATTCAGCTTATGCATACATATATAAGACACGACTTAAAAGCCATTCAATCAGCTAGAGAAGAGTCTGCTGGAGGAGGAGGGAGGGGGTAGGGGGCGGGAGGGGAAGCCCCCGGACACAGTTTTCATAAAAGTAGTCACAAACTGGCGGCAGTCAATCAGCAACGACAACAAAATGCCGACGACAGTTTGAAAAAAAAAAAGAAACCAGAGAGCAGGGCAGGGCTTTTGGCTGGGTTTTGGGTTATAGTGGAATTTCTATACCCTTTCAATGGATTTAAGTTTAAGGACTGATCTTAAAAGCCAGTATTAATTTCACTTTTCTGGAATCTGCAATACCTTTCGTTTGTGTTACAAACTTTGTCTTTTAACTAATATACCCCACTTGAAATGTTACTAAACAAAAGTTGTTTGGTTAAGATGTTTGATATAACCAGAAAAGTGATTAATAAATTAATATTCATTAAAAACAATTTGAAGCTTGAAGACTAAATCTAAAACATAAAGAAACCTCCAAACTTGAAGACATTATGGCGGTTCGAAAAGATTGGTTGACCATTGTTACTAGTTTGTTAACATATATTTAAAATCGGTTTTGATTACGGTTTTATGTTTTGATTTAAATTTTTGAAAATTTCCGAAACTATACCAAGGCACAAGGATTTCAGTTCTAAAGCTTTTGGGTGTCCTTCTACTAAGTCATGAAAATGGCTAAAGAGAACTAATAAAAATTGTTTGGCAAAGTGACAAAAATTGTTTCACACCTAAAATTGAGTATTTTAGGCTGAGATTTTTTTTAGATAGATAAGTCCTTATAACTAACTTTCTTCGGAATAAATACTTTTAAGGAATAGTGAAAAATTGTGGCATCTAAACTCGAGTTGGGTTCATATTATTAGAATGTTTTCTGTGTTTTTTTTTTTTTTTTTTTTTGTTTGCAATTAAAAGAGATCAAAGGAGATTAAATATTAAAAGAATTATGTTTTAGTCAGAACCCATTTATATATGTAAAGAGAAGGGTCAAGCTACGTGCGATCAGATGAGACAGAATTGATCTGAAATAGGGGCCGAATCAGTAGGCGCGAGAATTCAAAGAGAAAAAAGGGGAACTCAAGAGGTCAAGTTGGGCTGTCGTCGGAAATTAAAGAGAATTCCAGTTGTCCAGTCGAAGTCGTTTAACTTAAGCTAAATCACATTGCATTAAGACCTTTTATATCATTATGACTAGAAAACATTATCATTATACCCTAAAACTATTGGGTAAAAAGAAAAATTAAAGTCGCCAAAATGTAATTTATATTATCTCTTATTAAGTAAACAAAGAAACTAACATACATATATACATATATATTGGCATTCACTTGATTGAATAAAATATAATTCATATTCATTTTCTATTCCTGCTTTACATAATTCATGATTTTCGAGTCCCCGTTTTCTTGTATAAGACTTGTGTATAAGCTCTTCCTCGCTTCACTAACAACTCAAAAGATCTTAGCTCTCAGTGGCCCCACTCAATGGGTACGCCACCCTTTACCCGCACCCTCACCCTCACCCTCACCCGCATACCCACAAGCCGTATTGGCAAATAATTACATCTTAGAAACCCATTCACCCATTGAAAAGTACACACACTCGATGTAGGTAAGTATTGTGAGTCTATATAGACACATGAATGTGTATGAGTGAGTGTGTGTGTGGCAAACTTACCCGTCAGCGTCACATTGACATGCATGAGGCCAATGTGGGTGCCAATCCGAGCCGGCAGCTTCTCGCGTGAGAAGGCTTTGTACGGTGCAATGATTGTTGCATGTGCCACATGCCAAGCAGAGCCCAAACGGGTGACTGTCACAAGTAATAAGAGGGGTAAGAAAGAGTGGTGAATTGTATTGTATAGTTGATATGCAAATTGAAAATAAATATAATTGAAGGTCATCATCATCATCATCATCATTATACAGACCATATAGAATTCATTATATGATACTCACTTAGAATGACTAGACCCACGAAGAGGCTCAGGGTGACTGTCGAAAATGTTGTGAACTTCTGTAAAAGAGAAGAAAACAAAAAAAAAAAAAAACAATTGCCCAATGAGTAAAGCAAACAATCTAAAAGGGGCACGCCCCTTTTCCAAAGCACACAAAGTTTACACTTAATTTGGTTTTATCTGACATCTGGCTGGAAACGTGCCGACGATTACGATAATTGTTGGCCCAATTCAATTAGTTAGACTAGCCGGCGTAAGAGAAATAACTCAGCCATGATGAGGATATGGTAATGCAACAACAACAACAACAATATATTGTTATCTGACAAGTATGGATATATGTATATATAGGTAAGTTATAAGCTAGTTTCTTGACGTTTATGGGCACCGAACTACATACATAAGTCAAAGGCAGGCAAACTGGCAAACTGGTTCAAGGAACTTGCTCGCATACATTAAGATCTCAGCTTGGCAACAATAAAAACAAACACCGGCAATAGAATAAATTGTCATGGGCTACATTCTATAGAGATTATAATTTACGTAATTATTGAATAACTAACTTTATCTGTTATCCCCTTTCAACTAACTAAGTTTCATAGAAGCTGTTTTTATTAGGGCATACATAGCCATGGTTATTATAAGCATTCTTCTTGCTTTTATTCTTCATCAAGAATGCCTCAATCCATAATCCTTTTGTTGTTTATGCAGCCCTGTTATTAAGAATGCCAGTCTGGCAACGCTGCTCATACTGAAACGAAGGCATATTCTCCGTGGGAATATTGAGAAGTCGACACAACTAATTCTTTCCTGTTCATCACATTCCTAATGTAATAATAAACATTCTAAATCCAGCATTCTATAGCATTTTTCCCAAAAAGCCAAATCTTCCTTATTTTAAACCGTTTCCTATAATCTCAAATTGATGATGCACAAAAAAAACACCTCAAAATCATATCTAGAATGACCTATTGAAAGTACAATTAATTTAAACATATTTAAGAGTCATTAACCGATAAATATTACATTTATTTCAACCATAATTAGTCGGTAATTAAACCGACTTAAATTTAGCTAAATAACTTTTTTGAGAACAGCACAAAACCCATTAATACCGCTTCATAAAATAATAGTAACTAGTTTATTATTATCTTTTTAATAAGCACAACGAATCGGTGAACTAATACTTTCAAAAATTTAGATTGAAATAAAAAGGAAACGAATTTAGAACAAAAATTAAACGGTTGCTTGAGTTTTTAATAAATATATGTTTAAGCAACATCAACCAACCAAAACTCTGAAAATTCCCTGAAGACGGTCTCTGGTGAAGCTCAAACCTTTGAGCCTAGAGCTGGGATTAAAAGGTTCAATGAAATTCAAAAAGGTTTTCAAAATTATTTAGAAACTTCAACATTTTCTGAGACTAAACAGTATTATTAAACCAGTAAGTAGAAGGCTTAAAAGAAAACTTCGTTTTGATCTTTGGAATAGAAAGCAATTTTCCCTTAATAAAGTTTTTCTTCTTTCTGTTTATGTAAGTACTTTAGACTTCATAGTTAGTTATTTACCAATAAAAACCAAGCAAAAGTTAGTCACAGTTTTTAACTCATTCATTCATTCATTTTCCAGATGTCTTATTTTGTTTAGCAAATTTGTTATTTACCTGTTTTCTTACACCCGGAAATATGACCAAAAATGCCACATAGAATGTGGCAAATAAGACAGAGACAGCCACAATGGATACGTCTCCAGTCACAGGTGTACGATTCGAGAATGAATAGAGCGTAGGTCCGCCATCATCTCGAAATGCATCGAACCAGCCCTTCATGTTGGACAATAATGTTGATGATGTGCGGGATCTGAGAAAGACAAAACCAAAAAAGCACACCAAAGGCAAATATGAATTAAAAAAAAAAAAATCATAAACAACAGAGAAAAACTTCAACTTAATTAAGCTACAGCACTTTGAGGCTGCAATTTTTGCAACTTGAAAACGTGACTAAGCAGTTAGGTAGCAGATACACTTCATTGACTTCAAGTGACAGCAACTCAATGCAATAAAACAAAGAAAACTATGTGCTTAAGTTTAAGAGTCGTAGTCATTTCATAATTCCTCCATACCCGGAAATGTAAAATACCCACAAGAAAATATTAAATTAATAATCCAAACATAAGTAAAACTTAGACAAAAGAATTTTATTTCAACGCTCTACAAAATTTTTGTTTGAGGCAAAACAAAACCAGAAATGAGACCTAGAACCGGATTCAAAAAAAAGCAACGACAAACAAATTAACAATAAAACATGACTACAACTACAACTAATACAGCAACAACAACAACAATCACAAGTGGTAGCAATGCGGGGGGCTAAAGTAGAAGAATCAGCTGCTGCTGGCTTCTGAGTGAGAATGACGTAGGCAAAAGTTTATAATTAAGTGTCGATGAAATTGAACAAAAAAGAATACAAAGCAAAACTAAAAATAAAACAAAACAAATGAAAAAATTATAATAAGTTGGCGTGACGAATATATAAATACCCTGGCTATCTATAGTTTCGATATGATATGCCAATGTCACAAGAAGAAGCACTTGAAACCTGATCATAACTTGACTGAGTCACGAGTTCTTTAAAGAAAATTTCATAATTTACATATGAGATTTACTCTTAAGTGACTTTTGGTTCAAACTGAAAGCTGCTTGACTACGAGTTTTGGCAACTAGTTTCTGGCTTAATCGATTATACATAAATGACAGCGGACAATTGTTCCGCATGATATATTTCAGTGCGATAGATTGCAAATTTTGCGTCTAGTTTTACATTTCCCTGTACAACGCGACGTATGATCGATTCTATAACCATTCTGCTATAGCTTAGATACCTTTCAATCCCATTAGCTACATTCTTGAAAGCAAAATAATTATCAATAAAACAGAATAATTCTGTTAATTAAAGACATATTTCATTAAACAAACTTTTCACTTTTGAAGAGTTATAAGAACCAAAAAAAAAGACATTTACAAGACATTTTCAATTTGGTAAAAAAAAAACTTTGTTTCGCCTTTAAAGGTATCCAAAACTTTGTTTCACTTAGTAGTGAGACCAAAATGATAACATGACCAATTTATACCTGAATTTTTACGCTATTCTGATCCAAAAAGTAAAAGGATTAAACTGTACAATCTGTACTATTAAAAACACGAAATAGAAAATTAATTATTCGAAGGCGGGTAATAGGGACAATTTTAAACGTCAATTTCCATTTACCAATAATCTACCCGATTTAAGCTATGACTTTCAATAAGTAAAATTCTAGTTAATGCCCTCTAAGCACCTTTCATCATTAACACGACTTGAAAAGACACACGGATGTATATCTTTGGGAATTTCCCCGTTTGAAACAGATTCGAGCACGAGTTGTAGCATGTGAAAGTCAAGAACCCTCGAGAAGAATTCTCAAATGAACGAGAGCAATGGAGAGAGAGGGAGAGAGACTGAGTTGCCGAGGAGTAATGGATAGAAATTAATGACAGAAATGCCTCCGGGTTAACAAATTCTGTAGTTCCGTAATGAAAGGTTAAATTTAGAAATTGACATCAGCTTGTTACCCTTGCCAAAGGGTATAACAGTTGCAGGTGATACCCTTAGAATATTAAATTAGTAAAATTTAAATAATTTCTCAACTTTAAAAGGGTCTTTCTTAATCTTAAGCTAACAATAAAATTACAATTCTTTTGACAAGAGTTAACAAACAACAAATGGGAAAACTTTTTTAGTAATCTACAATCTTAACAACAACAACATCTATTCAGTATTAGTGTAACTATTTTAAAATTGATTTGATTACTGAAAATGAAAGTGGTTTACGCTTTCTGACTAATATTTCCACTAAACGATAAACAAAAAGATAACAACAAAAATCTGAATATTAGGATTAAATTCTGGATACTAATGTCATGATGATGTGATCAATTTTCAGTGTGTTTAGCTAGAGTATTCGCAACTTCGGCATGGTCGAAATCACTTAATATATTTAAATTTTCATTCATCATACAGTTTTTTTTTTTTTTTTTTTTTGGTTTTTAAAGTTCACTTACCAAACTTGTCAAGAGGAAACCGGCATAAATATATACATATATATGTTTGTAATTATATATGTATATATATCTTATTGTTTAATTTCACAAAATTGTTAGTCTGCCTTGGTTTTGGTATTTGTTTTTGTTTTTCTTTTTCTTTTCAATTCACAATAAAATCCAATTTGGTTGGCCAATTAAATATGTCTTATGCACTTTAAGCTGTAGCTAACGATGAAGATCGAATTAAAATTTGCATTTTGTGATTAATTAATTCAAAATTTTAAAACATGTGTGCCAAATTGTTATTTTGTTTTTTTTTTTTTTTAAACTTTCGTTGTTGGCATAATATTATATAGAAGGGTATATTTTAGCACATTTTTGTTTTGATTGTTGTTTTCACAGATATTATAAAATTAATTTATAATTATTATTAAATTGATTTTGATTAATATTGTTATTAATTTAGAAATTGTTTTATGATTAATATTTATTCGTTTAGAAATTGGTTAGTCATCATCGATTTTTGTATATTTTTAAGTTTTTTTGATTGATTAGAATTTTGGTAAATTTTTTAATTCCTTTTTAAAAATTGTTAAAATTTGGTCTTTGCAAAGGGGTTTAATGGATGGCCTATTTATACTAACACAATCCATTCTTGAACAGATAAGTTAGCAATGTTTTAGAGGGAAAAAGTTTGTAATACAACAACAAATATTTTTTTTGAAGCAAAAGAATTGGAAGACACTATAAAATACAAAAATTTACTTATTTGGATAATTTTTGCATTTAAAAAGGAATTGTTCGAAATTGAACGTTATATCATATAGACATATAAGGTTGAAAAGCGTTACAACAAAATTTATCTCCTTAAAAAGTTTAATATTGACTATTAACCGGTTTTATTAGTCAAAGACTAACTTTTAATAATTGTTTAATTTTTTGACAAGTTGAATTTTATTAAAAAATAAAAAATCCGGTAATAAAATCTCCAGTTTATAATTAGAATTTGCAGCATAAACTACACCAAAGCAAAATAGAGTGAAGGGAAGAGATACACAAACGAATAGTTTAAAACAATAAAGTAGAAATATGAAAATGGAGGAAAAAACAAAACTTTTCGTGACCTTCGCATATTTTAAGCAGGAGCTGCTCAGCCGGCGCCCCGCATTTTGAGTCGATTACCCAACTAACACAACAAGCTACTGTCTCTGCCGACGTCGGCGTTGACGTTGACGCTGGCGCTGGACTTGGCACCAAAAACGTAAGGCAGCAAACGCATTCGCATATTGCAATGTGGAAATCTCTTTTCAAGCACATTACGTTATTACGTTACAAAGCTAAAACAAAAGCCAAGAGAGCACACACACACACACACACACACCCAAGACGGGGGAGCAGCAAAACAAAAGCAACAGCTAAACAGTAGACAGACATTACAGTTACAAAATGAAAATGAAACTATAAGGCACAGTGGGAAAAATATTATAAGAATTTTGGTTAAGTGTAAACCTATTTTTAAAAAGCTTCTTCATATACTCGTGTTTACAGTCTCCTAATTGAATACATATTGGGAAAATTTTATTAATTTCCATGTATTTTTAGTCTCGTCAGCACTAAAGTATTACCACTGTGCCTTGGTAGCAACGCCCCATACAAAGCAAGTGACGCCAGCATCTCACATGCAGCCCCCATTATTCAGCTCTCACTCTCACTTGCTCTCTCTCCATCTCAGCATCTGTGACTGACTGCAACTAGTTTTGTTTGTGTTTTTTGCTTTTTTTCTTCTCTTTTTTCTTTTTCAAGTCCAACGAAAGTGAAATTACTGCCGCTCCCCTTTTGAATGCCCCCCTTACATATGTTGCTGTGTGTGTATTGAGGAAATGAAGCAAACATGAAATTGACATAATCAACACGCTGGGGCTATGGCGGGGCTCCCTCTCTGCAAAAAGTAAGAAAAATACGAAGAAAAAACGATGAAAAAAGAAAAAAATAACAGCACTGTTGACGGCGCTGCCTGCGTTACAGGTTTTTGTGTCGCATTGTTGTTGCTTTTGTTTTGTTGTGTGTGTTCAATGAGCGCTGGTGCGTGTAAATATGTAAGAGAGTTTGCCTTCAACCGGCTTTTTTCGCTTTTAAATACCCTCACAAAAAAGGAATTCCCCTTTAGTCATCAAATTAGAAATGTAATGAAAATTAAGTGACGAAACTTTGCAGTTGACTGTGAATTTTGACTAGTCAAAGCTAGTCTAGGTCATGTTTTCGAAGATTCTCTAAGCTTTATAACACATAACATAACAAAATAAGTTATAACAGTAAACCATCTAACAATATATCATGAAATGAAAGTACATCTTTGCAAGAATTCCGAAAACAGTTTAGAAAATTTGATAAATCATTTATGAAATGTCAAAAAAGATTGCACTAGAGAAGAATATTAAAAAGGGTGACAATTTAAATAAAATTGAACAATCAAAGCGTACTCTAGTCGAAAACTGGACATAGTCGAAGAGAAAAACCACCGTTAATTGTCTTTATCAAAAATGCAAAGAGTATATAAAATTCGTCAAATCTTAAAAAGCTTGGGCTCTCTTAATGTTTTTGTGTTTCTTTTTTTTTGCGCTGGTCAGTTTACATATGTATGTACGTATGTATGTACATATATACAATATATGTGAGCATACATATAGGAAATGAAACTTTTGCAGATGAAGTAATCTTTTTTTTTTTCTTTAAGTGTTTGCTTAAATCTTTCTTGGCATGGAAATTACACATTCAAAACGCATCAAACGAGCCCAACATGCTGCACATAGCCCGACGCAGGCGTGCAACAACAAACGATAAAAACAGACAAAAAGAAAGACAAACAATGTGGGGGAAAAAATAGATAAACGAAAAATATTTAAAGCATGTGTTTCTTTCGGGAACCCTCACCCCAACACTTGCCGCATTTTGATAGAGAAGATTCTTTAATTTCTTAATTTACAATTCATTGTTGTACGCTGTAGACCAAAAGAGAGAAGTGATATAGGCAAAAGAAGAAGGTTTAATGACCCTTTTTGTAATTCTTTAAAGACAAAATTACATCTTCACTTATTACAGGGTAACTTGCAGTTGACCCCAAATGTTGCTTTCTTCGATTTATGCAACATTTTGATGAGTTTCTGACATTTGCTATTGTTGCTTCATTGCTATAATAATAATAGTAATATATAAATAACTAATTTTTTTGTTATTCATGATTGTTGGGAACATTTTTGAAATGACTTTTAAGAATCTTTGTGGCAAAATAAAATAGTTATATCACAATTATTTATGGATTTTACACAGCTCCATAACCGAAGTGACATTTCAACTTTTGTTTATTAAGGTCAGAGAGAAATACCCTTGAGTTCTTCTACCAACTCTTTAACTTTTTTTAATTTTAGCTTCACTCTTACTAAAGGGTGCCCTTTAAAACGGCAATTTTTTTAAACCTTTTTACTCTGTCCAAAGTCACTTATTAACAACTTTTTAAAAATAATTGGGTTATTTTTAAAAATTTTTTTATATTTTAATTTCTAGTTTTTTTTAGCAAAAGTCGTTTATTTAATTTTTTTTTTTAATATATTTCGGGTATTCTTCTAGCTGTTTGATACTTTTGTTTTGTTTGTTATCATCAGTAATTTCTCTTTGCAGTTTTATAATAGTTAAAATATTATTTTTTTATGATATACATACGCAAATGTAAATATATTTGTATTCCCTTGTTAAAACCAAAGAACTTTTTATTGTCTCTTTATTTTGAAAATTAGTGTTAAAAGAAATATTTGTTGTATATTTTTTTAGATTTATTTATTATTATTTAAAGTATTAGCTCAGTGTTAAAAATCAGCATTTTGAATTTTTGCAACATTGTTTTTGTTTTGAGAATTTTTTTAATTACATTTTAGTGTTATTGGGTAACTTTTTAATTTATTTAAAAATTACTAGTTTTTTTCAATTTATTTGTGATTTAGTTTATATTTATTTTAGTATATTCCTTTTGTTTGATTTTTTGCGTTTTTTAGTAAATTGTTTATGACGATTTGCTCGTAGATTTCATTAAATCTTTTTTGTGTTTTCTCACTTCTTTTAATATAAACAATTTGGCAACAATTTTGTTAACTACCAAGGCTCGCTCTATTGCATTGCACATAAAGCTAACAAGAAGTAACAACAATAAAAATAAGCAACAAAAATTTGCTCAATATTTTATTTAATTTTTTTGGGTTTTTTGGTTAACTTTTTTTATTTGCTTTAATTATAATATAATTTTGTTTTTTTTTTATTATAAAGACCGCAAATTGCTTTTGCAAATTTCGTTAGCCCAATTTTTGTTGAATTTTTTGTTGCGTCTCCATGAAAACCACACACATACACACGCACACACAGGTAAATCATAAATATATATAACTAGATGAGCATCAATTTTACCGTTATATTAGCGTTTCGATGCCTTTTTTCCGCAAATTATAATGCGCGCTTGCTTGATTTGCGGTTTTATTAATTTTGATTTGGTTTTGCTTTTTGTTGGTCTGCTATTTTTTGTTTAACTTTTAAACATAAGCAAACAAAAATGAAAGAAGACAAAAAATACACAAATACACACACACACACATATACACGGAAAATATCGTATTGTTGGGGTTGCGCCTGCGCAACGTTCGCGTCAAGTTTTGTTTGCGTTTATCCGCAGCGTCCGCTCGAATCAGCTGTCGATCTCAAACTGAGCAAAATTTTTAACGGAAAATGTAATTTAAAAAATATTAAATAATTTTTCTCTCTCTTTCACTCCTACACAGGCATATGAGGCGCTTCGAACATTTGAGCTTCGAACTCCAACAAACGATCCCATTTTATTTTGAGAAACAGAGAGAAACGAATGAATAAGAGAGCGGGAGAGTGATAGAGAGCACGAACGGCAAAAAGCTCTGTTTTCAAAAAAGCTTTCCTGTTGCTAATTGCAAGCTAAGTGAGTGTGAATTTATAAGGTAGTGACTACAAAGTAATTAACTAGCGGGTAGCAGCGATTTACTAAGACAACGACGAATTGAATACTCTTCTAAAATGGTTGGATGAAAATATATGGATATATAGAGTCGAATCACTATACATTTAATCAAATAGACAAAGAATAACCAGTTCAACTGCTTAAAAAAACTTTCTGATGTCAATATTTTGGTTCTATTTTAGAGAGTTTTGGTAACAAACAAAAACCTCACAAATGTTAAAAGAACTTTAATGAAACATAAATTATTTAGGCTGACTTTAATTAGACTTAATTTATGACCAATTCTATGGAGGATGTCGTATTTACTCAAAGCCTAAAGTAGGCGCAGGTTTAGGATGGCCAGATACTAAACGATAGTTTATCAGCGGTTGGTAAAACGCGGCAGAGGCCGACCAACCCTCCATTATACGTACTTCCTCTACTTAAGTCTACAGCTTTAGATCAAGTTGCTTAAGACAATATAATATTAAAAGGTCAAAAAATCAATTTCAAAACTAATAAGATCTAATTGAACCTGAAAGAGAGTAAATAAGAAAACAAACTGGTATTGAAAGTTTGTCTTTGGAATTTGAAAAACTCAATCTTCTTTTGTTTCAAAATTTTGTTAAAAAAAAAAGTTAGGCTTCGTTCATTTTTAGTTTTCAAACTATTCAACAGAATCAATCGAACCTCTATGCTAGAGGGTATTAACATGAAATGAACAAAAAACTGGACGAGGGATAATTCCTGAACAAAACCTTGTCCATTACTTTCAAAAAAAAAAAACTTGCTTACTTTGAAGATGACCTCATACAATTGGAACACAAAAAGAAATACCTGAGCACCTGTCGCCAGTCGTCCAGAAAAACTAGAAATTTAATTAAATTAATAATGTTAATATGCAACTGTTAATTGAATTAGCATCGGACAGCACACAATCGGCAGCTGGCTAGTAATTAATATTTCATTGGCTACCGTACCACGCAAGCATTAACCAAGTTGAAGAAACTCTTTGATCTGGCAAATCATTAAATATCTTGATCTTGACAGTTGCAAATTTGGTTGGTAAACCAAGAACAGCTTATCGATTGCCTCACACACACTCAACATCGGTTTATGATGTGCCAAATTAGCCATAAAACTAGACAAACATAGAGATAGCCACTTAGTACATTAGCAATTCGATGAACTTTGAACTATGGTAAATAAGAGTAAGTACTAATTAAAGTTTTATGCATGCATTTTAATTTACTTGATGACAGATTGGCATAGTGCAGAGTGCATGTCAATTAATGTAAGAAGCTATTACTAAATTGAGGCTTTTTTTATGGGCTTTAATGTATTTACTTGTTTTTCTTTGCACTTTTATTTGCCAGTTTAACTTGTGTTTAATCAAGTCTTAACTTTAGGTAAGGCCTATGAACTGTTTGTTAGTGAATGCAATGCATATAATATTTAAAATTATATTCTATAATATATTCAGAGCAAGTGGCAATATTATTTTCTATCGTTTCTCTCTTTTTTAAGGGTTCAGGTTTCAATTTCCTAGTCTTATCTCAAGTAACAAAACAATTGACCCTAACTTTTTGTCGCATCATCTTATGATAGTCTAAAAAGATTTTAACCTACTAGTTTCGATCTAATTGTATAGCTAAAACCCATCTAGGATCTATCACCTTGCTTAGACTTTATTATTGATATCTATGCTGCTAAAATATGTCATCTGATTCTGACATTAAATTCCTCTATAGACCTCCAGCAGCTCAAAAATTTGGTTTCCTAGAACAAGAGTATAGCAAAAACATTTAAAACACTACTTAAACTATTTAAACTTGGCACTTTAATTGATTTCTCTTCTTGTTCACATTCTGAAATTTCTATATTATCCAATTAAATATCGTTTTTAATAAATAAAATTCTTAATTAATTACTTAAAAGTGACATTTCCAGTTGTCTTGATTGATCTAAGGACTTGTGGATTCTGTGGCTACCAACAACAATTTTTTGGGCAGAGAAAAAGGCCAATCTCGCGCCCAGGATTAAACCTTTTTTATAATTCTCCCTTATGTGTTCCTTCGCTTGTATACACGAGCTCGAAAGATCAACCCTTTTTTCATATTCCTTCGCTTATGGGCTTTTCGGGTTCCATGCTTCCTATGTTCCTTTGCTTGTGTGCTTCAGCTCGCGAACGTGTCATTTTTTTCTGACCAAGCTCTGCCCCAAGAATTGTTGTTTGGCTCTGAAGCCAAATTTTCGTGCCCACCCTTGATCTAAGCCATCAAAAAACTTAACTTTTCAATAGCAAATGCATCCAGTAAAAAAGATTGATTAACGAATCTTATCTAAACACGTTAGGATACTGGCAAACTCAGAGCCGTCACAAGGCATGTGCAGGCGGTGCGGCGCACCAGGACCCCCAAAGAAGACGGTTTTATATCTAGATATATATCTTTTTAAGTACCGAAAAACGTCCCTCACGGTTTTTTTTTTCTTTTAGAAATCAATTTGAAGCATGAACAAGAAGATGCGCTTAATGACCTTTTTTTACAAAATAGTTTTTATTTATTTTTAAGTTAGAAATTGTAATGATTTGCAATGTAAAAAATGCGATAGTATGTGTAAACTATGTGCGTAAATATAAGAAATAGTTTAAATAAAAATATAACGCTGTTATCCATTTCTCACGATCTTTAATCGTATTTTTTTTGTAGAAATCGACTTTGTGAAGCCCACTATGAGGTTTTTTTTCAGAAATCATTTTACAAGGACCCTCCAGGGAAATCTTGCACTAGGGCTCCCGAGACTGGGCAAACTACTTAACAAAGTCAACAAAGTCATTAAAGCCGATGCATGATACTTGAGCCAAGATAATTCAAGCATTAATAGCAAATTTCTGTTCAATCTTGCCTTTCTTCTGTTCGTTTCTTATTTACCATATTTCTTTTTGGTCCATTTCTCGGGCAATCTCTATCTCTCTATCTATCTATCTTTTGTGTGACATTCAAATTTGCTATGTCTTGAGAATTTCCCACAATAATCGTAAAGTTCTCCCAGCTGCGTCATCTACTTTTCACTTATCTCAATCGGATCGTCGACAAGTTCGTCGCTTAAGTCTTTTGTTCTAGCGCTATTGATATGCTAAATTGGTCACCTTGAATGGCGATAAAACTTATTGAACCGCCAATGTATACCAATATATGAGGGGGGGGGGGGGGAAAAAAAACAGCATCCCGGAGATAATTTAACCAAAAATTGCCATGCAAGGTTAAATCAAGTCACTGACTGGCGGCAGTTGCGGCGGGAATGTCTGTCGACTTACTTTACCACCACAGAAAATGCCCTTTTCAAAATGAAACGAAACAAAATTTCTGAGTTTTAAATTTTGGCGTTGATTTGTTTATTGCAGCGGGCAAAATAAAATTAATCATTCAGCGGCAACACAAACAACAACGCAAACAACACACTCACAAAAACTTCTGAGCTACGCAACTTTGCAGCTACTGTTTAACAATTTTGTTGTTGTTGTTGATGTTGTTGTCTTTTTGCTCTTTCTTGAATCACAAATCACCAGCCAAAAGTATAAAAATGCCATACGGATGTGTCGCCCCGTATCTCTCTGTGTGTGTGTGTGTGTGTGTGTCTCGGTGTGCGCTGATGGAATGTGCCTAAAGCTCAGCCGAGGACGGTCGTTGGTCCGTTGGTCTGGCCAAATATATGTATCTATACGCCTGATTTTAACTATTACCATTGATTTTTATTTAGTCTAAACACGCGCTCCACTTGTACAACTGACTCACATTCAGTATTCGAATTCGTATTCGGATTCGTTGATTCCTATTCGTATTTTCCTGCTAAAAGCATTCATAATTTATCTGCTGTCAGCTAGCGTGCAATATACATATATATCTGAAAAAAGGGAAAGGGTTTTCATGTAAAATATATGCGCGGGGCAGTCGAAGAGTTTCCAAAGATATTAATTTTTCAAGATATTTATGATGATGAGCTTGGAAAGAACTAAAACAGTTGTAGTTAATGATAATCCGATCTCATTAAAAATAAAGAGCCTAGAAGTAGGTATCAGAACTGTTTCTATGTGGGGCATGCCAAAAACTCATCTTTCTATTACTTCACTTTAGAGCCAAAACATTGTCATACAAAAATTCTCTAAATATTAGACCTAAGAAAGTTATTTCCGAAGACGCGTCCAACAAATTCTTTGAAAAATATA
Source organism: Drosophila nebulosa (assembly GCA_024703675.1). Classification (NCBI taxonomy): domain Eukaryota; kingdom Metazoa; phylum Arthropoda; class Insecta; order Diptera; family Drosophilidae; genus Drosophila; species Drosophila nebulosa. The sequence goes on along the minus strand of CM045724.1, from coordinate 1,843,614 downwards.
TTAAGGCGTTCTAAAATTTTACGACTTTTGAGTAGGCCCTCGGCTCGGCATGTAATTGAAGCCACTCAACAGTCTTGCACTCTGTCCAAGTTCAAGGTGAACACATAAACATGGACGCTTCACGCCCGTCACTGGGCCAGCAATGAGAGTGCATTAAATGTGATGAGATGAGTTTATAATGGATTAACATAAAACTTGTCGACTAAGTGAAACGTAATTATGAGTTTGGTTTTTTAATGATTAGGTTATTCAAGAAGATGCATAAATACACAGTGGGAAACAAAGAGATCAGAAATCTTAATGCTTTAATTGCATAATAATTGTGAAATGTGGCTATGAAATTAATTGGATATGAAATTAATATTATATAGAGCTATCAATAATTAGCATGTCATTTATTTAATTGAATTTAAATTGAATTTCATTTCGAATATAATTTCTAGGGGGATCTCCATGAGCTGATTTTGCTTGGACGAATATAAAGAGCGGATTAAAAGTGTCTACGTTAACGTAAAGACTTTGAAAGATATTTGAATCGGCTCTGAACACAACTTTATCTAGAACTATCCAAATATAAAATAAAAAAATACATTTTATATTAAAAAAGAGAAACTTGTGTGTTTCCTGTGGGCCAAGTTTACTGCATTTAGAGGGCAGGTAGCCTACAATGTAAATTAAAACTAGAAAATATATACGAAACAAGGTTTGTACTATGAATGCCATTGATATTATATTATAATTTAATAAAAATATTTTATTTTTAAGCAATATGTCGTAAGCTTCTTTAGTATAAAGAAAGAAATATGGTTGAACTTTATTTTTAATCTAACAGGCAACCAATTCAATAAATTGTTCTAGCTTACAAAAATCTGTAAATAAATAGAAATATTTAAGCCCTGAAACTTTACAAATTTCTTCATTCCTTGCTTGGTTTTTTTTTTCGTTTTGTTTTCTTATTGTGTAAATAAATTTGAAATTATGGAATTTTTCAGAACCATAATTATCATTTGAGCTAACTAGTATATTGCCATCTCTTTCCATTGAAACATTAATGCCTCTTGGCGGTTTGCGATACTAATTACTATCATTTACACATAAATACGGTGACCAAATGGTTTCCTTATGTCTCACACAGAACTTTACAACAGACATTTAATGCAGCAATCACGAATGGAGTGAGCCCGAGATTAGTAATGGAGTTCAAACTCCGAGTTCAAGAACTAACTGACAATACACAAAACAATGTCAGGTAGCCATCAACGGCGGGAAGGGGTGGGTGGTAAAGGTGGTCGGGCTGAAGGGAAAAACTTGAGGCTGCTCAGTGAGGCGTTCATTGGAGTTTGGATACCCTGCACACATTTGGATAAAATGTTTTTAAGTATCATGATGTTGTCTCCCAAATTATTGTCTGCTTGGATTTTACTATTTCATTTAATAGATTTACAATTTAATTTTTTTTTTTTAATTAAATTTCTTTCTTGTAATATTTATCATTTGTTCTTTCAATTCTCTGAAAAATTAAATTCAGTCTAGCAACATAAAAGACCTTGTCAACACGCATAGGGACATACTGCAGCACAGCAACATTGCAGAATAGAAACATGCCATAGAGAGCAACATAACCTACGCTAAGGGTGTGCAAGCTGGTAATTAGCGGGAAACTTTAAGGTGATCAGCAACAAGAATCTTGATAAGATGATATCTCTCAACAGTGTTGCATGACATAGGTGATGTTTATGAACATGGCTCATTAGCAACCTAAATGTTCAGCAACATTGCTGATTGCTAAAATCCTAAGTTAAGAACATCACAGTTGATCAGAAAGAAATGTAGCCATTGATAATCAACATTTTAAGTAAGCAACATGGATGCTGCTCTTCTACGTATATACAAAGGTGGAAAACTAAGCTAAATTAATAGCTAAACTAACAACATTTAAATACATCTGATTAACAATGTTCTAGAATGTTTAAAAACTTTTAGTATAGCAAACTGAAACAGAGTAACTTCAAGTCGACATTGGCAGTCATAAGAATAAAGTACCTACAAATTATGGCTAATACAAGTGCAACAAATCAGTAAGAAACAAAAAAAAAAAAAAAACGCAAACAATGTGAAAACTGCAAATGCATAAGCTTCGAAACAAATTATATTTCTCTGCTTGGATGGGCGTGAAACACCTTTTCGACCTCAGACATAGACATATGAAACATTTGTGCTAATTAAAACATTATTTGCCAGCTAACTTGGCCCCGAGGCTAAATTACGGCTAAGGAGAGAAACATCAAAATCGATCAAAATCACAAATCAAGTGGCCAACTGAAAACAACAATTTTTAATTTTATATTTATTATAAAAACAAAAATAAACAGAAATAAAAACAGTAGAGAGTTAGCTGTCAAAGAAAAGAAAAAAAAACAACAATACAAACACCGACACACACACACACACACACGCACACGAACGAACGGCAACAACAACAATAACTATGGCAAATGTTTATTATTTGTTTTACGTATTGTTCCAATTTTGATTGTTTTATAGCTTACTGGATTTTAATACCCTACATTCGAAAAGGGGTAAAAAGGTATATTCAAAGGCAAGTGAATTTGGGTAAAAGGAACTTTTTGCAAAATTGAATATCGTTTAAAGATTCTTGTCCCCGCCAGTAAGCCCGATTTTTCATAAGTTTAAATAAAAAGTTAAAAGTAGTTCAAATAGAAAGTGTATTTATAATCTTTATTATATGGTTTTACTTCTTATATGCGTTCCCTACTTGATTCCTTCAGCAGCAACATTTTCTTTCACTAAGGCTGTTTGCATGTGGTCAATTAAGTTGAAGTTTTTTTGGTTATGGTTTCCATTTATGGCACAATTCAATATAATTCATTCTGTATGTTTATTCATAGAGATTGCAGGGTATCTCAAAGTCGATGTCTTAGCTACATACCAAACATTTTTGCATGCGGGCCCGTTAATAGTTTTTGAATCCCATGCGAATCGATTTATGCCAGGGGCAAGGCTATTCTACTTAGCTCGCTTGGATTAGTTTTGGGTTGGGTCATGTGAAATTGATTAGATACTTTTTGGTGATCTACTTCCACTTCCCTTTTCAACAACTTCGATCAGCAAGCACGATAAATCTCTCAAATCTGGGCCACGCGTGCCTCAAAACTGGCAAGTCTCAGTTGCCAGTTGATTGAACTGGTTAAAGGTTTTGGCTAACTGGGTGGCCGTCTCCCCCCTACCGGCACCCACCACTAACTCTGTTTTGCCTGTGATTGACAATGATTGACAATTAAGATTCAAATTGTGTCAAAATAGTAGCAACAAATAAAAACGAAATCAAAAATAAGACATTGGCCTAGCTTATTATGGTAGCAAAAATTTTGGAAGGTCAAATGGTCATTTGATTAGTTGGTGGGTGCGAAATACGAAGTCACTAAGTAAGTAGTAGCAGAATAAGCTGAAACACAAGTCTCACACATAGACAATTTGCAACGAATTCTGACCCTGGCATAAGTTAATGCTTAGAGTTATTAAAAAAAGGCCCTAAATAACAGAAGTTTTGGAAATTCAGTTGAGTGTCCTTAAGTGCCCCTCAATCTAAGAAGCAAAACATTTCTATATCAGAGCGGACTCTGATGCAAACAAATTTTAGATGTTGTTTCACATTGGTCTCAAGACAAAATATTAATTTCTGGGTAACAAATCTTGAGGCGGCATTTTGTAACAATGTCTTGCTAAAGCCATTTAATGCGTTGCTTTTCTTAAAAGATGTTTCCATTTCAGACTATTTTTTTGACTATTATGTTGCCAATTTTATTTTATTTTTTTTTTTATCAATTAACCCAAAAACTGATGCTCTTTTTTGCTCTTAGACTTTTAAACGAGCATATCACTGATTTATTTAAGGATTTTTTTTTAAACAGGGATATTAACTGGAAAAGAGGCTTGATTCCAGTTTTCGAAATTTATATGGAATGCAAACGTCCCTCTTGAAAAAAATCCTTAAATAAATCAGTGATATGCTCGTAATGCAAACGTCCCTCTTAAAAAAAAAAATAACTATGTGGAAAAGAGGCTTACTTATCAACAGTATAAAGCCCCATCTACCCTATTTCTCTTCCATGGTAAGAGTACGGCTATGAAATAGTAAAGAAAACTCTTCTGATACCTCTCAACGGCTTCTTTATGGTCATTTCTGTTGCCAGGTTGAGGACGAGGCTCATATTTAATAACAAATAAAAAAGCAAACCAACTAGCCTCACCGATTCGGATATATCCTGTACCAATGCGTTATGTTTGTTTGATGACTAGCCCCATCTCTTTCTCTCTTTGGCATGCAAAGACCAAAAACACATACCAATCATATGCCATCTCACTCACTCACACGGCTGACGCCCCCTTGACAATGCCATTAAATGCTTGTGTGTATAACTTGGTTATTTTTCATCTGATTTTCATGAAATTTGTTAAGTCGATGCATATTATAAGCAAATATATGTGTGCCAAATTTCATTACGATATTTTGAATATTGCAGGGGCGTGAGGGGGCGTGGCAAAAAATTTGAAATAAACTTTATCTGCGTGCGAGTCTGCATACCAAGTTTAGTGACTCTAGCTCTTATAGTCTCCGAGACATGGCTACATCGACTCGACAGTTGATGCTGATCAAGAAGATTTATACTTTATAAGGTCGAAAACGCTTCCTTCTGCCTATTACATACATTTTAGCGACTTTTTAATACATATCCCCTTTTATCCTTTTTATGAAAATAAACATTGGTCAATTGCTCAGCGGAAAATAAAAAGAAAAGTGTGAAAATGCAAATATCTCCTTGTCTAGAGTTAAGGAAAACCATATTAAAATAAGCTCAGAAACAAAAAGAAAACGCTTCAGAAAATATGTTTCCCCCTGCTATTAAAAAAAAATTAATTCCCTTTTTTTTTTAGGTTTTTAAATAAAGTTGTTTAAAACGAAAGCCCTTAAATGTTTTGGGCCATCTGGTAACTATCACTTAACTCCTTTTTCATGGTCAATGCCAAAAACTTTAGCCGTTGAGTGACCCTTCCATTGAACTTGGCTGTGGTGGGGGGGGGGACAGCAAATTAGCCTCAGAGCCACCCAAGTTGTGTGCCGCCTGTCACATCAAAAACAATAACAACAACAACAACAACAAATGTGTTAACCACAACAACAACAACAACAAATGTATGTATATTAAAAATTAATTAAACAAAAAGTCAACACTAATGTAAGAAAACAATATAAAACACATTTAGCTTGCACTTGACCTTCTCTCCATTGCTCACTGGCTCACTCGATTGTTGGCAACAAAATTTCAGCTCAAATTGTTGGCAAGTTGTGGTTGGAGGGGCGTTGGGGGGGAGTTGGTACCTGATTGCTATGTGAATGCATGACGCGTAGAATTCGTTAGCTACAGTTTTGATTTTATTATTCGATTTTTACTTTATTTTTAAACAAACTTCATGATATGAATTGTGTGCGTAGTCGCCGACCAAGGCGAAACCTGACATGGCTTACATGGCGTATGAGCAATTTGTATTATTTATGAGCAATACAATGCTTGTTGTAATTGACATTTGCGTTGATTACTTCCTTATTTGGTTTTAGCCTGGACAATTTATGTTCCAGAAAATTCATTGAGAAGAGCTTCAGAAATGTGTCGGGTCAATCATTTTTTATTTGACCTTCTTCAAAATCTTTCGTTATCTTTCGTCGATTCTTGTAGCAATTATTTTCAAACAATTGCCAAAATCTAATTAGTTTTCCAAACAAATTTCTTGTAACCTTCAAATGCAAGAAAATCGCAGAGATCTCTAAGGTTATTAAACTTGAACTTGAATTGTTTTGGAAATTAATTAAAATCATTGTATTTGCACAAATCAAACAAATTGAAACAAACAAACCGCATGAATCAAAGTCATGATTGTAAACATTTGTTCGGAATTCTATTCAAATTTTGATTATTGTCTAGATAAGTCTATAAAATGATCATTAAATTTTGGCGGAGGCGATGAAGTGACAAGTCTAAGATCACATTAAAATAAACAACTAAATGAATTGTTTTTTAAGAACTTTAATTACTTTTGATAAAATCTTTTAAAAAATTGTCATTACTTGTACTTAATTAGAATAAACTCATTTTTGAAGAAAAAAAATCTGTAAATTTAAGAAAGTTGTCAAGTGAAACTAATTAATCGAAACAGTATTTTTTAAAAAGACATTAATGAGAGATCAAATGAATTTTTATTCAGCTAGCAACACAAAATAAGTTTTATTTCTTTTAAAGAAAGAACTTAATACTAATTCGACTACTTATTATACCCTCGCAGAGTTTATTATAAAATTGGAGAGCAGGAGACATTTCTGAACCCATAAAGTATATATATTCTTGATCAGCATGAGCAACCGAGTCGATATATCCATGCCCCTTTGACTATTCATCTTTTAATATGGTTATAAACTGAACTGAGACTTAGTATATAAGCCCGTTAAGTTTTTAATCGGCCCGGATCGGACTACTAAATACAAATAGCTGGCATAGGAACAGTCGGTTGAAAAAAGATTTCTTCTGAGGAAAACTTTTTCGTTTCTTTTAGATCCATTTTAATGACTAATACTTATTGTTTTGGTCTGTATCTTTTCGCCAAATTTTGTAAGAATCGGATTACTATACTATATGAAAGCAGTCTTAGGGAGAAAAACCAAACTCGCTCCAAATGCGTATTTTTGTAGTTCACAATTTTTCCAAAACTGTAAAGATCGATCCGCTATATCTTCTAGCGCCCACAGAAACAATTATACAAAAAGTTTCTATGAGAAAAACTTTTGTTTTTCTTTTGTTAAACTAAGTCAACCAAATTTTTGTACTTAAGCCATTTTTGGTATATTATACATACATCATATTATCGAAAATGTTGTTTTCATTTTTCCCATTTAACAATTATATCACAAAAGCTAATCTTTTTCTACAACTTTTTTATTAATTTCGAAATTTGATAAAACCAAGTTAAATTACATCAAATAACCGTAAATATTTGTTAAATCTTCTTTCAATCTTCAAATCACACTAATTATTTTTTAAAACTTCTTACAATAAGATGTTTTAGAGTTTTAGAGATATTTTTATTATAATTTAACAAAAACAGTTTAAAAATATTTGCATTAAATTAGCTGAACATGCAACCTCCTAGATCAGAAGTTCTTAAAAATTTATTTGCTATTTGAATTTGAATCCTGTTCCCCATTTAAAATCCTAAATTTTAAATCATTCTATTTTAAGTGACTTGAGTTAATTTAGTTGGTAAATTTATAAGAATTCTTTTCAACTCCATTGAAATTCTTTCAAATTACATAATTTTTTCAACATTCCATTCCATTTCCGATTTAACCTTTATGAATTTTCAAATGTTCATGTGACTTGAAAAGGTTAAATCGCTGAACGAAATCGCCCAGACATTAATGCATATAGAAACGAGTATGTTTATATTTATGTATATATATGTGTGTCTGTCTGTAGCTATCTATCAATTGTCAATTACAGCATCGATTTATTGATTAAAACAAAAGACTTGAGTAAAAAACTTGTTTCACATTGGCGCTTTTTTTTTGTATTGTTGTTGTTGTTGTTGTTGTTTCGTTGGTCAACTTGTTGTAAGTTGCATGCAAAAAGTGAAAATATTATGCAACCGCATTGCATCTACCACAGGGTTTGCCATCTCTGTTGCACTCACCTTGTAATAATTTTCACAATTTTTTTTTTTTTAATTGCAATTAATTTCATTGGTCGTTTCTCCTTCATTCAATGCGATTGAATTCGATACGATTTGGTTCGGCATCGAACAACATACATATATAGTATATATATATATAAACATATAGCAATTATTCAATTAGATCGGACTGGAACCTGCTAACACTGGCATTGTTTTCATTTATTTATTAATTATGTTTTCGTTGTTGTTGTTGCGCTTGTAGCTACTTTGTTGTAATTCTTCTCTTGTTGTTTATGCACTTGACTACATTTTTGAATACACTTGTCAAAAGGGATCCATTGAATTTGAGTGTTAATTTGAAATTCTTGACTCGGTTGGTGAATCCTTTCGTATGAAAGACAGAAAGCGTTCCATATGAAACCTATTCTTTCTATGACTTTCTTTCAAAATGTTTAGTTATAGAAACTTAAATTTCCAGCAGAGCATAGCAACTTCTTGATCATAAATATTAGGTAAATAGTTTTTTTTTTATTGTTTTCTTATTCGCCTGGAGCAAAGTTGAAACTTGTTGAAAACGATTAAATTTTAATGGCAAATAGATCGTGAGATTCGACAGGCGGATGTACAGAGTGCGTGCGTCTTGATCTTGATTAGCTATAGCTATAGCTTTAGCATTAGCTTTGGCCCACAACAATAACCAATTGTGAAGGTCATGGTTGAGATGGTTTTGTATATTGTAAAATATTTACATAGATGCCCACAAGATAACAATAAACAAACACACACACAACCATATAGACAATTGAAGAATATGAGGAAGCAGAAGGTCAAATTGCTTATAGAAGATTTTTATAACTTGTTGTTTTGTATTGTATAATCATTGGATTAAACGATTTATGAACCATAAAGTGTTTACATTTGTCCATTGACTATGTGGAATAAAGTTTTTAATGGAATTACAGAATTTAAATAAAGTCAAATTTAAATTTATTAATGGTATTTAATGGTAATCGATTTCTTAAAGAGTTTGCAGCGGTAATCAGCTGATCAAGAATAGAAATTTTAAGCATCAGAAGAAGTAGAATGGCAGGGCTGGAGTTTTAGGGAAGTGGCAACGCCGGCGAAGAAAAAAGAAGTGAAAAGTAACTCAAGCAATAGCAAACAACACAGTTAAAAATAATCTAAAAATTGTTATTTTTTTTTAATTCTTAAAACTATCGTAAATATTATCAATAAAGCAAGTTGAGCTAAAATGATATTCATTTTGCTCTCTACGAGTTTTTGATCTAACTTAAAAGTTGTTTTACTCCATAAAAACGGATTAAAATGGTAGGAAATTGGAAAACAAAAGCAAAGTAAATTGAATCTAACTATAATACACAGGATCAAGATAATATAGCACACTAAGCTCTATAAACAGATTCCAAAGACAACTCTCTTTATTATTTGTATCTCTGCCAACGAAATTGATTCACTCGGCAAATGGCAAACAATTCAATTTAATTGCAAACCATAATTATTAGCATTGTTGAATATTCCTCCGAGTGGTTAACAATAATGTAGTAATTCTACGAGTATCTATGCTTAGACAGAGAATACAAATTATCCATAGCCGCCACCTCGTGAGGGCACTCGAGCGTGCACTTTTAAGGTCATTGGCGCTGAGTGGCCAAATGGAGATTGATGGAGTAAGAAGGAGGTAGATCTCGGGCTGGGGGAGTGGTTAGGGTGTGCTGGCCATTTAAGTTGCGATTATTAACGAGCATTAATTGGAACATCATTGGATGTTGCCCATTGGCGGTGCTCCTAAGGTCACTGTCAGCGCTGTGGGCCATTATTAGCATTCTTTCCTTCTATTTTGGGTGTTGTAGTTGTTGTTGTTGTTTCTAAGAAGATTTTAATATGCTTACAGGCGGCTGTCTTTAATGTGGTTTTGTGCTGTGGTTTGTTGTTGTTGTTAAATCACCTGCAGCTTAAGTCCAGGGTCAACTTGGTGGGGGGGATGGGTTAAAGTTAAACACCTGCATTTGCTTCTTTTTTGGTTAGTTTCAATTTGCTGCACATCGCGTGCCTCTAAGTAATTGCCATCTGTGGTAATTATAATTTTAATTAAAAATTTAACATAATTTTTTCAATAAAACAATTAATTAGGCAAATAAAACTTGTTGTAGGTTACCGACAAATTATTTTACATGTTTTTGGGTTTTTGAAAATCGAAAGTAACGTATGCTAATAAATTTTAAACAAAATTCTTAGCCACATGGCGTTTATTTGAGTAATAAAGTGTAATAAAGCCTTAAAAAAAAATAGATAATGTTTTGCTTTGCAATTTTACAAACTTGTTTGGACTAAATAGGGGATAAAAAACCAAATATTTGAAAATAAGAACGGAAAAGTTAACAGTTGTTAACAGCGACCGTCGCTGCTAATTTAATAGAGGTTTTAAAATACTGGTTGTATCGATACATTCGATAGTTTTTTTTTACAATCAACGCTGTCCGATAAAAATTGTAGACAGATAAATATAAATTGTAAACAAATTTATAAACATTTTGCATAAGCTATCCACAAATAATGGAAATAGCGGACACATACTACAGCAAAGATGAATATGTGGAGACGGCAAGTATTAAGAGTATTCAGAGACAGAGCAAACCATGCAAATTCGACGAGATGACCTCATCCTAATCCATTCTTTCTACCCACAGGCCTCTGGCAACAAGGTGAGCCGCCACACAGTGCTCTGCGGTTCGCAGAACATAGTGCTCAATGGCAAGGTTATTGTCCAGAGCGGTGCCATTATACGGGGCGATTTGGCCAATGTACGAACTGGCAGATATTGTGTCATCAGCAAAAATTCCGTCATACGTCCGCCCTATAAGCAATTCAGCAAAGGCATCGCCTTCTTTCCCATGCACATTGGAGATCATGTGTTCATTGGCGAGGGAGCTGTTGTATCGGCGGCCACAATTGGCTCATATGTGTATATCGGAAAAAATGCCATTATTGTAAGTGGTCAGTCAAAGTCTTTGCATAATTCTTTTTTATTTACCTACAATTTTAGGGTCGTCGCTGCACTTTAAAAGACTGCTGTGTGATTGAGGATGGAGCCGTGCTACCACCAGAGACAACTGTATCCAGCTATATGCGTTATACGGCAAAGGGCACCATTGAAGGTGGTCAGGGCAATCCTTATTTTGTGCCCGCTGCAATGCAAGATGAAATGGTTAGCTATACAAAATCGTTTTATGAACATTTCGTAAGAACTCCAGCACCGGCCAGTTGAGCTAGACTCAAGTCCAGCATTAGTGTAAATGTAAAGAGTATCTCAAGTTATTTTCATATAAAACATGTGAATGTATATCGAACAAACTTTGAAGATTTCTTTTGTAATTGTTGTCCAACTTTCCTTAAACTTAAACTTTGATTCTATGTGATTAAATCTATTAGATCAAGCTCTTAACTTCTAGCCATATAAAAAAGTATATTCTTAATCAGAAATCATAGAAGTCATTGCTTCTCAAATAAGTAATTAATGTGGACAACTTTAAATCATATAGGACTTAACTGAATAACTAAAATAAGACTTACTGATGGAAAGTTTATGTTTTCATTGTTTCAATTTAACCATTAAGATAATTGTCTTGCGTGTCTTATTAATTTAATAGGCTAGTTATCAATGTTTAGTTTTCAATTTGGCGCTCGATAAGTTATCGGCATTTTTGAGTAGTTATAACTACTCGTTTTTTTGAGTAAGTACTTGATAAATTTTCGCAACACTGAGTAAGTTATCGACAATTAATTTTACTACTTGTCTTGATTTTAAATTTCTTTTCTGTTTAAAAAGTGGTTTGTACTTTTTGATCTTACAAAACAAATTATTTCTAAACCTTTCGTCGTCGCTTCTATTATAACCGATAGCGGTTATAATAGATAACAAAATCAGATAACATTGTAATGTATTTAATGGCACAAAAACTGCATTCCTACGTTTCCTTATCTCACTTGTAGAAAGTTTTTTGCGGAGGTAGCAAGTTTGCTGCTCTTGTTTCGAATTTAGTTTACATTTAAATTGAAAAAGCTGAAATGAAATATCACTTGGAAAAACAAAATTAAATTAAACAACAAGAAGTAATCGCGAATTAACTGCCCCACCAAGCGCACATATTCCAAAATAATTTCTGGTTCTGCGTTTGCGAGAACAATTTTAACAATAATTCAAGATAAGAATATATATATACTTCTTATCAAAATGAATGAGTGCAACATTTTAGATCTCAATGCGTATTGTTTATTTAAAATATTTGATCAAATTAAAATAAAATGTGAATCAAAGAAATCCGCTGATCAAGATATTAAAATTAAATATGGAGAACTCAAATCGCTCGCCCTTTCGTGCAAATGGTTTAAGGATATGTTTCAACACTGGGACGAGGACTTATATACACGGCTTCAAATCGATCAATATTTTGAGGAATCGGTAATAACTATTGATTTCGGTTTAATGTACAATGAGTTGCAGACAGCATCGCAACGTGATCAAGATATGTTTTGGCAAACTCTTGTCCAGCAAATCGAAGATAATTCGAACCTACACAAAGCCATTTTGAAATATACTTCTGGCCGTCGCTATGAAAATCACATGGACCTATTCGATTCGATCATTAATGTACTGGCAAAGAAAAAAACACTTTACAAATTGAATATTCAAATAAAGGGTAAGTATATGCAAAACTATCAATAGCATCTACTATAATTGTAAATTTACACATATTCCTTGCAGGATACACTGTAGACAGTTTGGCCAATTTTATGCATCTCAGAGAACTGCATTTGGATGTGAAACTAAATGTTAGGACCTTGATCAAGTGTTGTAAATCAAATCCAAATTTACGTGTTCTGTCTGTACTTAACAACGAATATTATGGCTCTATAGGTGATATTGTTCGATTTGGCGAATATTTGCAAAAATTGAACATTCTGGAATTGCGGATGAAAGAGAATATCAATGATTCCGAATACATACCCTTGGTTAAACTACCAAATTTAAGTGAACTAAGAATTCGGGGTGTCTATGAAAGTGGCTCCCTGCAGAGGTTCTTCGATGAGTATGCCAGGAAAACGGATGGCACACTAAAACGTCTAATCATAGAGGATGCCCAGCTATCTGCTGATGAGACCAAGGCCATCTCTGGCATTAAAACGCTAAAGTACTTAGAAACTGGTTTTAGTGAAACCAATAATATCTCTCTATTGGCTGACTTAATCGATCTTGAAGCCTTGCATCTAACTTCAGGAGACAGCGTTGTGAACATTCTAAATGAAGTCGTGGCAATTCTTAAAGCAAACCGACAGCCACACATTTCCATTGTATTTCCATTTAACAGCATCGATTACTATAAAGCGGCGGACAAAATTGTCGTGCATATGACTGGAAAAAGGGCACTAAACACTGATTATGTGCCCTTATGCAATTTGCCAAATGTGCGCAATCTAAAAGTATCTGGCCATATACTTGCTTCTCAACTCGGTCTGTTGAAATGCTTTTCAAATAAATTGCCACAGATACTCACAAAGTTGGAGCTCCTCAGTAAAATCGGCTGCAAAGAGGTATCAGAGATTGCGGCCATAAGGTCGCTTCAAACTCTTCACTTGCGCTTCGCTGATGTGAGTAATGTTCACCAATTGGCGCACTTGCCTCATCTCAGGGAACTGATCATGACTGTACCACAACCAGCCCAATCCCAATTGGTAAAAGAAACGTGTGCAGCATTAAAGAAGCTTTTCCAGACATTCGCTTCCCTGCCAAATCCAGCATTTCAGTATTTGGATATAAGCGGCATATCGCTTAATTTGGATATAGTCAGTGAACTGAGTAAAATCAAGTCTCTTAAGACTTTGAAATGTGGCTTCTCCAATTGCCTAGCCATTGAAGTGGTCTCGGAGTTAATGCATCTTGAAGAACTGGTGATTAAGACGAATCATAAACTTCGTTGCATTTCTCGGAGCATTTTGAAATTTTTAAAATTCACAAAGAATAAAATAAAAATTCAGCTCAATAAGTGTCGGACATTAATACAATATGATTACTCCAAAGGCAAAACACTCGAATTAATATTCGAAAAATCGATTGACCTAAGCCCTCTTGCTTCACTCGGAAAGTTAGATTGTCACTCTCTCACGCTTAGTGGAAATGGCAACATCTACTCTTTGAAACATTTATATCGCGAACTTGCCTCGAATCACAGTCATTGTCTGAAGGAACTATTTATTAGGGATGTGGCAATTGATTCCGAAGAGGCCGAAGAGATCAGCAAAATAAGTTCATTAGAAGTAATCCACAGTTGGTTTATCGCATGGCAAATTGTTGAAAGACTCTTACTTCACCTCACAAATCTCCAGGAAATTGTGTCCATCACAAAAAGGTTTAATGGTTCACAATTCGCTTCATTCTTAATGGACAAGAACGAAGGCAAAGTTATTCTGGAGAGCAATGATATTGATATGAGCCTTGATTTTGTGAAACTAAGCGACGCTGCCCCTGTTCTTGGTTCCATGGACAATTTGCAAATGCTTCAACTAATTGGTGAAGTCGATAAAGCTGCCATTGAAACAATTCTTAAAAGTTTAGCCTCAAGTCCCAAGACAAATCTACTGCAAGATTTAAGAATAGAAACTAGCGATAATGCTGAATTGCAGATTATTCCTGAAATTAGATCTATAAAAAAATTGACTTTGGAATATTCCGAAATTTCAAATATTCACTGTTTGGCGGAAATGCACAGTCTCAGAGAACTGACCATCAAAACACATACGAAAGGTTCATTAGAGAGACTTTTGAATGAACTTTCAGCTCGACCCTCGCCAACTCTTGAATATTTGTGCGTAGAAAGAGGAACACTTACAGCCGATGAGCTAAGGGCAGTTTCTAGTATTAGATCCCTGAAAAAACTTGATTGCCATTACGAAAATAGCTTACCACTATTTTCGAATCTTGAAGAACTCTGCATAACATCATATGCGGTGAATGGACTCTTTGAAGAACCTTCGTTCTATGCCTCTTCGATTTCCACTTTACGGAACTTAACCATCAAGGCAAAACCCTTGAATGCTGATGATATAGCTGCCGTTGCACAACATAAACTATTGAAAAAATTACACATCAACTTAAAGCAATTGGAGAGTATCGATCTGTTGTCGTCACTCAACCAACTGGAGGAACTATGCGTTGACCTAACGTTCAATTCAACTTCCTTAGCAGTGCCATTCAATTCATTTCACTATCCACAAAATCTTCGTAATTTCAGTATTAAAAATCTAATGATCGATATCAAGGATTTACATACTGTTTTCGAATATCCAATTCCTAATGCTTTGGATTGGACTCTTAACAAAGTAGAGCAAATTCATATTGTTGAAAACCAAAAGGTCGTTTTGTTAAATTCACTCAAATATCATCGAGATCTTAGCGATACCTCATCGAAATATGTGCAACTTGAAAATTTATTTATAACACTGAACGAAGGAGTCACAAAGTTTCTCGGATTTTTAGCCACGAACAAATCGACGACTCTCAAGCAATTATATATTAATGGGGGAATATGTCTAAACAGGCAAGATGTCTTTGAAATTTCAAAAATCACTTCACTAACAACACTTCAAGTCAGCAGCCTACCTGAAGACACTCTCCTGTTCTTATCGAAGCTTGTAAATCTTGAAATCTTAACTTTAGAATCGATGTATTACAATAATGATTGGCATAAACTTTTGCAAATTGCCAGAAACTGTACCAAGTTGGAGAGAATTAACTTTCCGTTTTCTGACAGCTACATTCCCACTACATTTCTAGATGACATCTTGGATACACTAAAAATAGTAAGAGATCCCAATCGACAACGACCATTGGAGATAGGATTTATCGGTGATAAGACAGAGAGCCCGGCCAAAGAGGTGAATATCTATTATGTAAATATCTTCTTAAAAATTTTTAATCTTTTTCTCTGTCCCTCTGTCTTTCAGATGTCTCTCATTGACAAACAGCAGTATATAAAGCTTCTAAATTTTCCACTTTTATCAGTGGATAGCATTTGTATGAACTCATAGATGTACCGATTTTTGTACTATTTCTTATAAATTATGTAATATTTCTTTAGAATAATAAAAGTATAATTAACCATTTTTACGTTTGGCTATAACTAACCATTTTTACTTTTGTTTTAAGTTTTAAGTCCATCGTATAATTGTTTTCTGAAACGAGTAATAGTAATTCAAACTTTAAACTTGTTTTTCTCAAATCGTTGTCTCTATTATTTAACATATTAGTGTCGAATACAATTTTTTTTTTTTTTTTTTTGTTATATTTCATTAAAAGTTATAGTTTTTAGTATTCATTCGTTCAATAACTGTATTAATTGCTCCATTAAAAGAAACAAACCGACGAAATTGAGAACAATGCAAAGAAACCCAAAAAAGAAAGCTTAAAGCTTGCATTTTGAAATTGGCGCGCCAAGCAAAAGTTTAAAGAGTTGAAACGCGCGCGCGAGTGTGTGTGTGTGAGAGAGAGAGAGAGAGCGGGAGAGCGAAAAAAAATGACGAAATGTAAATTGATTTCCATTTCCAATGGTTCGTCTGTTGTTGCTCCCGCTGGGCGCCTGCTACTATTCCGGTCTAAATCTAAATGATGCTGCTGCTCAATGCTCTAGTTTGGCCAATTGGAACTACCCCGGCGAGCGGAACAAAACAATGAACGACAACCGACAAACGGAGGAGAGGAGCACTCAATTTCCATGTTTCGTCTGAGTCGCCGCAATGAATGGATTTCAAGCCCCATTAGGCCGAGCTCAAGAGTGGCACATCTCATCTTCAATTTGACAGTCACCCAACAACAGGTCTCCACCATGCCCCGCCCCGCCCTCATCGCACCACAACCAGTAACAGCTATCTAGCTGAGCTCAGCTCTTCCCATCCCCAATCCCAGGGTTTCGGTTTCAGTTTCGGTCTCAGTACTCGTTCGCGCACACAATTTCGATTCATGGACTCTAACGAATAGGCGCTCAGCTTGCTTAGCGCAATGCTTTGAGATATCTCACCATGACATTCACTCGGCTCGGTACCCGCAGTTGGGTTTTTGTTGCTTTTGTTTTCTCTGTTTCTGTTTCGTTTGCATTGCGTTTCCAACAAATGAGTGTGAATGTCTCGCTGTCTGTGTGTGTGTGTGTGTGTGTGTGTGTATCTGTGCCCCCCATCTGAGTCTGTGTATGTGTGTGTGTGTGCCGATAAAAGCTCGTAGTGGAGTCACTTCACTGTAACTGAATAGTATTTGAGTGCTTGCCATTTGGATTGGGGGAGTGGGGGGACGCGACAACTTGGAGTCCCTGGCTTCCATTCCCCCGGAAACGAAAGGATTTTTTGCTTCTCTAGTGAGTTCAAGCGACAGGATATCAGCAAATCGAACAGCCTAACTTATAGCCAAAATTTGCCAAACCAAAAGGCAAATGGTAACTAGAGTATTAAGGAGTATATAAGACGAAATACATTGAGTGGGTCACGATTCAAAAGTCAACATTTTCTATTACAATTCCAAATTAAATATGTCTATGTAAACATTCTTTAAAAATTTTTGAACACCTTTTCTTTGATGCCCAGAAGAAGTACTAACATAATGTCGCAGTCTGAGCATAATTTATTGAAACCAAATCTTTCCTATGGCCTGGATTTGCTTTATACTCCCTTGCATTTTGGTATCCAGCTAACTACGAGTATTCTCTCAGCCATTGGACATTTTCTCTACTGCCTTTGGTCACCACCTTTGCGACATACTTAATGGGTTAGTCAAAGAAACGGATTAAAATAAATAAAAAAAAATTTAAAATAACACTCGGTACCTAAGTTTTTCAACTTGTTGTCTATAGCGTTGCAATAGTTGTCCTTTCCATAGTTTTCCCGTATACTCTGATCAGCTTCTTTGTAGAGTTTTCGCCAGATTTCCTCTTCCTTTTTATAGGTGACCATCCAGGTTTCGAGAGCCTTTTGAAGGCCACATAAAAATGGATTCTTCAAAATAGGCACCTCGTAATGCTTATAAAAGGATGGCGCACATATGAGATCATCAAATTCTTCCTCGAAATTCTCATTTCCCGTGGGATAAACACGAGTTTCGAGCATCTCAAAACTGGCAAGTAAAAGCAAATAAGTGGTGGAATAGTTTGGGGATGATTCGACTTACCTGGGTAAACGCTCTCGTAGGTAACGTAACCGTCTGCCACAATTGTATTCTCGTAAATGCTGGCTATAGTGATCGCTCTTGCCAGCCAGATCAGCTTCGACCATTAGGCGATTGATCGAAGGTTTTATGTCCTTGTTAAAGGATAGTCTCATAAATACAATTTGCTCATTGTAATCGCATTCGGTTATATTAGCAAACAGTTCACGATCCAGCGCAATGTGTTTGAATTCCTCAGTGCTCTCGACTTCCCAATGGGCCCCCAATGGATGGACATGGGAAAGGCAACCACGAACAGCTAATGGCGGTGTTTCGGCAAATGTTCGGCAAAGAAAACGTAGATCTCTACGTGACACATCCGCACAGGACCCATAATCCACATAATAAATGGAAATATTCTCATCCGCCGTCACGGGTTCGTTCAAGATTCGAGCACGACGCCAAGAGGCAGTGATTTGATAACGTGCAACACAAATGTAGCCAGTTTTTAGAAAATAGTCGGGTAAAGGATGATTGTACCCTTGCACATCTTTCATGGAACTGTTGTAGAAATTGCTAGGATAACCAAAAGGATAAGCATCTGTGTTGATTATACTTAGTATTTGCCTGGCACATTGCTTACTTCAATCTGAGAGTCACCAAGTTTAGAGAATTTGAATTATGGTTCAATTGGAACCAAAACTGAAATGGGCTATAAACCTATGTATAAAGAAATGGCATACTATACTTATCAAGCAAATCAAGAGCATGAATATAATTACCTCCGTTATTAAGACTTTGATCACGGCATTCTCGTTGCAATGTTCTATCAGATCCATGCTAGGCAGTTGTTCACCCAAGGATGCCGAACACTTGGGTTTGTCCACACAAAATACGGCATCTGTCTACATTTGGGAGAAAATAAATGAATGCGCAAACAGATGTATGTACATATGTATATGCTATTTAACCTAGACATGATCTCACCAGAGCATAATCCGGTATAGCCATGTGCGACTGCAGGCGCCTAAGAAAGGCGTTCATCTGCTCGTCGGGTCTAAAATTTTCCTCCTTCTCAGGCTTGTGGCCATATTTCTGATTCTTGTCATGCTTGTAAAATTTCTTCAAGTCTTTGGTAAATGGATTTGTGGAAGGCCAAAGAGCCTCTTCTGCTTCTTTTTGGAAATCTTCACTTCCATCCTCTTCATTCAGTATAAAACTGACTTTCTTTTCGTTTAAATGTGATGGGGCTTTATAAAATGATAAATTTCTATACATCTCGTGTAACAGACGAAAGCTTTAATTTATTTGAACACATGCACTCCACAGATGGAAGGAAACTGTAAGTCTATCATTAGTTTGTTATATTAGGTGGCATCTTTAGGGCATAGAGATGACATCAAAAAAATAATCGATTTATTGGTGATACATGTGTACATATGCATGTTTAGCATTACAAAAATAAAAGATAAAAAATGAATGGGTTCTCATTGAGAATTAATAAACAATGTTTCTTTAGAAATAGGAAATTCAGCATTATGCCTTTTTATTTACAGGAAAGAAAAATCAACCTGCAATAATCTTAATAGAAGTCACATACCCTGGAAAATGGAAAAATACAGGCCTTATTTGTGGCCTTTCCATTCAACACTTCCAGCAGTAAGACTCAACTCAGCTGTTCTGCTAAAAGCAACGAAAAATTTAAAGACAAGCAAACACATTTTTTTGATAATACTTTTCTGTGATATTATCCACAGTGCTTAAGTCAAAGTCAAAGTCGAAGTTCAATGAAGTCAAGCGAAGATGCAACAAAATAAAGACAAGGAAGCCATACGAAATGGATGTTGGCTGGTTGGTCAGGTTGAAGCCTTCCACGCTCAGACGTAGACGCAGGCTCAGACCCAGACTCAGACTCAGACTCAGGCCTAGGCAGATGAAACCAGCAAAGCAGAAGCAACAACATAAACAAAACGACAACTCGGCAGATGAGCAGAAGGGAGAATCATGATGATGATGATGATGGTGATGATGACAACGGCAACGACGGGAGTTGGAGGAAGTTCGTCGTCGGAGGTGGAACGGCTGGTCCCGACCCTGGGAGCAAAATTCAAGGCAATAAAAAATGCTGTGTGTGTGTGTCTGTGTGTGAGTGTGCTGCGCTGTGGCTTCTCTTCTCTCTCTGTCTGTCTGCCGGTCCGACAGTCTGTCCGTCTCTCTGTCTGCCTGTCTGTGTGTTTGGTTTGGTCTCTGCTGGCTGTCCCATCTGTCTCTCTGTCGCTCTGTTGTTGAATTCCTCTTCCTCTTCTTTGGGTCTGTGTGGGAAAATTCAGGCCGTGGGAATTACATGTGAAATTTCGATGGTGTGTGCGAACAGGCGAACAGAAACATCAGCAGCAGCAGACAGAACCACTTGTGGACAGTCGGTCGGTCGGTCGGTCGTTCGGTCGGAGAGAACTGAACTGAAGCCCGAAACCGAAACCATGCAGAAAATCCAACATATCCCCTTACCACCAGTCACCAACGACCATCCCGTCGCCATCCCCGATTCCCGCCACCACAGACATCATCTGCAATGTCAGCATTCTAAACAGTAAAAGAGTGCGAGTGTAAGAGAAAGAGAGTGAGTGAGAGTGAGTGTGAGAGAGAGAGAGAGACTATTGGGAAGTGAGAGAGGATGAGGGTGCATAATTCTGTGGCCCTTATGTTGCCTGCTTTGCCGACTTCCAGTCTTTGTGCAACATTTTGCGGCCGCACAGCAGCGTGCACAGATTTTAACGGAACAATTTCGATTAGGCGAACAGCATAAGCAGCTCAGCTATTGATCCTGTTGCAAGTTGCATGTTCCCCACACGCGACGGAACACGCGACATACAGATGGTTCCCCCCACCCCTCGCCACACTCTGCCTGCTTAGGTTTTTTTCCTCTCTCTCTCTCTCTCTGAGTCTCTTTGGAAGATTTTTTCAGCTAACAAAAGGGCGCGTCAGTCCCAAATTGTTGTCTGAACTGTGCCTTGAGGCCATCATTAGGGTAGAAGGTTTCGATTCGATTAGAAATTGCAGCAGGGTCACAGCAAAATGCAGCAGGTATCATCATCGTTGTCGCCGTCATTATCATCGCCAAGTCAACTGCAAATTGGCTAGGGAGAAACAAGTCTGTTGCCACGGCCCTTTTGCTTTTTGCTTTTGCTTTTGCCTGAGTAAAGGCAGGCAAGAAGAACGCCAAGAACCAAGGTTTTTTTTTTTGTTTTGTTCTCCTCTTTGGCACGAGTATTTATAGCATGCGAGAAAGACAGTCAAAAGGGGAGGTGTGGGGGGACTGGAAGGGGGATTGGAAACAGAATAAAAGTCACGAGTCGCTGCACAAAACGCATGAAACTATTAAAACCAATCTATAGAACCTTTGATACCTCATAAAAGTAAGAAAATAATTCTTAAATATTTATAAAAACAATTTAATTTTGATTTTCAATAATTATTTATTTATTTTCAGATCAATAATTATTTAAAAATCTCAAATGCTCCATAAAAGTTACGAAAAAGTTCTCATGATTCTTAAAAATCGATTTCATTTGGAATTTTAATAGATAAGAACATGAAATTCAGAAGATACTTTCAGGTGTGTTTAAACATTTCGATTTTTGCATAAATTAGGACATAATAACTTAGAAATATTATAAAAATATGTCCACAAACATTTGATCGAAAATCTTTAAATTTTGAAAATTATATACTGGAGTTCTAGACAACTTTTGATACATTTTAAAGAGCTTGAACATATAAACTTAATTCTAAATTCATAGAATACATACATTTTGGGGATTTGCTAGGGAAAACGACTGTCAACCTGCGAAGAAATTCTTAAGACGATTTCGGAACAATATAAATGCTGATTTTGTTTCAAAACCTCAACAATATTTCTTCAATTTAACGGAATCTTAAACAGGGCCAGGCTATAGAAAGTCGACATACTTATATATGAGCGCATTCCTCCTAGTAGTCTCTTCCCTAAATTCGACCCTAATCCTACTGTTTGACTAAAGTTTAGATGGAACTAATGGGTTTTGGGCACTTCCTCAAGGTGCAGCCTAACGTTGCATAGTTCGAGAACAAATCGATGTTATTTCATTTAGAAAAGCTTTATCTTTCAAATATTTCACACAATATAACACAATTTATTAATAATTGAAAAAAAGAAATACTCTAATATGGATGGCGAAACACTTGGAGAGGAGGCTGTACCCACCGACGAAACTACAAGCAGCACATTGTTTGACTCATCTGAGTCATCTCTGTGCCAAATACCATTTCCATTGCCACCCCACACAGATCATTCCTTGTGTCGTGATAAGTTTTTGAAGAACATATTGAAGGACTACGATCCGTTCGTTAGACAGAGAAGGGAACCGAGATTCATAGAGCAAACATGGAGAGCAAACACATCCCTGACAGCCCAAGGTCTGGCCATACAGAGAATGGTGGAAAGGAAATCCCGCAAAACGATACTCGCCATACAAATGCCACGCCCATCCCCACACACAACCGTTCAAAACGAGCAGGAGATTTTCAGAACCTACATACGACAATTCCAGAGGGACGCCATAGAATTTCTAGTGGCCCGAATACTTGGTCAGTTGGAGCTGTTCGAGAACGTTTGGCCAGGCGACATCAATGAAATTCCACACAAACTGTTCTGGTGGTCCGTAGAACATTTTCTACGACGTCTCTCGATCAATCAGCTATATTTGGATGTCATAACCATGGAGAGGGGACAAGACGCTTTGGATTGCATGAAATATCGCACCGATTTAAGGGAAATATCAAGAATACTTAATGCCATACGCGATGATTTCTGCGGCGAACAAGATTTGTGTAAGGGAGGCATAGCAATGATGCAGTAAGTAGAAATATAGTCAGGGGAAACTTGGCTCCCTAAAGTATGCATTAGAAAGTCTTAAAGTTAGCAATCTTAATGAATTACCTATACCTTATAAATCAGGGCCAGTATTTAGCTTAAGAACATTCTAAAAATTCTTTAATATTTTTAAGAAATAACTTTTTATACTTCTATTGCATACTTTAGGGGGCAAAGGTTTCCTCTAAGCCTCGATTTAACCTTTATCTTATTTTCTTTTCAAAACCAGCGCTGCTAATTACCACATAAATTCGAATTGGATAAATGAAATTCAAGAGATAGTCATAGAGCACGAGGATCTAGTAAGAAAAATCTTTGAATTTCGCGCCACTTCCATAATCAAAGGACACACCCAAGCCCGTCAATCGGCTCTTATGATAGAACGTGATACCCAGGATGGTTAGTTTAATTCAAACCAATTCTCGAGCAACTCTAATTATCATCTCTTCCCCTTCCTACCCCTCCCTTCACTTAGCTATAACCCCCATTGAGTTGCGTTATCGCATCAAATGGGTGCGGTCGGGTGTCGAGCATTTCATGCTGAAAATTCAACAGAAAGTCGAAGCTCTGGAAAGGGAACTAAGCAATACGGTCAGTCGGATGTCTCACAATGCCTTGGCCTTTCACTATACTGAAACTTTGTATGGCTTACAAATTCATAAATATCAAAATCAAATTGCCGATTGGCAGCAACGTTACGACAATGAATTCGACAATGTCGATCTGCAATGTACACAGACTCGTCTGGCCGTCGATAAGACCAAAGAAGAGCACAAATTCTATTCAGATCAATTGAATACCATGAAACGTAGAATAGCCGAGGTCACTGAGCAAATCAAAAACGAAGAGCAACAGCGACTCCAGGAGGCAATGGTTGAGGTGAGTTCTTATTGGGATATGGATTAGATACATTTTTTATATTGTAATTCTTTGCCTTCTATTGCCAGGAGCAAAGGGAAATGGAGAAGATCAAAGCCCTTGAGGATAAACAGAGAAAGAAAGAGCTAAGGGACAAGAAGAAAAGGAAATCCGGCAAAAAGTCAATAACAAAATTCTAAAAGAAAAACAAATAAATTCCTGTAGCTATGTTGGTAACCCAAACAAACTAATAATCACCCATAAATATGAACCCCACAAAAATCATGAACTTAACCCTTAAATGACAATACATCAATAGCAATCTAAAAGGAACACGACGCGGGGTCATTGTCGTGACTAGACTTTGGAGTGGCTTGTGTGTTTATTTTCTATTCAAAACTATATTACAAACTCTATACCAAAATTTCGATTCGTTTGCGTTTCGGTTCTGGCAAATGAAATTATGCCTAATGACAAAACGTAATGAAGTTTTGAAATTGAATTTGCAGTCTTGAAAATCAAATTATTCACATTGCCTTAGTAACATGCACGCCCCTCCTCCGTCCCACTGTTCCATCCATGATTCCCACTCACTTATGTATCGTTATTTATGGTGATTTACCTGGCAACAGTTGGAGCATAGCTTTACTTAGGGGTTTTAGTTAGTTCGTGTTGCCAGGTTGCCGCCGCTTGCCCCCCCAATAGAGAAACAAGAGAATAGAAAATTTTGTTCACTAAACAAAGGCCAGCCAAAAGGTCGCAACGTTTAGTTCATAGTGCGAAATGCCAGCAAATTTGAGACCTTATACAAATGGCAACACCGCCGAGGATTGGCAGGTATTCGAGCTCTTGTGCAATGGCCAAAAGGACAATTCTTTCAAGTCACCTGTGAAGCAGCCAATCCATTCGAGTTGCCAGGTGAGTCTCGGTGATATCCGCGAGTGGTTTTAATAGGCTTTTCATATTACTATTATTTTATTTTTTGTTTCCGGGTGCTCATATCGTGTGCCAAATTACCATCAAGATTTATGTGCTTGATTTTCGCAATTTGCTTATCAACCAAACTGAAAGTTTTTTCTTTATCCCCCTACCCTCTGTTCGTTGAATTGTTTTTGTTTGGTGTGAAATTTATGCGGTTGTTAGGGGGCCAACAACAACAACAACAAAAAAAAAGTTCTTCTTTACTTACTATGACTAATGATAGTTACATGGGTTTTGCATAAAAAAGGCATAGGGGAGAGAGGGAAGTTCTAGGGGGGAAGCATATGGCTAACATAAACTCAATTTATCATGGTAGTGAAAACTTTCACTAGAATCATCGAAGTCATATCATATTTATCTATAGTATTTAGGTATATGAAAAGTTGTTTAATAAATCATTTTCGATGGTTTCAAATCTTTCAATCCTTTTGATGATCTTAAATATTATAATAAGTTGGTCCTAGTTTATTATTGAAATGTTCAAAACGGGAAATAACTTAGGCATTTTGGAATCTAAATTTATTTAGGGTAATCCTAAGCTCGAAAATGTTTTTATTTTTGTCTAGAATTAATAATAAATAATTTTTGAAGTTTTTATAAGACTATCAATTTTAACAACCTTTTAATAAACTTTAAATAAAAAACATATTTTTAATAGTTGTAATAATATTAGAACTTAGATTCTTCCAATATGTTAAATTCCCTAAGTTATGCAGTTCAGTTAATTGCTGAAATTTTACTTTTTTATCATTTTCCTTGAAATTGAGATCAGAGGATATGGACGATTTTTACTAACAAAGCGAAAGTATCCCTAATGAGATCAGAATTGAGTGACTTAGTGAAAGAAAACGTTAATGAAAAGGAAAACAGAGTTAATGGCGTAGAAAGGAACCTTCTTCGGGCATCAAGATTTGGCTATATTTATGAATTTCGAAATCAATTCTAAGGAGCCCACATACGAAGTTTATTTACTAGTCCAAACATTTCCCCTACGCCCCAGGCCAAAGATCGTAATCAGCAATTAATAAACTGTTTCGGTTTTATGAAATGGTTTGTCTAAATGATTTTTTCCTCGAGTAGTAGGGGACTAAGCCTGAAATTTCTATAAAACTTGAAGTGATATGCAGTGGAAACCATCATTGAATTAGAGGTGGAAGACTATCGATTGTCCAAACAGTCGCAAACAACAAATTGGGTGCTCAAGAAGAAATCGAATTACGAAATTGTCTATTTTAGGAATTGATTAGTCCACCAAACAGTCGAAAGTCGGCTACTATCGACTATCGATAGTTTGCCACCTCTACATTTAATGCCTTGCCAGATGAGTTCGATAGAAAGTGATTATAATGTTCTTAAGCCTTTGTTCAAATAGTCCCCCAACACTCCATATAACAGGTAGTTCTTTCAATTTTTGTTGGTTTTCATTGATTTGGAAATTGACTTGTAGTTGCCGTAAAATAAAAATATTACTTTGATTCCAATTAAATTGATTCGCCAATGAAAGTACATAAATTTGCTCTTTATAAGTCTCCAACACATGCTACACAATTTCAGTTCTCATTTGTCCAAAAAAAAAGAAGGTACAAAAGAACACCTCAAATGAGTTTTCCTCTTCCGGAGTCAAACGAACATTTTCACACCGTTTCTCACACCAAAAATATCCGCAATCACATCCGCATCCGCATTCACATTCGCGTGCGTGCGTCTGTTTAGATTGCATTTTGAGTTTTCCTTTCGGCGCCATGTGAATGACCCAAATAATGGCGGAACACAGAATGGAGTTTACCCTGGTGGGTAAGCCCACCTTCTCCTTCTCCTCCTCCTCCTCCTCCCCCTGCCATTGAGCTCGTTTTCACTTGCGAGTGTATCCACCCTTTCCCCCCGTTTGGATTTGAGCATAAATTTTCTGCATTTGTGTGATGTTATGTTGAGGTAAATTCCTATCCTTGGCGCCATGCTCTAGGGTTACCATTTATGGGTGTTTTTCCTTTCTTTCCCCACACGGTTTGGTTGCCAAAGCAAAGTGAATAGACTCATTGGGCTTTGTTGGTTTTTGCCAATCCTTGGCTTTAGTTCGAGTCCAGCGCTTTGGGTGAACGCTTCGAAACGGTTTCAATAAAATGCCAAACGACAACCATTCATCCCATTTGCATCATCATCATTTGGGACTCAGTGGTGGACTATCGCCGCATCATCATCATTTGGTACGATGGATTAAAAATTGTGAAAGTGAAATACAGTAAAAAAAAAAAATTATAAAAATCTTATTCAATTAATTTTGTTCCCAAAAAAAAAAACAAAAACTTGAAGTTGGACTTAAGAGACAAAAATGTTGTAAAAAATCTGAACAAAAATATTATTAGCATTGGTTACTTAAGGACTTTAAAATATTTAAGTAATTTATGAGCAAAATTCCGTTTGTAATGGCTCAATTAAGTGCTTAAAGATTTAGTTACAAAATGATCTTTTGATATTAATAATTTTATATAATACAAAGGTCCCCGTTTCTATCATTAGAATTTTTAATAAAACTATTATTTTCATATATCTCTTTTTAAACAAATGATCGAAAGATTATTATTTAAGAAAATCTTAAATTAAAAAAAAAAACCGTTTTTGAGTTCTTCTGAAATAAACATTATTTTTACTAAGTTTTCGAAATGACTGTCAACCATTAAAATGTTATCTACCTCTCAGATATTACTACTAAAAATTAAAAATCAGTAACAAGATTTATTTTGGAGATTAACAATATAACTAAAAAATAGTTTTCATTCATTGAAAAACACTTAAAAAAACAAAATACTATGAAATCCTGGTGAAAAAAAATATATAAATCAAAAATTACAATTCAATTTTACGTTCTTAAATGCATATATGACCTATAACCTTTACAATCCCTGAGTAGTAGAAGTGAAATTTATTTGCAATTAAGTTCAAAGTCCAAAGATTTACTTTGGAAGCACTAGTTTGGAAGTTTTCGAAATTTTGTTACATTACAACGAATTATTTTATTTCCTTTCTAAATGTTTTTCAAAAAAAATCATCAATATTTTAATTCTTTAAAAATTTAATCCTTTTATTATAACGAACTTCTTAAAGCGGAAATAGGCATTGAGTTTTAATAATTTTCCTCAAATGATATGTGTTTAAAATTAAGTTTTAGACTAGAAATTGCATTAGTCCCCAAAGGGCTTAAGTGTACCCATTTAATTCTTAACTTGCTACTTCTTTTCTGGTAGATGGACACATCTTGTGGCAATGCAGGAATCACAGTGACCGAGCATCATCATGGCATAGACATGACCACAACATTGCGCAGTGAACTGGCCGCCCTGTCCTACAAAAGAGAGCGTCTGACTAGCGAGGTAAGAGGTTAGGGGTTTCCCCTTGTCCACCACCTCCTCATAAATGGTTTCTCTTGCAGCTGGCTGAAACGCGCACCGCCTTGTGTAGCAAGGATGCGGAAATAGAGAATTTGCGGGCGCAGGCTGCTCGGCAAACGGCTCTGATAGGATCCCTGCAGAGTCGCCTTCAGAATGCCGAGAGTCGTGAGCAATCGGTGCAGGCGCGTTGCGATTCCACTATACACACAGTGCAGCGGGAGAAGCGCAGTTCGGATGAGAGGAACAAGGAGTTGATATGCAAGATTCAACATCTGGAGACGCAGGTGGCCAACGAGGAGTCACACAAGGAGCAGGCCAAGGCGCAGCTGCATGATCTACTGCGACGTTTGAGTGTTTGCCTGGGGCTGGATGTGTGCGAGAATAATCAGAATTCCCATGCCACGCCCGAGTGTGTGATCTCGCGAGCCGAGGAGGTGATGATTGAATGGCAGCGGGCCAAGGCCAAGGTCAGCTCCACCTGCGACACTCTGAGTTCCTGTGAGAATGAGTTGCTCAATCTAAAGTCTCTGGCCAATATCGAGAAGCAGCGTCTCACGGCTCAACTGGATGGGGCAAGCAATCACAATCACGAGTTGGAGGGTCGCTGCAGGCAATATGAACGAGATCTGCAGATCCAGCGGGACAGGCTAACCGAATCGGAAATCAATGCCGAGAAAATGAAGGAGGAATTGCGTGGCTTTGAGTCGCGTTGCCATCGCCTGCAGAACAATTTGGATAGGATACAAGGAGATCGCTTGCAGTTCCTGAGATGCCTCAGCAATATGCTGAATGTGCCCGAACCCTGTGAGACTCTGATCAAGGATAAGCTGAGGGAAACTTTAGGCGAAAATCAGGCACTCCAAGCGGTAAGTTGAGCTTAACCTTCGCTCTCTTACTGAACTGAAGATTTATTGCTTCTTTCTCTTTAGCAATTGCATTCGCTGAGGGATCAGTTGTCCTGCGAGCATGAGAAGCTGAAGGAGGCACAACAATCGAATGAGTGCCGCTTGCGCACGGATGAGGTGCAGAAATGTGAGCTGACGGAACGTCTGGAGAAGTGCCATGCTGAGATTCATACGCTGCGCAAGGATCACATGGGTTTGTCTGAGTTCCTGCAGAGGCTGGCCTCAGCCATGAGTTGTAGCGAGTGCTCCTCGCCGCCAGCCTTGGGCAACGATACCAATCTTATGGCCGAGAATCTGTTGGAGAGAGCCGAACGTCTCACTGCCCACTGTGAGCATGAGACTCCACCGCATCATCATCATCATCATCATCATACGCCGGAGAAGAATTGCTGTGCCGATCATCATCATCCACATCATCCATCCGGCAACGGCAAGCTGCGACGCGAGAGATCCTGTCATGACATACCCCTCAAGGAGAGTAGCAGCGTCTACAATCTACAGCGACGGGTTCGTGTCCTCAGAGAGCAGGTTCAGCGGCGGGATTTACATTTGGAACTACTGCGTCGCAAATTGGCCATCATTGAGGATGGGGCCAGGGGCAAATGCATGCTGCAGGGCGAACGAGATGAGGCCGTCTGTAGGGCCAAGAAGGCTGCCAAACAGGTGGATAAATTGAGTGCCCAACTGGCCGATGCCCGCTCACAAATAGCCGAGGTTAAGGCCCAACTGGCCGAGGCAGTGGAGTACAAGATCACCTCACTGGAGCGAGCCAGAAAAATTGATGAACTGACCACTCAGATATGCGATTTAGAAGATGAGAAGACACGCCTGCTCTCCCAATTGAGTGCCATGAAGGAGAGAATCAAGTCCAGCTGCGAATCGAATCAGAATCGACGCTGTCGCGATGAGGCCTTGATTAATGTGAGTAGCAAATGAGTTAGTCCTTCGTTTCCTAATTCTCTACCTATTCTGCTCCATTTAGTCCATGCGCGACGATGTCAATCGCCTGAGTTCCCAACTCTCCGATGCCAATCAGCGTCTCTCCCATCTGCAATCCTTTCGCACTTCCGTGGCTCGCACTTTGCATTTGCGTGACTTGCCCGAAACGGATCTCCTGCATCGCCTTCAAGCCTTGTGCTCTGCCCATCAGGAGTTCACTCTGCTCTCCAAGCGTTACGAGACCGCCTCTCCAGTGGGCGATCATCCCTGTCCACGTTTCGATGACCCAGTGCCACCCTCCACCCACTGTCGACCGCCTCGTGAGGTCAGTCCTTCCCATGCCTACCAACAGCAGCTTAAGAGTCATCATCATCGACATGGTCACCTTCACGGAGGACATTCGCATCAGCGTCAGCGCAGCAAGAGCCGGGACAAGCGTCTGCATGACGAGTGCTTCGACTCGGATGTCCATAGATTGCATCACGGCTGCAAGGACGAACTTCTGAACAATAATTCTGGCGCCAGTTGCGACGATGAATATGACTTTAAGGGGAAATATTGTTAGGCTTAGTTCATTCTACAATTCTCACTCTGACAACAATTTGCCATTTCATTAAATTTTGTTTTAATTTCTATATGATAAAAATAAGATTGGTATACCAGGATAATTTAGTTCCTTTGATAACTTTGACTTTAGTCAATTCTTCTTCGATAAATGGGCATATGCGGGAAAGGATTCGCTCTCATTGCAGTCCTTGCTTTTCGAACAATTCCAGCAACATTCCGGAAACTTCAACATAGTATTCAAGGCCTTGTTATCGGAACAGCCACTGCTGGGTAGAGTGCGTGGGCAACTGGACACAGGGAGTAGGCGCAAGTTAACATAATATCCAATCAAAGTCACTTAAATCGACTCACTAATAAACATAGGCCAATCCCTTGATGCTCATACAGACGATGGTGCCACAGCTATTCGGATCATTTGCCTCTTCACCAGGATTAAGAGCAATTAATTCGTACTTCTTCTTTGACCCAATGCGCACATGAACTGGATAACATTGGCCAGGATATTCTGCAAAAAATAGAATGTGATTTCACAATTTTTAAACTAGTTTTCAATACTCACTATCATCGTGTAGAATTTTCACATAAATCAAGCATTCCATAAAGTTAAATAGAAACAAAAGTGCAAACATCAATTGTAAGTGAAACCTCATTGTGCAACAGTTGGCAAAATACTAAGAGAAATTCAGTGTATGATTTATAAATAAACAAAAATTTCCATTACTTTAAGGGCGGAGCATTGCCCTAAGAGAGATTCTGACTCTTCTCTTGCTTCAATTTGTTTTGTTTTTTTTTAGTTGAAAAATGATATCAAAAGCTCAGAATTTGTTATGATAAAACTGCTTTGACTAGGTGAATTGCCTCAAAAGCGCTGCTTTTTTAGCTAATTATTTCTTTATAAAAGTCTAAAAGTTTTAAGTAGGCAAAGGCAAAAATAAACTAATTTAAGACTTTTTCATATAATTATTTATTAATTGCAAAAGTTTTCTTTTTTAACAATTTCATTAATTCATTAATAATTTCCCTTTGTAAATTGATTTAAATGAATTGTTAAACATTTTATTTAACAGTCGAATTCAAATGGCCGCTTCAAAATCTGTTGCATACCCAAAAGGGCTGCCCAGTAGCTCCCTCTTTTGAAATTCAACCGCTTGTAGACTGTGGCAAGCTGATTGCTACGACATTTGTCAGTTAACTTTGAATATGTAATAATTTGCATTGGCTTATTGCTGGCAACGTTTATAAGTCAATTTTGACTCAACAGTTGATTGACTTGATGCGATCCCCTGCCTCTCCCCTCGCCACACATTAACCGTGCGTTCATCGGAAATATGCAAATAGGAAAAGTGTCAAACGCATTGTTGCTGTCAAATAAATCAAAAATAAATATGAAAAAAAAAAATGGAAAATTCGTATGCAACCAGTTTTTCAGTTCATACGAGAGACAAAATCTGACAGTTGCCAGTTGGTGGCGCCTTGTAATTGTGCAATTAATCAAAAGTTTGTTGTCTTTTTCAATGTTTTCGCTGCTGTTGTTGTTGTTGTTGTTATACAGTGGCCGCCAATCAAGATGCACAATTTTTTGTTTTTTTTTTTTTTTGTTTTTAGCATGTTAAATAACAGAACACGTGAACCGCAGACCTGGCACAGACATCGACAAACCAAACAAGAGAGGGCGGTTAGGGAGAGGAAGAATGAGATCATTGAACTTGACTCCAAGCCAAACACAACAGGCAAAAAAGATCGGCTCGCTTGACTGGTTAGCCAAAGGGCGGCAGCAATCAGTGATGGGGGAGGGCGAGAAGGAGGGAAGGAGGATGCACTCAGTCAGAACATAGCAGAAAAGAATGCTGGCAAATCCCAGACCCAGACCCCGGCCATGGTTAAGTTTCACCCAGTCCGAGGCACATGTGCTTAGGCCTCGGCCTGTGCCTGTTGCCGTGATCTTGCCACATGTGGAGACTTTTGCAATTGGAAGTTCCTCGCCTGGACAACAACAGGTTTACACATACACACACACACACACACCCATGCGCACACATATGTGTGCACTCATTGGCGACTTTTGATCTTTTGCTGGAGTTGGCATAGCTAAAGAAGTTGGAGTGGGAGCAGAAGAAGGAGACGTAGTCGTCTTAGGCGGAGATGCGCCCATTAGACCGGCAGTCGTTCAGGTGTGGCAACAAAAAAAAAAAAACATAATTCCAGACAGCATTCACCATGGCAGTCGAGCCCATAATTAATACGCTTTTCCATTTTGATTTAACACTTTATGCTAATGCCACAAAGCAATTTGCCCACAAGCTAAAGCCGATTTTCTTCTCCCATCTTATCAATAATTTTTTTTTTTTTTATTTCTAATCTTGTCTTTATTTTAGCAGCACTTCAGACTAAATGGTTGATTTAATTGAGTTAAGAAAGTGGCGAGCATTTCATTAAAGTTAGTCGGAAGATTACTCCTTCGAGGCAGTTGCTGACTTAGACCGTTTATTTTTGCGTTCTCAAAGATTACGTGAAGAAGTAATCCCATTCGCCCACTTAAGGTTTTTTGCTTAATTTCCAAATCCTAAACTACTTTTTAAATCAAATGTGGTTTCCCTCAAATTTATAATATGGAATCATGGTAGACCTTTCATTCCAAAATGCACACAAATAATTCGTTTGAATCCTACAAAAAATTGATTTTTGGAATAACCAATATACAGTTTAAGCAGTTTTGGTGCCCATTATAAGGCATTGCAACACTAAAAACGCGAAATCAGTTGCTATATAGGTAAATCTATAACTAAGTTCCTAAATTAAAGCATTTTCAAGTTTCACTTTAAATAATCAAACCGTATAAGTAATCTAAACAACTCACATTGCTAATGGTTGTTTATTTAATAAAAAATATTCAAAATAAACTATCAAAACTTAATATGAGAGAGTGTCCAGTCCAGGGGGCAGGGGTTCAGACGCGGGCCACTCAATTTATAGGGCCAAATTTCTGTCACGAGTTTCTACCATTGCCAGCTACTTTTTTTTTTGTTGATATTCGTCCAAATAGTTATAGAGCGTATATTATAAATATCAACCATCGAGTTGAAAATTAAACATTTATTAAAAAAACGAATTTTTAAATCAACTGCAATACATTAAAAAATTGCATTTATCTTTATATTATGTCATTCAAATTTAAATAGCGCAAAAAATTGATGTAGGAAAGATATTTGATGGGTTTTTTTGAGTATTCTGAAGTGTCCCAGTTGCCGGTTACAGTAGACACCTCCATGTGGGATCGGCAATTATAGCCGAATTGGATCCTTGCAACCCGAAAATGGCCAAAGCAAACCGATGGAGACTTGTGAATTGACTTTGAAATGTTCAACCACGAGTTGCAAGAATTTTGTGTGAATAGTGATAATTCTATGTTAAATGTTAAATGTTTTTTATTTATTTTTACCGATAAATATATAAACATATTTGTAGAATTTTCCAGGTGGCTCACAACTGAATCCGTTTTTTTTTTACCAAAAAAGTGTCTCAACAAAGAGCGCTATAAAAATAAATAGGTAACTAATATTAATACACTTTCTTTACGAAAAAGTTACGTAATTAAACTACCTTTCCGATAATGTATTCAATTATAGATTTGACCAAGCTGTCTATGTATATTTTATAGGCTCGTAACAAAACACGGCCTAACTTAACTACTTCCAACTAGAAAAAAAAGGTAAAATCAAGGTACTTCAGCATTTTGTTTCTAATCATTTTTTAACTCTCCACTCAATTTTGGTTATAAATTTGCTGTTCGTTTTTTTCTTTTTGGTCTTATTTTATATTACTTTGATTTGTGTGTGCAGGAAAAGCAATTGCATTCAGTCAATAAAGGTGGCAGTGGGGGGTAGGGAGAGGGGCTTAATGGAATTGATAAAACTGTGTTTTCCAATTGGCTACAAATTCATCTAAATAATTGCCTTTCGATGTTCGAAATATTGTCATAATTCAATGCAAACTCTCTTGCCTAAAATCATAGCCAAATATTGGTTATTTGTGTATCGATCTATGCAAATCGAATGCAATGCAAATGGCACTTGTTCCACTCTATCAATCCCCTCCCAATCCCCTTTGGGACCACTCCCCTAAAACTGTCCAATTGAATCACTTTCGCATGTGGCCCCAAACTGTCATCTGCCAGGACAGGGGCAGAAGGAGCAGAACTAGGCCAAACATCATAGAAATGTTAAGGCGACATGCGTGTGAATACCTTTTGAATCGACAAAACAAGAACCACAAAAAATGTCATCTCCGATCGATAGATAGATGACGACTTGAAAATGCCCTGTAAAGCACTTTCAAATGGAATAAAAGTGGTTGTTGTGTCTCTTTTTTTCTTACTGAAAAAATATTTATTAAAGCATTCAGTAGGACTAACAAAAGGCTTCATAAGGATTTCTCATACATATATCATTCGATATGAACATATCTCTCATATCATTTGCTTCAACTTTAACTTCAACTCTCAGGATAA
Organism: Drosophila nebulosa; assembly: GCA_024703675.1. Taxonomy (NCBI): domain Eukaryota; kingdom Metazoa; phylum Arthropoda; class Insecta; order Diptera; family Drosophilidae; genus Drosophila; species Drosophila nebulosa. The sequence goes on along the minus strand of CM045724.1, from coordinate 1,808,615 downwards.
CCTAATTTTAGGCTTTACTTTTGATGAGTGTTGTTTTTTTTTCTATCCTGTCATATTTTTCTCTAACTTTTCATATTTTCTCAATCATTTGTGATCTATGGCCAAAACTAGTTTCCTTCTTCATAATGATAAATACTTTAAATATGAACAACTGTAAAGTTTAATTCTTGTATTCTGAAGTTTTAAATTAAATCTAAGGTAACAAAACCTAAAAAAATTTTAAGCTTTAAGCTAATGGAAATAAGATTCTGTCTATGTATTTGCAGTTTTTTTTTACCAAAATGAAACAAACTAAAAAATGACGGAAATATTTTGTAGCTGTCTCTATTGTTAATAAGAAAAGAATCATCCAAAATTTGATTTGTTTGTACAATGAGCCACAGAACAACCTTTTATCCAACATTTAAATAGGGACAACATCTTAAAATTGGTATATCGAAAACTTGTTTTCAGTTTTTTTATACCATTATCATTAATTTTAAATATTGACTTTGGACTTGTAAGCTGTGCTTTCGTTTTATTTCACTTTATATAGTTGTAATTCCCAACTAGTTTTAGCGTTGAAGCAGTGATATGGTATTACCATTCTGAAGTGGTTAGCGAAGTCTGGTAATGAGAGAACTTGTTAGTTCTCGAAATAGCGCTATAAGGACAACCCGCTTATTTGTCCTAATAAATAATGACTTCGAGCCTGCTCATTCGAAAGTTGAATGAAATAATAACAAAAAAATGGTCGCAAATACAGTCAAACAATAATATTCACAATAATTTTTAGTCTAATAGTGGTGTAGGGTACTTAGTTGTGTAGAGGTTTTTGTTTAAGCCATGCGAAACTAAATTTGTTATTGAAAAGCTAGAATCCTTAAGCAACTATGTACTTCTCAAAGGACATATAGTAACTTTAGCAATTTTTAAGACAAAAGGACCACAAAATGTAACAAATTATAAATGTTTATTTTCACAGCGGAAAATTCTTCAGTGACTTAAGATAACAATAGAAAATGGCAATGCCTTCCTTTTTTTTTTTTTAGCTTTTGTAAACCAAAACTTGTTGCTTGTTTTAAATAAATTGTTTCGCACTTCTTACTTCCATTAAACTAGTTTCAAATGTTCCATTTATCTATTTAGTATTACATTAAAACAATTAAAATGTCGTCGTAAGATAATTACAGTATACTCCTTCACTTCATACATAATGGGTATGAAAAGAAACGAAACTAGTAAAGGAAATCTCTGTTCTGTTGTCTTCGTCTAGGACTAAACAAATATGTGTGCAGATGGATATATGGATAGATAGATGGATGGGTGGATGGGTGGTTGGGTGGATGGATGGATGGATGGATGGATGGCAAAAAGAAAGCTGTAGGAAGGTCACCAGAGCTGGATGGCTTTGATGGTGTCACATCGTAGATTGTTTACAAATACAAAACACGTGTTGAAAAGCGGCCATAAAAGTGGAAAACAAACTAAAGTAAAACATACTTAACAAGAATCTCACCTTGGCAAGATATTTTCCTTTTGCTGGCTTGATGGCAGACTTAATGGTTTTTTATTTCAACAACAACATCATCATCGTCATCATCATCATCGTCTTGAGATGGGCTCGCCTTGGTATGAGTTGTAGGCAGATTGAATTGACATTTTTCTTTGATTTTTAAGCCGAGATTCACTTACTAACCACAAGCTTCCGCTTTTGTTGGTAACAATTAAGCCACAGCTAAAATAATCAAAATGTTTGCGGCTTTGTCAGTCATATCCCCACTTGCCATGTGGGTGCATAATCTCTGACTCTCTGACTTTCTGGGTTCGGTTTCGAAACTGCACAAAACACATTTCTGCAATTTATCCGCATAGACAAAGGGAGGTGGTTAGGTGGCGGGAGGCAGGAGGCTGCATGAATTTGCATTTTTGCCTCGAATATTGCTTCTTCATTAGCCTAAACTCGTTCACTCACTTACTGGTCACTGGCCACTGGACTGGACCAGGTCCTAGTCCTAGTCCGGGTGTGGCTCCGGCTACTATGTGGTTAGACAAAAGGGTTGAATTTTACTGTTAAGGGTAAACAATGGCGTCCGAATCAAAAATGCAATGAGCATTTCTCTTTCCCTTTTTTTTTTTTTTTTGGCTTTAACAAGTTTTTGATTAAAAAGTTGGCAAATGCAAATGGAATTTCTCGGTATTAAAACGAAATGAAATTATATTACAAACGAGATTATCGAGCTAAATAAATTTTTTTTTTTTTTTTGTGATTTCAAAAGTTAAATTGATGGCTTATACGGAAATTTAGTTGACTGCGGTTAGATTGGGCAAATAATTTTTTTCTATCCACAAAAGAGGAAATTCATTTGGTTTGAAAGCCTAGCGAGGGACGTCCCCTTCTTTTAAAGGAATGCATGTGCGGTTTAGATTTTTTTTTGGCAGCAAAAATATAAACAAATTTAATAAATATTTATAAAAAATACATTTAAATGAAATATTAAGGGTATTTAGATTGGTTGAATTACTTTGGAAAAGATCAAAATTTACCTAGCGAACATCCAAATATTGTCCCATTTCACAAACCCCAAAAATAAAGGTAGACAAGGCTGGAAAATGTTTTTTTAAGCGAGATCAGTGTTATCAGTGTTTATACCCTTGCAAAAAAGGGTCTATTAATTTTGGTCAAAAGTCTGCCGTCCGTCCGTTTGTCTGAATCAGCTATTGAAGCTACAGTGCTGAAATTTTGCATGTAGGCTTCTATATACTGCAGAGATTGTATATCTCGGATTCAGCCGGATCAGACCACTATATCATATAGAACCCATAGGAACGATCGGTCGAAAATAGAATTTTGGATCAATAACTCTGTTGTTTCCTATGGGATTTTATTTAAATTTAACATATCCTAGTTCGTTTCATATCCAAACGTCCGTGCCAAATTTCATCAAGATCGGACTACTATATCATATAGCTCCCATAGGAACAATCGTTCGAAAATTCAGTTTTAGACCAATAACTTCCGTCTTTTTCGAATGATTGTTTTAAAAATTAATATTTGTTGGTTTTATATATTCATTAATATCAATGTCTAATTTGATAAAGATCGGGCGACTATATCATATAGGTGCCAGGTGAAAAAACAGAAAAACAGCCAATTAATTTGTCGTTTTTTTTCTATAAAAGGTTTTTGTTTTACTAACGTTTAACGTTAGGAAAGTGAAACAAAAAACTTGCAAGGGTATACAAACTTCGGTATCGCCGAAGCTAGCACGGCTTTCTGGTTTTTTTACGTGTTTGATCTTTGTTCAACGACATTAAAAACTGCCTCGCTGGGTGCATTCACCTCAGGGCTCAGAATCATGCGCAGCCAATAATATGAATTGAGACACAAAATATGCAATATTCGGATTTCAGGAATAGACGTCAAATAATTTCGAAGCTGTTCGAAGCTGACCCTTTGTTCCCCCTTTTCGACACTTTCCAACTTCGTCTTGACTTTGCGAATCGAAGACATCAAAGCTACCAACGCTAAATGTCAACGCTGTCATGCCATTATTTCAGGGCTAAAACTAGTTGTGAATTATAAGCTAATTAAGCTAAAAAGAGGGCACAGCTCAGCGCAATCACCCTCCAACGCCTGCTAATCATAAATCTTAACAATTTCTATACGATTTTGTTGAACCAGCAATACCTTCCTATTATAATTATGTATTTAAATATAGTCAAGGTCGTCGTCATGGGAATATTTCTTGTAAAAACTTGCACTAAATACCATTGTACCATTATGAAAGTAATTGCAACAGTGAATTTGTTTGCTTGTGGTGGGGAATGGGCACATTATTCAACATTGCGTTGACATGCAATGTTTTAAACAATTTAAAATTGTTCAACATGAATTAAATGAATGTGCACAAAAATGGCATTAATAATGGCCATATACATGGGTCATAAAACAATAAAATTAACCATAAAATGCAAGCCAGCCACAGAGAGAGAGATTGTCCCTTGACCATTCGATCCACTCTTGTTGGGGGGGAGTTGGTTTTTTTTTTTTTTTTTTGGGGCACTTCGATGTGTCTTAATTAGCATAAATATGCATTGTGGCTGACCGGGCACTTAGTGCAGTTATGAAACTTCAATTCTCGATTGCAGGGGGAGGGGGAACATTACACACTCTCACGGGTGTGTGTGTGTGTGTCACTTGATTTAAACCACAGTTATTGCATACAAAGCGCCGTGGTCAATCAATGGCAAGTTGATTCATGTCTCGCAGCACTCGACATCATTTTCCCTTGGAAAATGCCCTTGATTAATTATGCGGGCTCTGAAAATGGAAAAAGGGGAAAAATCACCCTCTTCTCTCTGTATACACACACACACACACACATAATTGTAATCGTTATTGTAATTGTTATTGTCATTGCTGCCACAATCAAACGAAAATAATTAAAAGGGGGAGAGAAATTCAAAAGACATTTCAAGTTCAAAGAAAACATTCAATTTTTGGCAATTAAGAAACATTTGTCGAAAATTTCTCTCAAACATACTCCCTCTCTTAAAGAATTAGTAGATTAAAATTTTTATTCTGGTTAATTTTAAAATGTTTCCTTTTATTTGTTATCTTTTTAGGGGCTCAGTGTCTGTCTGTTTCTATGCAAACTAGCCTCTCACTTTATACACACACCACATTTACAGAAAACAGAAGGATCGTACATCTATAACATATAGAAATTTGTTTACAAATTATAAAACTAGAACCAGAAGCCCATAAGTGCTTTGTGCGTAAAAGATATAGCAATAGTTGGAATGTGCTAAGTCTGTCAATAAGATAGTTAAAAAGAGGCGGATCTTTGAGAAATTGAATTAGGGAATTTTCTTATCCAAAAGGAAGTTCTACATCTTTTTTTTTATTGAATTTTCAAGACTTAACTTTCATATAGAATCAACAATTTGATTCCTTAAATATTCAACTAAATCCGACGCCAAGTATAATTAGAATTTCTTCGACTACAACTAGTCTTCCATTGGCTGACAAGCTTCTAAGAGACCAAGTTAAGTTTATTCTCGAACTGATCTTAAGAAAGGAAAACAACGTTTTCATTTTAGTGTTTTTTCAGCCATTTGGAAAATAACTTTATCTAAACCAAAGCTTATCAGCTCAATGCAACAAAGGTGTACAAATAAATGACCCCCAAATTTATTTGTACAGCTTTAGTGCATTGAGCTGATAAGCTTTGGTTTAGATAAAGTTTTCTTGTTTGATAATGTAATCCCATTAATATGTTTCATTAATTTTCTCAAGTTTCCATCTCAGAATCATATTTTATGTTTATCCAAATGGCAGTTTCTCATTAGCGTAAATAAATTGGTTGAAAATTTTACTTGATGGAAACCAAACTCATTTGGGAACTAAATCAAATCGGAGGTGTTCTCAAAGCAATGAAGGAATCTCAGTTTCCCATAATTGGAGCGGCCATTTTACCCTTTACCCAGTTTGGTATAAATATTTTTTTTATATTTTCTTATATAAATTACATTTTTTTAATTAACGTTTTTTGAAACTGCTGCAACAAGTTAAAAGTAACATAACATAATAATTTTTCAATATTTCAATGCTCATCACTGCTACTACTACTATACGAATCAGGATTACTGGATTGTGAACTAGTATAGTCATCTTCCTGAACTATTTGATGTTCTATATCTATCACTACCAAAGAACGAGGATATCGGTAATCAAAGTCGTCCATAATATTACTTTCGCTTTCACTATTAGTAGAGGAATTTTCGGTGTCAATTCTGTCATTATTAGGATTATTATTCTCAATATGTCCGATATTTTCATTGATCTCTAAGTCTTCTTGTACCTCTTCTTGGATCTCTTCTTCGAATTGTACTTGGATCTCTTCTTGGATCACTTCTTCAATTTGTACTTGGATCTCTTCTTGGATCTGTTGTTGGGCTTCTTCTGTGACCTCTATACGAGCTTGATTTGCATTCAAACGATTGCTGGAACGACGAGGTCTTGGCCTCCAAACGGTGTAGGGCACCACACGATTTCGCAAATTCATATAAACACGTTTTTCTTCCTCCTTTTCGTTCATTATGTAAAAAATATAGATATATTAATAAATATTTGTATGATGTGTTGTATATTCAGTATGAATGTTGAGTAAAACTTGTGATATTTCAAACTGAAATATCGAAGAACGTGCGATTATGTGAAATAAACCCAAACAAAGTTATATGAAAGAATAAAGTTTAAAAGTCTTTGGAGGGGAAACTGTAGATCTTAGTAGAGATGCTAAAATATCGATAGCACTGACGATCTTTTATCGATAGAACAATTGAAGAATGAAACAATCAAAAAATGTTTCGATTTCTGGACTTTAAAACATCTACTATCGACTGTTTGAAAAATATTACATTCTACAATCGTTCTACCTAACTATCGATGGTATTCCATCTCTAATTCCTAGCGAAATTTAATGGACTTTAGTTAAAGTTTTTTTCTCTCAGTTTTATTTGATTTTTTTGTTGTGGTTTGATTATGATTAGGATATACAATATGTATTTTCATTATAATGTAAATGCTTAGAGCTATATATATATAGAGCCAGTAATAAGTATTCAGATATATATATATATATATATATATAAATGTATTATTTGAAAACGGATTCGCGTTTGATTCTTAAGCCCAATATTACGGATTTATTATTGTTATAATCATTCAAAGCATTCATTTTGATCAACTTTGTTATAAGCAAATATTATAGGACCTCCATATATGATAGAAATGAAACCAACAAAGATATTGATAGCTTTTCTTCTCTCTCGCAGAATGATTAAACACAAAAAAATATATATGTATGTAGAAAAACAAATGTTTAAACAAGCTTAGACACATATTATATGTATATTATTATGTTATAGATATTGTATATATATATATATAGAGACTATATAATAGTGGATAATATGATGACGATTACGGTTCTTAGAAAAGGTTACAAAAACTTGACTTTTAATATTAGACTTTAGCAACTTTTGCAACTGTTTTTAATTGTAGTTTACCAAAAAAATGTCCATTGGATTATAGACACAAATATATATAGGTATATGTATATATGTATATATCTAAATCGTATCACAGATAAATGTGCCACGAAATCGTGCACATTGGCATAACAAATATTTAAACTAGTTATATGTCCTATAGTTAGTTAGATATATATATAATATTTTCCATTTAACTAAACTAAAAATTGCTGGAGGGTTTTGTTATGTTTGTGTTTTTTTTTTTTTTTTTTTTAAGGGGGTGGTGGGAGAAGGAAGAATTTCGCTCAATTCTGCCACCAGAGGGCGCTCGTGTTCCAGATCCACGCGCCCGACCCTACTCAACGATGCTGTTGAGGATTATGTGGACCAAAGGCCTGCATGCTATAATATCGCTCGCTATCCTCCTTGATCACACTCGTCACATGCTGGAACTGGCAGGGATGCGATATCTGGGACTTTGGCGGCAACGGAGCCGGCTTTACGCGTTTCTGTTTCTTCTGCTTGCGTCCGGGCACGGAGAGGGCTATATTCTCGGGATCGCTGACCAAACGTTCCACATGCTGCCACAGCTCACGGGCCGCATCGGTGGAGTCGAAACTGAAGCCGATCATTTGCTGATGATTGGTCGATAGGCACATCGTGTGGAATGAGGGACCAGCAATGCGATAGTTCGAGAGATTGTCAATGCGATCCGACCACAAAGCAAAACAGGAGCCACGTTCGGCCAGAACCAGAGTAACTCTCGGTATTGTTCTGGCCCTGGAATTGCCTTTGTCATGCAGGATGACTGGAATACCCGTAAAGACCAGACGCCAGTCGCCATCGTTGCCAGTTCCCTCATACAAATTGGCCAAAGCGCCACAGACAAAGATCTCGGTGCCCAGGCCGCCAAAGAAACTCTCCACCTGACCCCGCTCGTAGTCCGAGAGATTTGTATTGCTGGTCGTGTCCGTACTTATGGTGTCCGCATCAATGTCCGAGGCATTGTACAGAGATGTGGTGCCATGGGCACTGCTCCTCTGGGCCGAGGAGTGTGAATGGGCAGCCGACCAGTCCGCATGCAAGATAAGCTCTTCCCTCTGCTCCGAGGAGGCAGTTCCCTCACTGGATTCCGATGGAGGAGCCGAATCGCTAACCGAGCCCAGGCGGCGTCGTGTCTGTTGCTGCTGTGACATCTGCCAAAGAGAAAGAGAAAGAGAAAGAAGAGACGCAAAATTAGATTTGTGGCAAAAGCTTTTTAGCTGCTTAAAGTAGAAGCCACCAATACCCAAAATAAAACAATTCCCAACACGAAGTGAGGTCTTTGTTTTTTTTTTTTTTTGATGCCATCCGACCACGTTTTTTATTTCGTTGCACTTGCTGCCAAATTCGTGGTTTTTCTGTGTGGTCGCTCTGCTGGAAATTAAACACACACACACACACACAATCAATTTCCGCTCCAAAAATTTCAAATGTAAACACAAGTACCTAAAGTAGGTACCCCCCGCCACACACCCGCAGCAACATTGAGTAAAATATGCTCAGCAAATAAAATTGTTCAATTGCAACTCTCTGAGCTGAGCTTGGCTAAACATTTTCAAGTCAATCAAATTTGGATTAAATAATCATTGCTAAGAGTTATGAGTAATTGTTTAATCAATCAATTATATTACATCGACTTGATTAACAGCAGCAACTGATTGCCCATTGAGATGAAAATGTCTTGCAAATAGACAAACATTAAAAGCAAATTCCTTATAAAGAGTCAAGAAAATTAAAATATTCTTAAACATGGAACTCTTCAGAGAGAGAGAGAGAGAAAGAGAGAGAGGAAGAGAACGATATATTGTTAGACAATTAACCAATTTATTTGCTGCCAAATAGCTGTCCGAAGGCGAGACTGAGTGAGGTCTAAAGGCGAGATTAAGTGGCTTATTCCCTTTGAGTGTTCAAATGTGTGTTGGCTACTGTCCAAAAGGCTTAGTGCCAGATAAAATTAAATTTAGTTAAGTTTGAAAAGAGGCAAAAAAAAAATACTTCTATCCAAAACTCTAAATCTAAAGGCTTTTTGCTTCGAAATCTAAAGTGAATCAAAAAGTGAGTTTTCATTTCAAGAGGGACTTACTTTTGGGCATTTTACATCAAAAGTGTTTTAGACCTTATTTCTTAAGCGTTCTAAGTAGTAGTCTATCATAAATTTATATCTATTTAAATGTAAACAGTTTTCTTAAAGCTTTTTGGACAATTGTATTTTGGGCTCAAATTTGGGATTTAGCTTAGAGAATTCACTTTATAATTGAATATAAAATTTCCATTCATAAAAAGGTAGCTAAACTTTTCAAAGCAATATAAAGTAAGCGATCAGAGACAAAAGTTTCAATTCCAGGCGCTGTACTCTAATTGTAATGAGTCTTCCCATTTCGAGAAGTGTAATAATAGACTTAAAAATAGGCTTTCTCGGCGCAAGTTATTTCCATTTCTTAAGATAAAGAAATGTCTCTAGATGGTTAGAAAATTTCTCCTTCTTCGCGTTGTTAAAAGAGGCCGAAGGTAACCTAAAACCAAATTAATAGATTTGAAATTTAAGTAGCACAAAATGTTTTAAGCCATTAAATATTCTCTAATTTACACGTATTTACTATGTCATTTTACAAATTCAACTCAGACCTACCATTTGCACACATCCTTCGCTTGAAATTTCTCTAGAGAGAATCTCCATATCAAAGAACTCACGTTCTATGCAAATAGAGAAAAAAAAACGAGAAAAAAGTAGTAAAAAAAGTGGAAAAACTAAAACTTCTACGTGTACTTACAACCAATTTGCAGGCACTCACACACACCCACACACACCCACACACACACACATATATATACACAAAATGAATTGCTAATGAATAAAAGCCGAAACAATTTCGCTCAGGTTGTTCAAATAACTTGACTTTGAGCTGTGAGAGGGAAACCAGTCAAATCGCGGCACGTGGACATCAATTGGCACGTTTTAATTAACGCCACAGAAATGGCAGGTCAACAGCGTGTAATTAAATTATTTAAATTGTTAATTTTCCCACTCCCCCACCCCTTCAAAATGTAGAAGAAACACTTTAGTGAAGTAAGAGAGGGAAAACTTTAAGTTGAAGTTTATTTGAAGTTTTTCTTTCCAAATGTGTGTGTGCCTCGCATAAATAATCATAATAATAATAATAAACAAAATAAAGAAGACGGGAAAACGGCACAAAAAAAAAGATTGTCCAGGACACTTAGGTAACGACAGGAAGTTTTCCCTCAGTGCGTGCGGCACACAGAACGAACAAACGAACGAACTCCTCACATCCTGACACCATTTGAGGCAAACTTTTTTGCTCTCCCCCCTCTCTTTCATTCTCCCTCTTGCTCTGTCTCTCTTTGGTTTACCAAAAGTTGTAACTTTACTTTTTATACCCTTGCAAAGAAAGTTGCATTCATTTTGTTTCGAGAAAAAACAATCACTCTAAAAATGTTCTTCCTTAGACATTTTATAACGATTTCTTTATAAAGAAAGATTCTTCGAACTGTTGTGAAGTTTCACAAAAAATATGCTTAAACTTGAACTGACTCATATTATACAATTCGAGAAGGTTTTAATAATTAAAACAGTTAACCTGTTTTACTTCAAGTTTGAATTGGCCTCGAAAAAAAGGCCAAAACCCTGGTTTTGGTTAGGGTATTGCAATTGTGATGGAAATGAATGTAATAGGGAACCTTTTTGGTTTGGTCGTTTCATTTCTTCGTTTTGCCTGCAACATTAACGCGGTTGAGTGGGAAGGGGAAGGATGGCAAGTGATGGCTAGGTTCAAAGGACGTTGCGGTGATTTCTTTCTCCGTGATGCACATTTATTGTGCTATTACTTGGTCTGCCTTCCCATTTCCCCAGTCCCTTGAGTATTTTTTTTTTCTTGACATGCTCGCGCCTCTTTCCCGTCTCGAAATATCCTTAGTATCTGGGCCGAAAAAGATTAATTGCCTCACTTTGGGCCCAAAAGTCCGGGTAAATATATTTAGTGCTGAGATTTATGTGGCTTCATTACAGTCTCTAAAGAAGGGAAAATGGGGTGATGGTGGTAGGCGGTCTGTAGGGACGAGTTCTGTCTATGTTATGGCTGTATTTGGTTTTCTTCTTTTTTGTTTTATTTTTTTTTTTTGGTCAAACAATTAAAAATGTTTGTTGGCTGCAAACAAATTTTTATTGTCCTATGTCGAATGGAATGAATATTTAATGCCTTGGCTTGGCATATCCCCAACGGCCTTCATGATATCGGCATAACAAAAGCAACAGCCAACAGGCAAGTTCAATGTCAAATTTTGGCCTTTTCGTTTGGTTGGTCTATGCGGCGTATGCGTTATATTTGGTCTCTAGCTGCTGCTTTTATTTATGGTTGCGTGTGGCAGGGAGCAGCGAGGGTCATTTAATAAGTAATCAAATCAAATCAGTTCAGCAATAAGTTTGTTTAATCAATAAAATAGTTTTAGCTTCTCAAGGACTAATTGCTTGGTTTAGAAGGTCTTTAAAAAGGAGTGATGAAAGTTTTTTTTTTTGAGTCATGAAAAGAACTTCAATGAAATAGGCAACAAAGAGTCAACAATTATTAAGTAAATTTATAATAATTAAAGTGAGTTCCTTGCCTCTACTAAATTGTTGCACATTTTATTAAAACTTCTTTGCGTTAGTAGAAATGGCCAATCAATTGATTGGCTATCCAAAGTAATTAAGGTTTTATACGAGGTGAAAAGAGTTTCAATTTGTAACTGATTTTCCTAATTATCTATCTATTAACCTTTTGAATAACCCTCGTAATATTAAACAACAAAAGCAAGACAAAAGGCAAAGGCTTGTTATTTATGGTGATTGTATTTAGCCCGTCATATCTGTAGTCGCATGTATTATTTCTCGTTAGTAGGCAATTAATTATGAATATTTGTTCAATATTTAGCGAAGAAGAATTATGAAAACGATTTAATAGACAAAACGCTTGACGATACAGACAAATAAAATGATTTTTAAATGTGTTAAATATTGAAAACTTTAAACCACTTTAAAGTGGTTGAAAAATTTAAACTTATTTCCCCAAGATGACTGTACTTCAAAGGACTTCCACAACTTGCCTAAATTTGATACATTTATCAAGCCATTTGAACGAAACAGAATTGTCACAAAACGTAAAATTTCATATTTCATTTTTATGATTTGACAAATGCTTGAAATTGACAGGCAACATGAGCAACAACAAGAAAAACCCAAACTTCAAACCATTTGAAAAGCTGTCAGAAAAAACCCAAAAAAAAAAAAAAAATATCTGAAAAGACCAAAAAAAAAAAAAAGAAAGAGAAGAAAAGAAAGAAAGAAAAACCTACACACAGTTGATACAACGATTTCAACAATTCATGGGGCAGGTCAGTGAAAATGTGTGCTTGGGCATGTCCAAGCGAAAGAGAGAGAAAGAGAGAAAGGGAGAGACAGAGAGGGAGGGAGATGGAAAAGCGGAAAAGGGAAAATCAAATTACTTAGTCGCCTACCCAAATACAATTGAAACCGTTACCATTGACCGACCGAGAAAAAAAAAATTAGAGGCGTGGCCGTGTTTTATGTTAATTTCAGATTTATTTTTTTGAACATTCGCTGTATTATTTTCTTTATGGAAACCCACTCAAGTGCAACACAACAGCTAACATGACTCTCTACGTGCTGTGATTTAATTTTTTGACGACGGGCGGCGGCAACAGCCAAAAGGGGAAAATTCAATTAAAATGCACACAGACAAAAAAAAAAAACTGCGTCGTCTCGCCTCATGTCCTCCTTTGGGCTGTCACTTACACAGTCTCTCTCTCTCTCTCTCGTCCCCCTCGACTGACAGACCAATTTGTTATATACTCACGTATGTGTATCAAAAAATACTTAAAGTTAAATTGAATTTGTTATTAAACCAATTTGCATGTAAAAAGAAACCCAAAGACCTTCCAAAAATTTAACACCAAAATTCGTTTTTTTGTGTCCTTTTCTCTTTTTTTTTAAGGCCATCAAAGTTTACACTGTCAACTAGTTTATCAAAACATTCAACTGAAAGAGAGAAAAATATTCTATGCCATTTCCATTTTTCAACCATTGGCATTGTTGACATTACCCATACGCCGCGTTAGACGAGTGCAAAATATTTTCATAACAAAAATATTCCATGGCATGTAATTGAGGAAAAGACCACAAAATACTCTGCAGTTGATGGGGAAAATGATTGGTATAATATAGAAATTTTCCTAAAATTTTAATGATTTTTAGGAGCGGCTTAGGAAACTTTTTTGACTATTCTTACAAGGATAATTGGAAATGCGAATAGGGGAAATAAGATAGTTGAGCAATCAAAAAGTGGAATACAGCAACACTCAAAGTCAAATGCCAATATCGAAATTGATAAAAAATCTTTTGATTTAACGTTCAGTCGTTTTGTCATATGTTTTATGTAAAACAAAGCTCGAAAATGTAACCCAAAATTGTCTCTTCTAGTAGCTAGTAGGCAAGTCATTTGATGGCCTTAGATCTATGTACATCTAGAGAGCAATGCCTAGAAACAGACTATCCAATGAAGAATTTAGTCTTGCTCAAGATGACAATAATCAATAAATAAATCGTTTTGTTGATTTATCAAAAGTATTTATATAAATAAAATATTTATCGACTTGCTAAACGAACTTGCCAATTTAATAATCATATAGACCATGGCTCGCTGATCATTTGCGAATAGAGTGTTTCAGGGATTAAGAGAATTCTTCCTAATAAAAGTTTCAAACAAACCACTCTATGCGCCTAATATGCCCACACAGAAGCCCTTTTAGAGGGTGCTTGAAAAAAATTGGCATAAACATGCAAATTTGTTATCCACACAAGCGAACAAAAGTACAAGTACATTTCTGTCATCATTGCACTTGGAGTCTCAATGAGTAATTTGCATGTTAAAAATATTGTTTGCCGCTGCTTTTAGCTTTTGCTTTTGCTTTTGCTTTTTTGATTTTGTTCATGAACTTGACAATATTCTGACTATATACTATATAGAACTGAGACACTCTCTATATACATACATACAAAGATTGTCATTGTTCAAGGAGAGAGTCAGATTGGGAGAGATTTTACTGTATAAAAGTTGACGTAATATGCATACATAACTTATTCCTGGCCTCTGATGGGAGAATAATATCGGGGAAAAAAAAAGCACGCGCAAGGCTGGCAAGTAATTATATTTTCTATGTGAGAAATCGAACAGAATGTGAGAATAGCAAATGACACGTGTTAGAGACTGTCTGTCTGACTGAATACTAAATGGGGCTTAGATGTATGAATCAATAAACATATTTTGCCAATGAATATGAATGTGAGTGAATTAGTCACAATTATGACTAAAGCGACATTAAGGAAGTGACAAAATAAACTCTCAGATTGAAGCAAAACTTTTGATAAATATTTTGATAGTTAATTGCTAAAAAATATTCAAGCGAACAAAGGACTTTTATAAGTCCTGAAATGAAAATGAAATTCATTCTGGAATCATTGGTGAAACTCTTAACAAAAGTAAGCCTTGGCATAAATTTAGTCAGTGACCGTCTGTCTGGTCTGTCTCTTCCTATGCAAACGAGTCTCTAACTTTTTAAACCAAAAAAATCGATAAACTTTACCTATAGAAATCAGTTAAAAACTGTAACCGAAATGAAAAGATTTAGTTAATTTTAAGTTGTTCAAATATTGAATACTTAAATATTATTTAAATCTAGGAAACACATCAAAGTTTCCTTTAAAATTCATCAAAGATTAAAAACTATTTTCCTTGTGTATGCATAATAAACTGTCTTACCATGTATATGACATGCTTTATTTTTGGATTTTTAAAATAATTATTTTTCGAGCAGCTGCAAGTGACAAGTCATTGCAGCGATTACGTGGCAAAGGACTTGAAGGAGACAGAAGAAGCCTTCAATATGTATTTGCCAACTTCTTCGAATTTGTGGCATGACTTTGTCAATTTTACCAGCAAACAGGCAGCTGATGAGCCATAGCAACAAGCTGTCGCTGCTGTCGTTGCTGTCGTTGGCTGTGGCTGCTGCTCATGACTTGGCATAAATAGTCTGCCAAGTCAATTGGAAGATGGCCCAAAGGGCCCTAACAATTGCAATTTTGTCGAAAGCTAAATCGCTTTTTTGGCAAGCCGTTTTCAATAGTTAAGTTCAACATTTTATTTTTTATTTTTTATTTTTTTTTTTGTTGCCTGAACTTTCAACCTACTATCCCATTCCCCATTGCCATTGTGTCCATTCACATTTCCGGAAAGGGTTAGTGTGGCGCACTTGTTGAGTTTGTTTGGTGTGAGAAAATTGTATCACATAACTTGAACCTGCTCCATATATATATATATATCAAATATTTCGCATTTGAAATGCAATTCCCAGAGGCAACTACAATTATACTTTAGTGTGAGTCGGTGCAACAAGTAGGTCTGGCTCTTACACCACCTTCTCCCTCATCTCCACCTCCTCCTCCTCATTCTCCTCGCCTATTCATTGCTGTGGAAAATTGCCTCCGGTTGCTGCCTGGTTGGCGTGTCGACTCCGACAGCTACTAAAAACCTATTTCACTGCATTTTTAGCATATATTTTTGTATAATTTTGCGTTCGCATTTATGTTTTTTTTTTTGCTTTGCCATGCAAGGGGCCTGATTAACAACTTCCTTTAACTCTTTGCCTGCTTGAAAATTGACACTGGTTAAATAATAATTGTTAAAAAAGATAATCATCTGTCAAAGTGTCAGCTACGAGACTTTAATAACTGCAAAAGAAACACCCAAAGTAGAGGTTCGATTTCACGAAGAGATTTAGAGAATTTTGAACTGGTTTTAGTCTGACCAAAGTGTTAGGCAATAACCTTTAATATGACAGACTTCTAACGAACTTTAAACTAAAAGTTGGCTATGCAAAAAAAAATTTGTTTAAGGCAACTTTTGAGAAGTGTAATTAACTTACAAGATGTCCAACAGATGGCCTTATTTACAGAGCTCTGTTTAAATTTTTCCTTCTACCCAAGAAAACGTTCGAATTTCTATTAGTTTATGAGTTCTATCTGCCAAAAATATGTTGAAAGGCAGTTTTGTGCTTAATTACCTGCTTAATATATATATGTAATTAAAGATTCTCTTTCTTTTAATAACATTCTTTATAAAAGAACCACAAATCTCAATTGATCTCAAATTGATTTTCAATTCAAGTCTATAAAATCTTTGAAAAGAGTTAAGAATCATTTTCGAAGAGAGATGTATGAAGACTAACAGCCTGCCTAATCTATCTAATAAAGGGTTTTTTAATATTCAGGAGGTTTCTTTTTTCATTAAATTTTTCACATAACTTTAAAAAATCTCAATTGAACTCATATTGATGCTCAATCCAAGTGTTTTAAGTCGTTGGTAAAAGTGAAGAATAGGCTATCAATTTCTTGTATCAAGACTGACTTATGACTGACTTTTCTCCATTCTTCAAGATTTCAGTTTTTCCCTATGTATAGCCAAGCAATGTTATAAGAGTTTATAGCTCATCATGATCATAAAGATGTCATTGTACTATAAATCTGTTACAATTTCTATTGGCATTATAGTACCTACTTATATAATGAATCTGTTTTAAAAATCTGCTGACACATGCCCTGCCAACGTTCGGTACTTGTGCTTACTTATTAACCTTATCAATTGCACCATAAAAATTGTCCATTGAACACTGCGAGATGAGGCACAATACCTTCATTCTCTTCCCCCGCTCTCACCACTCTTCGGCTGCTTACAAAAAAAAAAACTTGTCCAGACTTTGATAATGATATGGTACAGCTGCTGCTGTATAAATTACTATCAGGACGCAAAAATGAAACAAAAGCTGGCATCAAGGCAGAGTCGGTCGCACGCACTTAACATTATCATCATCGGTTTCATCATCATCTTCATCATCATCTTCATCATCATCATTATCGTTGTCGAACGTCAACGTTGTCTGCCCCGTCCAAGCATTATCAGCTGAACAGAATGAGGGGAAGCTGCAGAAGTGAGCCTCAGGGAGATAACTGCCTGCGATAGTGCGAGTGTCCGGCATTTGCCGGCTTAGGTATACATATATAAACTTGTACATATATACCTACTTATATATATATATGTATATAATTTGTTTTTTTGTTTTTGGTCAGTCAGCATTTTTGAGTTGCTGTATTGTCAGTTGCCCGGAAAGAGCCGTTGCGATCGCAACTTTCGATTTCGTTCATCATCTTTTTGGGCACTCATCATCGTCGGCAACTCATACCAAGTGCAATCTCAGAGGGAATTCAGTCTAGTCCTGGCAGTCTGAGCTGCAACAACATGTGGTTGCTCTTGCCGATTTTACTTTACTCGGCGATCTTTCTCTCGGTCCGTCATATCTACAGCCATTGGCGGCGCAAGGGTTTCCCATCGGAGCGAGCGGGTCTCTCATGGAATTTCCTATATCAGGCCTATAGACGTGAATTCCGGCACGTGGAGGCCATATGCGAGGCCTATCAGGCCGGCCGTGAGCGTCTCTTGGGCATTTATTGCTTCTTTCGGCCCGTTCTGCTCATACGAAATGTGGAATTGGCTCAGGCCATATTGCAGCAATCGAATGGCCATTTCGATGAATTGAAATGGGACTATGTGAAGGGCTATAAACGTTTCAATTTACTTGAGAAACTGTCGCCCATATTCAGCGCAAAGCGCCTAAACGAAATGTTCGATAAGGCCGACAAAGTGGGTGACGAGATGGTAAAACATTTGCTTCAAAAACTCAAGGAGACAAAGGATGCTTCAGCAAATGACTTGGAATTGGATCTACAGCAATTGTTGAGAGTGTGAGTTGAAATAGATAGATTTGACGCAGTTATTAAGATCCCTGTCTTTGCTTTCTTTCAGTTATGCCATTAATATTATAGGCAATTTGGTCTATGGTCTGGATGTGAACAACTTTGAGCAACAGGATCATTTACTTAGCAGCTATGTCAAGCAGAACAGAGTCTCTAATAATATGCAATCATTGTAAGTTGGCCCCACATGGGTCACACTTAAAGTGCTGCCCATCTCACATGGGTCTCACTTAGAGTGCTGCCCATCTCACATGGGTCACACTTTTGCGCAGTGTTGACTAATGTCACTTTTCTTTCAGCACTCTCAGTCGTTTACCTCAAAAATCTTCATTTACCTATCGCCTGCGTGATTTAATCAAACAAAATGTTGAACTTCGTGAGGAAGGAGGACTCATACGTAAGGATATCTTGCAATTGTTGGTGAAATTTCGCAATGGCAATGATCTGAGTGGTGAAAAGTGGCAAGTGGAGCACACTTATGGTGAGTCAGAGAACACAAGTCATCTCCGAATCTTTTCTCACCGAATTTCATTAAACCTAGAACAAGACAAAGTGTTGTCCATTAAACGTTTGGCCAAAGTGGCTGAAGATCTGTTGAAAATCTCTTTGGATACCATTGCCTCAACCACAACACTCACGCTCTTTGAAATTCTACAAGAACCCTTGATTGTGGAGAAACTGCAAGCTGAAATTAAGGAGTTGGGCACCACTCAAGAAGGACATTTGAAATTTGAGCAGTTTGATGGCTTAAAGTATATGGATATGTGTCTCAAGGGTAAGATTGGCCTTTAATTAATGGAGGAAACCTTTTAACATTCATTCTTCTTTCTTTATAGAAACTCTACGCAAATATCCTCCCTTGCCGATTATAGAACGCATTTGTCGTAAGACTTACACCTTACCCAATACAAGATACACCATAGCCGAGGGCAAGACTCTAATGGTTCCTCTCTTGGCCATCCAGAGAGATGAGAAGTACTTCAGTGATCCCATGAAATACAGGCCAACGCGTTTTCTTCACAGTCAAATGAGAGAAAATGATGACAACAATTCCTGTCAGGATCAGGGAAAGAAGGATGCCTTTCTGGGCTATGGCATAGGCGGAGCCCAATGTGTGGGTAAGCCAAACTCAACTGAAGTAACTTAAACAATTGAATTGCTAACTTAATCTCTATTGCAGCTCAAAATTTTGCCAAAATGGTCATTAAAATTGCTTTGATAAAACTATTAAAAAACTTTCACCTAGAATTGGATTCAACTTTGGCTGAATCGATGGAAATTAATCATCAACCTGCTCCATTTATACAAACAAAAGATGGTCTTAAAGTTAAAATAAAATCACGTAAAGTTAAGTCATAAATTCTAACAAATTTAAGTTTAAGTTTCACATAAAAAAAAAATAAAATTATGTAAGTTATGTTGATGTTTACTTCGTTAGCAGAACGAAGGAGAATTTCTGTTCTCGTTAAATTAGTCAGTATATGGATATTATCTCTGTCTGTTGTTGTTTACGCCAAAAAAGGAAAGAAACGCCATCAAGTGGAAGAGACAACATGACAACAAAATCTGCTTGGTGCTTGGTGCCCTGTACGAGTTTATCATTAGATTTGATTTGACTTTTTTTTTTCCATTCATTGGTTCATTCATAAGCTCATTCATGGGAGTTGAAGTCAGCCAAATGGGGAAAACGTCAAAAACCATGAAGGGCCATCAAAATTGGCATTGCCATGCCAACCCCCGGGATAAGCCATTTCAAGTTGGCACTCAAACAGCGTACCGCAATCAGGCCTAATGAAGCCGCAATTAGGCCGTATTATGGACACATTTATCAGTCAGTCAGTTGCCCTTTTCCCTGCTTCTCCATTTCTGTAAAAAAAAAGTGTTTACATCTTCCAACACAAATGCAACTAATCACTTTTGAGTGCTTTTCATTGAATAATAAACACTTTTGTTTTTTTTTTTGGATCATAAAAATAAATTAAACTTTCTGAAAAAGAATGCCATACAAAAAGCCTAATGAACTGCAAAACTTCAATGAGTTTTTACGATTACTTTGCCTACAAACTATAAATTTTTTCAATGCAAATTCACGAGCACATAAATGTCAGAAACAATGCAGTTTTTATGTACTTTTTTTTTTTGTATCTCTTTAACTATTCAGTTTTATGGATTGATAGATCTCTAGCAGAAATGCCAATTACCAAGCCTCTTCTATATGTCCAGTCCAGAGGTTCTATCAAAATTTGATTTATCCAACAAGCAAAATCAACAATAAATTCTTCAATTGCATTCAATCTAAATGACATAAGTTTTCTCATTCTAGTTGATATAATCTCGACTTTAACTTTCAACTTGTTCCAATCAATCAGTTTGGTGGACCGTTTCGTGTTCTCATGCCCAAAGGTGGCAAAAAGATACAAATGTATCTTTTTTGTTTTTGTTTTTTTACGTAAACAATTTAAAGAGTAGCCAACGACAGCATTGGGAACACCAGTGACAACAACAACAAGAACAACAAGGAGAAGCTCTAGTGGAACTCTTCACATGTTGTGACCCAGTTTTTCATATTCTCTGGGCAAGTGCCGAATATAAATTGCATGGCAGATTCTTTCACATCCCCCCTCCCAGCCTGCCTCTCCCTCTGCACTGTCCTGCTCTGGGTGTGAACTCAACTCCCGGCAGAACACTCTGCACTTTTACCATTGTCCTGGTTACATTTTTTAACATTACTCATTGTATATTAAGTGGTCAAAATGCCAAAAAAAAGAAGAAAGAAAAGCCATGAAAAGAAACACACACATTTTCTCCCTCTCAAATGAATGGAAATTGTTGCCTTTCAACGCGACCTTTAAGCAAAAATTTTGTACAGCATAAATTAAGAAATATTTCTCTCTAGAGACTGGCGACTTCGAGAGATACATGAGAAATGAGAAATTGCTTAAATTGTTGCTAATTTTTATGTAAATTTTTTTCTTTTTTGTTTCTTTCTCCCCAATTAGTTGAATGAAAATTTACGTACCATTGTTGCAAGATTTATGTTTGAAGTCTGTAATGAAAGAGAGAGAGAGAGAGAGAGAGAGGAGAGAGGGAAAATTTGTATTAATTGAAATGTCTTTGAAAACATAAGTAAATGCTTTAAAATAAATTGCTTCTGTATATGGCATTTTGTTATTGAACTAAAGCCAAAGCAAACTTGATCTAAAACTCGTTCACATGGCCAAGTGAAAGATGCGAGTAAAACTCAAATTGAATCTGACATAAAAGGTTAGTTAGTCCGCTGGTTGTAGCCTTTTTTAATTAGCCAATTGACATATGACTTTTGTCTGTCTGTTTGTCAGTTTGTTTGGCTGTTGTGCAACAAATATTTTTAAGTAGCTTAATAAGGCAAGCCACATAGTAAAAACTATTTTTTTTTTTTTTTTGTTGCTATGCCATTTGCATAATAATAATAAGTTAATATGTTGGCCATTTCTTTTATAACACATTTGCATAAGCCATAAATTAATGATATTATTTAAGTAAATATTAAAATATTTATATTAGCAATTCATTATGCCATATTTACACTCTTTCATGTAAGTTATATAAAATATCTTTTAAGTACTTGGCAAAAGGCTGTTGGCAATAGATCAATTCTTTGTGTAAATATATGCATATTGATTCCGCCAATATCTTTTGCTTTATATGTAAGTCACAGACACATTTGGCAAGGTGTGTAAAAGGCAAGAAAGAGTGTGACAAAAGAAAGTAAACGAAATCTTTTTAATCTATTGCCAATAGTTCCAAAAAAATTTATACAACTCGTTTGGGCATAGCAAAATCTAATGAATTATGCATTAAGCAAAAGAAAAAATCAACAAAAATAAAACTAAAAGAATAATTTTAATAAATATCTTGACTGTTTAATGCTCTTTCATAGAAAAAAAGTTTTAGTGTCTTGAACTTATTTATTTTGGTATTCAATGTAGTCCTAATTAGTCAACGAATTCAAAAGGATATCAGTTCAATTGCTTTTGATAGAAATTTTCCACCGAAAAGAGGCCCCGCCCACGCGACCTCCTGCGGTCCTCATTCCTAACCTTAGTCTGTCTGTTCCCTTGTAAACTAGTCTCTCATTTTTAACCAAATTTCAGCTAAACTTTTTTATATAAGCTTCTCCTTGTTGCAGGTAAAACATTTGCTGTAGCCAGATGGATCGAATTGCCATAACAAGAGTTATCAGCCAATGACTAGCTCCCTTAGCGAATGCCATAGGAAAGAAAAAGAGTTGGGTGTAAGAAAAAAATGCCACATGTATGGTCAGAAGGTCGAATCCCGTGGAAAAATCTTAATAGAGAGTTGCGGAAAAGCAGAAAGTTACAACTTTATGGAAGCCTTGTTGGGAAAGTTTCTAAGCAATGGATTTTGACATTTGAAAATTTCAAAGTGTAAGTATTTAAATTCAAAGAGCTTGAGTAAGAAACCAAATTAAGTGTTGAAAATTAAAGTTGCAAATTTTGAAGCATAACTCTAACGAATTAGCCTTTATAATTTGGTCATATCAACGCCAAGACGTGCTTAGGAAAATCTGAATTATGCTAATGGAATTGTTAAACTTTTTTAATAATAATTGAAGAAACTTTCCACCACCTCCTCACCCACTCCTAACCACAATGAAACCACAATTTCAACTTGAGCAAAATGCCATGTCTAATTGCATGAGAACTTCTTTTTGTTGTTGTTGTTGTTGTTTTGTGGCCACAAAATGATACTCAGCTTAATAGTCGCCAACACCAACGCCAACACACTCAAAACTCTTGTTGGCTATGGTCAACATTTTGAATAATTCACACAGTCAGCTAAAATTTTATATGAGAGAATAATCATCAAAAATTTAACAAGAAGACAGACAGAAAAGTAAAGTGCGACCACGAAAAGGAGGGGCGAAAGAGTAAAGTAAAGTAATCATAAAATGTGTTGGCCTTTAATTCTTAAACTTTTTTTTTTCTCCTTCATTTATTTGTTTAACAATTAAACTTGGGTGTCGGTGAGAGTGTGTGTGTGTGTGTGTGTGTGTGAGAGAGTTTTATTATTATCATCTTGGTGGATGGCAACTGGTAGGGACTGACAAATTGTGTGTGAGAGCAGAATTGCAGTTGAAATATGTAGAATATAGACACGAACTGACTTTGGAAGTCAAGTTTGGGTTGGCTTGGAGCTGGGAGCTGGTGGCTTTACTTTTTCAATTTGTGCAGCATACACATAATTGCCACATGGAGTAGCATGCAACTGCTGCAGCAGTAGCAGCAAAAGCAGCAGCCGCCGCCCTTCAACTTGCCATGAAGTTGGCGGATGACTCGGCAGCATCTTTTGATGATGATGATGTTGGTTTGTTCTGACGATGATGAGGATGAGAATAAGGAGGAGAATGGTTGTGCGTGCAGCTGCTGTTTGTTGATTTGTTTGTTTGCCTTTATGCAGTTTTCACTGTGTATATCTGTCTGTCTCTCAGTCTGTCTGTCTGTCTGTCTGTCTCTCTAGCAGTCTGTGCACAGTTGCTTTAATTATTGTCAGCCAAACTGTCGCGACTCCACCTCCATCTCCATCTCCTTCAATCCACTGTGTAGCCACACATATTTTTATCTGTTTCCGACTTTTAATTAATTTATGTGTCTCGGTATTATTCCTGAGGTGCCTTACACCAAAGAGAATGAACGAATGAACACGAAAGAGAAACGCAACTCTTGTTTGTGTATCATTTTTTTTTTCCATTTTACTCATCTTCTGTATGCTGCAACTTTAACTTTGACAATTGACAAAGATGATATGACCCAGTTCTTTGTAACTAAAATCGGCAGAGCTTGTAATTATTAGTAGAAGCTCTTAATTAGTTTGGCTTTAAGTTTCTTAAGCGAATTCAAATAGAACTCGTTTTTTTCAAAGAAGGAGAGATGCGATTATATTCTCTTTTTACTGTTTACAGCAAAAGCAATTCTTTAAATCATAAATTCGTTTCGTTTTAAATAGCAATTTACAAGAAGCCTTTTTATTAAACCATTTCTCTTAACCTTCATTGTCAATTATTTTCCAAAAATTGCTAAAAACCATTTATCACAAAAGTGAGAACGAAACTAGATAACTTAATTAAATTAATGCCAAAATCAATCTGCATAATTTTATAATGGGAGACCCTAAAAAGACATAAACCAAAAGGGAAGAAAAAGAGAAAGAGAGAGAGAGAGAGGGGGGGCTACAATGACAGCAGCAGCAGCAACAAACAAACAACAGGGGAAACAACAACAACAACAACAAACAAACAAACAAGAACATCCGCTTATCGCGATAAATCAAAGCCACGAGTGTTGTTAATTTTCCAAGAAAATCAGATGGAAAATCTTTTTGCTTCTTCTGAGGCAGAAGCCGAAAAACGAAAGGCCACATGCATGATTGTGCGTTGTGTGTGTGTGTGTGTGTGTGTGTGCGTGTGTCTTTGTGTGTGTATCATAAAAACAACTTAAATTTATGTTTTCACGGCAAAAATTATTATCATCTTAAGGCTAAAGCCGAAAAATGTCTTCACTTGAGTTAAGCTGAGTTGGGTTTAGTTGCTTTTTCAGGCTCGTCGACACTTGCCCCACTGCTCCTCCTCCTTCTCCACCTCCTTCCACAGATGTGTGAGTACATTTCATTTTGCGGCAAGTTGAGTTGCTAATTCTAATTAAAAGCAACAGCAACAGCAGAAGCAAAGGCCCCAACTGTGGTTGAGGTCCAAACAGGGGAGTCAAGCAGAAAATTATCAACTCTCAGTTGGGGGTGAGCGGTGGGGAGAATCTGAGATCTGCACAGGGAGATATGAAAAAAAAACAACATGCCAAGACAACTTCTGCTTGGCTAGACCAAAGAAACTCATCCATTTACTTGAAGTTAAAGAGTCGACTTAGGCATTACCTCATTGAATGAAAAGTGTTCGATTATCAAAGTAAAAGTCTTTCAAATGGCATGCCGTCTTATTTAATTTTGCATATAAACTGGCACCATCTAGGGGCCAAAGTTTCTGCTAAAGTTTGTTTTAAATTTTTTCAAAAGTTTGTGCTTAGTTTTTAAATGGAAAAGGTAAAAGAAAAGGTCTTGTTTAGGCATGTAACATTTTTTAAAACTCTGACGCCATCTAGTGGCCAATTATGTTTTTGTAATTGTTTCTAAAACTTTCGTCATATATCTTGGATACTTTTCAAATGATTTAAACGTAATTTTTAGATAAAAAGGGAAGGATTTTGTATCTACATATATCCATTTTCTTTCCAAATCTATATCTTAGCACTATATCGGTTTAGATACTAAAAAGTTTGGAAAATACAAAAAGTACAAATTTCTACTTGTTGCAAGATGTCTCAAAAGTCGAATATAAACCTTTTATATATACATTTACGAAGAATTACAGGGTAAGCAATATGAAGATATAAGTAATAGGGGCGGAGGAATGTGTCTGCTTTAATTTTAAGCGAAGCAAGAAAAAAAAAGTGGAATTAAATTGTGCACATTTCCGTGCAGCCGGAAATTAACCAAAGTTTGTCACATGGAAAGAATCATAATAGAAAACAACAACAACAACAACAAGAATCAGGGTGATTTTCCTTCTGTCGACATCTTCCTTTTCAATTTTCAAATTTAGGAATTGAAATTCATATTGTTAAACACATTTAATGGGACTATATAACACACATGAACACAACAACGACAACCAACACCAACACTGTGAACAGGTGTAAATTATGTATATTAATTTATGCCTTATTGTGCAGCATAAATTTGCCATTTACAATTGAATTTAAGAGAAATTAGCGCAAATTATGTAAAGCCAAAATGTGCAAACTATCTCTCTCTCTCTATCTCTAATTCTCCTTCTCTCCTCCTCTCCATCTCTCTCTGTCTGTGTGCTTTGTGCTAATTTAATTAAATTAAAATGCATAATTAATAACAGTTAGAGCAGCGCGTTTATCAGCCACATCCATTGGCAATTTATTTTCCAATTCGCGTGGTCATAATTCATGGAAATGGAAAATTGTTACATTGTTGTTGTTGTTGTTGTTGTGACTGTAACACATTTGGCTGGAGTTTAACTTTATTTATGACAAATGTGAATCAGAAATGCAAATGCAAATGGATTACAAGTCAAGCGTTAAGATGACCCACAAATGGGTGTTCAACTGAAATCAAATGTTTTTAAATAGCATTAGCTAACCTCACTTAATGTCAACATAACCTCAAACTTTAAACTTTTTCGTGTTGGAAAGATTTTAGAGTTTCTGTTCTGCTTTCAGTTGCCCAAATTGTATTTTTCAATTGCTTTAACTTTTTGATAAAATATTCTAAAATGCAGTCGAAGCTTAAATTTGCAAATAAATATTTTAAAATTGCAATTACATAACCTCATTTAACGTTAGCATAACCTCAAACTTAAAACCCAAATTGTCTTCTGTAAATTCCTTAATTGCTTCAACTCTCGATAAAATGTTCTGAAATGCATTCTTGAGCTTAAATTTTTAACTAAATGCTTTAAAATTGCAATTACAAGTACAGTTATGCACGCAACATAACCTCACTTACGACTAGCATAACCTCAAACTTTAAACTTTTGTGTATTAGCTGTAAAACTATGATTTAGAAGATCTTAACTGACAATGTACAAATTTTACACTTTGTGATTTAATTGCTTAAGTTTTTTGACAAGAAATTCTCAAAAATAGTTTTGTTTTAATAAGTAACATTTGACTTCGACACTTTTTCAAGTACTTAAATTTATCTGAAAACTATTGTAAGCAGTTAATATTTAGTTCTACAAAGTCAGACAAAAACCGTAATCAAAGTTAAGCAAATACTAAAAAACTTGTTTTAAAATGCTTTCAAATTGCACTTAAATACTTGAAATTCTGTTAGATAGTTGCTGTAATTTGAAGTACGTAAGTATTGAACGTACTTTTATACTTAAGTAAAGTACTATTTGCTATAGTTTGAATGAATATGAATCGATTGTATGGGGAAATCCATTCAGACTTACGAACTACGGGTTTGTTTTAGCATTGAGTTAAAATTGAAATATAACAAATTAATTTTCTTAGAGTTATTGAAAATATTTCTGCACACATTCTTTAAAATTCCAATGAAAATTTTTAGGGGGCACTAAAAATATGTGAGATTTTCTTTTACAAAATGAAGTTTATTAGTTTTACATAGATTATAATATATGGTTGAAGATTTTGCTCAAACCCCAACACCCATCGGTTGACTTCACTTTACGACTATATGTGTGTGTGTGCGTGTGTGTGTATGTGTGTGTGTGTGTGATTGGTTGTGTGTGTGTGTGTGTGTGTGTGTGTGTGCTAAGAGTTTTGACAAAACTTTCTTGACAATATATTTAAGCTTGGCAAACTAAAGTCTACACGAAGTTTTCACTTGTGACCACAATGCCAACAACTCCTACAACGCAAACACAGTTCCGCCGCCCCCCCCATTCCCTAAACTCTACTTCCCTTCTCTTCTCCACACTCATTTCACTTGGTTGCACTTGGGCACTTGGACAAGTTGTAGTTATTTTTTTCGGGGTAACTCTGTATCACCAAGTTTACATTGTACTTGCTTACAAATGGGCCAAAGTCGGGGCAAGAACATGTTGTATATTAACCAACCTAACGATACACATACGCAGTAGGGCCAGAGGGTGGGAAGAGAAGGGAATAGAAGGTAAATTGCAGCTCTCTAGCTTCTCTTCGTTTCTAGTTGGTAGCAAGTTAACCTCTAATTGCCATTGCCCCAAGTGCACTGAGCAGCAATATGCTAGTCATTTTTTGTTGTTGTTGTTGTTAAGGATAGCAGTGAGTACAATAAGGGGGCGGTAGGGGGAGTGGTTAAAAGGGGCGGGGGGTGGAAACTAAAAATGGTAACTGAACCGCATAGTCCCGTTGCTGCTAATCAAATGTTACAAGCGTTGTACTAGAAGCAATTTCTATTGTAGTTGCCGCAGGGCAAGCCCTTCCTTACCCCTAACCCTACCTAGCTCGATCTATATGTATGTATATACCTACATACATATGTCGTGTATATATATATATATATGTATGAGATGTGTATAAGTATGGATAAAAAGTATAGCTCATGTTGTTGTTGTTGATGTCATTTGGCTGCCTTTTGTTGAAAGAGGGACACATGTGTGAGTGTGTGCTTCAGTATGTGTTGGTGTGTGTGTGTGTAGGTGTGTTCCATTGATAGCCCAAAGGCAATCTGGTACGCTTCGAGCCAGGGGTTTGTCCCATGTTTGTATATAAACTTTAACTTTATTTACGTGCCTGATTAGAAAGAAGAGCGAAAGAAAGAGCGAGACAGAGTGGCGGTTGCCTCAATTCGCCATGGGCTATCAATCTATTGCCCCCCCCCCCCCCCCACACACACACACACCCTTTTGGCGCAACCTTCTAGAGTCATTGTTATGAAAGGTTTTTTTTTTTTCTTATCATTTTTAGCTCTCTAGCTGAAAAGTTAATTGAACGACATTTTGACACAATTTAAGAGAGGCGCTAACAATGTCATGCCAAGAGTTTGGAGTCGTAGTCAAAAGTTTCTACCTCACGGATCAGAAAATTAGTTTCACTTGTCTAACTCCCGGTCTCTGTTACCCACCTCTCCCACCTCTCTCTTTCTTTCTGTAGTCCTAGCAACCTTTTCTATCGTACAAATCCCCTTGACACCATGCATACATAAATTGCGCATCATTTGGCATCAGACATCGTGTCAGATGAAAACCCTCCAAAAAAAAAAAGAGTAAAAGAGGAGAAGGAAAACCCTATAAAGCTTCTACACTAGATTACGTTGCCAGTCTCCCCCTCGCTGGCTCTTCTCTACTTCATTTTACTCTTGCCTCTGGCAAGTCAAATGTCACGCGGAGTTGAAGCTGCTTTCCAACTGATTGCGAAAATCATGCCGACACAGAAAGAGTTGCACATAGAATGAGTGGTTTGAAGTGGTGAGGGGTAAGGTGGGGAGAGGATGTAGATGCAGCATGTGGCTGGCTGGTTGGCTGTTTGTTGCAGCTGCAACATGCAACCATCTGCCAAGTCCTACTAAGCTTGCCATTTGCCATAACCAAAGTGAAATTTTTGTCAATGCTAAAAAGGGCAAAAACTGAACTGAACATCAGTTGATTTATGACTTGATATAAATTAGAAAGGGCACAAAATCCTCAACAACAACAACAACTAGAAGAAATAGAAGAAGAAGAAGCTCTCTATATACACATTAAGCCAAATTCAAATTGACTGATTATCGAAAATAAGTAAGTAAGTAATCAGCTAAATCAAATTGAAAGAAAACCAAGCACAGAGAAAAAAAAAGAAAACAGTCTATGAAATTCTAAGCCTGATGGGATTAAAATAAAGCTAAAGTCACTTAAAGTTGAAACTTGAATACGAAAAAAGCAAATCAAATGAGACTGAGTCTGCAAACTTAAGCCACAACGAAGTTTCTATGCTCTATATTGCTCCTTTTCATTCATTCATTCACTTATTGACAATTGGATTTGAGATACCAACGAAATACTGAAATATTTTTGCTTAAAGAGGAAAATTAGTTATTAATTAAAAGGGTCAAGCCAGACCTTTAACGCTAAAACCAGTTGGGAATTACAAACTTCATGTAAAAAAGAGGCGTCTTAAAATCTTACTTATAAGATTGACCTTTAGCTGGTTAATAACGAAGTTTAACGACAATTGAAAGCTATGAATTTGAAAAATATTAGGCCTTAAAAAAAATGCTTGAACACTTTATTGGAGAAGTCAAAAAGATTGTTCATTAGTACTATAATTTTGATTAAAGGTCATATTACTGTTTATATTACGCAATAAACCTCAAAATTTTATTGAACCATCTTTTAGTTATATTATTCTATATTGAGTCGTTAGGAGTTTAAAAGATTTAGAGGGAATGAAGACCTTTCAAAAACAAAAAACTATTGAGCTTTGCATTAAGTTTAACAAGAGGAAGAGTTCTCAATAGATTGTTACCTAAGGGCTTATATTGGCTATAACCATAGTCTGTGCATATAAGAGAGTAGGTAGTGGGTAGAAACGGTATTAAGGGACTCAGAACTCTAAGTTTTCGTATTGAATGAGAGTCTTATCAATATAAAAGTTACAAAAAGTAAAATTCTTAATTATAGATTTGAATGAATAAAGTAGACATTCGATGTTAACTAAGCTGACACTTTCTTCCAGTGTATTGCATAACCTGAATAAATTATCTGTTTGATCTATAAGTTAGCAAGGATATTTCCCTTTTTTTTGTTGTTGCTTAATCTATAAAGTTTGCCACTTTGAGAAATGGATATCAAGCATTTGTAGTTACAGTCTCTCAGTCTCAGACTCTCAGACTTATTCTCATTCTATAGCATATCAATAAGACGAAATTTTGCCATTTTCTTAACAAAATCTGTTGCCCGAAACTTGCTCGCATTTTCCTCTATCCCTTCACCCTCCGTTCCACCCTCTTTTACCATAATTTCTCACAGCAGGCAGCAGCAGCGGCTGCTTGGGCTTAACTTTTGTTTTTCATTTTTTTTTTCCACGTAAATAATGGCATCATAAGAAAAGTTATTGTCTTAGTTGGTGGGGCAGAGCAAGAGTCTAGTGAACTATGAAGAAGCAGCCTCTTCGCCCTCCCTCCTCATCCTTCATCCGATTGGAGCGGCAGCATCATCAACGGCAACGGCAAAAGACAACGACAATGCCGAAGAGTTTATTATGCAATGCCAAAAATTTAGTGCCATTTGTTGTCAACGCGTTGCAGCTAGACAACAACAAAAGTTTTTACGACAACAATGGCGGGGGGGCAACGAGAGAGGGTGTGGAGAGGTTAGTGAGGTGGGGAGGGCCAACTCTCTGCACATTTGTGCAGGCATTGTAATGAGTTTTGGAGTTTTGTAGCCAAGTCAAATGTTGCAATATGTAAAATTAACATAGCCAACAAGCAAAAAAAAAAAAAAGCAGAAGCTAAAAAGACAAACGAACAAAAAGAGAAGTCGTCTCTTTTTTCTTGAGTTCCATTTTTGCAGTTGCATGCAGATGAATGGTCCAAAACGGATTGCAAATTTGCTGCTAATTGCGACAATGTCCAAGCGTCAAAAAACTCATAAAAAAAATAACAGACAACAAACCGGCAAGCAACAAGCAACATTATCTGCATGCGATTCAACGGAATGAAAATCAATTTCTATGATTTTTATGACAATTTGATTGATTGATGAACTAACAAAAATTGCCGTTCATATAGTCCAATTAAAGTGACAATGGAATTTATGCTAATCAAAAGAGAGACAAAAAGTGAAATTCTGAAAAGAGTTTTTTTTTTTTGTTTTTTTTTTTTGGCTGTGATTTGTCTTGGACACGCCAAAATGCTCATCACGAGAGTGATGAGAGCGAAATAGTAAGTGGGGCCAAGGGGAGGGGTGACTGGCGAGATCAATGCTCGCTCTGTTGGTCATAACAACAAGTTAGCAAAATACACAAGAGTGAAAGTCCAACTCCAATATTATGTTTTATGGTCTGAGAGATTTTATGTGGAGAGTTAGCGGGGGGAATTTGGAGGGGGACACCAAACATGGGGAAAACTTGGACACCTTTTGGGCTTATTTGTCAGTCAAATTATTTACGACTCTCTTTTTTTTTCTTTATATCTTTTTTTCTGTTTATTTTTATTATTTATTTTTTTTGTTTCTATTAGCTTGACTTTTTATTAAATCAAATAAGACTTTGTTCGGCCTTTGAAGTAATTAAATTTTACACCCACATTTTGAAGTATTTTTAGTTTAACTTTCTTCTACCAGTCTGACTGACTGACTGACTGATGGCCGGCCTCCTCTGTCAAAGCGAACAAAAGGCCAACTCACCAGCAACAATTGTCTTGGCCAAAGACCTTCAAAATGAAGCGAAAATGAAACTTTTGCAATTGCCGAAAAATAACCAAAAAAATCACTATAACAACAAAAATCTTTGTGGTGGGTGTGAAGTCGAAATGTTACAGCTAAATGCGATTAGTCTGTAAATGTTTTAATCCATTCATTCACCAGTCATTCCCCACCTGCCTGCCTGCCTGCCTGCCCGCCTGCCTACCAGCCCATTCGTTCATTCATTCCATCCATCAATCATTCGTCGAAGACTAATTAGCATGCAATTCATTGATACAATTGTAAAAGTCTTGGTCATGTTTTAAATGTCATGCTCGACACTTTATCTATTTGATGGGTATTATATAGTCTCATATATGTATGTAGGTAGAGCCAATATTCAAGGGCTTTGGGTAAATACGTGAGACGCATTTGAAATTTGCTTACAATTTCTTGATGTCTTGCCAAAGGTCAAGATGAGTCTTTTTATTTGTTACGAAATATTGAATATATTCATTTGGCATACGATACACTAAAACATAAAAAACTATTACAGGAACCTTTGTGAAACTTGAGACAGAGGAGCTAAATCCTTTTATTTATGCTTTTGTCCATCTGATTGTAGTTTCTTTTATGTTATAATTCAAATTAAAAACGAATTTTTTAAGATAGCCAAGAACCCAATTAAGTTACAACAAACAAAACTTTAGTTTTAACAAATAGTTTAAATTTACATCAAAATTAGATATTTTTGACACACCCATTCAAAATTTTGCAATACTTTGTAAATTTTCCATATGTTTTTTTTTTTTTCAAATTCTTTTAAAACACCAAACATTTAATTTTGATGGAGATTTCTCTTAAGTTGAACCGCAAAAAATATGTAAATTGGAAAAATGTAATTTTTTTTCTCGCATTTTATGTTGCCAATAAACTTTTGATCAAGTTTGAAAATGTGTTTTTGTTTTTATGACAAAACGATGGCCATTAAAAACAGTTGCCATGGTGTAAAATGTTTCACTAAACTGATGAAAATCTATTGTTTGAACGCTGTCAATATGAACAAACACATAAATCTCTGATGAGAAGGGGAGAAAGGAATTTCAAACCGCCACCCACCCTCCCCTCCCTTCCTTTCAATATAGATGTTTTTATATATTTGCATAGATTGAACAAAATAAATTCGTTTGTTCGCCATGTGTCACGTGATTTGGCCAAGTCAATTTTTCTAGGTCCCTTACCCAAACATATTTTGTGTGTGTGTTTGTGTGTGATGTGCAGTTGACACGATATATATTATGTATTCAGGTTTGTCATCAATATCCATGGCAACATCTATAATAAAAATTTGAGGCTCGACAGTGGGTTGGCCTGACAGCGGCAGCTACCAGTAAATTGAAACTTTTTCTTTCATTTTCATATCGCTCGATGCGTTCTTTTCTTATCAAACATATCAAATTGGAATGTTGCTTGATTGGTTTTTCAAATACATACAAACACACACACACACACACACACACACACACACACACACATACGTATACATCTATATATGTATATAGGGATGATAATAAACATAAACAAGAGTTTTTAATTAACAGGCATTGAAGTTGGTACATAAAACAAATTGTGGAATGTTTCCTGCAATGTTAAAACGAAACTGGTTGAAAGAGGAAACTCTCATCAGAAAGCTGGTTTCGATTTATGCACCTTAACAGAACTTGTTCCTGCTTGAAAAATTAACAAAAATTAATATCAACCTGCTAAATGGAAAGTTCAATGCACAACAACAATCGGAGCGAGTGTCTTTAGTTTTTTTAAAGAGCAGAGAGGGAGGGGAGGAAATTCGTTTTGCAAAAATTTATCAATGAACTCAGAGATTTATATCCAGATTCAGAGAGATATTAAAGAATTTATACTTTAATCTGGAAACTGACTTTGTTTGTTTCAAATTTAAAATATTTCATTCTCCGAGTTCTTTTAGTAAAAATTGCTTATATGACTTATAATTTTATACCTAAAGGAAAAAGAATATTTCTATAATTTTACATAATGACAACAATCGACCTCATGCGTAGAAATTAGTAGACGGGAAGTTCTCGCTCATCTGCCTTATAGCCTAGATGTTGCCTCTTCCGACTACCATTTGGCATTAGATTGCGCTTCAGCTCAAAAGAGGACACCAAAAATTGGATTGTTCTCGAAATCTATAAATTGCCAGAGAGATGGGACAAAAATAATAGCAAGCGATTGACAATACTTTAAATAAGTTATTAATTAATTTTATCATTCAAATAAATACGTTTTTTAAGCACAAAAAACAAACGAACCGATTTCCAAAATAGTTTTCTGAAGTCTGAACATCTTTAGACTCTAATATGACAAGAACTAATCACTTATTAAGTAAATAAGTCACTTGACTTCCTAATTTAATGATATTCAACTTACAAACAAAATTTGTCATTGAATTTACACTTCAAAGTGTAAAGATATTTTACTGCCCATTACTTCAGATACTTTTAAGGTCGAATAAATTTTATTTCCAAAGTTTTTAAGCTCAACTGGCTGTAATTATCTGTTGATGATATGCAAGTCACATAGACTTCAATTGATTTTATTGTAGACCGAAATTCTTAAGAAATTTCAACTGAATCAAAAACGGAAGTCATCAAAATTAAAGTATCCGCTGGGAACTTGTCACAACTTGAAGATACTTGAAGATACTTTGCCTCTTTACGGTCAACTAAAAGTCGGCTTTAGATCATAATCTAGTTATTACAATTGTTGTAAAATCTGATTTAATGATAGTGGCACGCTCAGTAATGCGATTTCCCAACGCCCAAGACTCATTTGAAGTTGTTTTTTTTTTGTTTTTTTTTTTTTGTTAGCTGGAAATTGAAATCGTGCCGGGCTGCAATCTTGGGTTTAATTAAAGTTTTTTGTTTCTACAAGCCTAAAGAGATACATTGGCCGCAAAGTTAACCATAACCAGAGCAGAGTTGGGACAACGCCTTAATCAGAGACAACAATAACAACAACAACTTTAAAATATATAGCATAAAAAGCCAAAATCAAGTCAAAGACTTTCGCCGTAAGGTGGTCAAAAGGAGGAGCTAGGAGAAGGGTAACCGCAAAAATTGTTCAGGTAATTTGTACAAAAAAAAAAAAAAAAAACTAAACTCTGAGTATTGCCAATAAATCTGAGAGAAGCAGAGAGAAGGAGAGAAAGAGAGTGAGAGAGAGAATGAGCTACAAACTGGTTCGAGAAGAAAGCCAGGGACGACGCCCAACAACAAAATTTCAACTGATGCGGCTGCCGCTTGTATGTTGCCGTTGCTGCAGGTGATATGTAACCCAGGTAAAAGTGATTTGTTAAAGACACACCAACACACACACACACAAACACATACACACTCTTTGAATTAAAAATCTTGTTTTTTTTTTTTGGGATCATGTTGCGTGAATCAATTTATCGGCTTCCGTCAGCTTGTCATGCAAATGAGTTTTATGTCTAATCCTTTTGCACAAAGTAGTTAAAGCTTAGATCGGGGAAAAGTTTTGTTGACAACATGATAACAACAACAATAACAACAACATAAACATTTGTAAGACTTTCTCGTTGTAGTTACTCTCCCACGTTCGCGCCCCACTGAACAAAGAGCAACCACTGAGTGGGAGAATGATAATGAATGCAAAATAAAATTGTAAAACTAACATTTTTTTTTTTTTTAGTTATTTGTACTTTTGGCCGTAATGACTCTACGACACTAGGTTAGCTAGATAGATCTCTGGGACAATTTTCACTTTCTTAAATCTGACTGCTCGACCCACTTCAACTTAACTTCTGATTGCGCGCGCATTGAGAGACCCGCGTCAGACCTGCTTTCATTTTCATTGAGCGGTTACTTCGACACCTGGCAGCCTGCCTACCTGGCGGTCTGCCTACCAGCCTGGCAAGTTGCTTAACCCAATTTTCATATCCCCTATGTGGGCTTAGCCAGCTACGCAACTACGGTGAAAAAAAAACCGCATTACTTTTGCAAGCTTAAACGCATTTTTTTTCCTCTCCGCTAAACTAAAGCAATGCACCTGTCTGCCTGTCTGTGGGTAGATACGACTCAGCAAACAAAAAACAAAAAAAAAAAAAATGCAATTACTTAAAAATCAGGTCTAAAGCCAAGAAGAAAACAACAAAAAATAAAAAACACACGACTTCAATTCCACTCAATATATTCAATAATTTTGCAAAATATCTTTAGCCTACTTGTGGCTTAAAGCCAACGTAATTTAGCCATTGGAATGTCATTTGAACATAATGGAAAATTTTATTATTATTGAGTGATTCTTCTTGTTCTGCGACTCATGATTCAGGAAATTGTGGACAATGTTTATTGCAAGAAATAAAGACATAAAAACTGGCTTGCTTAGTAAATTTGTTAAAAAAAAAATATATATATAAAATTTAATCACGGATTGGAGCCATATAACTCAATTATAATCAAGAATCAGGCCCATGGGATGGGAAATGGTGGAAAATCTCCCAAGGAACTAACTGACTGGCTCAGTGGGAGAATTGTAAAAATTTGGCCACTTTTAGTTGAGATTCAAATGGGATTAAGACCTTTGCCACTTTGACTCCTATATTTCGATCTAGGTAAATGATCTGTAAGTTTCCAAATGGGACTCCAGTTTGCTAATCTCTTTGGGGCCAGGGGCTGTTGGAAAGTCGTGACCTTGTGCCCATCCTTTTTCAAGAACAACAAAGCACCTCACTTTAGGGAATAGTCCTAAATATTTAGATTGTAATTAAGAACTGTTTCAAAACTAACAAAAATTATTATTTTGAAATACTTTTCAGAATAAAGATCACATTGAATCATATTTTGATGTCGATAGATGATTTAGAAAGAGTCAAAGAGGCCTGGCTGATCTTAATACGTTTAGATGATCTTTAATTGACATCGAATACTGTGGGAGTGGGTACAAAATTAGGATGAATAAAGCATACTTCCAGTTTTATTTGTATTTTAATTGCTTAATTGTGTTGGTTTATAATTATAATAAAACTTTGATATGTTGAATTTGTCTAAATTGGTTTGTCTTCTCTTCCTTTCGTCTTACCTCCTTTTCTGAATCGCCTTGCCAGATTGTCGTTGTGGCCCTCAGCTGAGTAGACCAAGGCTATACATCTGATTATACATCATTCCCAGACCATTCTCACAAAAATAATAGAAACTTTAAATGTTTTTCTTAATTCCAATATTTAAATAATATCATATAAGCCCATTAAACTTTTTTGAATTTTAAAAATCTTAAACAATTTCAACTTTTGTAAGAGTATTCCCCATCTACATTTCCTGATCGATAGAATCTACTTTGTACCTATCTTTCATTCCCTTCTAGCAACCCTCTCTCCCTCTCGTCTCTCGATTGTACCAACAACTTTTTTGTGGTTTTTGTTTGAACACGCGCCGCATAATGCCAATTAAGCCAAACCGAAAAAAAAAAAAAACTAATGTCAAGCTTAAATGAAAAATTTTGTTTTACTGCTGGCAAATATTGAACATTTGTTTTGCTAATAAATCCATTCGTTTAGTGGATAAAGGCGAGGGTGTATGAAGGGGGTACATACACACATTTTGCATATAAAATAAATACAACAAAAAATTAAGTCCACAATGAGAATATCAAATAAATTGTAAGGCTTGAGGGTATTTGCAGTTGATTAAGCCTGCTTTTAATTTGATTGGACAACCTGCTTAAAATACCCAACAAAAAAAAAAAAAAAAACAAACTGCCCGTTGGCCATAAGGAAAACAAAAACCAAAAAATGCTCAAAGTTCATTTATCAAAGACGAGACCTTTAATTAATCTTTCCAAGGCAAGGGGCAAGGGGCTACGAAGAGAACGTGAATGCAGTTTACTTGAGGTTGATGAGGTTGATGATGTTTCTCTTGATGATGATGTCATGAAAAAGTGTGCGAAACTAATTAAAATGAAGCTCCGGCATATGCAAACAATAAGGCCTTTAACCGACTATAAACGACTCCCAACTTGATTATTATAATGATTTCTGATTTAATGTTAAATATCAATGCAGAAGCAAAAAATTTAGTTCCCACAGAAGTTTCTGCCAACAGCTGCTGCTGGAGGTCACATATGACCGACAAATATATTACCAAAGAATTTGCCGCCCCAACTCAGAGAACTCAGGCCCCGCCCTGTCTTGGGAGTTCAGTCATATATATATATAGCCATATATAACGTGACGCTAAAAGCCTCATTTACGGTTATTTGCAAATTATTATTGTGCTCGTTGTCGTCGTATCAGATACTTTGCCATGTGTCGTTCGTTATTCGTTCCTGTACATAAAGATGTTAAGCAACTAAGCGAACAAATAAACAAGCAAATAACCGTATCTTCCATCTCCATAAGTGTATACTATATACTCGATTATAGGTTTCAGTACCTGACACGTCAATATGGCATTACGTAAAATATACAAAACGAAAGTTATATTTCCCAGAAGCTTGCATAATCAATTGGAAAATATAATATTTATTTCTAAATTGATAACAAATTGCTAATGTTAAGTTTATTCCCTAATCCATTAAATGTGATTTTGATTATCTCAATAATCTACATATAAGTTGATTATAATCTTTGTATATAACGTACTGAGTAGATGCTTAGAAACAATCTTTTAAATATATAAACAACAAATTTTCTACATTTTATATACCTGCTATATAATCTTATTTTTGGTATTTTTATAATCTCAAAATCATAGGCATATAAACAGATTATAATGATCAGATTATAATGATTAGAAATCAATGCCAACATTTTTTTGTAGAAGTTTTCACATTCTTTTATCAAAAGTTTTCGAATTCTATTTTACATATGTAAGTAGTAAAATATAAATTCTTTTTCAAAACGATTTAGCTTATTTTTTGAAAGTATTTTGATTCTTTTAGAGAGGGATTTACTTTTTTTAAAAAACATTTTAGCTTTCTTTTTTAAATTTATTTTTGCATTATTTTTGGGAAGTTGAAATTAACACAATAAAATTCTTTTTTTTAACAGAAAAAGGTTTTTATTTTATATGTTTATGTGTTTTAAAATTGTCATTAGTGTTTGGTTACTTTAATATAAAGTTTAGTTGAAAAAATTAAAGGTATTCTCCACTCTCGATAGGCCCATTAAAGGGAAAAAGGTGTTTAAAATTAAAATGCACATTGGTATATAGAATTAATACTTAAATATAATATTCTAAGCTGGGAAAATTTTGTATCATTTATTGTGGTTGTGATGGGGATATACAAAATACAAACTGGTTTTGCCATATAAATTTTAAAAGTTTTACAACCTCAAACTACACTTATAAATAAGTTCACATGAATCTCACATAAAATCTTACTGGATTTGCATACTTCAGCTACTTATATAAGAAGATAAATACCCAACAACTCCCTATCAATAGTTGTTATCTTCAAAAAGAGAATGCCATTCATAAATCAACTGAGCTGAGAAATTTGCCATACAAAATGCAATTTAAAAATTCCCAGAATTTCCGGCACAGGTAGAAGAAGAAAAAAACACAACAACAACAACTATTTTGCCCAAAAAAAAGGCAAGAACAAAACTTTAAAGCCCCCCCATAAATTATGTCAGAAAGTTAAACTACAATTAGAAGTCCCGCAGAGTGTGGAAATGTGTGAGAGGCATGGCGGGGAAAGAGTGGGTGGGTTGGCCCATCCCCAGGGGGAAACGCGAGACAGTACAAGTGCAATATATATCAAGATTTTAACGACTTTTCAACTCGTCGTCGCTGTCGTTGGCTAATTATTGTTACAGTTTGTAAACGAAATTTTAAGATCATGCGCTCGGAAATCATGATAATAAAATTACACAATAAACTGTCACGTAAAAGTTAACTAAAATTGTTTAAATAGATTTCGGGGTTAAGTACACAGCATACAAAATACATATATGTATACTAGAATAGAGAACATTGAAATTAAATTTTTATGAAACTGGAGAAATACTTACATTTCCGGGGTAGAGGAAAAACTGTTACGAACAAAAGTCCAAGAAGGCAAAGACCTGCAAGAGAAAGAGAAAGAGAGAGAGAGAGAATGAGTTAAAGAAATTAAACGGGAGAATAAAAATGCATAAATATATTAATAAGACGACTAAGAGATATTCTCTAAGTTTAAGAGGGAAGAATCAGAGCGTTGATAAAGAAAATTAAATGAACAAGAGATATCCTCAAAGATTCAAAAAAATTACCAAGAACCCAGACATAGAACTTGGTAAGTCCATTTCCTATTTATAAGAAAGAAAATATTATATAAGACCTCTGTTAGTCCTTTATTAGTAAGTACTCTTCATATTTATTTTAAAGAAGATATTATCCAATCTTATCTTTTATCTTACTTTTAGATAGTCTCTATTCTTTATTATATTTAATATTAGAAAAAAAATAAAGGTGCAAAACTATCGACCGATAGTTTTCCACTTCTACTAAGAAACTATTTCGATGAAGCATAATTGTAAAAATGTCTAAGTTAAATTTTTTTTATTGGTCGCAATGCAAACTTATTTACATTTATTATGTTTCCGCAAAAGATTTCTGTTCTATCTTTATAACAAACTTTAAAGTAGAAGCCCCTTCAAACTAAATTTAATGTTTCTAGATCTAATGGAATCTAAGTTCTTGGTTCTAAAGATTTTAAGATTGATTAAGTTCTTGAAGCTGATTTTATGATCATAATCCATTTCATGATTACACATCTCCATTGATCGTCCAAGCATACTTTCTCTTTGATCTATATTTACAGGGTAACCACATTGTAGGGCAAAAATTTATCTCTAAGATAGATACCGAGAGAAAGACTGGAAGCGGGGCAGAGAAATTGCGCATTGAAAAAAATCAAGCGAACGGAAATAGTCATTTGGACTCTGTTTAGTGATATGAGCCAGACTAGAATAGAGACTTAAATAGTCATTCATTAAATGAATTCAAACGACATTTTGCCGCTACAACACAAATATCTTTTGCGGAAATCAAGTTCAAGGTGAACAAAAAATCCATTAAAAAAAATTAAGTTCAGTCAGCGTAAAGTTCTCTCTCTCTTTCTCTATCGCAGTCTGGTGCGGTCTTTTCCTTCATTAATTTTTTCAATTAAATGCCAAATAATGTTAAATTTAAGTAGCAAACTAAATTGAATTGTATAAGCTTCGTTGACCTACCGCAGAGAGACAGAGGAAGGGTAGGAGAGAGTGTGATAGAGTGGGAGATGAGATATGGGAATAAAGTGCAATTCTCTGCAACACAGAGTCTCGTTCCTGTTGTTGCCTCCTGGCTGTGTGGTCTCTGTTCCCTCTTCGCTTATTGCAATCATCTTCTTTGGGTATTAAATTTCCAACTCATTAAAATTTTGGCTCACAGTGTCTGCATAAAGTGCCAGACCAACAAACAGCAAAAAACAGAGCAAATAATGAGGGTATTTAAGGGATGGTGGGGAAGGGTGGGGGTGGATACTCACTCGTCTTGTCATTCAGAAAATACTGCTTTCAATTTGTAACTTGAAAACTTAATAGAGGCAATGGTCTTTAGTCTTTCTCTCTTTCTCTCTCTCTATCTCATGTCGTCTCTACTCTACTGAAACCTTTTGACTTATCAATTATGAGAATTTTCATTCATTTAATTATTATTCATTCATGATTCACTCTTTAGATAAGAATTTGCTGTACACAAATGGAAGGTCATTTAACAACTACGTAAAACCGGAAATACTCGTACTACCAAGTACCTAGACAGGCATTAAATCATCTTTTGTTTATAAAAATAATATCTAATCGGCCAGCATATATATGTATATAGATACTGAGAATTGGAAATAAAATTAAAAAGCTTGCGTCAGATTCAGTCATCGTCACCGCCATCACCAACATCATCGTCGACGCCGTCTACCCACGCTAAAAACACAAACAAAATAAACAGAACGACAGAACAGACGCCAGGAAATCGATTATGACGACGTTACAATACCCTTTACCAAAGGCCGTTAACTCAAATTTCTAATGTGATGAAGAAATTTTCATAACTTTAGGCAAACAGAAAGTGCCTTTAGGTACATATGTATGTATTTAAGTTTCACTC
Source organism: Drosophila nebulosa (assembly GCA_024703675.1). Lineage (NCBI taxonomy): Eukaryota > Metazoa > Arthropoda > Insecta > Diptera > Drosophilidae > Drosophila > Drosophila nebulosa. Next base: position 1,766,599 of record CM045724.1, on the reverse strand, counting down.
GGTATCTACCATGGCTGAATAAAGAATAAGTCTTTGACATATGTATGTATTTGCTGTAGATACAGTTAGCTGTCTCTATTGATATTTTAACTTTAAGGGTTGATCTAGAACTGACTTGCCTCTCGAGAGAGCGTATCTTCCTATTTACGCCTGAGAAGGAGAGTGAGATGGTATTATTGATATCATAGAGAGAGGAATGATAACTGTGCTTGGTGTACATTGGTTATGATCTTACTTATACTTCTACATTTGCACACTGGGCCTACCATACTACTTACTTATCTAGAGAGGCAGCTTACAAGTAATTTCTATGCAGATTAAACATTTTAACCGATTTTTTTTTTAAATTTAGTTATGAATGATATTCACGACTATATTCAGGACAGTTTCTTTTTAATGGGTTTCTTTTAAACGTTCCAAACTTCCTTTTCCAACTTATATACCCACACTTTGTGAGGTACATAATGAAATAAACAAAGGAACTTAAACTGCGCGCCAAATCGAGCGTCAAGTTTGAGTTTGACATGCATCCATTCCGCTCTCTCTGTCTCCCTCCCTCTCCTTTTTTTCCCCGCATCTCCCTTAAACCCTAACCCAACTCCCTTACTCTCGATTGTTTTTCAGTCATCAACTTGTTAGAGCAAAAAACACTCCGCCACAATTAGAGAAGTTTACTACACAACAACAAAAAAAAGGTCAACCAAACAATTGGCAAACCACTCGAAACACACAAAAAGAAACAACAATAGAAGAGAGAAGAATATGGTGGGAGGTGGAGAAGTGAAAAAACAAAACTAATAACAAAACGTAGCAATAAAAAATTAGAAGCTACAAGCAAAGTAAACGTTTTTTCATTTACTTTTAGCTGCGAGGGTGGCGAGAACTTAAAAGCAATTTTGAAATCTTTTTATACAATTTTTATGTAAAAGAAATTCGAGTTTTAAACTAAGCTCCAAATAATTTATTGTTTATGTAAGCTGTAAATTGTTAATTTTAATGTGAACTTGGTTAATTTCGTCCAAAAGGATGTGCCTAGAATCTTTGAGATACAAATTAAGAAACCTTAACTAAAGAGAATCTTTTAGAAAGAGACAAAACTTATTAGAAACTCGTCTCAAATTGGTAATAAGACCAGTAAGAGTTCTATTAGCCTAGTTAAGGTTCATAACTTTGAGGCTAAATAATATTTAGGAAGGCTTCTCTAAGATTTCGACTAAAGGGTTCTCAGATATTTTTATGGCTTTTGCCATTACCGCTTCATTTCGTTTTTACTTCTCAAACGCCCCACGAAAGTTTTCCTTAGACATCTCGGGCTAAGGCGAGGACAAGCCCTTTTTTTTTTGTTTTGACATGGTCCGGTCGGTATGGTGGGAAACATTTAGCGTGGCTAAAAGACGACATTAGTTTCAGCGCGATGTATGGGGCGTGTTCCTTGCCCAGAAGGAAGGAAACAGCCAATTAATTTTTTAATGGCTTAAACGAAATGACTGGCTTTGGGTTATTAGAAAAGCACGAAAGAAAACCAACTTAACACAACGGAAAAAGTTTTCTTTTTATGTTTGGGGCCAAAAGAATCTAAGCTTAAAATTGTCAATTAGCAAAGTGACTGCTAAGAATTGGCAATTTCGGCATGAACTGCTTTTGCTTGTTTCCTTTTTTTTTTTTTTTGCCATGCCCTAGAGCTAACGATTTATATGAGAGTATATATAATTGACTAGGACTTACATTTTTATGATGTTTAATCTAATTTTTTATGGGCCCGGGCACATTTTACGGTCGTTTGCCTAACGAGCTAAAGCCCCGTGTGGATGCTGCAAACATTTTCTTATACATTTTGTTTTATATTTAACCACAGAAACCCGAAAACTGGGAACCTGGAACCTCTCCAACCTCTCGAACCTTTTGCGGTGGCCTGTTTTTTTCCATTTATTTATTTTAGAGCCTAGATGGACCACAGCAGCCTGGCCAGCAATTTGTTTTGATTGAATGAAATATCAAAAACGTGACCGAAGCCCCCTAAAAAACAAAACCAAATAGAAAGAGTAAAGGCAATGAATTTTTCCCCAAACCCTCCGGGGGGTGAACTAAGGTGGAAAGTCGCCTAGTTAAATGTATGCAAATTGCATTTTAGTAAATTGAGCGTAAAATCGTTTGGACCAAAGCACGTGCAAATGATTGAGACAAGAGACGAATGATGAGGCGGCAGTTCTCTGCTTATCTGTCTTCGTCTCTCGGTCTCAGTCGCAGTCTCCGTCTCCGGCTCCGTCTCAATCCCCAGCCAGGCTGATAAGTCTCACTCTATCTACCTCTTTAGCTGATTAACGACCATATGTGCGGAACAGATACACGGAGTTGAGTCGAGTGGCTAAACATGTGATCAGCATGAGTTTCACCCGCATCTTTATATAACATTTTCCGGTTTTGCGTTTTGTCAATCGTGTTCAAGTGGCCAGTTAATCCTGCTGCTTCCTGCAAAAAGGATTTATCTACTGTGTGTGTGTGTTTTTTTTTTTTTTTTTTTGCTTTTAAAGCATTTTCATATTCATGACTTTTGCATGCCATAAACTCTCTTATAATACGAGGGTTGTCAAGGGAATTGTTGCAGCAGAAACTTTGTGTTAATGTTCGTTTAAGTGGCTTATATTAACACATTTCAAGGCATTCTTGTCCTTTGAGCAGGAGTAGTGGTTGGGGCTTTGGGAACAAATAGATTTTTGAAGCGTCGACTGTGGAAGTATAATTGTTTTATAAATTCTAGCCTCTTGACTAATATTTTAGAACATATTTATACATATATTTTGAGTTTATTCAGTTCATTGACTTAAGATGTCTTGAGTATTTTGTGTTGCTAGTTATTTAAGACTTTAGAAGCATGCTGCTTTTATTAATCGATAAGTAATTTCGATTAGTTTTAGCCACTTTCGCGTAAGAACACTAGAAAGCTTATTTAGAAAAGGGTCACAATATTTAAGTTTATAACTTGAAAGTTGTTTGGAAGGTGACAAACAAACACAAATTACGCAAATTATAATATATTTAAATATACGAAATGTGATATAAACATTCTTTTGCAGTGTTTTGGTATTTAACATTTAATAAAATTAGTCAAATGCTAAATTTTGTAATAATTTAGTGCTAAAATGAATGTTGTTTGAATTTATTTCTCAAGAATGGATTTAGTAATACAAATCTTAATTCTTTTAAAATCAAAATTAAGGAGTTGGCTATTCTGGTTTATTTTATAGTTGCTGCTTGCCTGCTTTTTACTATCCTTTGGCTAACATTTTGTTGGTCATTGTACATAAAATGGAATTTCCAATATTTTTAATATGTTTATTGAATGTTCCCACAACTTTTGCCCGATGAGTATCTCATATAATTCAATAAAAATTAAATGCTTAACATTTAAGTATTATTATCTTTGAGATACATAATGCTTTTGTATAACATGGCTTTATACATCTAACATTATTCAGTCATCTTATACTTTTATCTTAATGAACGTCATAATTCCAGTTAATTTCAGTATGAAATAGACTTAAGTAGGCAGATAGATGAAAATGAGGCAAAAATGTTGGTGTCATTTATCTGTGTGGAATCTCTATATAGATAGATATAGATAAAAATGAGTCAAAAGTTTTTGTGTCATATCTTTGGGTGAAATGTCTGGAAAGTTTTAATAAATTTGTTTCACATTTAATAAGCAAAACTTGCTCTTGATGTAATGAAATTGACAATGTCATTAAATGTCACATGCAATATTATTGGCATGTTAATGTCACATGTCAATTGATTTTCAATCAAAGTCAAGAAAGAGAGAAGAGTTCCCGTTCCCTTTCACTCTCTCTCTCTCTCTCTTAGTGGCTCATTGAGTCCTACAAGTTTATCGCCTGAACTTAATCTATACTTATGATTATCTTCTACATAACAATAGAGACTTTGTGATGTGTTCATCATAACTTTATCAGCCTCCCACGCTGAGTACACACAAGCGGTTGATAGGAATGCTTTTGCCGACGCCATAACTCTCCAACTCGAACTCGACCCCTACAATTTCAACTTTTATTCTTAACATGGTCGCGGTTTTTTTTTTTTTTTTTTGTTGGCTTTCTGCCTCAGCTGTGGTCGCCACAATTGGCAGATAGACGAGGACCATGCTGAAGATGGAGAAGTCGGAGGAGGAGGAGGCCAGGCCACTTGCTGGCGACCACAGAAGTGACTTAACTCGTTTTAAGCCTTCTCGTATGCTCGTCGTGCTGTTGGCTGCCTGTTGCCTGTTTGCCTCTATTTCATTTCAAACTCCACTAGACATGCCACAACGATGACACTTGACTGAATATTTATGGCCACAAATGGAGCGAAAATAAAATCGCCAACTCATGGGGCTGGGCACAAAAAAAAAAAAGAGAAAAAAATAAAACAGCAGAAAAAAGATGAAAAAATAAGCAGACTGAGAGGACAGACCGACAAACACACACATATGGGGAATGGACCATGCCCTTTTTTGGTCTCAGCTGGTAACTGTGCCTTGCAAACAATACCGTTAGTCTGACCGACTAAGCAGAGGACAAATCCGAAATTCAAGCGAAGTCATATGACAATGACTCTGACTACTCTTTTATAGACTGAGGCCCCCTTTTGGGTGGTCACAAGAGGGGAATTCAATGGATCAACTCAAACGACAGATCAACGAAATGTATCTTTATCTTTAACTACGCTCTAACTACCTACTACTTACTAAAGAGTATCTTCAAATCGTTCATCTGCTTTTGTTTTTTTTTTTTTCTGTTTCTATCCAAGTTCGTGATCTTTATCTTAATCTGCACTTGGACATACACATGAATGTTTGTACGTACATATATGTATATAGATTCCTATTCCGCCTTAGTCTCAAATATTTGCTCAAAATTTATGTGGCTTTTGTTTTATCAGCTTGTTTATTCTGTGATTATGTTTTCGTCTTTGCCAAAGGAAGGCAACTTGCTGAGACGACAAAAAACATTGTTTTCCTTTTTTTTTTTTTTTTTCGACTACTTGTATTGCTTTGCTTTGCTTTAGTTGCCATCCATGCTAGAGGAGAGCACTCTTTAAGCCTATCTGTGTATGACCGCCATGTTGCCCTACCCCCCCTACCCTCCTCTCACCACCCTGGCAAATATGTAATGAAGCATAAGCAATTATGATAATGTCGTTTTTTGTTTGTGTTCCGTTCCAGCGATGCTTCGCTTATCAGCTACAACAACAGCAACACCAACAACGAGAACAAAAAGTATACAAAAAGATTGTAAAGGAGATGACATTGGGTTTTGGGGGGGTAAGAAGGGTGGTGTTGGGGAGGAGCAACAGCAGCAGCAACAACCTCGAAAAAGTTGACTCAAAAAAAATAAAAATTGGAAAAGGTTAACGATTTCTGTGTTTGTGTTTGTATTTGGTGAATCATATAAATACACTCACTTGAATAAGGACAAATTCACAAAAGATGAATAATAACTTTGCACGTGTTCAATTTGGGAAAGAGTTAAAAATTTTTGTAGAACTTTTAGAATAAAAACCTTAGACCTCTCTCAAAAGAAACAATTCATCTCAAGATTATCTTCAATAATTCAATCTAAGTTGATCTAGAAATTAAATAAAAATCAGCTCTAATTTACGACTCAAAATCGATTGACTTTTGTTTAATGAAATAAATATTAATGAAAATCAAAACTTAAACTTAAATTTAAAACTTAAAAAAAAGTTGGAGCTAAAATTTTAGTAAAAGAAAAATATTTTTGTATTAATTTGTTTCAAATTTAGCTTACGTACGCTGTTAATTTACACCTGAATTTTGTTTATAATAATTAATTAACTTTTGATTTTTTTGCGAAGTACATTTAAATAAACAAATAAATTTTAATTACAGTAAACAATATTTTAGCTGATTATATTTCGTATCTCTAAAATTTGTTTACTATTTATTCCACATAAAATTTGTTTACTAATTCTCACTATAAACAATCTGACAATGTTTATGTTCAATTTCCATAGATAACTCAATTTCAAGCTAAACTTAATATTTTTGTTAAACAGCTTTAAAATTGGTTAAAGATAACTAGAATAAGTCAATTTTTTATTCATCCCAATTATCTTTAAACTAATTGTCACATTGTTTCGAAAGATTCGTGTTAAAATTTTACCTGCTAAAGATAGTATTAATCTCAATCGTGATGTTTTCTATGTTTTCTTAATTCAACTGATTAATAAATTATTAATTTAATGTTTAGTCTTACAAAACCGATTAACATGATTCGTGCTAAAAGTTAAACCATTTTTTTTTAGGGTATTTCATATCGGCAAGAGAAAGAACAGACGGAAAAACAGGCCTTTTGCCATGCTGTTTTCTACTTATCTCACACACACACACACACACAAATTGCAGTTTTATCAATTTTTGTATACAAAAACATTTGAGATATTCCACAAACTGTTTTCATGAATGTCACGTAAAACATGCGCCGAGCAGTAAACCGAGCCAAATCCTAGACGCAACTTTTTAGAGTTCAGGTAACAGCAATTTAGACTTTTGCGAAAAAGTTTTTCTTTTGTGTTGTTGTTGCTGTTGCTGTTGACGCCCCCCCAATGGCAATTTATGCAAATCAAAAAATCTGAGCAGCAACTCTCTATTGATAGGCCCCCAGCACCCAATGGTACGAGCTCTTGAATTAAGCCATAAGCCTTCGGGCTAGACCTGAGAAGTTTGACTAAATTAAAATTGACAAAATATAAAAAAAAAGAAAAGAGAGAGAGAGAGAGAGAGACAACAATATAAAAAAAATATAAAATAAAATTTCTGTGAAATGTAGCCATGCCCAGGGGCAATAGAGAGGTGTTTGCCCGAAAAGGAGGGGGGGGGGGGGGGGTAGAGAGGGAGGAAGGTGTGGGTTGATAGTTGTGGGCATTGCCTTGACACTCGACGCCTCAGACTTGTTGTCTCGAAACTCTTAAGAGACTTGGAAACGTTTATCTAAAGTTCAACAACTTATGCAAATGCATGAGAGTGTATATCAGAGTGTGTGTGTGTGTGTGTGTGTGTGTGTAAGATGAGTGTGCTTCAATCAATGCCAATGCTCAACCCGATATATGAATAAAAATGCTATTACTAGGAAAATATGTGCAGGAATTTCCTCTTTTGAGTTCTTTTCACATTTTCCTCTTCTTTTTCTTCTGTTTCTCTTTCTATTCTCTCCCCTTTTCTTTTTTTTTTATGACACAAAACCACACAATTGTTGTATCTTGCATCTCGCTTGCACACTGTATGTAATATTAATGTAGATATATATCTTGGATCTGTGTGGTTATGCATTTTGATGCGATTAGTCATGAAGCACACACAAAGAATAACTTCTTCAAATTGTCAGCCCAGTCAGAAGAAGCAAAAAAAAAAAAACGTCTTCAATGTTGTCTGAGCCCTGTAATCAGCTTAGGATACACACACACACACACACACACACACACACACATACACAGACACATATGTATATAGCCAGAAGGTTAAGTCAACAAAATAGTGAGAGAAAAACAAATTGAATGAGGATTTGTCAACCTGGGCATGAGCAAGGCCCTGATAATCAGCTAAAAAGGTGAATTGGGTATCGTGTTTTACAGGTAGCAACACAGATAACTAAATTAGATAAGGTTTCCATTTAATCTAAAGCCATGTCATAACATTTTCCAAAGGTTTAGCTATAGATCGAATCTATTATGACAACAAAATTGATAAACACTCAAAAAATTGATGCAATTTTATCAACTGAAATCGTTTTATATGCCTAAATTAATTGAATTAAACATAAATTCAAACCATTAATTTAAATTGTTATAAAATTTGAGAAATTTTTTCTTATTTAGCATTTTATTTGGCCATTTTTACTGCCTAATTTAATTTATTATTATTCTCCCCTTTCGGCAAATGTTCACGTGATAATTTATGACAATCGAGCGTATAATTTAAATAGAATAAAAAATAATTTGTGGCAACTTTTAATTATAAATATTTTGTGGTTGTGAGGGAATATCCGCCGCGATTTCTATGTAATTTTTCCAGGAAATATTCTTGAAATGATCCAACAATAAGACGCAAAATAATTAATTAATGGAGAAAAATGACTAATTGAGATATTTATAAATTTGCAAAAAATGTATACAGAAAGTTCAGCTGATAAAACTGACTGGCTGAGCGATTAAAACATTTACGACTTTAGCAAATAATTATTTTTAGCAGTCGCAAAAAATAACACAAAGACTTCCTGTATAAGGTCGATAGATGAAATTCTCAATTGGAGAAAGAATTTGAGAAGAATTCAAGAAGAACTAGCGTATATCACTAACAAATTAATTGATTTCAAGTCAGAATCTTAAAGTCTCAAATCTCAGCTAATAAAGTCATTTCAACAGAGTCATAAAAGAAGCGATCGTAAAGTTTGAAATTCAGTGCCAAAATAAAGAAGGCAATGGACTAGATACATAACTAGAAATAACATAAAATAGACCAAGTTATAGTTAGATACCCGGGCATAATGAGCCAATTTCTTGAGTTGAATCTGTAACCATATTTGCCATAAACCTTTCATTAGTTAGCCAACCTCTTGCTTTCCCCTCCTGACTGGCCAGATATCAAACCAATTGACTTACATAATCCTCAGCATATCTTGCATATGCCACAGTTGCCGTTGCCTTTGCCTGTGCCCCATTGTTTCTGTCATTATTAATCCAATTAGCAGCCGCAAAAGAAAGAACATGCCCCCTCTGCCCCTCCCTATACCCTATGCCTCATACTGTTTAGAGTCCATGTCCAGACACTAGTAGATGATTGCACAATCGTTCGCCATATGTAAGTATTTACAGAAGAAAAAAAAAACGTGAGCTATAGAAAATTGGGTCAGGCGCCACACGAGACCGCAAGACCTCAAGAGAAAGAATGAGTAAGAGAGGGAGTGAAAGAGGGAGAGTGACCAACCAATAGACCATGTGCTGCCCATGGGTATAAGCGGCTTAAATATTGTAGTAGCCTCACAGCTACTTAACGTCAGACATTGGGGCGGACCAAAAGCAGCATCGATGTTGGCCATAATGACTCGGAGGCAGATGATGACATAAGCATCAGATGCAGTCAAGTGCATTCCATTTACTATGCACTGACCGAATACAACAACAACAACGACAACAACAAAAAAAAGGTCAAGTTCATAATCTATACTCAGCATTTTGAATCTCACTTTTGCCCACTTAAGCAGTTTGGCTAAGCATTTTACTGGCTTATTTCGGACAACTAGAATTAAGATGTGTGAAATCTGAACTACACTGAGAACAAAACTTGAATAGAATAAAGAATTAAAAGATAGAGAGAGATTTCAGTTTATTGCGAGAATAAATAAATAGATGGATAGATAGGATAGATCTGTTGAACAGATAAATGGATCTAGATTTTAGATTACTAAAACAATAGACAGAAAATATTACTAGTTAAGAGATAAGGGATGTAGATACGTAAAAAGATAGAAGTAAACGGACAGTTGTATGGATGGAAATACAGATGGATCGTTAAAAAACAAATAGATAGATCGACAGATCGATAGATCAATCATAAGTAGATTCGATGAATAAGTATTTAGATAGATGAATTCCTTAAATGTTAGATAAATAAATATAGAGATTATAAAATCAACAGTTGATAGATGGTCTGAAAGACAGATAAGTAAATAAGGTAATAATTGAGTGAATGGATGGGTAGAAAGTAAGAAAGTTAATTGATGAATTTAGTCGATTTTAGTTACTCTATTTCCAGCTTAATCAGAATACATCTAACCTTTTATAGGAAAACCTTAACTGACTAAAGACTTACTAAATGTAGTTCAAATTTCCATCTCATGGAGTTTAAAACAAGAAATATTTTTAAAAGATCTTTTTTACCAACCGAGATCAAGTTGTACAGCCCTTTTCACTTCCCTTGTCTTGCCTCCACATATTTTGCAACTTTGTTTTTTGTTGGCTCTACTTAATTTAAGTTTATTTATTTAAAAACTTTATTATGAGTTGTCGCTGTTTAAATTGTCTGTTCCTGGGTCTTATTGTTATTTATTTATTGTATATTTTTAGCGTGTTTAAGCAAGTGTTTTATTTCACAGTGCTAAATTGCTAGGTTAATCGGCCATTTTGAGTATGTACTTCAGTTTTATTGGTGTTATTCATCTGTTTTTAGTATAAAGCTGTTAACAATATCGATTTATTATTAAATATTAAGACTTTTAGTAGTTGTGGCATACAAAATGAACCATTTAATCGTTCGTATTAGTTGGCTAGACAATTATCCTAAGTGAGTTCTAAAATTTGCAGAAAAAACTTGCCACTTAAAAGTGGCAATTGAAACAAATTCAACGTTTCCCCTTTTTAAGACTCAACACGAGCCAAATGCATATGGAAAAAGTGCCAAAAACCACTTTGTACACTTTTCATTTTAGTGTGTTTTATGGGACACAGCTGGCGGCAAATTCACTTTGTGGTATAATCTATGCCAAGGAGTGCACAGACAGCATCAGAAGAAATGTTGCAGTTTTTGCTCATAATTAGCCAAAAGAGCTAAAGAGCCTTCCACAAACACAAGGCAAAAAATGAGACAGAAACCCAATGCAAAGTGCAAAGTGGAGCGAAGAAGAAGCCCACTTAATGAGCTCTGGAGATGCCCTGAAGCTCACTCAACTCAACTTGAATGAAAATAATAAGTATGAAAATGCCATTTAGCATTATTATACGCTAAGTTTATATATATATATATATTAATGCACATTGTACTAAATGCAGTTGTAAGCCTGACCCAATTCTAGTGCCAGAATGCCGCACCCAAAAAGCCTAACCAAGGCTAGGCAAAGAAATAACAAAAGCCCCCCCCCCCTCCCCTTTCAACCTCCACCCCAAAAAAAAAAGTGAATTGCCACCCCTTTTCTCTCTGTCTCTCGCTCTTTCTCTTCTTTTCCATTCCGGAGCGTGCTGCCAAATAAAATTTTTGTCGGAATTTTATTTCGTATATTCGCCTGACATATGGGTTTGTCTATATCTTCTTTTTCCCCTGGAGAGGTTTTTCCAAGTAGGGGTGTGCTTGGGGTAGAAACAAAAAAAAAAAAATAAAATAATTGGGTCAACGGTGCGTATAATACATTTTTGCATACACAATGGAAAACATACAAATTGATTGAAATATTCACACAGAAATCCATTAGATACGATTGGCTCGTTATATTCCACTTATTTATTTGACTTTGGTTTACTTTCTACTACTTTATAGCTTATTCCAATAAATATTTGTCTGAAAAAAACTTACAAAATTTATATTCACTTTTTAAAATCAAATATTTAAACGCAAATATCCAATTATATTTGGTTTCTTAGAGTGTTTTTATCGAAAATACGGATTAAAAAGTCCCAAACTATAAAGTTTTTATATTTTTTGGATTCAAAATGAACATAAATACGTGTTTTTTAGGAATCGTACGTGTTTTTTTGCGATTTTTGACTCAAACAATGAACTTGTCAAAAATATTGAATAACAAAATTGTTACCTCTTTTGAAATCTAGTTAGACACATTTTTCTCTTGCCCATATTTAATATAATCTCCATTACAATGTTTTTTTTTCTACTTAGAAGGAAAAAATTCATAAAGTTTTCAGTTAATAAATAATCCACTATTGTACTTCAACACTTCCCGCAGTTTTAATTAGACAACCAACAAAGTTCCTGTCTCTTTTCAGCTTTCTTTCCTTCAAATGCCTGACAAAATGTAAATGCCTCGCAAACAGGAAGTGTAAAAATTTACATGTGGTTGAGGGGTGCTGTGGATGAAAAGCCGACAGGATAACAAAAGCATAACAACATGTACAACAATAACTACAAGCAGAACGAAACCAATGTCGACGTGTGACATGCACGTGCGTTAAATTCATCATACGCCATGGTGACAGGGCAACCGGGCGCACCCCCCACACCCACTCTCTAGGCTAAGCAACCCCAAAAAAGACACACACACACACACACACAGACAACAATTGTAATGTTTCACGTGTGATTCAACCACCGCCCCTTCCACTTGCCCTTTTGCCTGCCACGGCAGGCCAATTATGAATTTGTCTCTATTTGTTTATATTATAAATGCGGCAGAGCGTCAAGTTAAAAAAACAACAAAAAATTATAAAAAAAAGAACTGCATAAGCATAAAAAAAAGTTCTGTATCTTGCAGATACTTTGCATTGGTTGGCAAAAAGTTGCCTTTTTTATTTTTTTGTTTTGGCTCTTTTGGGTGACGTCAAAAACTTTTTCAACTTGAAAGATACACAAACAATTTGGCACGTGTTGACACTCAGTCACCTTTTCTATTTCCCTCTCACATTTCCGCTCTCTCTCTCTCTTTCTCTCTCTCTCTCTAATTTGCCCTCTCTCAGTGTAAAAGTTTTTCCGACTGTGCGAAAAACAATTTGAGGAAAAAAGGATTTTTAAGCGATTTTTAATTAAAATTATGGACAGATGTCGTTTGTTTGGCAAAACTTATTCAAGCTCAAAAGCAATAAAGCAAAAGCCATAAAACAGAAAGCTAAAGAATAAAAGCAACGAAAGAAGTGCCAAAAAGAAAAAGGTTAAAAAGCAAAAACATATAAAAACCGTAAGCCAAACCGCTCGATGACATACAAATGATAAAGATGCCAACAAAGAGAAGAACCTTTTCGGTTGACTCAACGACTGCCTCAACAAGTCAAATAAAGAATATATCTATCTATCTAACTGCCATATATAAAAATTCTATTTTTAATAAGTGTAAAACGAATGCCACCTCACATCAACCTGTCTAACCAGATGAGGTCATTATTTAAGCTACTTTGATTGTTGTTCTTCACTCTTTTTCTATCTCTCTGCCTTTTGGCTTTTTGGGGTTTTGCTTATCGCTAAGCAAACACACAGCTCATTCCCCTATTGGGGGCACAGTCAAAAGCCTTTCATTGATAGCATTATCGAAAAGTAAATACCAAAAAAAAAGAACCAAACGACTCTTCATTGATATTGATACGCCTAACGGTTGCTCTGTGTGTGTTATGGTTTGTGCTGATAAAGCAGTTTTTCACTCTGAAGAATAATGTCTAGTCGTTTTGAGGTCAGTTATTTGGTAATTGAAACTAATAAGAATCGGGTCACAAAGAGACTAACTTCTTAGCAAAGACTTAGCGGTCTAGTTCGTAGAGTTGCCTGAGAAAGAGGCAAAGTGATTGGTTAGAAATGGTTCTAGATGATGTAATATGAGTTGCTTACATTATGGCTCTTAACTTTTGGCTAATTGGCTCAGGGAAATATGGAAAAATACATTTGTTACCTAGCTTTCTTTGCACTTTTAATTAAACATTTGCTTATACCATATTTACCATTTGTTTACACATCGTTTACTTTATGTTTTCCTCTTTACCCTCACCCCTTCTTCACACATTTGCCTTTTGTATAATCAATCTCATTGACAACGTGAACAGTTTCCGCCTTAATCTGTGATGGGTTTTGTTTGATAGCTTCATCACTTGCCGCATGGCCATCATATGCAGATATCTTCATTTCACTTTTCCTCACTTTTCCTTTCGCCATAGATAAATGACATTTGTGTGTGTGTGTGTGTGTGTGTGTGTTTGTGTGCTGGGGTAAATTTTGATAAATGATACAAAAAAACACAACTTGAGATCGGCTTATGATGATGAGAAAGAAAGCAACAAAAATGAAGTTAAAGGGGGAAGCTTGAAGCTGGGTGTGTTGGCTTGGGAAAGTTGTTTTTCCTCATCAAAACAAAAAAAAAAAAAAAAATAGAAACCGTAAAGGTTAAAAGTTAGAGATACGATCTAAAGCAAACTGTCATTATAATTTTTTGTTCTTCCTTTTGACAAGGGTTAAAAACTTTTTTGCTACTTGGCAAATCATAAATTTTATTTATAAACTTGCCGGATAAACAAAAACAACAACAAGAAAAAATGGATATACAAAGGGATTAGAGCAACAACGAATTGTAAATACACTTAATTGTAGATAATGAGAGAAAGAGAGGGAAATTTGTGTATAGAGATGAGCCATAAGAAATGTCACTTATTAAGCTTCTTCTGGCTTTTTCGTCGTCTTTAATTTAAACGAATTGTAACGGATTATTAGCACCCTGACTATAGCCTTAATATTTGCTAGATGAATTGCTCTTAAATTGTTGGACTACTTAGCATCCATGCACAGATTCCTACCGAGTAAGATAGTCTTCTCTCCATTTCTTAGAGTATATAAACAACAACATTTATTCAATATCTTCTTGAAACTCAATCTGTTGTAGACTTGAAAACAAAAAAAAAAAAAACAAATAAAAAAAAAAAAAATAGCCATGAATGTGGAGATATATATATTTCTATACACTTGTGCGATTATTTGCAATTTGTCATCGATATAGAGTGAGGGCGACACTGAAATTTGAGTTGAGACTTAGTTTTTTTTTTTGTTTATTTGCCAAGAGGATAGAAGAGAATAGGAGTAGATGAAGGGGGGAAACGATTTCCTTGGAAATGGTTAGCCATCGAAGGCAGCTGAGCGAAACACATTTCTGTCTGTTAAGCAAATCTCAGGCTGATGGCCGAAAATCAATTTTTTTGCTTCTGTTTTTGTTGTGTCTTTTGCACTTGAACGAACATTGGATAACCCTTCGAAGTGGTGAGAATATCTAAAACTAATTTGAATAAAAACAATCTGGGGACTTCTACTTCTAGGCAACAAAAGCGCAAACTTCTGAGACTGCACAACAATTTTCATTTTTATGACAGAGAGCTTTGGATGAAGATGATGGGGCGGGGAGGGGGAAAAGAAGGAAAGGGCACACTCAATTCGCTTTCAGTGAACTTGAACGACAGAAACATGGTCGTGCATGCTGATGATTATCCTGAAGTGGCGGCGGCAGGCAGCGGCCAAAATCCTTGGCTGAAACAAAACAGGCAACAGACATAAAAATGGCTGTTGGGCCAAGTGATAAGCAAACATTTTTTGTGTTCTTTTCTTTCTCTCTCGCTGTCGCTTATGCTATGACATTGAAACAAAGACTGAGGAAAAGCTAAAGAAAAAGCTAAAGCCAAGGAAAAGCGAAAGTAAAAATATGTAGGTCGGCTCTGCCCTCACCCTCACCCGCTTGTTGGCTGTGTTTAGTTATTAGACCAAAAACAAGCTGGACCATAAAAAATTACAATAAACGCCGCACAAAAGGGAAAATGACCAAAACCAAATACAAATAAAAGCAACCACAAGGAATTTATATTGGCTCCAAAATAGATATATCTACCATATTCCTTTTCTCTCTTTTGTTTGTCATGATCTTTTTTTTTTTTTTTTGGTGGGCGCCACATTTAGTGTGGAAATTAATTTTCTTCCTCTGCTTCTCGTGTAATTCTGAATGGAAATTAATTAGCCACGGCTCAAATGTCGAATTGCAAATGTAGTTGATTTGGTTTTGGTTGGTTTTCGGTTAATAACCTGTAAGAGCAAGAGAGAGAGACAGAGAGAGAGAGAGAGAGAGAGAGAGAGAGACAGAGAGACTTGGCCCGAAGGAAATTCAATTTATGCTCGCCACAAATAAGGCCAAGAGGTGGAAATTGATTTTGACTGGCTTTGGGCCACAGAGAGCATATCAAATTGCTTATGTATTCTGTGTTCTGTGATCATTTCCAACTAATTACTTGAAGCGGCTGAAACTACTGCTAAGACTACAACCGCAAATTAAAGTAAGTTTGATAATTTTAAAGCGAAAAATAAGATCATTTTAAACCAAAGAACAAATTCTTTGTTAATCTAAGAACACAATCCATTTCATTTTAGATTTGATAGAAAAGTTAACAAAGATAACAAAATTAAACAAAATTTCTTAATGAATTTTGTAAAAATAGAACAATTCGTTTAGAAATTGAGAAATTCGATGATTAAATAGAAAAATGTCTCTTTTTATAGCATCTTTTTAAATATTTAAGTATTGCTTTACATATAATATTATCTAAAATATAGTTTTTCAATTCAAAGACTGGAAATACGTATTTCCATAAAACTCTAAAGAATCGTTAAGATAAACTTAAAAATTTCTGGAGTTATTTCCATTTTTTTTATTAGGAATTTCTATATGGATCTTTATCTTTAATGCTAGCTGAAAAATTTTACTTCAGTTAATATTCACAAAAAACGAATTTAAATAAGTCTAAAAGTCTATAAAGAATCGTTTAGACAAATTTGAAAATTTCTAGAGTTATTTCCATTTTTTTATTAGGAATTTCTATATGGATCCTTATCTTTAATGCTAGCTGAAAAATTTTACTTCAGTTAATATTCACAAAAAACGAATTTAAATAAGTCTAAAAGAATTTAAATAGAAAAACTTCAAAATTTACCTACTTAAACGCTTTCTTTTTAAGGTTTTCATATTAAATACTTACAAAAAGATAATTTTTTGAATCGAAACCAACAGGAAAATGTTTATAAATGCAAATATTACTGTCCATATTATTTGCCTTTACTTTTTGCTAAATTTGTTCATTTTAAGCTAAACTTTTGCTCAGTGCATTTTGGACTAATTCACAAATTGTATGACAAAAACGCAAATTGAATGCAATTTTAAGTGGTTCTTCTCAGTGCATTCACTTCTTCTTATGCACAGTATATGAATACAAAGATTAAATTCATTCTTTAAAAAAATTAAGTACTCACTACTACACACACCCTCACACACATACTCAATTGATAAAGCCTTTTGAGCTTTCCCATTTTGGAGGGGGGGAATTCCCCAACTTCAGTTAATCTTCTTTTTCCTTTTATACGCTGATAAAACTCTTTGGCAGCAATCAAAAACCGCAACATGTTAACTGTTAATGCCCCCAGACACCTATTTGAGCCGTTTTTTTTGGGGTGGCTCTGGGTCCTGTCCCGCCAAATATAAATTATATTAAAAAAAAGGAAAATACAAAATAAAACAGGGGACCAAAAAGTCTCAGAACTCAATAATTCAAAACAATTTCGGTTTTATTGTCATTGCAAAAAAAAAAATTCTCGCTGTGTGTGTTTCCATTGTTGTCGAGGGCAAGGGAATTGGATGGGATGATGGGCTTTTTGGGATTCCGCCCACCCCCACACACACACACACACACACACACACACGAAAACAAAACCCAGTTTAACCTTACACACACAAAAGCATATGGTCAACCCTTTTTTAACTGCTCTGGGTTCAGTTCAGTTCAGTTCGCTGGTGTGAAAGGCGAAACTCATATAAACGCCGCGGCGGTTGGTTTGAGGTGGGACTGGAATGGGGGGCGGGGGGAAGTTTTGGGTCAACTTACCGTTTGGTTCAGCGAAATTCGTTCGCAAAATATTTCGGGGCTGCTGCCTGATGAAGATGAACGGCTACAGTAATCCTTTTAGTGCCTGATAATGAAATACTTTCCGCTACTCCTTTGCCAACGAAATTCTAATGCACACTGAGACACAATGTTAATGAAGTTTCGGTTTCGGTTACTGTTTCGGTTTCTGGTGGCTAAAAAACCGTTTTTTAATATACCATGTGAATCGAGTAAGACGAGAGTAATGTACAAATTTACCACGTAATTAAAAACAATTAGCCGGCTTAATTACCATTAATTGTATGCAATGGGCTATTATTCTATAGGTATGAGAGCCACATGGAGTCTGCTTGTTGTTGTTGTTGCTGGTAATTTTAATTCAATCAAAAGTCACACAAATTCAATTGGCAGACACTCAAACACCGCACACACACACACCTGTCACACACACTGTGACACACTCGCACTTCGGCAATTAATTAATCGGGCAACCAAACCGTAGCTACACGTAGATTAAGACGAAACTTTTACGCAGAGTCGCAGCAATCGCTCGTTCGCTTCTTCGTTCGCACCGCACAGAGCAAAATTCCAAAACAGAATGAGAAACGAATTTGAAAATAGCAGCACAACAACCGCCAGTTGAGGCCGTCGCTGTTAACTCGAAACGAGTCTGTTAACGCGCTGTTAAGCATTGCTGGAGGGAGAGAGAGAGAGAGACGTTAAGGCGTGGGCGTCGTAGAAGGGGTTTTAGGAACGAACACAGAGAGAAATGTAACTGCTCAGACACTTACATAGATAGAAACTCTTTTCGAGAAGAGATACATTAAAGTACAACTTATGGCAGATAGGCAATAAATGTATCTTATAGATACTTTTGTATCTGATGAGTTAATTGAAAAAAAAAAAAAACAGCAGAATAATTACTTGACAATTGCACATCAAAATTGAAAATGCAAGAAATTTATCTGAAATAAAAATTAAGAGTTAAATTCGCTTCTAAATTAATTGTAGTAAATGTATCTTGCAGATACTTCTACGTAAGAGTACTTAGTTAGAAAAAATGCAGTATGATAAGTAGGAAATACTTTTATAAGATATGAAACTTAAATTTGGAAAATTTTAAAATTTTTAAATTATGAAATACAGATCAAAATGTATCTTGCAGATACTTCTACGTAAGAGTACTTAGTTAGAAAAAATGCAGTATGATAAGAAGGAAATACTTTTATAAGATATGAAACTTAAATTTGGAAAATTTTAAAATTTTTAAATTATGAAATACAGATCAAAATGTATCTCTTTCTATAGAAGATGACTTAAAAAACATCAATAAAATGTCTAAACAAATGCAAATCTTGTAGATACTTTTATACATTGAATGTTTACTTTGTTTGAATTACAATTGAAGTGAAAAATTTTCCTGAAAATGAACTACCTTAAAATCTTTATTGGTTGCAAGATTACTATATCAAGGTAGTGCATTAACTTTAAATTAGTAAAAACTATATATTTCGTTAAATAAATAAATAAAGTCTAACTAAAGAACCTACCAAGCAGGAGACTACAATAAAGGGTTAATTATACATCTTGGAAGCTAGAATTAGTTGAGAATTATTTAGAGGAAAAAAAAAAACTAAGCAGAATACGCAAAAGTTTTCTAATGAATGTGCCAGTCAGAGGGACAAGAAAACGGAAATATAAAGAAAGATAAGTTTAGGGATTTTTTATAATGTTGTTCAAACATATTAGATTAAGCCAATGCATAAGACCCTCATAGAATTGATGGAAACAGTTTTTACTTCTTTAGAAAATACTTAGCTAAATAGAAAAAGAAATGAGTATTAATTAACGACAAACTAAACACCTTTTCAATTTAATTTGCATAACTAAGAATGGTTTATTTAATGTTAAATAAGTTGTTTCTACTTGAAACTAATTTTAATTACAAAACTCTGGATATATTTTATATTCGTGACTAGCAGATTAAAAGATCTAAGCCTATAGTATATAATAAAAGTAATTCAATAATTTATGCTGAAGACTATGAACATCCCCCTCTGAGACTCACGTGACAAAGTTAACCCAAATTTGTGGACACATTCGTCTTCAAATCAACAACAAGTCTTTTGTTTAAAAAAGTATTCATAAATAAATAAAAAAAAAAAAACTCACTTCTTCTGTTTTCTGCCTACCTAAGTGAAATATCAAATGACAGCGAAGAAAATCTCAACAGTTTATATAATTACACAAAAACCTTAGTCGGATGAGTCATTAACGAAAATCTTCAAAAATCCCTTTAGCCCAAACAAAAATCTGGCGCCGTTTCACAACCGTTTCAAAACCCGTTCACAAATTGTCAGCTCATTAATGAATTGCGGCGACTGTCACTGGGCATAAGCCTACAATAAACTATCAGGAGAGACCATGGACCAGTAGCCCACTTATCGTACTTATTTAAATGAGACACTACCTCACAATGCCCAATAAAATGGTACTGGCAATCGCATTTCATTTTCAAGTAATTAAAACCCAAAAACAACCTTCCTATAACCCGCCTAGAGGGCAATGGAAATCGAGACGGCAAACGAAAAGGGAGAGGGCGACATTCGATTACGCGGGCGTTGTCAAGACAACGATAACAAAAGCGACAACAGCAACAACAACAAACGGTGCGAGAGCCTTGGCCAAAACAATTGACATAAACTGTTTCCCAGGTAGTAAGAAAAACGAATCGTACATAAAGAAATTTTCAGCCGTGAAGTGAAGTGCTGCACCTGCACCTGGAGGGCAAGACGAAAAGAGAAAAAGAGGGCGAGAGGCGGCAGCAAGTGCACATATACCCAGTGAGATTCAACGGAAACCAACGCGGAAGTTGTGCAAAAAAGAAAAAAGAGCTAGAGAAACGAAAAGAAAAGAAAAGGAAAACTGCTGAAAGGACATCCTAGTGAAAATTCTTTAAAAAAGGCATTCCCATCGATAGCGGTAATGGCCATGAACTACTACGACGAGGAGATCACCATCAATGAGAGACCCAACAGCAAACACCTGAGCAGTGTGCCAAGGGATAGAAGTGGTGCGGGTGGCTCGAGTGGTGGCAGTGCCGGAGCCGGCCCTGCTGCGGGGCCAAGGGCAGCAGCAGCCAGACAGCGAGGATTGGTAAGCAAAGGCCGACTGGGACTTGAAACTATTCTTAAGCTACTCTAAGCCTCGATAAAGTTATATGGCCAGGACCGGACTAAGAGCAAAACAGAAAAAACTTTGAAATTTTTATAATTTCTTTTAGCATTTCCAAGGAAATTCCACCGACGATGATGGCTTACTGCAGGACATCATAGATCACGATGATGAGGCCGATGATAGCGATGACGATGATGACGATAGTGAATTGCAGATACCGAATGGAGGGATTGGATTACAGATGCCAGCTCCGGCTCCACGACCACAAACTCGTCCTGGTAGCTCACGGAATGTTAAGGCATCTGCGCCACATGAGGATCAGCTTAGTTCCGGCAGTGATGAGGCCTTGATGGGTGGCTCCAAGTTTCCCTCGCATCAGAAATTGCCCTTGCCCACCCATCAGAGGCGAAGTGCTGGACAAATGCAGGGGCAGGAGCAGCAGACATTTAACCTGACGCCTGACAAGTGGGAACAGTTGGCCCTGCCGGGGGATTTGAAGGAACTGTTTCCCTACATACTGAAATATACGCCTCAATCCATTGACACGCCCTACCACTTGCAGCCCTTCATACCTGAGTTTGTGCCCGCTGTGGGTGATGTGGATGCCTTGCTCAAGGTTCAAGCTCCGGCCCTGATTCAGCCGCAGAGTCAACAGGTGAGGGGGAAAAAAAAAAAAAACAGAATTGAAACTTTATTTTGCAAATAATCATTTGGTTTTTTTGTAGCGGCAACGTGAACTGGATGAGCATCTTCAGCGCCTGGGCTTGTGGCTTTTAGATGAACCTTCAGGGGCACAGAGTGAACCAAGTTTATTGAATATGAAATTGAGATCCGTTTTGAGTGGCAATCGTGGGCCTAATCCAAGGCATGCATCATCTGCCTCACTTGTGCCTACGGCCAGATCAGCCAAAGACATTGACAAGTGGATCAATGAGGTCGAACAGGTTCACATGACCCAAGCCCTGTACGATGCCCAGCCCCGCAAGGATATCGATGCCCTAATGGAGGATTGGCCACGCTCCTTTGGTGATAGCCACACCAAGGATGCCCTCGAGCAGGCCTATCGCTCTTGTCTGCAACAGCAAATCTCATTGGCCGACTATATACGTTTGCTTAGCGAACAATTTGGCGTTGAGGGGCCCCTGGACAATCAAACGGATTATATACACAATGTGCAGACACTTTTTGCCCTCTACCTGGCTGCCAGCCAGGCCTGGGGGGAGTAGGCGGGCGTAGGCGAGATGGCAGCAGCTGGTGGGATGGCTGGTACGGTCGACTAATAACGCTAATGGCTTCGATTAAGTGACAGCCAGACGCCGTTTGTTTACCACTGCCATAGGATGACCAGTTGGTTCTGCTGGTCCTGTGGCTGAGTCCAATTGTTGTGATTGTTCTTTGCATTGCTTTCTCTCGGTTTTGGCATTAAGTCACTTGAAAATATATTGATCCCATAACTGCGATTAAGAACAATAAATAGAAAATATTTAAGTATCGAAATGTGCTAATAAATCGGAAAAAGATTCTATATGAAGAGAAGATAAAGCTGTGTAACTTATTTCGAAACTTCTTCTGAGTTCAGTTGTTTAGTTAAGGATTCCGTTAATGCATTCAAAATGGCATTAAGTTCTATAGTGAATCCTATAAATGAGGTTTTAAACTAAAGGGGATTGCTATTAGAAGACACTCTGAGACTATAGAGAATACTATATAACACTCAAAGGGGGAATGGGTTTGAGTCTCTTAATGATTTAACCATTCATTCATTCATCGTTTGTATAAAAATTCATAAAATACTCAGAGCACTCTGAGTTTTTGTATGCCTTAGTCATTCATTTATTTGACAACATGAATACTATGAATACTCAAACTACTCCACATTTTGCAATTGTTCGAACATTCTTTTTTTTTGTTTCCACAGATTTTTTCATTCATTCCTAAATACTTAAAGTTATATAAACACTCAGAGCATTCTAAGTTTTTGAATGTAATAGTTATTCATTCATTCGTTTACATATGTTTAAATTTTTTAAAAACTTATTCATATGAGCAATCATTGAAACGCGGAAAACCGAAGTTTTTCGAAAATGAGTACTTTTTGATGAGTACTTAGAGTAAGTGAAGTTTTGAATGCACTCACATAGGCCTCTTTCTTCTGAAAGGAAATTTCAGGCCTAGTTAGAAAACTTTTAAATGGATTCCCTGACAATTTTTGATAAACTAGTTTCAATGAGTGGTTACAGCAGGTTTGGATTTAGGAAAAGCGACACTTTTTATTATTCAGCCTAGACTCACCTCACCTAGAATTAAATCTGTTGACAATGCCCTTCAAAGACACTTAAGATCTTAAATTGTCTGATCGCTGATTCCTTCCTGCATAAACAGCTGCTAAATTTATAATTATTCCAACAAAGTTAGTTAAACTTAATCAACTCATCCCATCTCTGCGGGTAATTATGCTGTTATTTCTTTAAACTAAAGCAAAATATCAATTTATGTCACACACACATCGTACACATCGGCTTTAGCTAGTGCCTCTAACACTTAAACCAATCATGCACTCCATCAAATAGGCAACAACAACCGGGCCGTGTCTCTAATTAGGGGCCCGCTTAAGACAACATTGACCAGGCCAAGCCCAAGCCCAAGCTCTGGCCCAACTCTCTGCCCTCAACGACCTTAATTATGCGTAAGCCGTTAAGAGCCCCATTAATACCGTTTTCCTCGCCGTGCCACATCCATATCCACATCTGCAGTTGACACTGAGTCGCACTCTTTCCCGCCCACCATCTCTCTCTCTCTCTCAGTCTGGTCTTGGGTCTTAGCTCTGGCCGTGGGTGTGGGTAAAAATGGGCTGATGTCAATCAAAAGCCACCTTCAACGCCTTCATCGCTCAACCAGGGCAAAACACATCATGCAAAATGCATTACATTGCAGTAAATTTGTCATCGCCTTTTGTGTTTGATGCGGCTTTTTGCCTGGCATGAGAATATCTTAGATTGACATTTAGCAAGTCGTTAACAACTGCCCCTGCCGGCCCTGGCCTGGCCTGGCCAAGCAATTCTCAGGCAATTCAATTGAATGGTTACTTTAATAAACATAAATTGAACTAGATTAGATTCATATTAACAAAGTCAAATAATTGTGGCATCTATTATAAAAGGAAATATTGTAGAAGTTTAATATTTCAAATACGAAAAAGGGCTACTTGACAAATGTGTGAAAAATAATGTAAATGAATCAAAGCAATGTTTAAGATAACTTAACTATGAAACGTCATTTAAAAGGATTCTTTTTGCATAACATTTTTATTACTAGAAAAGCTTTTTATTAATTATCTTTAAAGTTGTATACCAAAAACTTTTTCAGAGAATCAAAGAACACGGTTTTCAAGGACCTCAGTACACTACTTCTTATCATTTTAGAGTCCCATAAGAAAAGCACCATCGATTACATAAATAATTTGAAGTTAATCAAATGACAATTTTTCTTTACTCATTTGCTGGAAGAAGAAATTATCCTTAGTAAATGCTTAGCTAGAATATTCTATATAAATACAGAAGTAAGTTCAATAAATTCATAGAAACTTCTTTTAAGCTTAGCCGCATGTGCTTCCAACAACTTGCTTATAGGACACGATTAAGATTAAACTATTTAGAGCTTAAATTGTGAAGATTTTCTTGAGGCAAAATGAAAATCTATTTGATAGACCTAAGACTTGGATTAAATTCTTTTTAAATTAGGCTTGTTATAACTTCTTTTATTCAAATTTTCCAACCATTCGCATTGCATACAACTTTGAAAGCTTTTCCCAAGACAGTAAGCTAAGTTTTCGCCTGAGTAAAGTTATTGACCAAAAGCTTTTTAGATAATGGGGTATTTTGATTTTTAGAGAATTTCCCCATATTCTGCTTAGCTCAGTGACCCCTTCAATGATTAAATTGTATACCCTTACTAAGGAGAGTATATGCGCTCTTAAACAGCCTTTGCAGAGAACTTTATCGACATGAATTATATAGTTTGGTTCTTGATTTCTGTGGCACTTTTCAAATAAGCTGATTAAACTTAAAAAAAAGGATAAAGAGCGTGATAATTTGTGATCTCCATTTCTGATTTCGTTTCATTCACTTGGCATGCCACAATAAAAGGGTATAGAAGCTAGTCATTACGCTTGAATTGAATGCGGCTCATCTCAAATATTCTGTGTTAGCAGTTATTAATGAGACGGTGGCACAGATTTCGCAATTAATCTTGGAAGGCATTGCGTCACGGGACCAGACATCATCGGTTCGAGATTCCGAACTCCGACTCGGACTCGGACTCAGTGTTAAGCAAATCAAATCAAACCAAACCGGTTTGAACAAACAAGAATGTGTTTTTTTTTTTTTTGTTCGTTTTCATCAGCACCGACACACACGCTAAGGTACTGTATTTTTGACCTCTAATTGAAAACGTAAGCCATATAAGAAATCACAAACATCAGCAGCTTCCTCTCGCCGGTGACGTTGGCGGTGGCGGTGGCGGGGGGCTTAGACTACCCACCCACCTAGAATCCACTTCCAATTCTTCTTTCACACGAGACAACATTTGCTAGAAACCTTTATTAACCAAAGCCAATTGCAACTGTTTGGTTGTCTTTCAGTATTCTTTCGAAAACTAAAATTAAGTGAATTATTTTTAAAAATTGTAAGTAAAAAGAAATAAAAAGTTCAAGGAATCGAGATCCAGTTTAGTTTAAAAAAAATCCTTTCTAATAATTTTGTAGATTTTGTGAAAGTGAAAAAGTTTATACAGTGCTGGTCGTAAGTTTAGTACACTTTCAGCCTGTGCCTTACAAAAGTTCTAAACCCTTATCTTAGGATAAAGTTTTATTAATAAAAGAAATTAAAGGTTTTTTTTCGCAAAAAGTGATAAAATTTTGTTTATTTTAAATGAACATGTTTTAAGAATTTTTTGCGCGCTTAGCAAATGAGGCAAATGTTTTACTAATTTAGAGGAAAAACTGTTATTAATATCATAAACTTTGTTTAACTATAAGGACAAACGCCATTCGCTGTTGATATCTTAAAAGATTTGGCTATTCCCAATGATGAAATTCTATTCTATTTCAAATAATAATCTATAGTCCGATTTTTTTATTCTTATCTCAGACGAGACAAAAGCTCCTCACTATATAAAATTCCAATTTCTTATAATTTCTTGAGACTAATAATGACCCAAATTCATGAACTAAATTGTAACAATTAAAGTGGCTAAATATCGTTTGTCCTTATGAAACAAAAGTTTTACTTTGACTCCAGTTGTTGTGGCTTACATTTAAATAAATGTAGGAAATGAAGCACTAAAGATCAACTGATAACTGAATTTAAAACATAACTATTTATTTGTATGATTAAATTGGATGTTTCCAAACATTTTTCTTTTCAAATTTTAACTACTTCTTTTTTCATGAAAATATAGAATCCTTGGCGAATCTCTACTAGGATTTTAATTCATAAAAATATAAACACAAATCAGAACAGAAACATTGAGTATTTTGTATTCATTTAATAACAAATGTTAACAAATGTTCAAATAGTTTTCCATAGTTTTTTTTGCTTCACATTAGTCCAGAAGAAATTTTCCAATGAAAATTTATAAAAAGTTTCCATTAAAATGTTTCCCCTCAACATATTTTGCTTGATCAAATTGAAAACCGCTTCAAACCGGCTTAAACTGTCAACAGCTGACAGCTTGCAGGGGTGACGGGGGAAAAGTACACACACACAATGGAAATTAGTTGGTAGATTTTTTGTGGGTTTTCTCTGGTCTTTTGTAAAGTAATGTGAAACAATCTCGAAATTAGTTGCATAGTTGGCAGAATGCGAAAACAAAGTCAAACTCAACAAAATTCTGATGACTCAAACAACAATAAAATGTGCCTTGAACTAAGCCTGTCTGTCCCACTGATAAGCGAAAACTTCCTCTAAAACATGGAAAACACATCATCGTGAGACTGGTGTCGGATTGTCTCTTCTAGACAAAACCAAAGTGACTGAGTTTTTGGAGGTGCAAACCAGTTTCAACTAAAGAGAATTGAACTCGCATTGATAAGGAATACGGCATGGAACGGAATTGAAGTGATTAGACATCAGATCATCTATCAACCAGGAAATTTAGGCGCCAAAAAAAAAAAAATAAAAACAGACAGAGATGTGACATATGAGAGGAGTTTCTTGTTACCAAATAACAGGTTAACAGGTAACATGCTAATTGATGGTTAAGCAGGTAGTTTAGCTAATGAGCAATTACGAATTTCTTTGGGCTGTTGTTAGCCGGTTTGAACCGGCAACTAGCCGGTAAAAGGCTGTTTTTAGATTTAGAACTATGCAGAATGAAGTCTCAGCTGTGCTTATCAATGCAACTAAACCACCAACAATAGCAGAAGCCATCAGCAGCAGCACCACCACCCGCAACACCACCCCCTATCACCACTCGACCCTCGGCTCGTGCGATCGTCTGACTGAAGTTTTTCTTTAGGGTTCTCTCTTTCTCTATCTCACCTACACTTCACTTAAGCCTCTCTCTTTTACTCTCTTACTCTCTATATCTCTTGCTCTTTGTGTGTGCGTGTGTTTGTGTGTGTGTGTGTGTTTTTTTTTTCAAAATCAACTTTTTTTTTAAAATTGAATACAAGTTTTCAGATTCATCTCGACATTGTAAGCGTCAAGTTGTCTGTTCTCTGGGCTCTCGCTCTCCCTATCGCTCGCCCATTCGCTCTGTGTTACTTTCCCGCTCACTCACTCGGTTTTAATTGTGTGTGAATTAATAATATTAACAATAATTATATTATATGTGCGAGATTTCTTCGATGAACACAATTAACAGAGCATGTGAAAATGGTGTCAACTATTTAAATAAATAATTTTATAAATAAAGTAACGAAAGGATATGAACAATTTAGATGGGAAAAACTTTTAATTCATTTATTTATTACCAAAAAGTGCAAAAATTAAATGATTTGAATTTAAATTTGCTTATATTATCTTTAGTTTTGAGATTCATAAACTTCAGCACAAAAATTTGTTTAATTTTGATATCGGTTTACCCAACTAGAAAACGTTGAGCATTAAATCTAAACAAATTCGAAATGCTCTATTAAGAGGTTTATTTATTTATCCTTAAAAATTTATAAATAAAATGAAAGTTTGAATAGTTGAAATGTTAATTTGAAAAAAAAAATATCAATTCTAAACTCAATGATTTCAATTTAGATATTATAGATAGAAGCAACAAATTGAGATCTTATTTCTTTTGTTAAGTATTAAAGGAAAGAATATTAAGGAAGCATTTAGAAGCAACAAATTGAGTTCCTAACTCTTCCGTTAGAAGTTATAGAGTATTAAAAGAAAGAGTATTTAAAAATATTTATCACTTAAAGTCTAAAAAAAAGCAACAAATTTAAAAAATCTCCAATTTCCAAAACGATTTCTTTTATATAATCAAAAGAGAACAGGTTTTATTTTATTTCATAATTATTTTTATTGTCCTGACCTAACTTAATGATTGGTTCTTGTTATTGTGGATTTTTTTAAGTTAAAGTTTTTAAAAGAATTCAAGTGATAAAGTAAATTGTGTTGGATGAAACGTTTTTAATTTTGCTTTGTTTCTTGACTTCTTCAAAGTTTTCTGTAGGAAAAAAACTCCTTAAAGTTAGTGCAAACATTTCCAAGAATATTTAGTAGAAGAATTAAATATTTTTTGAATAAAATAAACAAACATTTTGGTCACGTTTTAGAGCCACGTTTTAAGTAGAAAATCTCGATTTATTATTAAATAAATGCAAATAAACAGACCAGTTTGCCCTTTGTTAATTGAGCATATCTCTAAATCTTTTTCCTTCTCTTCTCTCTCTCTCTCTCTTTCTCTCTTACAGGTTAATCATTAGATAAGTGTATCATACTATAATCGAATACAAATTGCAATTCTAGACGAATAAACCACAAAAAAAGTTAGTAACAAAATGTCCACATCACTCGCCTATGCTGTGTTAATCGCCTTGATTGCCAATCTCTTATCAGGTAAACAAATATGACAAATTATATATATTTCCTTGATGCATGCCACTTATTAACAAGATAGTCATTCATCTCTCTCTCTCTCTTTCTCCCTCTTTCTCTCTCTCTCGTTCAATCAAATTGAAATGCTTGAAAGAATGTATTCATTTTGTGCTATTGTGCTATTTGTTTGTTTCAATTCCAATTTGATACCCCGAACAAACGCGCTGATGTGGAAAACCCAATGCCAATGCCAACACTTTTCACTTTTGAGTTTTTCATTTTCCATTTTCATTTGTCGGGTCTACGAATCTGTCATGCAATAAAATGTAAATTGACGCCATTTGACAAAGCAAATGAAATTTACTTTTGCCTTTCCACCTCTATCCCCCCCCCCCCCTCGACAGCATTGTTTTCAAGTCAAATTTAATTGAATTATTTTGATGTCTTTACCATGGTCCGAAGGGGTAGTGAAAGGGGGGGGGGGGGGCAGACTAACAGAATACAAATAGGCAGGCCATTTGATAAACGACTTTTAGCTAATGAGCAATAAATTAATCAGGTAGCCAACATAAATTAGATTCATTTGGTCCGTCGGTCATGTTTAAGGCAGATAAATTAACTAAAAAGAAAGAGACAGAGATAAAAGACTGTTTAGAAAATTAGTTGAATGTGACTAACAATAATGTTTGATGGTTTTTGGCAGTCTTTCAGTTTCTGTTATTATCTCTAATCTTAATAAACTTATCTTAAATATTTTACAACTATTAGAATTTAAGTCATATTAAGAGTCTTTTTATGGTTTTCCTCTAGTTTGACCGTGTAGTAAAATAATGTTAGATAAGAGAAATGAGGGATATGTAAAGGACTATGTGCATGACTTATAGTTTATAAACAATTTCTTAGTTTTAAAGTAACAAATCATAAACAAAACCTCAACCAACGTTTTGAGGAATTTCTCATGTTTTTTTGAAAATGTTCAAATGAAATTCCAAGAATCGTTTTCGACAATTATTGTTAAACAAAAAGCTTGGAGTAGAGCTTCATTTCTACCTGTAAAAAAAGCTTCTGATTTTGACATAATTTTAGAAGAGATTGAAAAGCATAAAAGGATATCAAAATCTCTTCAAGACTTATACTTAAATACAAAAATTTTCTTTTGTTTGAGGCGTACTAGACGTAGCCAATATAAGAATTGCTTTATACGGAACTCATTTTATGTGAATTTGTCTCCAATTGGCTTGAAATTGCCCTTTATCAGGGTAAAGGTTAAAGGTAAAATAGTTCCATCCTTTAGAAATTTCAATAAGAAGTTTTTAAATTTAACTGAGAACTTCTACAAATATTGTTTTCATTTAAAATTTAACTTTGCCACGCCAATTGATTTGAAATCATATCAATTATCACCCAACAGCCTCACAGCCTCCACTCAGACGTTACTTGAGCAACTAAATGGCATTTAAATTAGTCTATATAGTAAACTGTAATATGATCAACAAATAGATACAAGTCTTTTGATGCATTTCACAGACAAATATGAATTTCACTCAACTAAACTCCATTGCCATGGCCATTCATGTGGCGCGTTTCATTAGCGAACAATTGTCAAGTGCAAAAGTTGCAACAAAAGGCAACAGTTGAATCAGCAGACCGGCTAGGCTATGGGGAAGGGGAAGAGCAGGCGGGGCTGAGTTAATTTCTGTTACTGTTACAAACAAGTTCAAGTTGCGCTCTCAATGCATATGCAACCAAATGCAAATTAGCTAAGCAAATTACAAATTCAAATTCAAATGCAAAGCTCTCAAAACCAGCAACTGGGATTTTTATGGCAGGTGGTTTTTTATTACATCTTCAATGTTTATTTGCTTTAATTAGCTCCACCCCCTATTACCCCAAAAGCTAAACGAAAAGAAAGCTAACACAAAAATTACTTATACGCCCCATAAAACGGTCGACGTTTACATTCACCTGACAAGTCCAGGCATATTAGAATTTAAAGACTGCCAGTCTCGATTGGAGGCCGCTTCAACTTTTGTCTAGTTTAATTTTGTTAGCCTGCCCAACATTTGAGACATGTGCACGAAAAGTCCTTTAGCTAAGTTGAAAAGTTTCCTTTATCCTTAAATTGTTCTATTATGATGAAGACTGAATATCAAAAGCAAGAAATTTTAGACTTTTGGAAAGGAATTAAAATTATTGTGATTTTTGGGGAAAAAGGACATCTGAAAGCTTTTGTTATTTCGTTGAAAGCTTTCTCAGGCTTTCTTAGACTTTTTAAATGATCTGAAGAACAAAATGTAAGTCATCGCTTACATTGCAGTTGAAAGTTAAAGCCAACATTGTTGGCTTACAAATATAATAGATTGAGTAGTATTTTTAAAGGACAATGTAAGCCTACAGTGAGGCGTAAGTTTACTATTATATGTAAGCTTAATTGTGCTTTTATGTGTGGAATGTATTCAAAAGTTGAGCAAATTTTGCTTTACAATGGACAAGATCAGCATCAGAGAGAGAAAGAGAGAGAGAGTAGATGGAATGAGTAAGTTGAAATAGAAGTCAGTCTTGTTGGTGAAGCCGCAACGAGTAGACCTGACAGTGATCTCTATCAGTTGTCAATTATTTTATATGGAATACAATTCCTCAATATATTTATCATTTCCATAAAAAAAGAAGAAACATTTTCATCTTCTTACTTTCAATTTTAATGCTTGACCTTCTTAAAGTTATTTTTTCATGGTTTTTAATATGAAATTTGTTTGAATGTTGATAAGTTGTAATGGAAAATTATAAATAAATCGCCTAAGAAAGAAACCAACACCAAGTTGCACTTACCAAACACAAAATTAATACTACGAAAGGATCGCAAAAAATTATTAGAAGTGTGCTTAAAAAAGAAGAATTTTCCTGTAATTAAAGGAATCGTTGTATACCTCAAGGATTCATAGAGCATATAATTCATTTAACCAAACTCTTTCAAACATTTTCATTTAATTTTTGTTACAAACTTGCAATTAGGTTTTTTTCTGCTCTCTTTATTTTTATCTTTTTTTTTGTTATGATTGCAAATGAAAATTGGTGAACTTAGTTAAGAAATTTTTTCATTTATCTATTCTTATATTTTATTAGAGTATTCCAAATGAAGTTTTCTAGAATTACAAAGCTCTTGCGTGTTTTGGGTCTTCAGGTGTTTTTTTTTTTGCCCCTAGTTTTAGTGTTTTTTGTGCACGTTTTTTGTCTGATGTGGTTGACATGCAATTATTCAAGTTGCTTCTGTTGCAGTCAGTCAGTCAGTTAGTCAAACAGTCAGTTAGTCAAACAGTCAGTTAGTGGGGCAGTCAGTCAGTCAACTGCTGACATACAATAGAGGCTAATAAAAATAATTTTACTGTCAGAATGTCTGGACTTTTGAAAAGGGCAAACCTAAGCGCAAGTCAAACTAAATGCAAATTAGTCTAATAGAAAACTTTCAACACACACGCACACACACACACACAGTCACAGAAATTTAATTGTGGATTTAAATTTGGCGTTTTTGTTTATTGCAGTTTCGGCTCTGCGTTGCCATCAATGCAATTCACATGAGAACGAGGATTGCGTCAGTTTGGTAGTGAATACGCCACGTGGCCAGCGGGACAATCAATATCTGACAGATTGTGCCGCCAAGGGGGAGCAACAGGCCTTCTGCCGGAAGACTGTCATCAAATTTGAGGTCAATGACGAGCATCGCATTGAACGCAGTTGCGGCTGGATTGAGGAGAAGTCTCAGAATGCCTGCTTCACAGCCGATAACGAGGGCTACAAACAGATTATCTGCACATGCAGTGACGAGGGATGCAATGGAGCTCCATCCATTCTGGGAGCCCGTCAAGTGGCCTACAGTCTGATGGCAACTATCTTAAGTCTCATGGTGGCCAATGTCTTTAACCATTAATTCACTCATTTCATTTCATTTCAACCAACCCAAAGTACCTTAAAGTAACGAAAAAATTAAAACTGGAAACCTAAATCGTAAAATATGCTTGCACTAAGTTCTTATCTAATGCCATAACTCTAAATCGTATATAATCTATATCTATATATATATATCTAAATTTAAATCTTATTTAATAGAGAAAATTCATTTAATGTCTTGCAATTGTTTCGCATTTAGTTTTCTCTTTTGTGTATTTCTATTTAATTTCTATGAAAATATAAGCTAAAAATATTTAACAATGTTGCAAAAAATTTCAATCTTGTCCTTGCCTTAGCTGGCATTTTCCACTTTTAATCCTTGGAAAAAGAGAAAGAAAACACTTTAGTTTAAATGCTTTCACTGGCACGCAGCAGGCGGCATGTTGAGTGGGTGGAAGGGAGTCGAGAAAACAGTTTTCCCTTTTGCATTCCTATCATCCTAGCCAACTAAGTGAACTGTTATTGTTTCCTGAATTGCCATGCCCTTTATACCCTCCTTCCTTTCTTCCTTTTCGGCTTCAATTTCAGCACAAATTTCTGCCTCAGATTGCTAGCGATTCAAAGATTCAAAAAAGGCAAAAAGGTAATGCCTAATGATGATTAAATTGAAAAGTCAAAATGGAAATGCGAAAACGAAACCATTTTTAACATTTCAAGTGCCATAAAAGAAGTCAATGTTTATGATGATTAGAAAATTATCGCTTTCTTAAAGCAGATTCTATGGCATTAAATAATAGTAGGCTTAATAAGTACGAAGGCGTTAAAAATAATAGTAACTATATATTATGCCGTAGATCGGGATCTTAGGCCTAAATCAGTTGCAATCAGAACTTGTTAGAATGTGGTCAAAATTGTTGATTATCTTAATCGTGGCCATAGCCGCGCATGGCAAACATCCAAAAGCAGATAGTGATGAGTTCACCATTGGAACAGAGTTTGACTTTAAGCAATTCCCAATGACTGCTCTCTTGGGTAACCAGTTGCTGGACTCAACTAAATTTTGGACTTGGCTGGCACATTGATCAGCGAGCGATTTGTTCTCACAGCCGCCCATTGCCTGTACGATTGGGCGCATCTACAATTGACTTTGAGGACTTTAAAATTGTTAAAAAAATCCAACATCCGGAGTACAAAGAACCGCTTGCATACAACAATATAGGCTTAGGCTACAATCCCGCCTGCTTACCGGACGCCGAAGACGAAAGCCAAAGAAAATTCTTAGCCCTTACCTGGGGCTTGCAGAGACTCGACTCACCGGCCAATCAACCACGAAAGGTCACACTTGAAGCATATGACGACAAATGTCTTGCAGATCTAGAGAAAAGTGAAGACAGACTACCAAGAGGAATCGGTAATGGTAGTACGCATATCTGCTTCGGTTAACCTGACGAAATGAAATGTAATGGCGATTATGGCGGTCCAGTACTGAGCCATCGGAGCGAGGATTCATGCCGTAACAGTGTTGTGGAAGTTACCATAAGGGCTTGCGGCTTACCAAATAATTCGATTTATACACGAGTTAACTACTTTGTGGACTGGATAAAACAGGAAATCGCTAAGGTTAAGTAAACCAGGAAATCTTCACGGCCAAGTAAAAATGAAAACGTTGCAAAAATTACTATGAATATTGCAGATTAATCAACAGAAAAATATATTTGCATACAAATGAGAAAGCCAATTATTGTTTCTTTAACGGATCCCTGACTGAGGGAAGGAAAACTATGCCCAGGACCCAGCTCAGGGTGTTCCACTGACTTATGGGCGCTATAGATTGCTCTCTAGATAGGATATACTTACATAATATATTCTGTCCTACTATTCCAAGTTTCTTCTTATTTAGACTCATATGCATAATATATTCCTTTCTACTGTCTACTAAGTATTTCTCTTGCAGTGATACACTTTTGGATCGTTATCCTTTTTTTATGATATTTGACTATTTAAGCAAAGGTATATATTAGGTTGACTTGTTTTTTTAAATGTGAAAACTAGCGCTATTTAGATGCCCAACTTTTTTTTTGCTGAAATAATTTCGAAAATGATTCCAAGAGTTTACAATAGCCGAAATTATATTTGTTTTAAGAAATCTATTGGTTATAATTTATAGCTTAATCATTTCAATGGCTTTAAAAAACATTTATTAATTAAAATTCATCTAAAGGGAGATACTTAACTAACAAAGTGCAGTGTAAACATATCCATTTGGCCGTAATTTATCTGCTGATTTATAAACAATTAAAAAAAGAAAATTGTTCATACATTCCCCTAAAATAAACTTTTGCTAATGAAAATAAACCAAAATCAAACGACTAAACTAGAGTAAATGGAAGCCCAAAATGAAGTTTTACATGCCAAACGAATGCTCATGTTAATTTGTGTGACAGTTTCAATTAATGTTGCCAGTTTAATATAATTGAAATTGAAATTTTATAATAAATAGTTGCAAAAACGAAATTTCGTTGATTTTGAGCTAAAATATTTTTAATTGCAATTGGCCCGCAATTTGTTGCTAAGCATAACGGATGTTCATTGCCCACACACACACACACACACACACACACATACAGTTAGCAAATTTATGGCTGATAGTTTTATGTTGCATACTTTGGAGCGCCGCTCAAGGATAAAAGTTTTGTGAGTTGGCGCAATTTTTCAATTTATGGCAATAACACAAACTGAATTTCCTTGAACAAAAACCCAAACATAAGCCAAATAATTATGCACAATGAATGTGAGGGAAAGCAGACTTTTCCGCCCCTTCCCCCACCCCGATAAAAATCAATGGGAAGTTTTATTTAACATTTTTTCTAGATTTTTTTATGTTGGCGCCAAGCTGTCCACGAAAATAAAAGGAAACCCAAAGGCGGGCGAGGTCGGAGCGGTCTCGACTCGGCTTGGCTTGGCTTGGCTGGCTGGCTGGCTGGCTGGCTGGCTGTCTGACTGGCTGGATGATGTCGGATGTGGTGGGTTGCGGATGCTGTTGCTGATGGCGTCAGCCTGGCGACAGAACGCACCCATAGACAAAAGCCAAAAGAGTGAACAGAACAGAAACTATGTATTTGAACTGGCGACGACAGCAGCAAGCAAAGAGAGCTACAAAAAATGGGCATCCCCGCCTTCCTCATTCTAACCAAACGCATGTAGGTCGCTTGTATCTGTATCTATAACCATGTTTGTGTGTGTGGGTGGGTGTCTATGTGTCTGTATCTGTGTCTGTGTGTGTATTAGAAGGAACAACAACAACAACAACTGTGTCCGGGGTTGGCTTTAATACCACGCAAGTGTCTTGCCCATAGTCAAACATTTGGTGTGTGCTTGACTTAATGGGCCAACATGTCGTCAGACGATTTACAAGAACAACAACCCACAAACTTGTCGCTATTATATTTGGCCTCTCTGCAGACATTTTGGCATTCTACAAAATACAACCAATTGCTTCAAGGTCCTTGGCCAGTTCATGCATATTATTTTTTTTTTTTCCATTTTCAATGCGTTTCATGTAATTGCCAAAATATAAAAAAGAAAAGGCCACGCATCAATTTACGCATTTAAGCAGTCAAAAGTTCCAAAGAGCCGCAAATCAAGTTGATAAATGGAATAGGTAATAAGGCAAACTATTGAACTTAGCGCTTTGATAAATATTCATAGACCATTTGGATTTTACTTTACCTAGGTAGAATATCTCCAGTTTAAGGCCAAAAGTTTGGCCTCAATAAGACATATTTATCAAGTTCATCGATTTTAAGAAGGAAACAAATGAGACGGAACGAGGGAGAAAGATGTTCTCCTATAAAGTAGCTCAGAGCAAACTTAGACAATGAATGAACGTTGTAAACGGTGAGGCAAATTTTCTACATTTTGAGGTCTCTTTTTGTCTGCCCTGAGCTTCCGAAGCAGCTGCATTGCATTTGAAGTTAATTGCTGCTGTGAAGTGTTGGAGTAAATGGCTGAAAACGAACAATAAAGGTTTTATGAAAAAAGAGCGTAGGAATTTAGCTATAGATCCACATTCAATTTATCTTAATTTTTTGCTAAACTGAAGTGGATAAACTAAGAAATTTAATGCCAAGAACCGAAAAAATCACTGTTAACCGCTCAAAACTTAAAATCACTTAATGAAGAGCATTAAAGAACAATTTACCTTGGCAAATAGCTTTCAGTTCATTGTGTCTAAAGGTAATTTGAGTTAATGTATCATACATTCAAAAACCAAAGGCGACTTAGCTGGCAGATCAAAATATCATTTACATTTTATTTAATTTAATTTCATTTATTTACAGTGCCTTTTTTTCTTCTCTATGCTGACAGAAAGAACAAAACATAAATTTTTATTTTTTTGTGTTGCATACTTTTAGGAATGAATTTCTTTTATGAATTTTAACTTAAATGCACTTAATCTTAAGTTTGCTGTTTAATGGCAGAGATTCTAGATGATTCTAGATACAAAATCTTGCCATTTACCTTTAACTAAATTAATATTCAATAATTAAAAAATGTTTAATATAAATTTAAATTTTATCTGAGATTTAGGAGTATGGTAATTTCCGATATTGACATTTAAGTTTTTGATATACATTAGGAATGCAGGCCAAAAGCCAATTCTCTCTTTGAAAATCTCATTCAATCGTTTTTTTTTTGTTTTTTTTTTTGTATTAATTATTTTCTAACTTAGATCAGCTCACATTGAGCAATATAATTAAGAAACTCTTAAAAAGTTTACACTGCTATCGATTAAGACATTTTTCTTAACAAACTAAGCTGCGTTTTTTTCTGGTTTTGGCGTCTTTTTGAATTATATAGAAACTTTTGTTGCTGGCTCTAGGTCCAAAATAGAACCCTTTAAATGCTAAAGTTATTTAAGAAAATTTATGCAAAATAATTTTCTCTCTTTTAAGCAATTTATTATATTTATTAATTCAACTTTTTATATATGTATTTATTTTCAATGTATTTTGTTACACAATTTACTGAGTCGACAAAATCCACTTGAAAGCTGCAGCTCAAAAAAAAAAAACCATTTTATTATGCGAGCATTAAAAACGCTCAACAAACTTTGCATTGTGGCACGCTCGCTTTTGTCTTTGACAATTTTTTATATATATATATATCTTTTTTTTTGTTGTCCCTCTACTTCTTCCTTTTCTTCGCTCTTCGGGGTTTGCCTTTTTTATGCTCATATTTTCTTGGTGTTGTTTTGCATTTTAAATCTGTTTGCAGATTTCGTATGTTAATCAGTTTTTTGATTTATATCTACAGATTTATCCATAAATATATTTTCGTTTGGTCTGAGTCACGTACTAAAGAAATGACGTATACGCAATGTGGTGCTAAATATATACATACATATTTCTAGCAGTGAGTACACACACATACACAAACGATAATGATGAATATGATGATGATGATGATGATACTTGATGCAGTTCCGTTGAGGCATAGCAGCAACTTGTGATTGCTTCCTTTTTAGTTCTTTAGACGGCTCATTGACCTGAGCAAGGTAAAAGGGAAAGGAAGAAGAAGAAAAAAAAATGCCTGCTTAGACGGCTTTTCTTCACAGTTTTGTAGGTATTTTTGTACCGTGATGCTCGTCCTAGCTAAAGATACTTCAATTTGATGCCATTGTTGTTGCCAGCACTCAAGTGCAATCAGATTGCGTTCGCAATGGAACAAAAAGTTATGTACCTACTTTGGCCTGGCAAATTGATTTCACCAGCTGGATGCCCTTTAATACCTTAACTTATTGATTTTGAGTCTATAAGAAGAAATAAATTCGAATAGATCTACTCATGTCTCCAACCACTCATAAAAGTCAGACAACTTTTCCTACTGCCTTCCTTCCTTTTTGGCGTCCAATTTGAGGAAAAAGCATGTGAAAAATATGACCACGTGAATAGCTTTGCACTTTATCTTATCAATCCTGAGTGCATCAATAAACCTTTTATGCATTGAGCTTACAGGTTCAATTACTTATCTCTGATTGACTCTAGCCTCATATCCGTTTTCCAGTCGTCTAACTTTTCCTTCATTTTACGGTAATTTCCACCTGTAAAGGAAATGCAAGGTGTTACCTTGTGATAATCAATGTATAAGTGGACTTATCTCTTTTGCTATTGAACAATTTATTGCTAACTAAATGGCAGGAAGACAATTTAATTCAAAGTGAGGTTAATTAATGCTTTTACGATGATACAAATGGCTTGTTGGATGATTAAGCGATGCCATTAAATATTATTTTTAGAAAGAAGTTGCAGATTTTAGTTCAATTTGTTATTAATATATTTTTAGTTGCTTTTGAACACTTTATTTTTGCCCATGAACCCAAGAAACACGCTTCTTTTGAATACATTCTCTAACTCTTCTTCTCCCATTTTGCTCTTCTGGATATCACTTCTATCTGGTAATTCTCTTTCTTTCTCTTGCTTTTCTGCTTAGTTTTTCAGAATTCTTAACTTTAAGCTCGAATTATCACTTTCTCAGTCAACTGGCCAAAAAATTATTAATTTTTTAGTTTCAACTAAATTATATTCTCTAAATATATTTTCTAATTTTAGTTCTTCCTTTTGCTTTTCTGGAATTCACTTATTTTTGGCAATTTTCTTCCTCTCTCCTGCTTTTCTGCTTCATAATTTATTCCCCTTTTAAACTAATATTATAAAACTAAAATTCCCAATCCCAAACATAATATATAATTCTCAATTCCAACTAATTCTTATTTCATCATAGTCCCAGAGAATTCTATATAAATATAGCTGATAAGAGCTTTAAATATTGATCTCTCGGTCAGCTTGTCGTCTGGAGACCAGACGAATTATTATTATTTGCCGCTTGTAAGCTAATTTTTAGAAATGCAAATTTAGTCTGAGTCTTTCCAGCTAGCGATTAAGATTGAAAAAGACGTTAGTGAATATTATTTTTTTTGAAAGAATTTGAAATCAATAAACTCGACTTGAATAAGTGAAACAAGAGTAAATACTTTTGGCGAAAGAACCTATAATTTCGATTAGCCTTTTGCCCTTTTTGTTGTGGCCAATTAATACTTGTGTTTGTAATTGTGAAAAGCTTAAATACTTTATTGGAGAAGAGACCGAGCCAGCTCGTGAAACATTAGAATAACAAATAAAAAATGTTTATCGACTGAAAAGTTTTTGCAATGCTGAAACTTGAGATAATTAAAGCAAAACGTCCATAAATGTTATTGGGTTCCGAGCAAAAAGTTTGAGTGCTAATGAAAATCTATAAAAATATTGAGTGGCTTACCTAAGAAATCTTAAACTGATTGCCGTTACAGGTACTTGCATTTATTTTCATCTCGTGTGGATATCAGTTGGAAAACTTAATTTTCATTTAACTGCCCTATTGGCCTCAGTTTCCGTTTACCTCTATTTTCTCTCACTTTATATTTTGAAATTCATTTTACCATTGTGAACCATTTGCAAACGCATTTGTTGCGATTGATTTGCCCAGAAGCTGTTGCTGCTGCTGCTGCAGTTTCAATGGGAAAACGATAAAGTTTTATGTTTATGGCTCTGGCTCTGGTTCTGGCTCTGGCTACGGCTACTGGCTCCGGTTCGGTACTGCTCAGGTTATCCTTGCAGCTGTCCTTGTTAAGCAAGTTAATTGGCAACTCTCTGGCTCTGTGTGTGTGTGTGTGTGTGTTTGTGTGTATGCGTATACGTAATAAAACTCAATTAAACTAGAGTAAACACGAACAGGAGCTGCCGTTTATCCACTCGCTTTCCCTCATTCTCTCGCTCTTCTCCTTGTGAATGAGGTTCTCTTCTTTTTTGCCGCAGCAGCTCGTTTTATTGAGCTCTGGCAAATTGTCTTGCATACTTTTGTGCGCCGACCGTTAAAAACCGAAAAAGCGAAAAAAAGAAGAAGAAGAAAAAAAACTTTTTCAATTAGCGTGCCAAGCAAAAATTTCATCTAATTAAAGGCCATGGCCAAAACTTTGACCCACAAAAATTTATGGTCTAGCCAGGCCAAGTAGAAAAACTCTTAACGATGGCCAAGATAAAACCTAACACCGAGCACCGAGCACCTAGTCAACCAAACAAGCAACAAATGTACAAAAAAAAAAACACACACACACACACACATACACCAAAATAAATGTGTCAAGTTGTAAAAAATCGGAGAACATAATTTATGGTTGCAAAATTTAATGGCATGCAATATACATTCCGACCATTCCTTTGACCTTTAGCTTGAGAGCGCGCGAAAAAAATGTCTACCGGAAACGGAAACGTGCGTAAACAGTTTTAATTATGTCCTGTCGTCCGATTCGCTCTCTCTCTCTCGGCACGCCATCAGTATTGAAGGAATTATGACATCAACTTAGCTCCTCGACGACGTCATCGTCTTTGTTCCCGGTCAGTCTGCCTGACCAAAACCCAATGCCTAAATGTGACCTTGTCACGCAGCAGTCGAATTGACTAGGCTCTGATTTCATTTTTTTTTTTTTGGGGCTTTTAAGCTTTACTCATTTACATTACCACACACACACACACAAGAAGCATCAACAGGCGGCCGAGCCATGGCAAAGCCAAAAAGGCTGGAAAGGGTATAAAAAACGGTAATTGAAATTCAAATGTGTTCCGTTTTACCCATTCGCTTTGATTTCACAAAACGGCAATGGAAATTTCTTCTATCCAGCTTAGAGAGTTATAAACGTAATAAAGGAAATGGTTTGGCAAAGCCTTCATTAGGAGTTCTTCACGTTATTTACTCTCTTCGTTTAAGAGTTAATTTGAAAAAGTATAGCAAAAGAGAAAGAGTCAAAATGAGACACTCTTTGATCACATCCATTAAGTCGTATTCGAGTGACTGTGGTCTGAAACGAATTTCCACTTCTGCTTTGAGACAGTCTATTGACGTTTTTAATAAGTTAAAATGAAGATTTAACTTATTGACTTTAAATAACTTTTGAAATGTTCTTAAACTAAAAAAAGTGTTTTTTCTTGCAATTTCTCGTAAATATTATTTTAATTGAGAAGGACTAAATTTCCAGATTTCAAACACTCTGTGATTGCTGCCTTTAGAGCCATAAAACTGCTGTTTTTACCTTTCCAGAAGTCGCATATAATAAATCAGATATTGCGTGCTTAGCCTCTGGACAGCCATCAACTTTTCTTCACATGAAGAACCGCAGCTTTTGGTATGAGAAACCTTTTATAACTTTTAATTGAATTATTTCATTTTATGTGCTGTTTAAGCAATCATAAATTAACTTTGATTGATTAACATTTAAAACAGTTAAAAGAAATATTCCCGCTGAGTTTACCATAAAGTTACCACTTGAGTTTTCCATTAAGTCCCAGAAGTAACTCCAACTGAATAATTGATTGAGAATCCGATTTAGTCCCTAATTGAGCCCCCAATTAGAGCTACGATTGAATCTTTAATTGAGTCTCCAATTAAATCTCTAATTGAGTCTATGATAGGTACCCTCTCTGTAGTAAAATTTATGGATCCAGATGAAAGTTTTAAGGTTGCAAATAAAAGTTTAAGTGTCACTTACCATAGCGTGTGTAGAATTTGGGCTAACCTTCACATGTCCTGTCTATGTAGGATCATTTTTCACTCGACATCCTAGCGTGTGAGTTTGATTACACTTTACATATTGTTCACTTCATTTTTTATCTTTGTTTTACTCTACTTAAGGCTCTTTTGCCTACCTAAACCAACAGCACAAACTGCTTGACTTTTTATAGAATCCTTCTTAAATTAAGATTTTTTTTAAGTCATATTTGTTTACCAAAACATGTCCTGTAAAGGATTATAAGAACATTGCCAACTCTGTTGAGCTGGCACCGCTGCAGGTGTCTCATCCGTGCCCTGCCCCCCTGCAATGTCTTGCACATAAACAAGCGACCGCATTAGCCCGACACTTTTTCTTTCGT
Organism: Drosophila nebulosa; assembly: GCA_024703675.1. Lineage (NCBI taxonomy): Eukaryota > Metazoa > Arthropoda > Insecta > Diptera > Drosophilidae > Drosophila > Drosophila nebulosa. The sequence continues at coordinate 1,724,139 of CM045724.1, read as the reverse complement.
TTTGAATTTAGTTTTGTTTCGGGGCCAGGGTCGCGACCTATACCAATCACTGGCTGCATTGTTTATGATAAATTGAAATGGCTCTTGCCAGTTGCATTTTCCAGAGAAAGGAGAAGCAGGAGAGGGAGTGGATCAGAACGATAAATGTGAGCCCACCCTCGACTAAGGATATCATAAGCAGCGAAAGCAAAATAGAAAGTAGTAGAAAAACAAATGGCAAAAAAAAAGTCTTTAGTATGCGGATGAATTTTTCGCTCTTGGGCGCCCACTAATTGCTGCCCTTTGTTGTTGCTATATTCCGCTCTATCTTCGGGCCACGTTCCTTCTCTTTCCACTCATGATGCTCCCTAGGCACTCATATTTCAGCAGCATCCTCCTCTTTGCTCCTAGGGGGTCGAGATCTCTTCTCTCGGTTTGTGGTTGTTGTGTTTTCTCTTGGTGTCTCTTGAATTTGGCGTTTATTTTATGAATACATAATTTCATTTTAAGTTTTAGTTTCACTTTCGGTGTGAAGCTTATCTCCTGCCTCTACTAAAGTGAGCACTCTTCAAGCATTTTTATTTGCTTCCTCATTTTGGTTGCTGCATTTTTGCAATTTGAATAATTTTGTATAGGTTTTTTTTTTCGTTTCTTTTTTTGTGGAGGGGACAAGCGAAGACGTTATTACTGTCAGAGTCAGGAGCCAGAAGCCAGAAGCCACTCGAGTAACGCACCCACGCAGGACGCAAGGACGAAGGACGACGCACCCACATGCCGTCAGACAAGTCGTCGTCGTCGTCGTCGTCGTCGTTTGTATCCTGGGAACGATGACGCAGTCGTTTCTGGCTCGGGCCCTAGACTAGCGTTTGTTCATTTTTCTTTGCTGTTTGCCAATTTCAGTTCACATTTGGTCAACGGCAAAGACGGTTCAGCAGAATCTCGCGAGTTGAGTGTCAAAAATAAAAAATAGAATATCAACAAACTAACTAAAAAAAAAAAATGCGTCGAATTTCAATCAAATCTTCAGCAATTATATTTTGCCTAATCAGCTGCTGCATTACAAAAGGTGTGTCTGTGTGTGTGTGTGCGTTTATACATATCTAATTTCATATGATATTCTACAGGCTCGTCTATCAAGTGTTACGTTTGCGATTCCAGCGATAATCCAAGTTGTGCGGATCTTGGCTCAAATTCGAGTATTGTGCCCGAAGTAAGTTAACCCAAAAGCGAATTTCAAGCAAAGTGATTGATGATTTCTTCACTCTTGACTCAGTTACATTTAACCCCACACTTAGACCATAAATTCTCCTTTCCCTATATACCCTTTTCCCTTCCCATCACCATTCGTAAAATAGTGCAAATTTTTGAAGTCAACCTTTTTTTTTTGCTTTCAACGAGGAGAGAGAATTAAAACGGAAGCGGAAACCTGCAAACGTCCTCGCTTTTGTCGTATTTTTAAGTGAATTTACTGGGCTCCCACTCCCCGAGAACAACAACAACAATAACAACGATACGAGACCCCTAAAAACTTAACCCGGCCACGTGCCAAACAGTTGAAATTCTTTTGTGTGAACTCCAAAGAACGTAAATTCTAACCAAATACCTGTAAGAGCGGCAGCTTTGACAGCTAAAAACAAAAAACAAAAAAAGAAAAGAAAAACACAAATTAAAAATTTAAACCAAAATTATCGCTTCCGTTTCCGAAAAAGTCCAATTTCAGAAAGTTAGCTTGAGTTTTTATTGAGATATTTAATTATTTGTAGCACAGTTTAAAGTTCAAAACATTTCATCGTTCAAGGATTTAGTTTACATTTTTTGTTTTATTGTGTTTAAAATTTAAGTAAACATTGCAAATAATAATAGAAGAAACTGAAAATATGCCTAAATATTGCTATAAACAAAAATTTAGTTTAAACTTTTTGATTTTTCTTAGCTAAACAGAAGAAAAAAAACTTTAGACATTGAGCAGACTTTCACATATAAATAAATAAAAAATTTAAAATGATTAACAATTTGAGCCCTGATTTTTTAAGAGAAATAAATTCTTAAATCAGTTAATAACTACAATTGCAATAACTATTTATGTTCTCAAGATAATTAAAATTTTTTTCAAGTTTTCTAAAAGTCTTCCTTATTCAAAATAATTTTTATCAATTGAGTTATTTAGGAAAAAAAAAAAATATTGCTATTACTGAAACAATTTAAGCCCTTAAAATAAACTTGTGTGAAATTTTTAAATATTCTATGTTTGAATAAATTTTAATACGGAAATATTTGTGATTTTTCATTTATTTCTTATTTCATTTTTCATTGTTTATTCATAACGAAAAATAATGTATTATTTCAAATATATAAATCAATTGCAATTGGTATACAAATTTTAACTTTTATTAATGAAAGAAACAATTAATATCTTCAATATAACCCAAAATTTTGTCTTTAATTTCCAAAAATTCTTTAGAATGAAAATAATATATATTTTTTTTAAATCGATTTGTTTAAAAATTTTAATGCAAACTTATTATCGTTAATTTTACTGGATAAATATGCTTGTGATCCAATCTTGAAGCCAAGCAAAAAAGAAAAACTTTCTGCCACATAAGAAGAGAAATTTTCTAAACCTCAGAAAACGAGACAGAGAAAATAAATTCAGTAGTTGTGTTTTTGATGATAAAGAAATAATGATAAACATTTTTAGTACCCTAATTCCCGTAACCAATACCCAAAACATTCAAAACTATATCAAAGAAAACTCAAGCTATATATATATATGTACATAGATTGAAATACTTTTCCATTAGAAATAATAAGAGAATTATTCTCTAGACTTTAGTTGTTAGTAAATAAATAATATGGTTTAATATAAACGGCAACCCTTAAAAAACATGCTAAATTTTGAACACATTTTCAGTTTGTTAGGTTTACTCTTCTGTTGTACCTTTTTTTTTAAGCCGTATTAACATTTGCTTACTTTAAATGTAAATTAAATTAAAATTGTGAACTGCATAAGCTTTTTGTTGGCTTTAAATTTCACTTCTATTAAAGAAGTTTCAACATTTTTTTTTTATTTCAACAAAAATTTAATGAAAACAATTTGCATAAAAACTTAACAATTTTTTACTTCTATAAACTGTTTTGAACCTTTTTTACTTTTCAATATTTGCAATAATAAATATTTTTTTTGAAGTTCTCTGCCTAAGATTGGCAGATTCTTCTCTGTTGTTAACCAATTTGATATTTTATTGAGATATATATGAAATTTGTATATTCACTTTGGTCGATCAGATTGAAATGTTAAACGGGTTAAACGACTTTCAATTAATTATCTAGAATTTTTATAAAGTGCACAAATGTTGCATTAATTAATTTGCTTAACAAATTAGTGTTCGAGTGTGTTCCAAGAAAATAAATTTTTCAATCGGTCACTCACGTGAAATTAATGCAATTTAGTCAGATAATTTGTAATTAAATAGTTTGAAAAATTACAATGACAGCGAGTTAATTTGATAAGTGAAAAAAGAGGAAATAAGTTAATCCTATTATGAGGTTTATTTTTTATTATAGCTTTATTTTTATTGTTGCCGTAATTTTTACTCTTTGTGATTACTTTAAAATGATCTTTGAGCTTGGCAATTGATGGAATATAAAGTATACAGTAGATACAGAAAACTCGCCCTATATAACTGAAATTCATTTAAAACAGAACCATATTGAAAATCGATTGAGTTCAAATTTGTTTTATTAGTCTGGCATAGACCAAAAAATTGGTTTATCGACATAACTCTTTAAAAAATGTTGCAAACTTTTAAATAAATTTAAATATGAGTCTGGTATAGACCAAAAAATAGGTTTATATCAAAGATTTGTATACAATTACCGATATAACTCTTTAAAAAATGTTGTTAACTATTGAAAGTCTTTAGAAATTTCAGTATTATGCCATCTATATCCATCAATAATTGGCAGAAAAGTCAATGAAAACAAACTCTCCATAGATTTGTGTAAAAATTGTGCAATGCTTGAATTTGAGAATCTCGTTCTTACCTAATAAGTTTTCACTTGAGAGATAATGTTAGCAATAAGTAGGAAGCGCCACTTCCGTTCAGCTGCTTTCCGCCTCTTGGTCTGAAGGGGGATGTTGATGATTGCACTTTTAATGCTATCTATCAGATATATATATATATATATATATATAAGATAAGATAAAATGACATGGTTAACACGAAATGCAGCGGCAATTAAAGCTCGATGATAAGACAAGAATTGTCCGCAGTCGCCCCGCTTGAACAATGATCAATTGTTAGCAATTGTTTAACAATTTTATGACATTATATTGGGTACTTATTTAAGATTAACTTGTCTTTGTTTCATTTTTTTTTTTTAGGAATGCACTTTGGACAAAATGAAATCTCTGGATACTTGGCTCTTTGATCTAAATAAGTTTTCATATTTCGATAATGGGGCCAATAAGAATCCATTGATGAATTGCCAAAAGGTGGTGGCCAGAGATCGTGAGTATAAGTCGCTCTCTCTCTCTCTCTCTCTCTCTGTCAATCTCTGATTTATATGGTTTTTCCTTATCTTAGCTGATACCAGCAAATTGGTAACGGCTCGTTTCTGTCAACTGGACACTGGAGATTCGGATGCCTGTGAAATTTTGCGCAGTAAATTGCGTATAACCAGTCCGGAAAATCAACAACAGGGCCAGGGACGACGTGAACGAGAGCAGCGGCGCAAGGGTCAACAGGGTGGAGGCTATGGAGGTCAGGACAACAATGATGACTCACAGCCCGAGGAGGAGTTCTTTTGTGACATTTGTAAATCGGATCGTTGCAATGGTGCCGCAGCCATCACGCTGAATCTCATCCTCATGATGATGATGTCGATGTCGATGATGATGCTTCAGTTGGGTTGTTGAAGTTCAAGCGCGACAGTTGGCGAATGAGTTGGTTGCATTTAGATTGAGTTAACTGTTAACTGTTCTCATTTACTTTGTAAATATTTGCAAAAGCAATGTCGTTGATATGTACAAACGACCCCACCCCACTCCACTCCACCCCACCCCACCCCGAGCGCTAGACCGTGCCCTTCTCTTCACACAGTAAGAAACTTAACTAAACCGCAGACTACACACACACACACACACACCCAGAGAACCCAACCCTAGACATGTAAGCATACACACACACACACCCCGACACACACACACAACCACACACCACATTGCCCTCTGCCTTTACTTTCTACAGCAAAAAAAAAAAAGGAAATCCTTTCCGCTTTCAATCTAAGCAAATACAACATTTAGCAACTGCAGCAGCATTTCAATTTAAATTTGAAAAAGTGTTATCTATATACTTACATACAGATATTTATCGAACAAAAACAAAATTTATGAAAATTTAACTCGGCTTGCCGGGACTTCATTTCTTACCCAATTAAGTAGAAAGTCTTTAGGAAATGGTCTAACATATTCACCAACTTGAGATAGTAAAAAGACAAACTTTTATAGAGATTTTGGTCTTTAAGAAAACAATTCAAATTTTCTTCTAAACTATATTCTGTATTCGATATGTTTCTAAAAACTTTTAAAGGTATTGAAGAAAGAAGATTCAATATTTAAAACATGATTGGAAGGGTATGAAGAAATTTAAGCTACTTTCAACTGTATTTCAATCACTGGTAAATATTTTTTCAAACAGCTGAACAACTTTAAAATAGAGGTGGAAGAATATTGATAGTCGAAACAATCGATAGTCCCAAAAACATTTAAAACGTCGGTTGCAGAAAAAATAACACTTTGGAATGCAAAAAGGCTATTCAACTAATTGAAAAAATATTCTTTTTTTAGTATTACTAAGAAAAAAGTGAAGACCATTTCATAGATCGATTTCTTATTGTGGCATCAAGCAACCATATTTTTAAACGTTTTTGGGGCTATCGACTGCTTGGACCATCGATAGTATTCCACCCCTACTTTAAAAAATAAGTGAGTTCATTCTAAATTCTAAAAACCTTTAAAAGAAACTTGCATGTATCGCTTTAGCTAGCTTAACCCCAACCAATCGGGTTAATGATCCCCAGCGACTTTGTATGTGGGCTATAATGACAAAGAAAAAGGCACCTAACCACCTCTCGAAGTAATGCAAATTGAAGCACTCCTCAATGGGTAATTGTGACTTGACATGCACAAGAGCTGGACAGTCGTTTTGAGTAGTTTTGACCCTTGAGTTGTCTATTAAAACAAAACATAGAATCTCTCTTGGCTAGAGTTGTCAATCGTACGGATCCTGGGAAGATAGGCGGATTTTAGAGCTAAAATAAGGTTTTTTTCCATCGATGCGATAGATCCGCAGGACATTAATCTGTTAACAGAATTTGTTTGAGGATATTTTTCAGTTATACTGCGTATCTATAAATCAATTTATAAAGTCCACAAAGAGGTCCTTTATTGGTGATAGATATTCTTGTATAAGGAACTGATGAACCTATGTCCTCCATAAGTCTGGCTGGTAACGAAAAAGTTAGTTTTCAATTCGTTTAAACCCTAAGGCTAAGCTGGCTCTCGTTTTTATATGGCCACCGAAAAGGACTTCAAGCCCTGAAGTAGGATGAAAGGAAGAAAACGCAGCTTTTGAATAACTTGCCAAAGTTGCAACATCTTTAATTGAATATAAACATACAGTTAAAAAGTTTCTCTTGGCCAAAAAGGCAAATTCAACTAACTTTTTGTTAGACCATTGATTGACTTTCCTCTTTTTGAGGGTATAAAGAAATATAGTTTATTCTTGTTTATTAATGGAAAAAATGGAAATGTTAGATGCAATTATTATTAAATTCACCGAATGCCTTTAATTTTCTTTTTTATATTCATACGAATGACAAGTAAAATAAAACGCAAAAAAGAATGTAATAAAATAAATGTAATTAGGTAGAAACTGAAACTGAATAGAAAATTATTCTGTTGTAACTTTGCGAAATTAAAGAAAACAATCAATATTCATAAATCAAAAAAAAACAAAAATCTATTAGAATATCTAAAAGAAGAGTGTGAAAATCAGCAATAAATGTTAATTAAATGTGCAATTAGAAGTTGAGCAAGAAGAAAAAAAAAATCAAAAACAACGCATAAGCAATAAAGCAATAAACGCAAGCAAACAAAGAGCTTAAAAAAAATACACTTAAATGCCTGAAAAAAATATAAAAACGCCACGCCTACAACAACACAGACACACACACACACACAAAAACACACATCTGCACAGAGAGATAAATGTTAATGCACTTTGACAACAAAAAAAAACTACAAATAAATAAAACTTGATATTTAATTTTTAAATGAATGTTGTAATGATAATCAGAATTGATGTTGGCAAATAAAGTGCATGCTGTATGACAGTATAACAGTTTGATCTGATCGATGGTATAACAAACTGAGTGTACTTAAATATTTGGTAAGCAATTCTAAGGGCATAACAAAAGTTAAATTATTTTAGTCCTTCCTTGGTGTGAATTCTTCTTGGGATTTTGTAGTTAGCTTACGCAATTCTCTTTTTTCCAAAAGTGTTCCAGGTAGACCCCTCTGGCTTATGGGGAACTAATCGGTACTCGGCAATTCTGAAATAGTTTAAAAGTCGCTGTTTTTTTAAATGCTTTAAATGACTTAAATTCGAAAGAAAAACGATAATTTAATTAGATTAAAACCATTTATACATATTTTTGTTCACTTTTGTCAAGCTATATAAAAAATAAAGCCACTTTTATGATAATATTTAATATTTATTTAAAAAAAAAAAAAAACCCCTTAATAAGGTAATTTTAAAGGGAACAAATTAGAAATACTATTTTAAAAGTGAATTCCTAAAATTTAAGACATTCTTAGTAATCTCAAGTGGCACTTTTTAGACAATTTTCACATTAAAAATTTCCTAATATTTCCACTGTGATATGTGCGAACTAATTAATGAAATGGATCTTCTTTTAGCTTATTTATCTAACATTTAGTAGCAGTATTTATCTTAATTCAATATTTGTTTTTTACGCCGTTTAACACCTCATTTAAATGGGCGATAAATGAAAAGCAGGGTCATTTGATTCACTCGAATGCATTTCACATAATAATCAACAAATGCTAATTACTTATGCTGTATAACAGTTAGCTCAGGGCATTATAACAGTTTGTACAACAAAAAATATACTTTGAATAACAGTTTAACCTCGAATGTGAATCGAATTTATAATTTCTTGCCAATTATAACAAGTTTTCTGTGCCAGTATAACATTTGGCGCGAGTCTATAACGTATAACAGTTACTCCATGATTATATACAAAAAAGCAACATCAAAAATCAACATCAAGAAGAATCAACTTAGTATATGCACCTCATGTATAACACTTATGTTTTTGTATAATACTTTTATTCACGTGTAACACTTTTTTTATGGGATTTCATTTTTATATATGCACTCATGTATAACACTTTTGCTGTTATATAACACGTTTGTTCACGTATAACACTTTTGCTGTTGTATAACACTTTTTTTTTTTGACAATTCAGCACTTTTGTGCACTAATCATTAGCACTTTTCATCATGCATAACACTTTTTCTCATGTATTACGCCTAAGTATAACACTTTCTTCATGATCGTTGCAGAGAACCATGTAAAAGTTTTTCTTCTAACCTCCTTCAAAATACTAAATTACATTTTTGATGTGACTTAGTGCAGATGTTTGAGTGATTTATAAGAATTGAGTGAAGTCTGTTTCACTTCAATGGAATCGTATAACATTTTCAGTGCTCTCAACCATATCTTTTGGTGTTTTGCTCGATTTTGGTGTATTTCCCTTATGTCAATCAAAGATAATTTTCCCATTACTCATGTAGAAAACGATGTGCCGCCTTTGCCCCACCAAACTCTCCGTGCCCCATTCATCCCGACCATCATCTTTACGCATTTAATTTGAAACACTTTGGTGATGCTATCAACGACGACGATGGCGACGACGACGACGTCGATGCCTTGTAGCGACATGTTTTGGCATTTTGCCGCAAATGATTTGGGCCAATTCAGATAGAAGAACGCGGCAATCGGCGGCATCGTTGTCGTGGCTTCCAGTCAACCAGTTCAATTTAAATTTTCGGTAGCTGCTGTTGACACGACAGCAAAAAAAGGCGCAAAGAAGGAGAAGAAAAAAGTGAACTAAGCAAGGAATTTGCATTTTCCACGAACTTTTGACGAAGGAAAATTGAAAGCACTTAGACCCCAACACACACACACACACACACACACAGGCAGACACACACCAACTGAAGGGAAAAATGCAATTTGTGGCGTTATTTTTGATATTGCTTGTTGGTGGTTTTAGCTGTATAATAGGTAGGTAGGTAGGCAACCAGGTGAGAGGAAGAGAAAAAGAGAGAGAGAGCGAGAGAGAGAATTTATCGGCAGAGTCATAAATCATGGTCTAAGCTATGCTAATTGATTGACCCAAAAGTTACTCATACGCAACATTGAACCCACCATGCACCATCGATTGCATGAGTAAACCCGCCTATCAGATAACATATTTCCGATAAAGATAAAGAATACATATATGTATCTATAAACGTAATCAAGGTCTTTTGTAAAAATATATTTTTCCACAGCATTGCGTTGCTATTCGTGCGAGGATTGCGATGAATATGCCAAATTAACAGATCTAGAGATTGAGGTATGCAGTCCGCCACCTCAGAATGGTGTTGCCTCCAGTCCAGGTCCAAGTCCCAGTCCAGGTCTGAGTCCTAGTCCCAGTCCCAGTCCAAGTCCCAGTCCAGCTGCCTCCAATGAAAGTGAAGATGAAGATTATGAGAGCAACGAGTCGGTCACTTTAGGAATTATGCCCGGTAATGGCAATGCCAATGCTCCAGCGCCAGCTCCAGCTGCTGCTGCACCTGCTCCCGCTCCTGCTCCTGCTCCTGCAGCCGCTTCCGTTGAGAGTGAAGCAGAAGAGGACACCGAAGAGGAGGAAGAGGAAGTAGAAGACGATTATGTCGAAAGACGCAAACGCTCAATCGCCAGACAACAATTAATGGATACACCCACTGCTGTCTGTTATACAGTGAGACTTCAATGTGAGTGATTGTCAGGGATGAACAATAAACAAGAATGAATTTAGAGGAGAGCAGCGGGTGCTACTACCTAGAGACAGTCTCTTCATAGAAAAAATAAGTCATTTCTCATTTTCCCAAACAAATTCCCACGAAGTTCTAGGTTTTGGCCTTCACGAGTATTTCGCCCCCAAGGCCCCTCTGTTTCATTAAACAGCCCTGAAGGGAACTTTAAATAGGACTTTTCTCGTTTTCAAATAGTTTTTCATTCATTTTCAACTAAATCAACAAATATTCTCAATTCCTACAAATTTCCATTTCAATTTTGTCGCAGAAAGTTTATTACTATAATGTAAGCTTAACTAGAATAAGCTTAAAGACTGATTCCCATGCTAGAAGTTTTTTCATAACAAACATTCGGGAATGCCTTTGGCTATGACTAATAGAAATTCGATTCAAATCGAGCCATAAATTAGACTCTAAGTTAACATAGGTGAATTTCTTTAATTGAGTTTTCAAATAGTTCGAAAGCTTTCACACTTTTCTTTTTCCTTTTAGCAATAAGACAACCTCCACAGAAATGTTAAGGCTTTTGTAATCTTTAACAAATCAAATGACTTTTGAGACATTGACCGGGAAAAGCAAGTGGAAGAAGCTTGAATAAGGACCTCCTCACAACTAATTTCGATCTTCTTTTTTTGTATTCCAGTAAATGGCACAGTGATTACCAATCGTGGCTGTACATTGGCCATGAGCAGTAATGTTTCAGCCTGTCAAAATCTCTACGATCCCTGGAATATACTCGGATGCATAACTTGCGAACAGAATACCTGCAATGGACCCATAAATCTATCATCCGGTGATTGGACAAACTCGGCCGATTCGACAAACGTTAAATGGACAATGCTAGCGTCACTACTGTCACTTGTACTCTCAATTTGTTAATGCCCTCTAATTAATAACCTTATGTGGGGCTCGATATCAAAATTTTGTGTCTTTCTTTTCATTGATTTGATTATTTTACGATTTATGAGCTGCTGCCGTTTGGTGTGTGGTGTGTTGCCTGGTTGCTATTTATGGCATTCTTACGACTACTCCATTAAGAGACAAGTGACCGGGCCAGGTGGAAAGGTGAGAGCATTTCAGTTATTTTCGCATAATTGTTTAATTGAGCGTCCAACGGAGATAAGGCCAAGGGCGTTGCACATGCTAGGGGGAAAGTGCCAACTCATGGGACACCAGTTACTATTCAGAATGAATTTTTTTTGTTTTTTTTTTCGCCAATCAATTAGCTTGAAGATAACAAAATAGCCGATGACTATATGGCGCACACCCCTTATTTAGCTTCAAAATCCAAATGCCATGACTTCATTTTGATAAGCGATAACCATAATTATTTCAAGTGGCAATCGCATACATTTCAAATTTTCAGTTTTCAGTCGAGATTTACAATCATAATATAAGGATTCTCAATTTAGCTTGATGAGCAAACGACGACAAAACGATGAACGAAAAAGTAATGAGGAAAAGGAAACTTGTTTCGCAATTGCCAAATTTAGACAGTTTGCTTACTGGCAAATGGAAAGGCGAATGCGTATGGGGCTGGTCTCTTCCCTGTTTTAATTTTAATCACAGCTTTTATTTCCGGGGGTGCAACTGTCGGCTAATGACGCTTAAGGCATAAAATGTATAAAATTACTTCACAAGAGACAGAGAGACAGAGAGAGAGAGAAAGAGAGAGAGACAAAGTTCACTCTGAAGAGTAAACGATTTCGCCAAAATTTACGTGATGTCGCCAACAATCTCTGTCTCTGTATGTATCTCACTTTTTGTTCTTATATTTTTTTTTGTATTACCAAGTCTGGTTTTCGGCTGTGTCTGATGTGATGCGATGCGTCAGACAAAATTAGCTCGACACTAAACAAAATTTTCAATCATTTGGCACGAACTGCATGCATAGAATAATGAATGATATATTTTTTGTCTCACTGTAGAATCAGGGTCAAGCAGAGGAGAGGAAAAAGCCCAACAAATAATGACTAGTTAAATATTGTATAACCAATCAGTTAAATGGCTTTTAATTAAGAATTATTATCAATACAAAGTAATCTTAGTTTATGATCTGGGCTATCAGTAACTGGTTAAGTATAAGTATTTATGACCACATTTAGTTGTTGCATTTAAATTTGATTAATATATTTCCCTTGAAATAGCAACAAAATAAGTTCTCAGTGTTAAGGGGAAAAGTCATTGCGTATACGCCATAGTGGCTCAATATGTGCCCATAGTCAGTTCATCACATTGACTTACGCTTTAAATATATGTACTAAAACCAAATACTATAAATAAATCGTAGCCAAGTTTTCTGGCCTTTTCCAGTTTGCCGTCGATTTCGACGTAATTTCTTTAGAAGAAAATGTTGTTGTCTTTCAGATTTGTAGTAAATTTTATCTTTAGACGGCACTCCCCCCACGAATGTGACTAACCTTACTTAACTTCAAAAGTATTCTTATCAGGTTGACCTTACTTTACCTTACCTAACCCTCCTGTGTACGAAGAGCCAACCCTGTTTTAAATTCACTTTTTTTCCACTTTTTGTATTTAGGTCAAATTGGGAATTTCATTAACTTTCAAGTGCCTTCAAATATCAAATGACCTTTCTACGCGCTGGAGTGGAAACATTTGCCAAGTTCTTTTTACTTTTCACCGATTTTGAGTTTAGCTTCCCCCTCCCCCAAACCCCATGACAATGCGCGAGCAAAAAGGTGTCAATAAGTTGAGTAAATATTATGAGAGCAAAAAAAAAAATAAAATAAATCTGTTAATTGACTTGCCCTGTCTATGGTAAGCAATAATCAAGTTTTGTTGATTTTGCGTGTTTTTTTTTTTTGGTTGTGTTTTTTGTATTAAATAATAAAATCATGAGACACTTAAATAAGAAGATTGACTCCCAACGAAATAATGGAGAAAGAATCACAAAATGACTAATGGGAAAAGGGAAAGACACGTTACAACTTTGAGATACGATTTACCCCCGCAATTGATTCATCTTGTAAAAAAAAAGGGAATTTCACTTGAGAATTTTTCTTACTTTTACCCTATATTTACGGAGGGCATAATGAATTGGTGTCTTGCTATGCAAAAGGCTAAAATTTATTCGAATTCTAGACTTAAGTCATAACCAATGTCTGTAATTCGATCATCAAGTAATGCCAATAATATAAATCAATCCTGCTTATAATAAGGACCTTCATAGGCAGATGCCATATAAGCAGGAGTTTTACTAAAGAATTATGCCTAAAGAAGTTGACCTTTTCCTTGTCATCTATTGCCAAAGAGGCTAAGCTAAAGGCTCCAAGAAGGGGAAAGAGAACTTAAAACAAAACGACTTCTAAAGAGTATAAGAAAAAGCGATTGAGAGTATCTCAAAGTCGTCATCTTAATTTCAATAAGTCAACTGGTTTTCCGCTGACCGTTAAGAAAACTTTACATAGCATAAGAGAGAGAGAGAGAGAGAAGACAGAGAGAACAAGAATAATTAAGTAAGTGAAGAGCATAAAAAAAGAGTGAGTAAAAATGTTTGTTCTTACTCTCTTTACGCTTGCCTTTTGTATTATAAATTAATTTGTTATCAATATTAAAAATACACGAATAAAAAGTGAAACTGGTTTTACTCTCTCTCTCTCTCTCTCGGTGTCTGTCTGTCTCGCCCTCTTTTTCGCTGCCGCTGTCTGCTGGTTTCTCTCTCTCTTTCTCCCTCTCTTAGGTGCAGTAGCACAACTCTATAAAAAGTCTCAAACAAATCACAAGATTTTCAGTTAAATTTCAGAATTTGCAATTGACGGTCAACCAAGAAAACCGAAAAAAAATAAAACACACTGAGATATATACACATATAGAATAAGCCACATAAAAAAACTGAAACCAAGTGCCAAAAGTGACAAAACCAAACCAAGTGCTTTATACATAAATAATATATATACATAAAAAGATCTTTTTATATATATTTAAGAAATATATATATAAAATTCTTTCAAATATACCAACACAAAATGTTGAACAAAAGTTATACTAATTTAATTTTGGCTAGCACTTTGCTGCTATGTTTAATCACCCTGCCAGGTAAGCATAAATAGACGAACTAAATTTACTCGAAATAACACGAAGCATTAGAATATCTTAAGTCTCAAGTGGAGTGATAAAAAAAAAAGAAATAAAAGTGATGGCCAACTGATTAATCGACTTGTCACTTCTTCAGCTCGACATATCTCACATCATATGGTATGATATGATATGATATGATATGAAATGATATGCCGAATTTCCCCTTGATAAACAAAGCTATAAATAAACGAAATGAAGAGGGAATTGAGCAAAAAAAAAACAAAAAAAAAACTGAATTAACATGCTATTAAAATGCAAAATCACACACTCAACAAAAATATTTATTTTTTTTCTTCTTTTTTCACAATCAGCAGCCAAAAGTCATTAAAAAGGGAAAATTATTATTATTTATCATAAATAATGCATTTGTGTTTTGTGCTTGGGGGAATTTTTTGCATTTTGCATTTTTCATTGTGTTATTCTTTTATTGTATATGAATTTTTGTAATGCGGAAATGTCATCTAACTTTAACAATCCTCCCTTTCCCACTCCCACTCCCACTCCCACTCCCACTCCCACTCCCATTCCCATTCCTCGAATGACTCTCTAATTTATGTCCAGAGATTGAAAAATGAAAGGTTTTGAGTATTTTTTGACATTGAATCAGTTGTTGCTGCTGGCAAAAACTGCTAATTGGAATTTGGTATAGTTACACTTAGCACATGAGAAATATCAACAACAACAACAACAAAAAATTCCTCTCGAAATGGAAAAACTTGTCCGGCCCATTAACACCCAGATGAATGGAGAATATATATATATATATAAAGACCATATACAACTATTTCACTAGAAGCTTCTTTTATGTGAAAATTCTCGACAACATTAAAAATAGGAAACGTTTCATTAAACTAGTTTCAATTAAGTTGAGGAAATTGAGTGGTTTTCTAAAATAAATAAAAAAGCATTCCATTTTGGGGCAACTTCAAGCAGATTGTTCTATTAAATTTTTCAAAAAAAGTTTAACAAAAAATCAAGTGAAAGAATCCCAAAGAAATCTAAAAGATTTTGCTTAAGTAAAAGAACGAAATGGCAAGCCTTTAGATTTTCTTTCTTCTATCTTTAGACTTTAGACTTTCTTTTATGAAAATGAAAACTTCATATATAAATGCTCTAGAAACAAAAAATCTTTGAAGACAATAAGAACTTTATTCAAAATTTTAAATACCTAAATAAACCTAAAAACTGAGAATAAATTTAGAAGAAGAAAACACAAGACAAAAATAATTAAGACAAAGACACTTTCAGTTCTTTAGAATAAAAAAACATTTGACAAAAATATTAAAAACAGGTTCAAAAAATCACAAAAAAAACAATGAAGACTTTATAAAACAACACAAAAAAAGAAGATCAAACACTTTTGCAAATCTTAAAAAAAAATATTTTGTTAGCTCTTAGGGTTTTAGAAGAGCTTAAGAAGGGTTTCAGAAGGTTTTCAGAAGGGTTTAAGAATGGTTCTGAATAGGTTTAAAATGAATATACCAAGTTTTTTGTCTCCAAAACATGCAACTTAGGCGTCTATGGCTAACCGGAAAAAGGAACAAGTTATTACTATTGTAATCAATTTTTCATTTATTTGAAATAGTTAAGCTTATAGTAAATGCTTTGCTTGTTATGTTTGAATTATGTTAAGTTTTTTATATTTAATTTCAAGTAGTAACAACTAATTTATAATAGAACAAATCTAAATGCCATACCAATCCCTAATACATATATGAAAGAAATAAACCAAAACAACTTTTCTTCAAGTGTATGACATCACATTCTTATAAATATTTAACTTCAACTTGATGCTAACCCGTTTTAAACTGGCTAAAACTGCATCCTTTGACGTTAGCACAAAAGTGTTTAAAGGCAATTCAAAGTGAATACAAATTGTTAATTTGATTTGGTTGAAAGTCGAGTGGCTTTTGCGCTTTGGTTAGGCCTATTCTAAATACATTTTTATCTGTGTGTTTAATCATCCAAAAATCATGCAAAAATATCTATTAAATTTGATTGAGCAACTTTGTTGATTAGCACGTGACGTTGAGGCCCAACGAATCGCCTGTGCCATCAATCATTGTGATTTATGATTAATTTTTTAACAAATCGAACAAGTGTATAACAAGACAAAAAAAAAAAAACAAGACTCCCTTACCAGGTGCGCCTCACCATATCAAATCGGGTGGGGGGGGATCATCTGGCTCTTGCTCTGATGAGTCACAGGGCGACGGCGAGTGGCGGCAATAAATTTGCTCATATTGCCTCATTCGCTACTTACCGAACTGATAAGGCAATTAAAGCAATTAGGGCAATGTAGCCCATCCGATAAAGTTTATGTATGTCTGTGTGTGTGTGTGTGCCATTGACAAATATTTGTCAAACCCGTTGATGACGATAACATGCAAATTGGTTATGGTTAATGTCTTTTGCATTCCAGACCATTGGGTGCCCCACCCCACCCCACCCCCTAGCCAACATTCTTAGTTGCGGAAAATCTTTTTGATTCTATGATTAAAATTTTGAAAAAGCAATCGTAAGTCAGTAAGTAAAAGTTAAATAAATACATAAAATGAATGAGCAAATAATACGCCAAAATGCCATTACCTTAAAAGGTAACTTTTTGCCGGTTTTCATTTCATTGGCTTGGGCTTTAGGCCGTTTTGATTTATGATGTTCACATGAGTTTTTAGAGTTTGGCCTTTCGACTCGCTTTATCATCGAGTTTTGTCATTTATGGGCTTGTAAATTGAGCACTTTTAACTGTTAGATAAAATAATAAGGGAAAATCAAAGTGCAAGGAGTTTCAAGGGGGGTGACAGCAACAGAGAGGGTTGAGTTGCCCCCCTTAAGTAGGCAATAGATTGCAACGATTTGTTTTAAATTAAAGAACATTCCAAAAGTCCTCAAGAAGAGAACATTTTAACTATCTGTTGAAAGCAAATTTGATGATTTTTATTGAAAAGCTAAAAAAAGATCCTGGGACACGAAGTATAAAGATGATTGTGACATAAATTTTTAAGTTGCTGACTCCTGATTTGTGTTTTTCCACTGCTCAAATTCATTACCTTTCTAACCCTTTGCCTTTGCCCTTTAAGTGTTTCTTTTCTTTTACCTTTTGTAATAATTTTCTTTTGTTTTCCTTTTTTTTTCAGTCTCTCAAGCCGATCTCATGTGCTATGTTTGTGATGACTGCGCCACATTGGCCAAAGATGCCCCTTTGCTGGCGTGTAATGAGGATTTCTTTAATACCGGAGGCAGCACAGAAGCCTCCACAGTGACAACCACAACTCCAGCGAGTACAACAGAAACAGTGTTGGATTCCACAACTCCGATGGAGACTAGTCCAACGACCACCGGCTTAAGCACTGAGGAAAGCAGTAGCAGTGAACCAACAACCACAGAGGAAGTCACCTCAACTACCGAGGCATCGACTGAAAGCACAGAGGCACCCATTCCCACACCCAATACAGTTGGTCCTGTGGAGACAACCACCGGAGTGCCCACGCCACCAGAAGAGGATTTGATTGCAATTGCCGCTGGTGCTGTCAATTCGACGCGCTTGTTGCCCATCAGTGGAGAGGAGAGCTCCAGCAGTGCTTCACCCACTTTGGCCGTACGTCAGCGTCGTGCTGTGATCAATACAGATTTCACCTATCATTGCTACTCAGTGCAGAAGTCAAGTGAGTATAGAAAAGGACCATATGCAGGATCAAATCAGGAACTAACTTGATTCCTTCTCTCCCTTCTAGTCAATGGCTCTTTGGTCACAGATCGCGGCTGTTCGCGTGTTGGCACTTACGAGTCCGTTTGCGGTCAGCTGGAGCAACAGAATAACAACACGCAACTGAGCAATTGTAATCCTTGCACCATGAATGCCTGCAATGGCAGTTCCCTATTGCAAAACTCTCTGATGGTCACCATTCTGTTGGCCATTGTCGCTGCATTTGTGCAGACCAACTAATAACCCCCCGATCTTCATCTTTAGCATCTTGTCATGGGCATTCATCATCATTTTGTGATTATCATTATCAACCGGTGTTATCTTAGTATTCCTCGACACTCACTCACACAGAAGCGAGCTCTCATTTGTTATAAATTTGTTAAGAATTGAGCACACACACACACACACACAACACACACAACACACACGCGACACACCACAAGAAACGAATATCGAAATATATGTAAATCTAATTAAATATGTATTTACCAGAATAACAAAAAAAAAAAAAACACAAAACCAAAATACAAATTAAAAACTAACAAAAAATTGAAAACATTAGACAATATTTACTTAATAAATAAACACATAGAGTTAAACGGAAAAAAATTCTTTTTAATCAAACAAATAAGGGCAAATGAGTTCTAAGTTATGCAAATTTAGCTTAAGTCATGTGATTTTCATTTTGTTATTCTTTGCGAGAGCAGGAAGCTTGAGACTTGGGGGAGCTCCACATTAGACTGCAGATGATCCAGTTATATAACTATAACTCTTCCCTAAACAATTTTTTTCTATGCTACTGAATTTGTTGCTAATTTGTCTCTTGATGAATTCGCGCGTTTAGGGAAAGGCAGTCGAAAGAGGCGTCCATCATACGAAAACATTTCAATTTTTCTTCATCACTTATAATAGGGGAAAGTCCCAAAAATTAATTTAAAGCGTCTTTTACAACCCAAATAAATACCTTTTCGTTTTTATCTACAAGCACACTTCAGGTTTTATGCATTTATTTTTTTGTTTACTCAGCGCATGTTCATTTTCTTTAGAAAAATAATTTTTTTTATTTGAAAAATAATTGATAATAGATAGAGCCTACACTCATTCGAGGTCTCAAACTTCAAAATCAGGCCATAAACATGGACAAAGTATCTGATAGAACAGGAAAATTGTGGAAGTTTTCTCTTTCAAGGAAAATATGCAAGGATCACTCATCGTATACAATATTTTGTTAGATTAAGTCAAAGAAGCTGCAGCTCAGATTTTTCAATGCTTTATTACTCAATCGAGTTGTTTATAAGAATATCAAAGTTATTTCTATTTTTTTCCTGTACGTTTCATAAAAAACAAGATGATTCTAGAAGCTTTGCTCTGCCTTCATCTATTGTCGACAATTTTGAAATTTATTGAGAAAGAACCCCAAACAACCAGATGCTATAAAACCATTCGTTGAAGATACCAAAAGAAGCATCGGGGGACTGCGATTCTCTTGCACTTATGGATATAATAAACAAAACCAAACCAAAACCAAAAAATAAGACCAAGATAATCTTTCAGCTGTAGATAAGATTGAAGACATAGCCGAAATAAATGTCTCGTATGACGCTGATGAAAGTCACCAAGCTACACAAGACAAATGTCCCTTGTATTGATCAAAAAACAACGATTGCCCTTAAATTCCGCCCATAAACATAGAACGGGAATCGGCTATGCGTAATAGTGGACAGGGCTCAAAGTATATTTGGAGGCTTTGCCATATCGTCTTAACGAAATTGAAGCCCAGTTTGCTCAGACCATATGTGGCTTTCCTTATAACCAGCTTCATGATATAGACAAGTGTTCTTGTGGGCCCTGGGGCCATAATGCCTCTTTCTTCTAGGATTCCCCAAACTAAGTTCCTAAACAAACACTTGAATTTAGAGTTTAATGGTGATGGTGATTTAATTTTAATATTTTAATGGCTTGATAAGTTAAAATTGTGCTTTAAAATGAATCACGCTCTTTGTTTGCTTTGACTGTTTTCTACTCGTCGTATTTGATGTCATTGCATTTGTGTCGTTTTTATAGCATCGCAATTTTATCACCTTTTGTGGGTCATTATCACGTCAGTATTAACTTAAGTCTATTAGTACCTTAGGCAGTTTTATCTACCCATATATATATATTTTTTTCTTTCTAGTATTTAATTTGCCAACCCGGAAATCATTGACTATATTAAATAGTTGTTTACTGTTTTCCACTCCATACAAATGAAATGGCAAACATATGCGAGATTTTGCAATGTCTTAAGTAATTTCCCATCGATGATGATTAATAAATGAACATTTCGCAGGGCTGTTAAACTTAAAACAGTTTGTAAATAGAAACCATGTGGTTTTATTAGATTTCACACGCAGAAAATCTTTTTATTTAGTCTTTTGTCTATCTAAAAGATAAGATGACAAAAGTTGCAATCAGTTTTATATAGAATTCTTTTGCTAGATAAACGGAGTAGTAAAGTCCGCATTAAAGATATTGGGGAATCACAGTATGTGAAACCAACAGCACGTATGCGTAACATAAATTACTCATACGTCAAGTATGTATTTGAGGTTTATGCAAATATTTACAAAAAATGAAGCATACTTTTAGGCAGCTTTATGCTTTAGGCCTATAATAGCCGAAATATGTTTATCGATAAGATAAGATTGAATATTAAACAGGAATTTAAACAAACAGAAAAAAATCAAATTATTGTAAAGTGACTGCAAAAAGTTTACATACCATTAACACAAATACAAAGCAGACATAAATCATTAGGCAAATCTTTATAACCGACTATAAACTCTCTAAATATATACATAGACATAAATTTCATAAGGGACTTCATCTTATCGGCAAGATACTTAGATTGAATCACTCCGCAATAAAATTCCTGAAAATACCGATTAACTTGTGCAAGCAAAGTAATATTGAATGAACACTTAGATTAGAGGAGTTCGGATTTTCAACTAGTTATCAGCTTAGACAAAGTTAATTGAACGTAATTGAGCAATTATTGTTTCTTTACTCGACTTCTTCTTTACTTTTTTCTTCTACCTTTTTTTTTTTGTTGAGCAGTGTTAAATGGTATCTTTTATTTACTTTGTTTTTTTTTTTTTTTTTGGTGTGGGATTCCAACTTGTCAAGATTCTGATAACTGTGAAATCCTGTAGGGCCATCTGAATGCTTAGTAATGTTTCTTATAAGCAATAAATGTGTATATAGTAGCCATATGGCCAGATAAGAAAGAGAGCAGGAGAGAGTGATAAAAAAAATCCCCCTTTAATGAAAAGTCACTTCATGGTCACACAAATCCCATCGATTATAGCTAGAACAGACTGTCCAAAAAAAATGTGTTTATGAATCATCTATTAAATTCCATGAATAAAATCTAATTCATATATATATATAAGTGAACCCTTAACTCGACCATCGCCACTGATAATGTCAGTGTTTATCATGGAACGAAAATTCAATTAGTGAAAGCTACTAACAAGCATGATACAATTTCTGCACTAACGCCAATCTCCCACCAAAAAAAAAAAGAAGGAAAAATTTAAAGCAATTTCCAAAGCAATATAATCGATTAGATTTGAAGGAGATCCAGCCGCTGGGTCTTTGGTCAGATGTGATTCAGGGGTTTCTACCGCAATTGAACTCTGATGCTTGGCAATCAATTTTAATGATTCCTAGAAAATAATCAGTCAATCGATCGATGGAGCAAAGTGGCCATTACCGCATCCTGAGGAAGTGATCGACGCAATACCACGAGTTTTGGCCATTGTTTTTTATGACGGTGCACAATAAATATTTTATGTGCCCCATTTTGACCTTATCGATATCATAAATGGGTTCGGAATATGTTGGGACCCAAAATTGGCACCGATTTTGGGTAAAACAATGGTTTTCGTGGGGCTGCTGCTGCTGCCGCTTGCTGCTCGCACTGGCGCTTATCAGTAAATGGTCGTGGCCCGACCTGTAGTTCGCTTAGTCGGTTGGTTGGCTGGTTGGCTGGTTGGCTCTCTGATAAAGAAAAAGCCCTGTTAACATTATATTTAATTGGTAGTTTCAAATCGAAAGTCATACGTAGCTGTTGACTGACTAGCCAAACGCTTGTGTTAAATAACGAATCCTTACGACATCCTTTAGAAAAAAATGCGTCTGCTAAGCCTCCTCTTGATCGCGCTGCTCTGTGCAGTTGCCACAAATTCTTCAGGTGCGAAACTAACTAAACTGTGTGCGTGTGTGTACCTGTGTGTGTACCTCTTAAATATATAAAAAAATAAACGTGTCATATGTCGATTACATTGAATGTTTTATGAACTGCTCCTTATCGACAATTGTCGATTTGAAAATTTCAAGTGAAGCAAAAATTAACCGTGGCCAGAATTCCATCCATTATTATAATTACTTTAGTTGTGGCGAAATGCAAACAGTACGAAAAACTGTCCACTAAATATATGCAAACGTTCAATTTCCTATTATCTATCTTAACTATATCTGCATATATAGTAAATCAAATATTTGCTTGATTGATCCTCTATTTGTCACACAAACGGAATGTAAAACGATAAGCAAAGCTTTCGATAAAAAGTAAATTATATATAATACGCAATATTAAAACTTATTTAATTAGCTAGATAAATGGAAAATAGATTTTAGGTAACTTTTTTCAAAAGAGTTTTTCAAAGTAAATCAATTTTTTTTTTTGCTTTTTTGGGTCACACACTTTTATCTAAGTGCAAAGAGTATGGAATATCTGTGATGTTATCTTTTAACTGGTTATTTGATTTATCAATCAGAGTTATTGCATGAGGAGCACCTCTGACAAGTGGCGCAACTTTAGACTCTTGAGTGTCGACTGACCTTATCTTGCGGGTGACCCTCAAATTTTTAATACTCTTTCACTTTTCAAAATCAACAGCCTATGAACTGGAATGCTACGAATGCATTGGCACTGAATGCGATGACTTGACCGATGACAAATTGGTTAGTTGTGATATAGATTCTAGTCCCTTGACTACACCATCAGATGAAACGGATCAAACGGATCAAACGGATGATTCAACTGACTCTAGTTCAACTTTATCCACTACAGTCTCCACTACGACAAGTACAACCGTTGGTCTTTCCACTAGCACACCAATTGGTGGAGATACCACAACAACTGAAGAAGACTCAACCACAACAGTCGAGACTACGACAACTGAAGACGACTCTACAACAGGGGCAACTGAAGATAACTTGTCCACGTCAAGCACCATTGATGCTGAGTCATCTCCCTCAAGTACAACTGATGCTGAGTCTTCTCCTTCAAGTACAACTGATGCTGAATCTTCTCCCTCAAGTACAACTGATGCCGAGTCTTCTCCCTCAAGTACAACTGATGCCGAGTCTTCTCCTTCAAGCACAACGGATGCCGAATCTTCTCCCTCAAGTACAACGGACGCGGAATCTTCTCCTTCAAGCACAACTGATGCCGAGTCTTCTCCCTCAAGTACAACTGATGCCGAGTCTTCTCCTTCAAGCACAACTGATGCCGAGTCTTCTTCCTCAAGTACAACTGATGCAGAGTCTTCTCCTTCAAGCACAATTAATGCGGAGTCTTCTCCCTCAAGTACAACTGATGCCGAGTCTTCTCCGTCAAGTGCAATCGTTGCAGAGTCTTCTCCTTCAACGGAAGGTGATTCGTCTTCGCCAAGTACTCCTGCTACTGAAGCTTCTACCCAAAGTTCGACCGATGGTGACTCATCTTCTGCGAGTACAATCGATAATGATTCCTCATCTTCAGTTTCAACGGATGCTGAGTCCTCCGCAACAACTGAAGTATCAGATGGAGTAAGGAGTCGATCACGCCGATCTCTTGCCGCCAAGGCCACCGATCAATTGCTGCTAAACTATCGTTCCTATGGACGCTATAAACGTGATGCAGAGCTCGCAATAAAAACCACTGCCTGCTACAGTATTGTGAAAGACAATGGTACGAAGTGATTGAAACAATTTCCTCTCCACCATCTGATAACTTTTTCGTCTTAATTTTCCAGTGATTCATCGTGGTTGCATTCGCATTCCCGAAGGTTGGAACGGTTGTCAAGCGGTGCGCAATCAGACTGGTCTCGCTGCCAACTCCACTGGTGATCAGTGCAATGTCTGCCAAATGAGTAAATGCAATGGCAGCTCCAGTCTTCAAGTCTCTCTCGGTGTGATGCTGTTCGGCCTGATCACATTCGGTCTAAGAGGCCTCTAGGCGGGCCATTTGTTGATTTGTATTATACTTATTTTCTCAACTAATAATTTCTGTAAATAAACTTTAAAATATAATAACCACAAAGGCGAATTGTACTGTGCGGGGAAGAAATTTGGCAACTTAGCTCCTTTAAGTATGCAATAGTCAGTTGAAAAGTTTAATTTTTAATTACTTTAAAGAACTTTTGGAATGTTCTATGACCAAAATATTTTCCTCGTTATATATTAATTAAAATTTCAAACATATGTGGAAATTGAGTCAAAAATAAGAAGATAGAAATTTCAACTGCATACTTATGGGGGCGAAATTTCCCTCAATTCACTACCCTTGATCAATTAATACTATAAAACTTTATTATTTCGATGATAATAAGGCGGCTCCTCACATTCCTCTAACTTTCAGAGGAGTTCTTGCCCCTAACTTTTTGAGAGTCATCTATTTGTCATTGTATTGAGACGCAGATGACGGGCTGGTCTTACGAGCTTTAGTAATTAAAAACTATCTTTTATTTCGTACTGGATTTTCTTCGTAAAAGGCAGCTTAATTCGAATACCCAATCAACTCATAACTTCTAAGCAAACCTTTGTGCGAATTTATTTTCAGCCTAAAATTAGGCAGTAAAAAGTATTCTATAACCCAATTATTATTAACAACTAACTAAAAGAATAGTCAATAGTTTGATGCAGTATTCTGGAAATGTGGGCAAGAGACATAAATCGATTGACTAATTCAGAAATTTTTACTCCTTTTGATTAAATGCAATTGCTAATGCTACAAAAGGATGTCCATGAATCATTTTGGACTTGGAGATATGGGAACCCCACCTAAACGACATGGGCAAAAACCAAACCCAATTTTTTTTGCAAAGCGTGCTGAACACATATTGACTTTAATTTTATTGTAATATAAGGCAATGAAATAATTTTATTTGAATGTTGCAAAGCGAAAATGCCGCCAGCTGAAGAGAGTATAAATAGACCTGATAGCGACATGGAACACATAGTTTTGTTTAAGATTTTCACAGTACAACGCGATGTCGCTCTCTCTCGGTGGAAAGAAATTCCTGGCACTCCTTGGCCTCTGCTTATTGATCTGCACGCCGTTAAAAGGAACCCACGGACTAAAATGTTATGACTGTTCATCCTTGGAAACTTGTAAGGCAAGTCCAATAGTAGAAACAACTTGTGCGGATACTCAGGCATTCTGCCAATTTACAGTAGGTGAGTTGAGAATATTGAAAAGTGATAAAATAGAAATTGATCTTATTTTCCGGACATTTTACTACTGATAAAGTTTATGTGAAATCATTGCAAAAAGAGAACGATATTTCCTAGAAACCTAATCTAATCACATATCACGAGCTGTAGATGAGGACTGCTCGATTGTAAATCAAAGTTAAATAAAACGAAATAATGTCTATTTACCAAATCTAAATTGCATTAGTGACACACCCATTTAGAATCCCATTATCTCTGACTAATCCATTATTCACTTTTATTAGACGCAAGTGGCCAGATGACAAGTGCAGCTTGTGCGGACGAAGCAAGCTGTACAGCAGCTGCAAGCTCCTGCTGTACAGTGGATTTGTGTACGGCGGAGATCGTGATAACCACCACCACAACTACATTAGCCACCACAACTCCAGCCAGCACCACCACAACTCCAGCCGCCACAACAACTGTAGCCACCACCACAACTCCAGCCACCACCACCACAACTCCAGCCACCATCACAACTCCAGTCAGCACCGCTACAACTCTAGCCACCACCACAACTCCAGCCTCCTCAGATTCCTCCAATAGTGGTGGCAACTTATTGAAGACTATGGAATTCTTTTCGGCTCTGACCATTGGGCTTATAGTCTTTTCTGCAACTTATTAAACAAATTACAACTCAGATTATAAAAATTATAAAATAAACTTAATAAAAAAGCAAAGAACATTTTTAATTAAATTGCTTGGATAAATCAAAAACCAGTGAAATCAATAGGAATCTATAGAGCGAAGAAATGTTTTCTCAAAAAAGACAATACGTTTCTGTGTCACCTCTTTCTTACTTATCAAAATATATGTTATAGTAATCCGATCGCAGCGGCCTCGACAAATTGTTTGCTTGCAACAATTAGAAGCTTAAATCAGAAATTTGGTTAATAACGATACAAAATTGAAAGACTAGTTTGTTTGGGAACAGACAGACAGAATAGACGTGATGTTATCATGGCTCTGCCAAAGATTTTCTTAATTCTTCCCAATTTCATCTTCATTTTAAGTAGCAGCTGGACTTGAATGTTTTTCTTGCACTTCCTTAGAGTATTAAATAAAGCCCTTGAACCAAATCACCAGTAAATTGCGTAACTAATTTGAATCAGTATCTATCTATTAAAAAAAGTAAAACTAATGGCAATTAACCGATGAAGCAGTTGACTAACTAAAAGTGTGGCAAAATGTAGTAGCCCATTTCGAGGAACCTAATCTTATCAATGGACTTAAATTCTTGTAGCCACTAACTAATGATTTCCTTTTGCAAAATTTATGGACTGCTTCATAGGAAAGACTGTTAGTCGATTTTACTTCAAATTAGTAAAATCACAGCAAAAAGAAAGCAACAATATATATAGCATAGTGCATACTAACCGATTTATAGCAGCATGAAGTCATTATCTTTATAAATGTACTATTTCTTTATTGCAGACCCAACTAATAGGCAAGAACTGCGCAAAAAACTGCGATAATAGTGCTACCGCTTGCAGTTTGTGTAACTCAGTTGTCACTTTGCCGGTTATCGAGGATACACTGCCACAACTAACAAAACAACACTAGCAATACACCGACAACTCTCCAAGAGAAACCAACTAGCGACTTATTATCAAATAGTACCTCTCAGAGACGACGTCTTCTAACAAGACTTTATCAATTAACACTCCATCAGAAATAGTTTAAGGGTTCCAAAACAAGCCCAGAAAGCAACTACAACGATCACCATTGATCCCAGCAATAACATAACAAACGTTTAGGATTATTATTTATATATATTATATTTATTTTTCTTACTAATATTTCAATAATATCTGTTTGTCAGCAATTAAGTCGTCTCACCAAGTGATTTAATTAATTAAAATCCCATTTTTAATCAATTTCTCAAGTCGCATAGTAGTCCAGACTGGAAAGTGCAAAGAGGGCATGTTTAATTTATCTAATTTTCCCCTAAAAAACCCTTGGAACGCTTGGTTGTAAAGTCTCCGATTAAAAATAACCGCAGCCTAAAAGTATGCATTTTTCTCAAAATCATTTGGCGGCATGGCTAAAATTTTAATGCAAAAGAAAAAATCCGTCTTAGGCTGTGGCTAAGTGCAGTCATTAAGCAATAAATCTTATAATGTATAGATACATAAGTAGAGATAAATAAATCTCAACAAATAACGTATTCATCATTTGCTATCAGAATCGATCTGCTTATCACAAGTCGTTTTTCTTCATAGACCACTTCTATGAAATTAAAGTAGACACAGTATTCATTCGTAACTTAAAATAGTTAAAGAAGTTCTCATTGTAGTTTCTCCGTCACACATGGTATTTATGTGTGATCTTATAGAACTTAAGGCTAATGGGCGAATATTTTATGCATTAAGAAGCTCAGATTAGTTAAGAAAAATCTAAATTTCTTCTAAGCCTTACTAATTCGCCGGCACAATTTCAATTCTCTAGCTTTTAAACTGTATCTATCTCTATTTTCCTAACATTGAAACGATGTCTTATGCCAAAAAATAATTCGATTTGTTTTCCATTGCGTTTTAATCTATTTTCGTCCCGCGATTCACATTAAAAGTATTTTCATTGCATTATAAAATAAGCAATACATTTAGATATATGGACAGCAAACTACAACAATTAACAGTCAACTGTACTCTATATATTCTATAGAGTCACTCTTCGAAAATGTGAAATATTTGTATTTCTCTACAAGCTTTAGATAACTTGAAAGGGCTACCTATAATGGAAACCCTTTTCTAATAAATAGTTCTATAGTTAGAATTCAAAACATTGCACTAGCCCAAATGAAACTTTGATAATTTTCTCATATCTTTTAATAGAAAATAGAAGTCGATGGCCTAAATGAATCACAAGGTCATTATCAATGGAATGCATTACTATTACCCCATCGAAGGGGACTTACAAATGACTGCAACCAATTTGTATGACATGTGACAATGAAGGTTGAGACTTTAAGTTCATACTGATATTGCCAATTGGGCATTATATGTTTCCCTTTTATTGGTTTATGGCTTATTACAAGAAAGTAAGAAGAAACTATTGCGAATAAAAGGAAGTGTTGGCAGGCGAAATATTTCATTTTGTAGTCAAATTTTGTAGCGCTCAGATATCCGATATTTTGATTGGTTCCAAACATGTCTCTGTTGAAGTTGAACTTTTTGCCAATGCTTGGCTTGTGCCTGGTGATTTCTACTTCATTTCACAAAGCAGATGGACTAGTATGTTATACCTGCTCTAACGCAGCGGGTTGTGAGGCTCCAACTACCGTTGCTTCTTGTGGGGATGGTGAGACTTGTGTATCACAGCACGAAAATACAAGTGAGTGATTCTAAATGGAAGATGAAAGTCAATTCCTTGAAAAATAAACTGAGAAAGTAGCTTAATATTAATGTCTTTATTTCTTTATAGCTGACTCAACTTCAGCTGTCACAAGCATGAGCTGCGGGACTTGCAGTGCAGATTTTACCTGTTGCAGTAGTGATTTGTGTAACGCGGTGGTCACTACTACTACAAGTACAACTACGACTACTACCACCACACCTTCCACTACAACCACCATCATTTCAAGTTCCTCCTCTACCAAGGAATCATCGGATGTTACCACTGCAACTATTCCCACGACCACTCCCAAGCCTGGCAACAATGGTGCAAACCAACTAGGTTTCAGCTTATTTGTTTTTGCTGCTGCAGTTGCCTTTTTCATATTTTAATCAACATTTTAATATATTGATATATCAACACTTGACAAATTATTATGAAATATATTTAATCATTTACTAAAAGAACTCAATCCTAAAAGCTTTACTAAGTAAAAGCATAGCAAATAATATGATATAATTCAAAGTCTCCTAAGTTAAAAATGCATCCTACAATAGATTTATCTGTCTGGCGATAACAAAGAACTATTTAAACTGTTGTGATAGGTGACGCCAGGTAAGTGATAAGAAAAGTAAATGAAATAAGTTGCATTTCTGCTGGTTCATACCTGTTGACTACCTATTGACACAAATCAGGCTTAAATTGTTACCAACATATAAGAGATTAATGGAAAAATATTTAACTAAAAGGTTTCAGATAAAATAGATAACAACAGGCCTAAGAGGAAATAAGCTACAAAACGTTCAGATTAGCGATGGTAAAAGTCAATGAAATGTATATCGATTGTTATCAGTAGAATAAATGGTTGTGTCATGATTATGTATATCGATTATTAACAGTAAAATAAATGGTTGTGTCATGATTGAAGTAGAAATATTGGCACTTTATTTCGAGTTGGAAAAAACAGTATAACAGAGATAAAATTAATTTAATTTTGAAACGTAAACGAAGACAACAAGAAGACCGAAATCGAAAGTGCAAAAAAGGATGTTTAAAATTGCAAAAGCTTAAAAATTGGAAATAATAGATACGTAGACTCAAGCAAAAGTTGGCACAGCTTTAAAGCCAAAAAACTGCTAGAATAATAGTGAAAACTTTCTTCAGAATTCATTGACTAACATCTTTTCTATCTAATTACATTACACCACTTTTCGAAATTTTAAATTGTGTAAAATTTCACTCTGGGTCACTCTGGGGTTAAGCGTAGGCAATTTGCCCAGTTAAAACAAAGCTTTCGTTCACACAAATTGAAAAGCTTTCTAATAAGTTACGAACCAAGCCATAAGCATTCGCAAAACTTAGCACTTACCATATACATATACATATATATATATATATATACTTGCTTCCTATACATACATAGATACCGGCCATATATATGCTTTATATGATCGCTCCCCCACCCCTCCCCCATTGACGTTATCAGTATAAAGAAAAAATTGGCTTGTGAAACAAATATCAAACAGCAGATAAGTTAAATGGAGAGTGGCCCCTTCGAAAATGGTTGAAATGGATGATAACGACCGGCCACAGTGTTCAAACGTTAGTCGAGTGGAAAGGTTCATAAAAATATTATAAAAAAAAAAGAGAAACAATTTGCCAATATGCAAAGCAAAACATTTACCACGCTGCTGGCAACAGCCCTTTTGGCCAGCTGCCTACACCTGGCCAACTCCCTTGAATGCTATCGTTGTTATTCGTCCTCATCGGACACTTGCATTACAGCTCCAACTGCCCAGGAAGCAGTTACCTGTGCTGATAGTGTTACCAGCTGTGGCACATATCAAGGTGAGCTTATCAATATCCATTTGAAGTGTGACTCATAGGAGCGCAAAAGCCTGGGCACGTCCACATGTAGAGGAAAATCTAGTAACTAGTTTATCTATCTAGGTTGGTATTACTTAGTTATTGATACAAAAGGCTAAGTTGCCTTGAAACGATTTAAATAATATTTGTCTAAATTTTGAGCAATTCCAACCGGCTTGAGATCAATTCAAAACTGTTTTGTGGCGGGTGACAAAAGAGATTATAGGCTTTAGGATTTGGCTATTCTATCATTTAAAGCTAAAACTAGTTGGGAATTGCAGCTAAATAAAACGAAACAAAAAGAGCAAAGCTAATGCATTGAAGGCCATTTACTCAGTTTTTCCAAAGCTCCCAAAGGAAAAGAGAGGCCCACATTAAGGACTTTCCCCCTTTAGTGTATACATATATAATGAATATTCATTACGTTTTTTTTTTTTTGTTTCTGTAGCCGCAAATAACACTCTTATACGTGACTGCCTGGCTACTTGTCCTGCCGATGCAACGAGCTGCCAAACCTGCACAGGTGATAAATGCAACAGCAATCTCGTTTGTGAAAATTGCCAGGGCCAGCAGAATTGTTCAGAGCCAACAAAGCTGCCCGCCACGCTGGCGGTTTGCAGCAGCGAGCAAACTGCTTGCCTCACTCAATTGAATGACAATTCGACAATATCCCGAAGCTGCGGAGTGGCAACTGCTTGCACGGATGCCACCAAATGTACCTCATGTACCACAGGTCAATGCAACAATGCCCTATTCCCCGCAGATCGGGTGCGCTGCTACACTTGCTCGGGTGACTCATGCAACACGGTGAACAATGACACCCTAACAGCGTGTGGCCTGAATAGTGGCAAGTGCTACACAATTGGAACCAGTGCCACAACCATGCAACGAGGCTGCACCTCAGATGCCGACACCAAATGCACTGCAGACACAACTGATGCCAATTGCCTGTTGTGCAACAATGAGACGGGTTGCAATAATCTGACCTATAGCCGGGATGGAGGATCATGTGTAACTTGCGACAGCTGCGCGGCCCAGCAAGAGACGAGTGCGGCCAAGGCATGCGAGGCATCCAACTACACCCAAGCCGTCGGCTGCTTCACCCAGACCAAGGATGATGTCGTGAGTCGCGGTTGCCTCAATGCCTTGGCCTACGGTGTGACCTGCTCGAGTGAAGCTGGTTGCACTAGCTGCACGGGAAGCAATTGCAATGTGGATCTGGTGCAGGTCGATGAAACATTCAAGTGTTTGCGCTGCAGCAATATCGATAACGATAAATGCACCACAGGCGAAGTGACGGGAACAGCGTGTGCAAATCAGACTGCCAAGGAATGCTTCTACGGCAAATGGGGTAAGTAGAGGGATCCTTATCTAGTACCCAATACCAAATAATAATCCTTCTCTGCTTGCTTGCTTGCAGGTGATCTCGTTGTGCGTGACTGCTGGGATGAGGCCAGTGACCTGATGCAATATCAGTGCGTACAAGGATTGTACAGCTGCAAGAAGTGCGAGACAAGTGATTGCAATAACGTGTCCTTTGGCTCTGCCGGCCTCGTACAAATTAGTCTTGGCCTATTGATGGCATCGATGTCTTTAATTTTTATCCAATTCGTTTAGAGTTCACTTTTCTATTATCTAATTTTATTCATAATTTTAGTATTTGTCTTATCTTACCTTTTTTTTCTTGGTGTGACTCATGACTCATTGTTTAGCTAATATAATTAGCCTGAATTTGCTTTGTGCCAACCAAAAAAAAAATAAATAAATAAATAAATGAAATACACAAAAGAAAGAAATTCTTGTAATAATTTTTGATCAATTGCATTTCTATGATTCATACATACAAATAATAATACTAAAAGCTGCTTATCAATTTCTCGATTAGCGATTAGCTATCAGCTGTCAACCGAATATATATTCAATATTGCAGACATTAGCCACTGCGCACTGCTTAAAAGAAAGCCACCCACGATAATGGACTAAAGCTATATTTATTAAAACCATTCAGTTTCATTTCACAAAAAGTTTAGTTAATGTAATTTTGTTTTAAAAAGGAAAGGAAGGAAGTGGTTAGACGATATCGGAGAGTTATTTCTTCTATTTTGAATAGAGCTTGCTATAGCCAATACTACGGATCACGGCTGGCCTATGTGGGACATGTCACAAAGTGTCTTACTAAGGCATGAAATTCACATGATCTGATAGGGCGGAAAGTGCACTTAATGCGTATATAGATCAATATATAAACGAGTTCTTTATTTACTCAAAAATGTAATCAAGTTAGAGTATTTTATGAAGAAGTTTTTGTATTTTTAAAAAATGCTTAAAAACACGTAAGGTTCCTCAAAATTCTGGAGAATCGCCAAAAATATAGTCTTCTTCTTGTTTATAGGAGGATTAACCATGATTGTGAGCCGGGTTTATTTACAAGCCTATAACATAAAGACGACTTGGCCAAATCTAAAACTGAATATATCATCGAAAAGGTAGTTCAATTATGCAACTTTTTTC
Source organism: Drosophila nebulosa (assembly GCA_024703675.1). Classification (NCBI taxonomy): domain Eukaryota; kingdom Metazoa; phylum Arthropoda; class Insecta; order Diptera; family Drosophilidae; genus Drosophila; species Drosophila nebulosa. The sequence continues at coordinate 1,690,974 of CM045724.1, read as the reverse complement.
CAAAGATGGCATAGTAATATTAGTAATCCATTAATTGTTATGGCGCACTTTGTAAGGCACTTTTTTTCTCAAAACAAGAAAAGGGCTCAGTTGTGGGTCAACTGGAAAAATCAGAAAAATTGTTAAATTATTTGTTTATTTATATTTTATACAAGCCTTTACGGTAAAAAAAAAGCAAAGAACATTTAACTTTATAGAATGAAAAATTATTTTAGAATAAGTGTTTAAGTTTCATGAGCAAAAAACAGATTGCATATTTTTAAAAGTTTTCATTGTCAAATCATTCATTTCCTAATACAGTGCTTATCATATTTATAACCCACCCAGCAGCTTAAACTTTGAACCAATTTAAATAAAATTTTTAGCGTTTTTCAAAAATAAATTTTACTGTACTTTGTTGGCAGAATTATTATTAAATTTAGTGGCTTCAATTAGGAAGAGAATTTTTCAGTTAACTAAGGCAAATGAATATTTGTTTTTTTTATCGTTTCGCAATGGTTTCATATTTTTTTTAAATTGGGCTCTAATTTTGATACAGCAAATGGGAGCTTTTTTCTTTGTTTTTACTTCTTTTTAAGAAATGATTATTAAATCGTTAATTTAAGTAAAAAAGTTATTTTGAATTTATAATTCAAATATGTAACTACTCATTTTTTAAGATTTTAAGGGAATATGTGATTTGGGCAAAATTGTCAGCCAATTTGTATTTTTTGTTTATAAATATGATAAGCGCTATATGTATTACTATTTTTCTATCATCACATCCGATATGGTCACCAGATCTTAGGTCTAGAGACATTATTTCAAACCATCGAAGTTAACAAGTTATTCAAGCAAAATAATAAAGCTGACACAGGTTTTTCTATAATTTTTGAATTCAGATTTACTACAAATATTCATTTATTTGAAAGATTTAATAATAGAATATTGAAAAATATAATTGCAATAAGTTCGATTCGATATATTAAATATATTTTAATAAATGTGTTTCTTATCTCATCGGTAGGTGCTTCCCCTAGATAAGCCAACTAATAAGACTGAAACTGACAGCCAACAGAGACCACGGCCACATGGTTCGAGCGGCACTAGAATCGGCCCCGTAGGCGTCCTTTTTGTTGCAGGTCATTTCATAGCAGACTTGGCAATATTTATTGTTGTCGCTGAGACAAGAAGTCTTGACCTCCTCGGAGAGTTCGGTGAGACAGCCGCGCATAGTTAGTTTGGCCTCACCTACAAAAATAGTTAAAGGGAATAGAAACAAAATTATTTTTTTTGGGATTGGATGAACTTACGCTCGAACAGGGTGAAGCAACCATCTCGTTGTCCTGGTTTCAAGGGGCACTGCAAACTTTTGGTGGGATTCTTCAAGCAGGTTCCATTTTGGGGACTGGTGCAGCTATAACAATAGATGGGTAGAGAGGGGTTGGGGACTTTTGGAACGGTTAGAAGGGTTGTAGTCTTCATTGTGGTGATTGGTGGGTGATTGGTGGCCGGCAGAGTGACCTCCTGCTGTGGCTCATCATTTTCATAGTCCGTGGATGCCAAAGCAGGTGTATCTGTATCTTCTTTAATTGGCTCTTCGTTCTCAGTTGGCTTAGTGCTCAAGGGTAGCTCTGTCGCCTCTGTGTCCATCTCAATGGGCTGCTCCTGCTCCTCTGCTGATGGGCTGATCGTGGTCAAGTGTTCAATCTCTGGCTCCTTTTCCTTCTTCATTACTACTGGCATTTCACTTGTGCCCATTTCCATTTCTTCGCCACTCCCAATGACCTTCACATCCTCCCCTTCCTCCTCCTGCTTCTCCTCTTGTCCGGCACTCCAGTGCAATAAAGCCGTCAAAGTTATCCAAATAAAAAGTTGATTCAACCGCATTCTCGTTATGAACTCCGCAACTTTTGCCAATCGTCTGACTTGGATCAATTCGAAAGTGAAACCGAATCCAAACGATTATCAGCTTATATCAAAAATCAAACAATTCAACTTATTTTTTTTTTATTCCAATGCTGAAGAGTTCTGCAAATATAAGTCTATATAAAAATATATAAACAATTTCAATTTCAGTTTCAGTTTTTTTTTTTTTTTCTTTGCTTCTTGTATGTAGTCTTTCCCTCTGGCCTTTGCATGGGCAACTGAGTGTCATTCAATTGGCCATTGCGTTCCTCCGTTGATTGTCACGCAATTATCCGGTTCTCTAAATTAAATCGATATACACATATGTGTGTGTATGAAAGGAGCCTCGACCCACCGCAATGCCAGCCGTATAAATTATTAATTATGTGAACCATTCAATGCTCAGATGTAGCAGACAGATAATGGGGTCAAGGCATACAACCACATTATTGACCTAACCTTATGACATATGTGGAATCCAGGTATAATGCCCCCTAACAAAATACTTAAACATTTGCTTTGATGTCGCCAAAGGGAGGCCCAGGTGAACAAATCAACTTTTTTGCTGCAGTTACACAAATATATTCCAATTAAAGTTTTTCATTCTAGTTAGCAACTTAATTTGGCTACTTCTATTTAAAGGTAAATTGATTTTTAATTTTTAAACTGAAAGATGAAGTAAATAAATAGAAAATTCATCAAATGTTCGAAACTTTTTCAGCATTTTTAAAGCCGTCACTTGAAAGAGTAAGGAAAGAGAAAGAGTCTTTAGGAGAATTGTTTGCAATCCTTTTAAGTCTACATATTTTCAAATTTTGCATCTAGAATCAGCAGTAAAGTCGATCCAAGTTTAAGTTGAAAATACATCCTTTTATTTTTTTTTAACTATTTTCATTCAAATGGATTGAAAATATTAGTTGAAAATATTAATATTACGGGACCATATAAAATTTTTGTATATATTTTTTGAGATGACAAATTACTTCCCGAGCTTCTTCCGGGTCCTTTTTTCCCCACACACTTGTTGGACCTGACTGGCATATCAAAGTGAAGGCTTTTGCTATAGAAGTACAAGATTCCATTGATTGGAAGTTGAAGATTTAAAGCCCAAAATCAACCGCGAGATCACAACTCACATTTCTCTCTTAAATCTCTTTAGATAGAAAAACAATTTTTGTATCTTTTGTTTGGTGAGAGATTTTGTTGTAGTATTGTAAAACAAAATTAACCAAAAGTTTGGTCTCATTTGGTCAAATTTGGTTTCAAGTAATAAATGGACTTTTCTCTAAAAAAACTCAGAAAAAATTATTGAAGCTGGGTTAAAGATCTTCATGTTATAGATAAGTATTATCATTTAGAAGAAAATTTGTTGCCTTTAGAAAAATAATTATCGGAGTGACCAAAACAACTTTCAAAAATTTACTATACCTACAAGAAAAGTTAAAACTTAAGTAAGTTTTTGACAAATTTTATCCTACTGTGTAATTGCTAATTATGTCTGTGTTCTGAATTCCGTATACGGTTTTGCTAGGTTATTTAGATTTGTTTGATTTTTAGTAGAAACTTGGTTAACAATTCCCAAACAAATGTACATTTAATTATATTATCCTATCAGTTAAATCAAATCCAACTCATTTCCAAATGAGAACCATAAAGTTTTAATGATGATAAGACATATTTTTTGCTCATTCATTATACAAAGGGACACCTCATCGTTTGCTGGCAGGTAATTTCCTGTTTCATTTACTAAATGTTTGTGTTGAAAATGTAGTTTATTGATTGACAGGAGAAATTGACAAATTGGCAATTGGCAGACCCTTTGTGGGGCAAAGGGATAATTGGAAACAAACAACCGCTAAAATTGCTTTCTAAAATTAAACAAAGTAAGCAAACAATGGCTAATGTGGCTAAGAGAGTGCCACTTCAAAATTGAACCAGCTTAGCCTTATCGAAGAACAACCTGTTTCCAGCCAGATTATTCTATCTATTCTGATAAGTCACAAAACAAAATAAATTTGAGATTAAACAGTTGAATTTGTTGGGCCCAAGTAAAGTCAATTCAGTGGCGAGAGACTAAAGTTGGGCAAGAGGGAATAATAATGCCAATAAATGAATATAAATGCGGTTTCCTACTTGCCGTGGTTCTCATTGTTTCCTGTAAGCCTGAACACATGTTTTGCGGTTTAATGCGTTTCCAATAGTTTGTACTTCTAATTATAGTCCACCTTCCTGTGAGCGAGGCCATTGTTTGCTATCATTGCGATTCCATTGCCCTGCCGGAATGCGCTCAAACCCTGGGCGAAGTCGGCCTACTACCCTACGTGGAATGTAGCGGTGAATTGACATGCGCCATGTCCATAGGTAAGGAATCATCTAATCTCGACCAATTTATAAATGAATTGCAAAAAGTGGACAAGTTGTTTGACAAATATCAATTAACTATGAGTGGTGGTTCTATGGGATGAAATTAGTCCTTTCGCCCCCTAAAGTATGCAATGAAGGTTACAAAAACTAAGTTTATTGTTTGAATAGCTCTTAAAATCGGTTAAATTTTTCAAAATTTCACAAACTTGAGTTAGAAATAACATTTAACTAATTTGATTTGATAAACACTACATATTCGCTCCCTAAAGTATGCAATAGATGGTGTAAAAACTAAGTTAAAACTTTGGAGAACTAAATCATAGAAAATTTTTGAATTCCTTAAAATTTATCAAAAATTAATGCAATTAAATATTTGCTTATTGCATACTTAAGGGGGCATATTACCTTCAGTTTACTCCTATAAATGCAGCATTGTGATCCTCTTGAACCTGGGTATAATCTATGGGTATTATTTAGGCTTAGGCCGGATATTAAGACACTTGAAATAATGAAAAAGCTATAATATGGATAATTAGAGACCATTGTCGAGTGACTATTTGATGAAAGACCCTTATTGAGACAGCAGGTAAAAGCTTTTAAAATATATCGGAAATAGTTTAGGAAAAAATTCAATCATTTTGAAGCTGCATACCATCTCGAACAAAAACCTTTCTTGTATTAACAATCCAAGTAAACAGAAAGAAATAAAAATCGAATCGTTACTCCCATTCCAGTGGACTCCATTACTTATCGTGGCTGTGGTGCGGATACCCCGACAACTGGCTCAACTTATCGCAAGTCATGCGCTTCCAATCTTTGCAACTCGGGAGTCTATCCGCCGGGACGACTCAAATGTCATCAGTGCAGTGCAGACGAAAGCTGTGTGGCAGCTCCTCTGGGCAAGCCAAGACCCTGCCTATATCATCAAGAGGAGGACGAGTGCTATACCGAAATACTTAGCACGACCGAAGGCTATCGTGGCTGCAAATCGGATGTGAATCATACTATAACAAATGCGGCTATTGCATGCGATTATAATGGTTGTAATAACCAGTTGGGAGCCTGGTCTCAAATCTGTGCCAAATGCGATTCCAGTGAGAGCGGAAGAGGATGTAAAATGGATCTATTTCAGCTGAATACGGGACTATGTAATATAAGTCTCTACGAGGAGTGCCAACAGGATATACATCTGGGCCAGGAGGAGCAGGAATATTGCTTTAGCTATCGACATCTTAATCGCGTGGTAAGGGGATGCTCTACCCAATTGCCGGAGGACTTGGAACCTGTAAGGGAAAAGCTGGCAACCTGCCAAACGGGTGATCATTGCAATGCTCGTTGCATAACCCAGCAACATTGCCTTACTTGCAATTCAGTGGATGATCCCCTCTGTCGCTCAAATACTTCGGCCCTGAGCACTTCTTTGTGTGGTTCCGCTGAAGCATCTTCGTGCTTTGCCTGCGAATACTCCGATTGGGAGATACGTCGTGGTTGTGGTGCACCACCCACGGGCGAGGCAAATATACGCAACTGCTATGAATGTGATGAGGATGGAGGATGCAATGAACTGGATTTCACACGTTGCTATCGCTGTACAACAGATCAGGCGGGAGCTGGTTGCGCTAACTGGGAAGTTCCCGGTGGCATTTACATAGAGGAGTGTGCCCAACCTGCCGCACCCTGCATGATTGTTAGCTACTCCAATGGGTCCCTAGAACGCGGCTGCCAGCGTGATGATTTCAATTGCCAATCCTCGAATGTCTCGAACTGCCAGCAATGTGAGGGGAGCTTCTGCAATAAGGGTGCCTTTCCTGAGCAACGTTTATGGTGTCATCAGTGTGAGGATTGCGAAGTAATCACAAGAGGTCAAAGTGCATCGCCCTGCCCGAGGCAGGAGAATGAGCCGGCGGATCAAATGGAAAGTTGCCTGGAATACTACGATGTCCAACGGCAAAAAACCATTAGGGGATGTCGCTCTAGTTCAGAACTCTATTACCAATGCATGCTGAGAAGTGAAGCCGAGTGTCGCCTCTGCCATGATCAAGCCTGCAACAATAGTCCTGGCCAGGATTTGCGTCCTTACTCTACCCAGGCTCAGGCTCTGGCTCTAGTGATGGGCAAAAGTAAGGCTTCGCCTGCTTTGAAAACAATTGATATAGGTTTTTGGTTAATCATCATTTATGAAATAATTGCTTTAAACTAGCCAAATATAAATTATCTAATTGTTGCCATCCGTATCTGCATCGTCCAGACTATAACCCGGATTCAGGGCTCGTCCGCGATGATTAAAGGAATAGAACGATGGAAAGTTGCCCAAGGTGTCCCAAGTTTTTTGCTGCATATCCACTGTGGCTCGTATTTCCTTAAAGTTGCCAACCACTTCGATTATATTGTAGATGACCACTACCAGGCTGACCACGGTCTGAAATATTACCTGAAAGGGATTTGGGAGAATAATTAAATGTGTTAAAACAATTAATGCATTCCACTTACATCCAGCGGCAGGCTAGTCCATTCTTGTTCAGTCAAACGCAAATAAGTGCGATCTGTAAATTAATAATAATTAAGGGGGGCAATGTTTAATTAATACACCAATCGGTCAGAACTTACGATGTGCAGCGGAAAAAGCAGCATGGGCCAGGCTTGCGAATCCAGCTACAAGTAACAATTTGTTTAAAAATGTACTGCCCATTGTTTATTTAATAATTCTTTAATTTTTTTGATATTTTTCTTTAATTTCTTTTTTCTTGTATGTTCATTCAGCTGTCTCTATAGCACGTGTGCCAACACTGGCGAAATAGTGACCGGCTTATCCCAATATTTTCATTATTCCCCAGTATAACTAACCAACACTGGACCTGTCACTACTTTAACGTTTATACCGGGTAAAATAATCGTGACTGCAAAATAAAAACTCCATAACAAAAATATCATAATACAATAAACTTATTCGGTGAATGGTTGATGAAGCGACTTGATATTTTAATCAATTTGATTTTATTAATTATGAGACTAATCGTTTAGGTGGACCCGAGTAGCTAAGGTAACTACATACCGAAAATTATATGACGACTACCATAACAAGCAAACTATCGCTTGGGAACCCGATATTTTGTTTTTTCCCACCTCTAAATAGCGGGATGTAGGTATCAAAATGTCGGGAAAATATTTTTTGTTTATTTATTGTTTTTTAACGTTTTTTTTAGTCGAGTGTTGTTTTTGTTTTCGACGTGAGCGGACGTCGTTGTGCCGCTTCGTTCGGTCGCTGAGTGCTTGTTTTTTTGTTATTCCTTAAGTTAACTAATAAAGTTTAGAATTTAGTGAGCAATTGTTTTTAGGCTATAACTAAGCGCCAATCTATGAAAGCTGCACAATAAATAGTGATTCCTTGAAACAAAACAAAGTCGCTGCAAACACCAACAAAAACGTTACGCCAAGTTATTTGCAAAAAAATAACAACAAATTCTTCTTGCCTCTTGGGAGAGCAGGTGGAGAATTTGGCAACCCCTTTCCCCCGTTCCCACCAACAACTGCAAATAAAAACTAAACTTGCCGCAAAGCTCCCTCCCGCACGTTGAGGTAATTAAAAAATATATAATTTTATTTTATTAAAATGACAAATGTGTCTCCATGTATTTCTCGATGTATGTACATATGTGTGTGTGTGTGTGTGCGTAAGCAAATGAATCAAAATTTAGAACGCAAACAAATGTTCAACCAAAACCAAAAACCACAACAACAACAAAAAAGTAATACCTATAAAAAAACAACAACATTTTTATTGAATAACATGCCGAACCGAGAGCCTGACTTTGAATAGAAAGAAAGCTTGAGCTTTGCCTTTGCATTTTGCCGTTGCCTTTGCCTTTGCCTCTGACTTTGACGTTTTGCTATTTTTATAGGGGAGAGGGGAAACAATTAATAATTTCAAATATTAAATAACGTCACCGACTTTAACATACCCTTACCTTAGTTGGGAGTGGGGAGAGAGCGACTTACATATCTCAAGAATTTCGAAAGAATTCTTCATAGAATAATTCCACTCCCTGAAGCTTGGCTTTCATTCCTATCAAAACACGCACATATATATTTCTGATTTAAATCTAGAACTTAATACTCGTTAAATAAAAGTGAGAACTTTTGTTAATCAAATATAAATATACATGGATTAGTAAAAACTACTTTCTTAATAATAAATTTAGAATGTAATATTGATAAAATACGATTTAATTCAAAAAACTTGATTGACATACACATAACACTAAAAAGGAGCGGATTGAGAAAAGACTTTCTTTAAAAATGTTTTCATATGTACATATATTCAAATTGTATACTTCTAGGAAGTAGGTCGCTTCTAAGGCAGATCTTGCTTAAAATAGGGCTTATCATCATTAAGTTAAAGATTGTTTTAGAGATGGTAAATAATAATTATTTAGTTTTCCAAATCGAATATACCCCATAAAATGATAGATAATCTCAATTAACATATTATTTTGGATTGCATCTAGCTGAGAGGTGGGTGGTGGCTGGACTTCACACTCCAGTGATCTCATTACGTATATTTAAATCAATTCTTATCAGACGCTGGCAGTGGCGGTGCTTGTGGTGCTGCTACTGGTGATGGTAGAGGTAGAGGTGGAGGTGGGAAGGGCTACTGATAGTCGTTATGGATGCAATGAAGGCGAAGGTTAGAGAGGCAGATAATGAGTATTACAAGCTATTGAAAGATAATTGTGTCAGGTTATACAGAAATCTCCTTACAAGGAGAAGAAATTTTCTTACTATATACTCGCGGCTAAAATTTAATTGCACAAAATATCTAAATTAAGGCAACATGCCAAAATTTTGATGCAATCGACTTAAATGTGAGAGACAAACTTGCAGAATGCAAATAAAAATGTTTATAGGTATTAAGACATAACTGAAGTATGCAATTTCATTTTACATTCTAGGAAATGCAGTTTTCCATTGCCTTTAATTCAATTCAATCATTTTTAGTAGTCCATATATAATCAGTGACTTGTCATTTGATTTATGCGTTTTCCTAATAATTTTATGAAGCAATTTTGTGTGCTTACATACGCCTACACAAACGTATTCCATATGACATCCTTATTCTTCTGAATTTCGCAAGATTACCGATGATAGAGAAGTTTCAATACAATGCGTAAAATTATTCATAAGATAGCAATTGATTACTTACGATATCGTTTGATTGTATACCTAAAACCCTTTTGAAGCGAAATATGTAAACTTTATTGCTATACTTGGTAAAGAAAACTGCAAAATATACAATAATGTGATAGTTGCTTACAAAGTAAACATATAAAATAAACTAATCAGATCAAAAAATTGTTTGAATTTCAATATGGACAAGAAATGAGATCCTACACACCTAATTATCGGGAGGAAGAGTATCTTCTAGACTCGAATCCCTTGCCGGCCACGAAACCCGTCACAATACAGTTCGTGACCCACCATCCATTTCCAGCTATAAATTCTAAATTTGAGCCTATAAAGTTTTAGGAAGTTCTGCATTCTGCAAATTTGACACTTTCTTCCATCTTCCATCAAAGAGCCAAAATGCGACCATCTAGGACCTCTTCTTATTTTAATATTTAACAAGTGTCTACGGTATTACGTAGTTGGACAATCCCTAGTCCTGTCTTAGACTTAGTTGTCAACTCGTCTGTACCAACATGTTCAGTTTCAATACTTTTTTTTTAGACATGTCATTGTCGGGCCCATTTACGCACTTTGCAATGACTTTCCATACTCTCCTTTACCCTACAGATTGTAGGGTATCTATTGTTTCACAGTCACGTAGCTGCTGTTGATTGTTATAATTTAGGCAAGTACATCATTTCCATTTCGCACCAAAATTAGATCCTGTTTTCCCTACCAAACAATTGTCTCTGCTAATGTTGGCATATGCTTGGTCTGTATTCCACCATAATTCTTGTCATTATCTTGCCTTACATTTGTTTTTATGCCTCTTTAATTGCCACTGCCACTACAACCAACGCCCGACTGCCCCTCCTCCTTTCACTCTCCTCCCTGTACTTCTCGTCTTGGCGTCTTTGTACATTCAACACCTAACAAAAAAAAAAAAACCCAGAAACACATTGTAAATAATTTTGTTGGGCGCACCCAAAGTAGACTCTGCCCTCCCCCTCCCTTTAAAAACCCAAGTGGAATTCAAAAACAAAAACCATAAGTGTGGCCATAATGGGGGAAAAGGGAGAAAGAACAGCAGGAGGAATAAGCGGCGTGGAGTAAAAGTGGGAGAAGACATATTTCAAGTCTATAAAAACGACCAAATAATTTTAATTACAATAAACACACGTCAACGTTAAGACACAAACAAAAACATTGAATGGGAGATAGGCTCCAACTACCCCTCCCCCTCCCTCTGTACCCTCATCAAACTCATCGCATAAGCCACGCGCATCTTTCAACCTTTCACCTGGCAAACTCTTCTATAAATAAATCTCATTAATAAATTAAACGTTTTAACGTTGAAAATTCCTCCTCATGCCAGAGATAGAGATCTCATCTCTTTCATTTCCCAATATTTTCGACGCCGCCGAAGGACGTCATCAACATTTTAAAAATAAATCAAATTAAGTTTCTCAAAATTTAGCAAAAACGAAAAAAAAGAAACAAAAAAAAAAATTCTATAATTTTTATGATTGTTGCAATTTTATTTTCATATTCATTCCCATACAAAGTATATGACAGCTTTTCAAAGGAATTTTCCTTTCTGCTGCCGCCGCCGCTGCCGCCATCACGTACAATTTTAATTTGTCTTAATTTTCATTTTTGGCAATTGTTTTTATTTCTTTATTTCATTTTATACTTGTAAGTGCCTGTGCTCAAGTCAGATAAATAGACTTCATTATAAACGAATTATCATGGAAATTACTTTGACTTGATATATGTATACAAATGTACGCGTATATATTTAAATGTAAATGGACTGTAAAAGTAGCACATGAAACAGTCCCAAAAACTTTTACAAGTTGTATTTTGAGTGGAAAATTATATATGTTTAGCAACTTATAAAGTCCAACTTATAGTAATCATTGGTCGACTTTCTTCTATTGGAAACATTCATCATAAGGGGCTTTAGTTCCATGAGATCTTGGATTTGGAAGGCTTATTCGAGGAGGTACATTGATCTACTTTGGGTTTAATGTATTGTCGTTTGATTATCATTAACACTGCAAATAAAAAGTAAAGTTACAAAAAACTTATAAAATAGTTCAGAAAAAAAAGTTTTAAAAAAAGTAAGACAAATTTAGGTTAAATATTTATTAATTCTTTAGAATGTTAAAGTATTCTTACTTTTTAAATTCATTTTCTTAATGCCTAATTTAAATTCATTTTCTTAATGCTTCCTAATTTGAATTCATTATCTTAAAGCTTTCTAAATGATTTTTAATTTGAAAATTCTTTTTAAATTTTTCTTTATTTTTATTAATATGTTCCATCTTCCTAAATTTTTTCTAAATTTTACTTTACTTTTCTGAATTTTCCAGATCTATGTTTAAAATTAATTCTACTTTCGGGTCTAAAAGAAAATATAAATCAAATAATTATTTTAATCACGAATTTCCATTAGTTAAATATAATTTATCATTCATGATGCAAAAAGTAAGAATAACTTTTTACTTAAGTTTAAGAAAAACGCTGTCACCAAAAGTTAAAGTCTTACAGAATTTTGTTTCTTATTTCGACAAATGGAAAATCCATTTGATTTACTTTATTCCTCTGTGAGACTAAATATTTGTTTGTTTTGTTTTGGTTTTACGGTTGTGGGGTCATCATTGTGGTTAACCATTTTCCATGGACTAAACTAAACGATAAAGTTCTTGTTTAGTTACATTTCCACTCACCCTGAACCAGAGTTGAATGCGGTTGGGAACCACTGTAAACACCTGCAAAGACCAGACCAAAAAAACCAAAAACCAAAGCAACAACAACAACAGAAACAATAAAAATTGTTTTATGAAAGAATTTTCGCCGCCGGATGTTAAAGTTTTCCCATTTAATCGAATCATTGGCTGGCATCTCTGTCTCTCTCTCTCTCTCTGCCCCTCTCTTTCTCTCTCTCTCTATGTTTGAACTCATGCTGATTTGTTTAGAGGCAAATAAACAATTGAGAAAATTGATTTAGTTGTGATTTTAGTGCGAGGAATGCAAATGAAATGCAAACTTTATGACTTAAGTGATGGAAGGGAATGTGAAGTATGTTTCAAGCCTTTTTCGTACAGTTTTATATATGTATTTTGACCTTGAGGACATCTTCATAAAGTCACATAGACAACAATCAATCAAGAGCCGACCAAGGCTGGCATCTTAAAAGCCATTGTATCTCTATGTCTTGGCTTTTTTTTTTGTTCCTAGTTTCACCTTGTCAATCAGCTGAGAATATTATTTTTTTTTATATTCGAATGTGGGTCAAGTTTTCATATTTCCATTCCCCCACTTTTATACAGACGAATGTCTATATTCCTATATGTATTTTGCATTTCTTCTACTCCGATTTCATTTTGTATGATTATTTCATTTTTCCGGCACATGCGCGCGTTTTGTGTGTTTAAAGTTTCAAACAATTTAACGCTGTGCTCACGTACAAATCAAAAATACATACAAAAATACATTAAAAACAAAATAAAATAAAAAAAATATCAATATTTATTAAATTCTTTGGCTGCAAATAGCGAATAAAAATTCAAATTCAGACAAAGCGTAAATAAAATTCCCCGCAATTTAAATCATTGTCATGGGTGGAGCGGTGGGGTGTGGAGGGGGCAATCGTATAATTCCTATAATTATGCCATTTACATGAAGTAAATTTTAGTATTTTATATTTAAAGATTTTGCTTCCCATAATTAACTACAAAAATATGAACAAATAAATCTAATTGCCATGAGAACAACTTTAGAACTTTATAATAAATCAATCTTTATTATTTAACATTAATTAAAAAAAAAACACTTAAAGTTTATAGTTATAGTTTAGGGAAAAAAACCCCCTAAGCTTGAAATTTTGTGAGAAAAAAGTCTGAATGAAACTTGAAAATAAAAAAAATTGAGTGCAATTTTTTTTTTAAATCCAACATCAAAATGTTCTATAGACAGTATTTGTGGGTGCTTAAGGAGCCTATAAAGTATTTCCAAATGTATTTTTTTAAGCTAAAATAGCTAAAAAAACATAATGTTGCCAGATCCACTAGATTCATCCTAATGGATCAATTTATATGATAAAATCGTTTACTTAACTTCAAAAATATATTTAACCAACTAGTAAAATCTGTTACTAAACGTTGCCAAGTAAAATCTTTTAACATCAAATCGGTTATAAACACCAAAATCAGTTATAGTATGCCTTTGTGTGTTATTAAGAAAGTATAAAAGAATTTGATGGATGTTTCTTTTACTGGAAAGAAACAGAAACATTGTAGAGAATTTTGAACTATTTCAAATTGTGGTTATTTATAAGATAAACTGTCTGATTAATTGTTATTGCCACAAATAGAAAGCTAATTCATTAAATAAATTAAATTTATCTATTTGGTAATTGAAGGCAAATCTAATATACCCCCTTTTGGCTAGGGTATAACTACTCACGAAACCAAATTGGCAATATTAATTTGATTTTTTGCCCGTTTTTAGATAATGATTAGCCAGCCGATGGACAACGACGACGACGACGACGACGTAACATAGTTGACACGCCTTCCTTTCGCACAAGCCAATCCCCTGCCCCTTCTCTCGCACAACAAACGCACTCACACACACACACACACACACGCGGACAAGTTGCAAAAACTGTACGAAAAGTTTGATTCGGCGTTTCAGCCGAACGAACTATTCAGAAAACTATTATCAAATTGTGTTTGCCTCATTTCCCCCCCCCCTTCCCCCCTTCCCTTGCCAACGCTTTTGTTTCATTTCTGTTGTTGTTGTTGCTGCTGTTTGTTCTTATTGTTGTGTTCACTTGTTTATTTGAAAATTATTCTCCGCGTGGCTCCAACCAAGCCAAAAGAAAATGTAGGAAAAGTAGGAAAAGTCAAACAACAAGAGAAACAGAGAGAGCGAGAGAGAGAGAGAGAGAGATAGAGAGAGCACAGCAGGGAAAACCGCTTTCCTGTTATCAAAACATGAACATTTCACCGCGACGGACGGCAGCTTTTCTCAAACAAAAACAAAACATGTCGTAAGAGAGAAAGCTTCTTAAAGAGACACGAATCGAGAGAGAAAGAGAGAGAGAGAGCGAGAGGAGTAGTTGAGCTGAGAGGGAAAGTGAGAGCGAGAGAGGGACCCTAACGAAATGTGTAACATGACAAAAGCTCCGGTATAACATTTGTTAAGGGGTGTTGTTGTTGTTGGTGGGGTGCATAAATTTAAAAGCTTCAGAGGCGTCGTTAGTTTCCGTTATTATCCTAGAAAATGAGTGTACAGGGATTGCAAACAATTAAGAAGCCAGTAGAAGTAATAAAAGATTTAAAAGATTTATTAAATGTAAATTTCAATAACATTATCACTCATACGACAAGTTGGCTCAAACTACTTTTATCCAACACTAGAATGAAAATGATTAAACTAAATTAATATGACAATTCCAAAATTTTAAATTCATTTAATCAAAATATAAGTTAAGAAACTTTTGTTTAGATAGTACATAATTTCAAAGCAAGTTGCTCTTGTTTTCTTGTTTGTTATTCAAAATATGTTCAATTTTAGCTAATAAAAACTTGTTTTCTATCGATATAATTAATCCAAATCTTTGCTAGTACATTTTAAGCAATCTTTTGACTAACAGGGCGTATGAATAATATCTTTTTATACTTTCAGCTATTTTATTTACATACATTAGCTTAAGCTAAGAACTTTAAAGAAAAAATTAAAAATATTCTCGTTACGTAAAGCTGTTTTATGTCTAGTAAGTTTATATATGTAATTCAAGTAGACAAATAACCTAAAATTCAGTAGATTATGCAAGTGCATGTTTCACATAATTTTCAAGTCTTTCCCAATAATAAACTCCAATCGCCAAACCCCTCTGAACGCCCCTGTTAGGATTTTGTATAACAGAATTTTTTTTTTCGGGGCATTTTTCGTTTATTTACAATTTGACATTTTGCAAGCACTCACATTCACAAACACAAACGTACACACACACACGGATATACACCCATGCATAATTCTAGCTCACCTTCACACACACACACACAGATGCTATACAGTTCGCGGTACTCCAACAAAGGTCGTCATCTCCCTCCCTCTAGCAACTGTTCTACACACTTCTCTCTCTCTCTCTGGCATTCTCTCTAGGCAGTTCCCTCGCTCTCTCTCTTTGGCTCTCTCTTGTTTTTTTTTTTTTTTTTGCATTTCGGGCCAGCATTGAAATTTTCATTTAGATTTTCCCAACAGACATTCATGGTACGCCGAAGCGTTCGGTCGTGTTGAGTTCTCTCTAACAATAACAACAACAAAAAAAAACACAAAAATTCAACAAAATAAAATAAGAAACTAATACAAAAAAAAAAAAAAAAATCTCGGTAAATTTTGAAGAGCCTACACACAGCTTCCGAAGTTAGTTTCCGTGTGTTGTGCGTGTGTGAGTTTTACTGTTCGTGTTAGTAATGTGTGTGTGAGTGTGCCTGTATTGGTGTGACTAAGCCAACAGTTAAACTATTCAGATTTCATAGTCAAATATAGACCGCCCCTCCGCCCGCAACCCTTCGGCCCCCTATACACACACACACACACACACCCTCACTTAGAGCGAGAGAGAGTGAGAGGGGGAGAGCAAACGGTACTCTTAAGTCAGTCAACAAAAAAAAAAAAAAAACGTAACTTATTGAGTTCTTTGTGAAAATTTCACACAGCATCCGCTTTTTTCTGTGACATCTTTTTATGTGAGTGCAAAATCTGTAATTGAAATTTGCCGCTTACGAAATTCAAATTCAAATCAAAAAACCCAGAATCCAAACGGAAAAGAAGGAAACGCTGCCGCTTACTGCTTGCTGCTATCTCATTTGAAATTCGAAAAACTTTTGCCACAGGTAAAGAACTAAATGGTGGGTTGGGGGCAGGATGGAGGGTTAGGGGGAGCCAACGTTTAAGTTGGATTTGTCGTTACAAAATTAAATCAAAATACAATTCCATTCAATTTATTTGTTGAAGAGTTTTTTGTTCTGTTTCTGTTGTTGTTGTTGCTGTTTCCCGCTAATCGAAAATTGTGCCGAAAATTGTGTGTGTTTTGCCTTTGGGCAGATTTTCGCATGTTTATAAGTAAAACATTTTCTTTTGTTGTTGTTGTTCGAAATTGTGTTTATAAATTTTTAGTTGCTCTTTTTGTTGTTGTTAGTTATGCTGGGCAATGTGTTGAAAAGTTGAAAGATTTCGTTTTTTTTTCTAGTGCACAGCCAAATGATTGAATGGACAGGCACACAGAGTGTGAGAGAAAAAGAGAGAGATAGAGAGAGACTGGGGGAGAGAGGGGAGAGGTGGAGGCATGGTGGGAGGTTTGTCAATGCTTGTTGCTTTACCCGTCGCCGGTTGTACTTGAACTAATAATGCCAGACCGAATGTCTATTTGTAAATCTTGCGATATACATACATACAAAAAAAAAAAAGTATTTTTTTCGACAATTTTTATTAGTTTGAAAATTTGAAATTCAATTTGAAAAAGCAATTGATTTGGATTGCCGAGAGCTTTTTATTGAATGGCCAAAATTAATTTAATTCCTCCAGCCAATTTGTTGGGAAATATATTTCCTTAAGAAATGTCTAAAATATCTGACTATCTCACTTTATTCTTTAGATAGAAACATTCTTTCATACACTTGCACTTCCGGCTCATTAAGATTAGGCTTGATTAGGTATTAAGATTAAGATTAAGAGTCTAAATTACTTGCGTATATCTGCTTTAGATGAAACTATCTACATTGTAACAGAATTAAAGGAGTTCTTAATCGGAAAACCACTTGGAAAACTTAATTTTTGCTGCAAAAACAGGAAAAAAAAATTATCAAAAAAACAACTAAACTCGTTTTGAAGTCCTGTTTTAAGGAAAACAAGATAAAAATTATAAAATGAAAGCTCTTAACGACATAAGAACATTTTATATACTTTAAGCGAAATTGTATTAGGCATTTGCTTTTAAACCTAAAAAACTTGACTCTGACTCTAAACCACCAACACAAGATAAAGCTTTTAGATTTTCAATTCAATATTTGACCACGCTTGAAGAGTGAGAGAAACTTTTTTATAATTTTCTCAATTTGCATAAAGAACTAGTTTTCACATTTTAATGCAAATAGCAAACCAAAATCTCCCTTTAATATTCATTATGCCATTTGGCAGATGTAATTTCTGTTTGGCCCATAGATTCCATTTTGTTTTTTCCATTGTTTATACACTCGTTGAAGCGCTCTCATTTCATATGCAGGAACCAATCCTCTCTGGTTTCACATGCCACTCGAGAGACATTCATCAACTTGAGGCATCAGATGCATGCAGAGATGAGGCAACCCAACTAATACGAAAATTATGCCACTTCAATTTGCAAGAGAGACCATAAAGCCTTCGTCGCCCCTTGTTACCCGATACAGAGCCCCCCTCTCCGCACCACCACCCTTTACCATCAAACTACTTGAGAATGACATTCAAAGGCCGCTAGTTTCAATCATTCAAACACAATTAAGGCTTTAAAGGACACGCGTGAAAGAGAAAGGACATTTAGTATGCGTGTGTGTGTGTGTGCGTGTGTATGCGTCTGTTTATGTGTGTGTGCGTGTGTATACACTTGGCTCATTATGCTGCCATTTCCATCTCTCAGGCATCCATCTCGCTCGTTCGTCCACCATCCTTCTCCATTCTCCAGTTGAGCTTCTCTACTCATTAATTATTTACCAGACGCCAACGGTTATAAAAAAAATGCGCATACGCAGCGTGTGCCCACCAACTTAAAATTAAACAACTATCAGCAAGATGGGAATGCGAATTCAATAAGAGCAGCAAATAAAACTAAACTATAACCATTAATTAAATCGAAATTAGAAATTCTAATTAAAGAACCAAAATTAAATATTAATTTATGTCCCTTTTGTGTTGTTTCCTTTAGTTTTCTGTTTTTGTCAGAGGTCGTTCTGAAATTGTTTGTTTCTGTTGAAATTCTCGGAAAATGGAGTTTTGCCTTTATTACACAGAAAAAAAAAAAAACAGTTTAAAATTGTTTTTTAATCTTTTCATATATTTCCTAAATTAAATTAATGAAAGTGTCTTTAAAAACAATTTTACGGTTTAAACTGCCAAATATTGGTAACTGAGAACACCTTTTTAGATAGTTGTTGATGTTGTCTGGGTTATTCGTCATACACCAACACACTAAACGATCTATCATCATAATAAAGCGTCAAATCTAATACGCTGCCTTCATTTGCCATGTGGCTTACGCTTGTGAGGTGCAGCGGGGGTAGGAGAGGTTGGAGAGACACCTTTCAGAACGGCTCGCCTTACTCCAAGTGTTGTTGTTGTTGTTGTTGTTGCTGTTCCCTGATAACGTTGACAAACTAGATAAAAGTACGATAAAACACAACGCACAAGAAGAAACAGAACTCTGCGGACGAGTAGAGACAGAGCAGAGAATGTTATAAATAAAACAAAGACGCTTCTAGCTGCTGCTGCCGCCGCAGATAGCAGCAAAAAATTGTGTATGAATATTCTATGGAGAGAAGTCAAAAGAAGTAAACTTGACAGACAGACAGACAGACAGAGAGTGGGCGACAGATAGGAAGAGAGATGTGAAGGGACTTTTCGGGTAGCCAGAATAGCGAATGAGCAATGAATATGAATGAAAAATGAGTGTAACAACAACAACAACAACAACAGCAGTAAAAGCGATAAGTCAAGTCCAAAAAAAAAAAGAAGAAAATGACACGCTGCTTTATGTGTGAATATATATTTTTTTTAATGCGGTTTTAAATAATACTTTCACCATTTTTATCGTTTACATATTCCAATCAATGTTAACTGAAAACCACATTTAATGCCCTGACCACAGTCAAGCTGTCAAAATGGGCGACAAAAGACGAAAAAGCCATCATCAAACCACAATCAGTCCAAACGCGAACACAAACGCAAACGCACACCACACAGCAACAACAACAACAACAACGACAATTAGGTAGCTGAATGCATCCATTTCATATTGTATATACATATATGCAAAATTAAACAAATTAACAACACAAACAAAATATATACATTAATTAATGCCGTAGCATTTATTTATTTATTATTTACCCCGGCGGAATGATGATAATAATGTGCGTGCAATTTAGTCAATGCCTCGGCCCGTCCCGGACCGGGTGAAGCCTAATTAGGTGTAATGAAAGGCTCTGGCAGGGATTTATGGCCAACACCCACATGAAGTGCCCCCGCCCACCCCTCTCGAGTGCGGTTTGCGGGGGCGGTTTATCTATGCGACGAGTCCTGTCGAAAATGTCAATTGAAGTTTTTAGAATTTCAGTGGTTTTGATCAATTATTTACGAAATAATATAATCAGTTAATCATTATTTAAATATGCTGCGAACATTTTTTATTTTTGCAAAATTATGTTGCTAACACTGTGCAACAAAAACAAACTTTTGTGTGGAAAACTAGTAAGGAAAGTGAGCCATTGCAATGCCTTGAAGAGCTTCGTGCCGAGGGGTAAAATCTCTCAAAAGCTGCTTCTAATTCATCTGGCCAAATTTATTTGTGCTTTAAAATGTCTTTACTTGCCGCAATAGAAATGGCTCACTCTCTCAAAGCAAGTGCTGACCACACCAAGTGGTCATAATTGTCCTTTTTGACCTTAAATAGTTTTCTATGAAATTCTAAGAATATATGAAATGCTTCCTGTTTGATAAAAAACCCTTCTCCTTCTAATTTTAATTCTTTAAAAGTAAACTCTAAATCTTCTAGGTAAAGGTAAATTAATTAATTGGTCGGCAAAGAACTCTTTAAAATTACCTTAAAGTTCTCTGTCCATTCCAAATGATCAATCGATTTGCAAAAATATTTTGCGCCCAAAACTGTGCTAAGGTTTTCTTTTTTGCCCCAAACGTTTCGACGTCCTCTCTGGAAGCTATAAATGTTTTGTATCTTTACGTTTCTTTGCACAATGGCTGGGCACAATAATAAAACATTGAACCCATCGTCAAGAAATTGATGGGTATAAATAGCATTTTGCAGCTATCAAATAGACAAACAATTGCCACCAGCTGCAGAAAGAGAAGAACGAACTTTGCGTGCTGCAGCAATAAAAATCCATCAATTGTTTTGTCAATATTTTGCACCAATTTGCCTATCGACAGGCATTATCAGTTTTAGTGGAGGTGAAGGCAATTGGTGGGCGACTAGAGAGGAGTGGGAGTGTGGGTCACTAAACTCTATATTCGTGAGGCGAAATGACGAAATATTCGGAATTAAAAATGCCCAAAGTGTAACCAAAAAGTTTTCCAATTGAAGGCGCACCCACCCAGGGCGAGAGGGGGGTGGGGAGAGGGGGGAACCACACGGAGAGGAACTCGACTTGACGTTGATAAAGGTTTTTGCCCAGCAAACAAACAACAACAACAACAAGTACGGCCACCAAACAACTCAAACTCGGCCCAAGGGCTGTTGTTTTGGGGTGTCATTGAACTTAATTTTGTTTTTCTTTTTTGCCATCCTCAAATATCCCTCAATCGTTCCCTAAATCGCCCATCGCCCTACCGCCCATTGCTTTATATTTTTATTTATTTGTGTACTTTATGCTACCGATATGAACGAGTGTGTATATGTATATCGCCGTAAGGCTAGCAGCAGCAAGTTGTTGACTTGCTTATACTCCTCTCTCTCTCTCCTCACGCTCGCATCACACTTCCCTCTCTCGCTTCCTCGAAGTGTATTATGAACCATTTTTATGACCAAAAAACTGTTGTCCGAAAAGAAGATGAAAAAAAAAGACCCAAAATAAGTGTAAGAAAAATATTTCCACAATTCAAATCGAAGTTTTTTAGGGTCCATTCAAACTTCAAACAACCGAAATTAATAATTTAAAAAACAACAAAAAAATTAAAAATGAAAGTTACGTTAGATTAACGACTTTGGAATATTCTGCACCAAGTTGACTAATATTTATAGCTGTTTTTTTAAAAGTTTGTGGCAAAAAGAGTAAAGCTATCAAACTTTGGCTATGAGAAAGATACGACTTTCAGTTACCTCCCAGTCCGGGTCGTTCAAAAGATATTGGGCTCGAGGGTGAAGTTCAAATGTAGGTCCCTTGATCTATCTTGAGAGCTTTTGGCTGGGGTCCTCGAACCCTCTTCTTCATTTCATCTTGTTTTGTGTGGGCATTGAAAGAGTTTGAAAAACTTTGGAAAAAATTAATGTCATCATGATTAAGTTCTATATCTGGATGAAAAAAGAACTAAGTTAGAAAGGAGATTCTAGTAGAGACAAAATCGAGGAATCGAGAAAAGGTAATATAAGAACCTTTGAATAGAGTTGAAGATTTAGTCTAGACTTGCCTGTGCGAACCGGACAGGAAATTTGCTTCCTTTATTTAGTATCAATAGACAGATAGTTGAGATTTTTTTATTTAAAAGAATAACTTATTTTAAGCTTGTTGCATACAACACAATAATTTCAGTATACCCTGCCTTTTGCCCCATTGCGTAATACATAGGGTATGGAGAAAATAAAATTGCTTCAACTTCCATGTCTTGGCGGAATTATTGAGCGAAATTGCTCAGCACTTTTGCCGTCTTTTGCAATTTTCATAAACAGAGAGTGGCAAAAGGAAACGGAAAGTAACTTTCAGTGACCTTTTTCAATATTTTATGCTTTGTTTTTTTCTTTCGTGGTTTCGTTTTGGTTTTCTTTTCTGTTTTTTTTTTTTTTGCGTGTCAAAGGTAAAAGTTCAGCATCATCACGGGAAAGTCAACAGTGCTTGTCAAACTGTATTTACTGTGCTTTCAATTTTTAATACCCATCAAGTGGAGGCCAACGAAAAAACACAAATACACACACACACACACAGGCGCACACCGAAAACAATTTGACATATAAGTAAATATAATTTTTGCTTTAGCTAAAAGCACTAACAATAATAGCAGCGGCAACAACAATGACAAGCTAAAGCAATTAGTTTAATGTAATTCCCATCCAGAGATGAGGCTTCGACAAAGTTTTATGTACCACAAATGAAATTATAGTCGGCAAACACACCTACTCACACAAACACATAGCCTGTATATATATATATATATATATATATGGCCACAGGCTGTCGCTGCAATTTACGCGTCGACGACAACGAAAACGAAAAATGAGCGAAACAACGAACACTGTTTCGCTCCTAAAAGCGTGCTACACATTTTTGCCGCCTTCCTCTGATGCCTCTGACTTTCCTTTCCCTTCCTTTCCTTTGGCTTCAGTCCTTATCTTTTGGCTCTCACCTGCTTCGTTTCGCTTTTAAACATTTTAAGGAGCCTTCGACTGAGACTGGGAGATGCTGTCATGCACATTAACCAAATAGCTGGCGCCTTGATTTGATTATCATGTATTTTTTTGTTGTTCTTATTTTGTTGTGTGTGTGTGTGTGTGTGTGTGTGGGTGTGGGTGTGTTTTACCTGAGAGTAAGAAGAGATGTGCCGTTTGACAAGCTACTTCCGCAATTGTCAACAAAGAGGCGCAGATGGAGAGACACTAGCCAAGGTCTCCTTTCAGGAACTAAATAGATTCTTTTGCATACACTTTCCTAGAAAGCATAGTTCAAGTTGTTCAACGGCTTTCCGAGAAATGCTTATTGCCCGATATAACAGTTCTTGGAATGACACTTTTCAAAGGCGATTTTCATACTCATCCATAGAGTGAAATGCTAGAAGAAGGTCATTCTACGACCCCTTTAGCCCCGTAATTCGTTTATTTTTTTAAAATGGTTTTTAAAATCGGATTAAGCACTCTTGATTTTGCAAACCATTAAAGAAGAATTGATATAGGAAAAATGGGAACAATCCAACGCTGTTATGATTTGGGTTTTATGTTTCTTCTTACCTTCAATTGAGGTTTTGAATTGATATTCGATGGCAACTCGAATAGTTTCCAAGACATACATATCAACTTCTTATGTGTAATGCCATTTTTAAAAAAATTGCATAAAAGTTCCCTGTTTCGAAATTAAAGATTCTACAACACTTTATTAATAAGACCGAAAACATGTTCCCAATTGGAATATGCGACGTACCCCACATCTAGAAGCTGTTCACTCGGTGGTTTAGTAAAGTTTTTTCAAATAAATAAAGTTATTACTTGCAAAGAATACTTATGGGAAACCATAGAAATCTTCTTAGGAGAGGTAGCCCGTAATAAAAAATAACTTTTAAGCTGTTTGTGCAAAACTAATTGAACTCCTGTCGGCCAAAACATTATAGTTTGGTAACCCACAAGACGAAGGTAGCCAAAACTTAAGAAATATTGAAAAGTTTTAGGTAAGAGTATCAAAATGTAAGTTTTTTGAAAAGTTTAAAATTTGCCCCTCTTACAGTTAGCCTTTTTCTTTTTTTTTTTTTTTTTTTTTGGGGTCGGCGGCAAAGCAAAACATATTTTGACTGGTACTTTGATTTATGCCTCTTTTGGTAAGTGGGGATGGGCAAGGAGGTTAGTAGGAGAGGGCGAAGATGGCAGGCAAAACCATTTTGTTCTGGTTCTGTCGCATGCATGATTCATGGTACTCTCCTGCGTTGGCATTTTTTCCTCCCCACCACCTCCTCCTTCCCTATTCTTTGTGTTGTTGTTTGAATAGAGGGTAGAGTAGATGGTATGGTAGAAAGAAAGTCACTTCAAATCAGTGTGTTGCCGCTGTGATTTCCGTTCCCAGCATTTGGTTTCCCAGTTGCCGCCCACCCACCCTGGGGTACATCTGCAAATTGCCTGCAATAAATTTTTTGCCCGTTTCCCATAAAACACTTAAAACGATTTGCAAAAAAAAAATAAAAAATAAAAGAGAGAGAAGCAAAAAAAAAATGA
Source organism: Drosophila nebulosa (assembly GCA_024703675.1). Classification (NCBI taxonomy): domain Eukaryota; kingdom Metazoa; phylum Arthropoda; class Insecta; order Diptera; family Drosophilidae; genus Drosophila; species Drosophila nebulosa. The sequence goes on along the minus strand of CM045724.1, from coordinate 1,666,652 downwards.
AATGAAAAAAATAAGGAAAATCGAAATTGAACGGCGCATCCTACGCATTTTTCATTTCTCCTGTTTTTGGCTCCTGTTCATGTTCTTGTCGTTATATAAGTGATAACAATTTCTCTTCCCTTCATCCCTCCGCCAACGTCAAGCACAATGAAAATGCTTAATTACTTCCTTTGCTCGTATGTCTGCTTAATATTTATGAGATGTACAAACTTAATTTCAAATGGCAAATGGCTAAATAAATTTACGAAATTCAATAAACAAAGACGAAAATCAAAATACAATATACAAGAAACAAAAACAAATGACTTCCTTTTGCGCGCAAAGTTTGTGAAATTCACACACACACACACACACACACACACACACACACACACACACACACACACACACACACACACACACACACATATACATACATACACACAAATTTTGTAAAACTTTTGTGGATATTCTATACATACATATCTCAGAGGCGGTTTATATTTTCTGGGGATATAGAACATGTCTTTAATTGATGTTCAGGCCAAATCTTGTTTCGCTTATTTCTTTTGAATCGTTTTGAAATTGGCTATATACATATAGGCAAAACCAAAAAAAAATCCATTACCTTCTACACCTCCTACGATGCTTACTGTTTCAATATGTTTTACATTAAAGCTATTTGGCAGTTAATTTATCTACAAGTTGGAGTAATTTTTATATAACATAAATCATTAGTTTAAAGTCCGAAAGTTTAAGTTTAATCGACAAACAAATTTTAAGGTTTTTAAACTTCTTCTAATCCAAACTAGTATTCCCTAAAACTTACACGTAGTTATGAATTCTAGTTCAAGAGCGTTCGGTCAGCTAAGGAGAGAGTTCTTATTAGGCACAGGACCTTTTGGCTTTGGTTCCACAATACAAACAAATTTTTCTTTTAGCCCATTCAAAATGTGCCTCCTAAAGCTAAGAAGGTGAAAAAAAAGAAGCTTATTTAATAAAGTATTAAAAAAAAAAACACCTTTTTAACTTTATAGTCCGGCCCTGATCAAAACTAAAAGTTTTCTTTTGCTTTTTGTATGTTTGTATTTACTCTTATGGAATTTTAGCTAGAAATTGATTGTGGCTGTGCACTAAAAAGAAAATTATAAAAGAATTAGTTTCGCAGTCACGTGTGTGTATGTGCATTATGTATGTGTGTGTGTATGTGTGTGGGTGTAAAATATATATATTTATACTGTCATTTCCCATCTGCCCTATGGTTAAGTTAGTTTAAGTGGATTATCCAAGACACACACACACACAACATGTAAAAGCAGCTAAAAGCAGCTGCTGCATTTCGTTTACTTTGACTTCAAACTTTCTTTAATTATTTCACAGGTTGCCTTGAGGCTAAACAGTTTTTTTTTTTAATTGAATTTCTCTACTTTCTTCACAATGGCAAAGAACATTTTGTCGGCTAAAGTGCTTCCATTTTTAGCTTGTCAAAGGTTAAAATTGAAAATTTTCTGTTGCTTGCCAAATTAGCAAAACAATTTTTGTTCTTGTTTTTGCTTCCTATTTTCTTGGGTATGATTTTATTTATTTTTTTTTTTTTTCTTTTCGTTTTTCGTTTCGTTGCATAAATGAAATGCAACACAATGGAATGAACGAAATCCTAAAAATAGGCAAACAATGGTGAGCAGAAAACTTTGAATGAGCTGAGCGCCGAACCCCGAAACTGAACTGAACTGAACTGAATGGACAAACGGTTGAATGAGAAAAAGGTTGCCTGACCTTTTTTTCTTTTTTGGGTTTGACCAGACCAGAGAGCAAGCATGAGACGAGACAAAAGCTTGGCACAATGCTTAGATATTCTCAACGAATCGCTAATCAAGCTGAGTGGAGCGTTTTCTTCGTTTTTTGGTTCATTAGCAAATTTGTCAGACAGTCACAGACTCAAACTCAGACTCTGACTCAGACTCGAACAAAAGTAGTAGTCGATATAATGATTGCCATTAACCATGGAAAAGTAGACAATGTAGGAAAGTTGTTTCGATTTTTAATTGAATTAAAGTCGCTTTTGTTGCGGTTATACTCAAATTCTGCAGATTTTCATGGGAATATTAAAATGAGTCTTATTTAAAACATTCTGAATATTTCAAGTTTATTTTAAAGGTTAGTTTCAACGTATCTTTAAAAAACTGGCTCATTATGATAAACTAATTAATATCTTGAACTGGTTACTTTTAATGAACTGACAAATATTCTAAGGAATGTGTTAAGTCTAGGGAACTTGTTTACTTGAAAGGTTCTTTATCCTAGAAGACTAGTTCTTTCTAGTAAAATGGTTTATTATAGTTTTTACAGGTTATTTAACTGAACTGGTTCATTTAAATGCTCATTCAAGAGAGATTATTATATTGTATAACAGAGGGAAAAGTACAAAATGTGTATCCGGAGCTTTCCGGATAATTTTCCTATGTCTCTTCATAATTGGACCAAGCCAGATTCCTTCATGCGGCGAGTTTTCCCGCTCTCTCCTATGCTAAAAATAATTTGAATAGAATTGGAAACGATATTTTTTCAGTATTTCGGTAAACTTACTTTTATAATTTAAAATAATTGTTACTTCTACAGAATTTCAGCTTTATATTTCATAAACATTTCCCATTCAATTTCGATTGATAATACAAAATTACTCTAGCATACTTTGGGGCACAAAACCAATTTTAATTTTACATTCTGTTGACCCAACAAAGTGGCTACAAAAACACTTTGATAACAACAATCTCACGCTCTCTCTCTGTCCCTCTTATTCTATTTCAGTTACTGGAACGCAACGGCTGAGGAATTTTAATCAAGCTAACCCCAAAAAAAAAAAAAAAAAAAAGGAGCAAAACGAAGCGAAGCGAAGCCCACAGAATGCATTTGAGGCAAGTCGACTGCGTCATGGTTAGAGCATTGCACTAATTGAAGTCGGGTTACCAGGGACCCGTCAGTGGGCCATGGACTCCTCGTCGTCGTCATTTTTATGCAAAGCAAAAGCAATAGCAAGGGAAACGGAAATGCAGAACAGCGGCTAAGCGGGAAGTCCACAAGCTGCCACCAAAAAAAAAAAAAAAAAAACACAAAAAAAAGAAACACCAACAACAAGAAAAAGTAAAGCAAGCAGATAGCAAAGTACAAACAGTCCAAGGGATAAAGGATCGTCAGGATGATGAGTGCGGGGGGTACATACATATCCACAGCCAGTGTGGAGGTGCCACAGGCTTTGCAGGATGGCGAGAAGTTTATCAAATGGGACGATGTAAGTACATTTGCTATAAATTCATCTTTGCTGTTTATTATTTTTTTTTCTCTAATTATACAAAATTAGTTTTTATTGTTCATATGCATTCTGCTCGTTTATCTCGATTATTCCGTTTTAATGTAGTTTGCGATCCAATTCGTGTGCTTGATAACATTAGTGTATACGGAGGGATATAAGGTTGTTGCACAAGGAGTGTAACCCCACGAGACAATGCCAATCAATTGGGCAATGCCATCAGATTTAATGTTAATCAAAGGGCCACCGCTATCTCCATTGCAGGCGCCATCGGCCTTGCCAGCGGTGTGGGTACAAACGTTGGTCTCATGCAGACTGGAAGTGGATGGCATTGCCTTGGCGCATTCATTGTAGTCAAGGACATCCACATTCAAGGTCTGCAAGGTCTTGGGCAGAGCCCCGGAGTTGTCACGTCCCCAGCCATAGAGAACACCCTTGTCAATGGCCTGCAGTTTAATTGAGGGCAGATCAATGGCGGCCACCGGGGAGCTACCATCGCGAGCAACAACCGTTAGATCGAGAGGCTCATCCAATCTGATCAAGGCAATATCGTAGGGTCCAACACCGCCGCCATAACTCTCATGTTTCACCGTATTCGCCAGATAGGCCTTGACGCGCTGAGTTGTTGTCTTGTCCGTGTAATCGTGGGCACCGACCACCACCAAAAATTCATTGTAAATGGCACAATGGGCAGCGGTTAGAAGGGAGTACTCATTAATTATAGAAGCAGCACAGAAATGGGAACCAGAAGTGGTCTGCAACGAGGCAATGAACGGGGCAGCTCCTGGTACAGCCTCTTCGCCATTGATAATGCTGTAGCCACAGCCAGGGCAAGGAGCACCACCACAAATTGCTTCATATTGATTGACTTCACTTCAACTCAGTTTTGATGTGGCTACTAGCAAAATCAAACGTTTTTATAGGCTGCCAATAGCCAATCATAAATGGATTTTGTTATCGTTATCGCTTATTAAAAGATTTACAAGCCTGACCCAGCGTTTATTATAATGATTATTATTAGCGAAATCAAATTTGTCTTGCACTTGGCTTCATTAGCTGATAATTTGATCAATCAAACAATGAAGTGTAGTCCCTCAAAATCAGTCTATGACCTGGTTCACTTCAAGCAGTAGCCAATATATTAATGGCCATTATCTTTATGAGTTACCTGGCCATCATGCGACTAAGTGACTGACTGAATGTCTGAGAGGTGCCTCACAATGGAAGGGGAATCTCTCTCACTATAAACAGACAAAAAACTATTTGTCTGTAGTATCCCACTTATTGGGTCAGCGTTTATACTGTGGGAAAGTTTGCCAAATTCTATTAGATTTGATTAGATTACAAAGCTTTAATTATAAATTAGTTTAAGTGATCTTTTTTAGAACAAATTTTCTTCCTGGAATAGTTGATAAGTTATCAATTTTTTTGAAACTTCTGAGAAAGTTATACGATCAGCTGTTGAAATATGAATGAAACCGATTGCCAAGAGTAATGGTTACACATTGTATTTTCAAAAACATTGTCAAACAATCGCAAACAAAGACTTTTGTGTTGTTTTTCTTGCCAAGATTTAAACTAAATTGTTAAACTGAAATAGTTTATTTCGAGCACATTTAAACGGAATTAAATCTCAACAGTAGACTGGGCTTACTTTGAGTTTACACATTAACTGATTAGCTCTACTTAATGCCAAATATACGAGAATGAAGTAAAGGCAAATTTGCCCCCTGAAATATGCTATAGATATGTATATTTCTCTTATTTTTTGAAAATTGCTTAATTCATAAAGCTTTTTCAAAAGTATTTTAGCCTTAGGCAATATAATTTTTCTTTTGCATACATTAGGGGGCAAACGTTAATAGATACGAAAAAAGTTTTTTTTTGCTTATGAAAGATAGATTTCGAAATTCAATCTTATTGACAGACTAAGAAGGAAAGAAGAGAATCTATGTATGTTAGATGATCAAAGTTAAGCAGATAGCCCAATCTTTTGAGTTTTCATCATGTCTTTTTCCAATTATCCGATTACGTTTGATTAAATTTAAAATATTTGCTCATTGTATTTGGAACTCCTTAGAATTCAGCACTTATAACTCTTTCTTCGTCTAGTAATGACATTCCTTCTTTAAAAGGCTACTATATATTCAGTATCTCAGCTTTAGTATAAAAAACTGATTATTTGTTGATGATTTCACCAAAAATAATAAGTGTTGATCAATATTATCGATATTTTGTCCATCTCTAATATTATGTAAAGCTTTATTTGTGAAGATCATGGCGTGAAAATTGCTGTCTAATATTTTAGCATTTTGTTTCACGGTCCTAGCAACATTTTCCAGCAACATCCAAATGAGCAATGCAAGTTGCAAAAGCTTACCCAAAACCTTAAACCCAAACCCCATCCCATTTGACCAGTCATCGTCGTCGGAAACTTTACTATCAATATCGTGATAAGGCCCACTTACTTTGACTGTGATTGGGTAAACAGGGAAGCTCTCGAAACTCAAGCAGGCACACGCCCACCTAAAGTTTAACTGCGTTTCTTTTTATAGGAATTAAGATTATTGTGGATCATAAATCCATAGACTAAGTTTAACTCGTGGTAATCCAACAGGGGAAAAGCCTTTGATCAACTGTCGTATATTCTATTCGATTCGATCACATGACTTGGAATGACAAAACAAAAATGGGCAGTTTAATTTTTTTTCTGGAAATGATTTGATTTATTGCATTACGCGTATGCGTATGTCCGGGTTCTTAGTTCAGAACGTACCAAGCACTCTTAACCTGGGAGATCCAGGGGACATAGGATGCCACCTTAGTGAACACAGATGGGAGGTTGGCCAGACCGCAGGGAATGTAACCCCAGGAAACGATGCCAATCAGCTCGGAGGCAGCGTTGGGGAATTCAACAACCAGAGGGCCACCAGAGTCACCATTGCAGGCGGAGATGCTCTGCTGCAGAGAGGAGGAGCAGATGTTGGACTCAGCCAGGGGAGCGGTATCGGGAAGAGCCGCCTTGCACTCCTCGTAGTTAACAATTTCGGTGGTCACGGTCTGCAGAGTCTTGGCGGCAGTCAAAATGTACGATTTGGGTTGACCCCAGCCATACAAATGGGTCTCACCAGTATGTTTTTCATCACGAGCGGGCAGAGTAGCAGCGCTAACCCATTCATTGAAAACGAATGGCTCGCCAACATGAAGAAGGGCAATATCGTAGGGTCCAACTCCGCCGGAATATAGCTCGTGAACGCGTCCAAAATCAACAACACGCTGCTGGGTACAATTATCAACGTTGGCACGTTCATGCAGACCAGCAATTACGCTCATGCCTACAGGTTGTGAGATGCAGTGGGCGGCAGTAAGGATCCAATTCTTGTCAATGATGGTTGCTCCGCAGATATGCGAGTGCTTGTCGGGATTGGTGGCCAGCGACACAATGTAGGGAGCACTATGGGGCTCAGCCTCTGTACCATTGATCACGAATCCAGTGGCAAAACTGGGAATCATCTTGATAAGTTTTTCGGGCACTTTGCCACCTTGGGCGCCGGTAACAGCCAAAACGGCTAGAATTGCCACAGCAAGTACCTTCATTCTGAACGATTGAATAGTTTGGTATGATCTCTTGAACTTTTCTACTGCTGACTTTTATACTTGAGAGACGCCTGGACAAACGTCAAACAAATCCATAGATTAGCAGATAGATTTATGAATTAGATTGTAGAGCCTCGCCAAAAAAGATTAGAAATCTATCATCATTGTCGTTGTCGTCGGGCTGAGATAAGGGTCTGGGTAATGGGTCTTGGTCTGGGGTTCTTTTTGGGGTTTAAAGTTTACGTGCCCTTGAAAAGGTGTGAAAAACCCTTTTGAATTTCACACGTGGTAGGCGCGCCATAATTAAACATGTATACCCAACCAATGTGTAATGTGTGTACTCAGGTGCGCGCCATTGTCGGGGTCAGTCGGGTGTGCAAGGACGTCCCGGGTCGTCGCAAAAGGATGCTAAAAATAATCATCATACGTGTGCGTACATGGCCCACTGGACAGAGAGTTCCGCAGATGCTTAGCCAATTAAAAGTTAATTTCATCGACCATGATGGCCACCTGGCCCCACGTTAATCACATGTTTGGGTAAACAAAAACTAAAAACAAAAACGAAAATAAAAAGGAGTGAGTTGTAGAAGGGAACACTAGAATTTCACAGCGGAAAAAGACCCAACACAAAAAAACATGTGGTCTAAATTCCATTTCAAAAATCAAACAACAACTAATGTGAGTGTGTTTAAATAGCAATTCTTCTTTCACAAATCGAAATAAAGACATCAATTTTAAATGCATCGTAAAATCAACGTTAATTCTAAAACTAAACGATTAACTAACGAGCAAATCGTTAATTTAATGAATGAATTATGATACCTAGAATATTCGATTGGTTTTAGGTTTTTCCAATTATTATCAGCATAAGGAAATAATTAAGATTCCCTATGAAATTAATTGTAGAAAATTATTTCGTTGCTGATAACGTATCGGCTCATAATAGCAATGAACCAACGATTGTTGGCGCTTGCGGTTCAAGATCCGATCTTGATACTGGATAGTAATTTCGTAAGGATGTTTGTTTAACAAGTACAAGAGTCAGCATAAATATATTCTTTACTATATTAAAACACTGGCGGATCTACGTTGTGTGAAATAAAAAAAAATTTCCCCCTTTAATTAATTTTAAGGAGTGGTGGTTTACAGTTTATGAGTGGATCTTGTTTGCCACTGATCTAATCGGGAACTGGGCTTGATTTCACTTTTCTATTGCATACTTAAGAGAGCAAGTAATGCTCGTTTTTTCCTCATATTCCTAGATGCACCACTGATTTAATCAATGACGCTCAAATTGGCCTGCTATTTAATTTTAAGCTAATCGTTGTGTTATCGATTACACGATTTTAGGGTTGCCATGTTCAACAATAATAAGCGATATGTCATTATGCTAGATATGCTAGAAAACTTCTGTTACTTTAAAAAATTTCAATTAATTTGAATTCATTTTAAGTATTTACTTTAAAATTTATTCTGGCAATCACAGAATTTTCGTAAAACCGGTCCGAATCGAACAATTGATTTCACTTCGATCATTCTTCCGCTTGAAATTTGTTTCTGTCATTGAAATTCTCAATAAATATTGTCTGCGCCAAATTTATCTACAAATACTTAATGAAAAAATTGTTTGTATCTAAAATTCTAAGAAAATGGGAATTTCCTCGTTTAAAATTTAAATATTCAAAATTATATTCAAAGTTTGCTACAAAAAAATTCTTAACCAAAAGGCTTTACCTGATAGCTATTCATAATTATTGTTGTCTGGTTTGAATACTTGGAAATTGTTTGAAAACGGGCAAAAAGTCTAATAATGCGCTCATCCAGATGATTGATCCTATGAGAGCTAATAAACTTATTGCAAACAAAATTGCTTGTGCTATAACACAAGGTAAATTTTAAGAATCGAGCATTTCCTACATAAATTTTAGCTAAAACTTTGTAAAAAAAAAAAAAAAATAAACAAAATTTCCAATTAAAATTTTTCAAAATTCGATACAATGTTGCTTAGATGGATACTGAAATTTTGTAACGAAAAAATAAACTCAACCAAACATAGGAATTTCCAACTGAGACTTTAGAAAGTTTCGCAAATCGTTTATTGCTTTATTTTTTGGCTTCTGCTATCAGTCTACATCGAACCCGTTAAACGGTAACGAGTTAAAGTCAGTTGACTTCAGGGAATTCTCTCTTCATTGACGGCTTATCTGCAAAAAGCTTTTAGTCCAAGTATAAAAAGCAATGCGAACGAACGGCAACACTTCAGATATTTTATAGTTGTCGGCCAATTCGGTGGTATTACGTATACGTCATGTTGTCATTGCGTCTTTGTTTGACTTTATTGCCGCTTCTGGCACTTGCTGGCGCCATTAATGTGCCGCAGCAGCAGCAGCAGCCACTCGAGTTCAAGGGTGCGGATGCCCTTCCCCATGTGATCGAAAAAATGCTGGAAAAGGTCAAGGCTGATCAGGAGCAGCAGGGTCTGGAGGCTGTACTCTCTAGTGTGGACATTGAACCATACATTATTGATGGCTACCAAGTTCAGGGTGTGGACAATGCTGCTCATTTGGTCTCGCTGAGTGTCAGCTCGGTGTCCTATGCTCATCATTGTGCTGGCTCACTAATTTTTAAGAGCTGGGTGCTTACCTGCGCTCACTGTGTCAATGAGTTGATCGAACTGAATGGTCAGATTATTGGCACTCCCATCTATGCTGGGATCACCAATCGCTCCAATGTCACCGCAGCTCAGATACGTGTAGTGGACTTTGCCTCCGTTCATCGCTCGTTTAACGGAGCTGCCGGTAGCCCTGATATTGCCCTGCTCCATGTGTCTCAGCCATTCGTGCTCTCGGCACGTGTGCAACCGATTACCCTGCCCGATAACAATGAGGACTATAGCAATAAGACGACCATTGCCTATGGCTGGGGTCTCACCGATGTCGATGGCGATGAGTACTCCAAGGAGCTGCAATATGCCTTTGCTCCCCTGCTAAATAGTTCACGCTGCGCCGAGGAATTACCCACGGATGCTCCACTCAGTACAAGTCAAGTGTGCGCCCAGATTAAGGTCTGCTATGGTGATGGAGGCACTCCCCTTGTCTACTGGCCCATCGATGGACCCGCCGAGCTAGTGGCTCTCGGCTCTTGGAGTTACATGCCCTGCGGCTATGCCAATCGTCCAGCGGTTTTCACTGCCGTTTCCTCATATGTCAGTTGGATACTGCAAGTAATTTCAGCCTACTACCAATTGAACTAGATTTAGATTTTGCGTAATCAAAATGTCGAAAATAATGCATTAAAAGAAAAAAAGAAGGAAAAACAAGCTGTTCGAGTATTATCTTATCACATTCGCGTCTACTATGAATCTAAAAGCGTATTTTACTCGTGGGTCAGCCAATAATATGTCGATAAGCGGACATATAATAGCCCGAATTGTTCTATTATTTATGATGCCCGATCGCAGAGATAATTTATAATGTGTAGTGTGTGCCTGCTACAAACTATAATTCGCTGAGTAACTGGCAAACATTCACCTTAGCACGGACACCATGAGCCGGCACCATGTGCAGGTTTCATGGCCAGGAGTTTGGAAGTCTGACATCAATTTTCATTCCAAGAGACGACAACGACGACGATGACATACATTGACAGACGTTGACTTATTTAATTTTGTGTCCTTATTTAAACAGCGAGAGAGAAAGAGAGAGAGAAAAGTTTTCAACTCTTTTTTCCTCCGCAAGGTAGTTGCTTTTTTTTTTTGGTAGTAGAAAATGTGTTACATATTTTATAAGATAATTTGCATGTAGTTTGCTTCAGCATCACTAGCAGCTGTTTAAGCTCATTTCAGTAATCCCCAATGGCATTTGCATATAAGAGTGTGTGACGAAGAGAAGGGTGGAGTGGGGAGTGGAAATGTGAGGGGAGTAGTAACTCGTATCGTATCGTTCACAGTAAGCATGATTGACAATAGAAATGGTGTGTGACAATCATCACGCAGAACTCGGTGTGTGTGTGTGTGTATCCATGACACAGCTGCCTTGAATTTATTCCTGTTCTCTTTATTCTTCTATCGTTTCGTTTTTTTCTCTTTTTCATACCCTTTAAAAAAAAGGGTACCTTTATTTCTTTTGATCAAAGGGGAAGCATCTTCAGTCACTTTAAATTCAAACGAAAGACTTATTAAAACTTTTGAAAATCGCAGAGGAGAGGACTTCAATTTGTGCAATTACTCGTTTTGCGTCATCTTAGCTCATTTTGAGTAAACAGTTACTCATTAAGCATTAACTTTACACACTTTGGGTGAACATTTACTCATTTTGCAATAACTTGGCTTAGTTTAAACGAAAATTTACTCATTTTTCAATCACTTCGCTCACTTTTACTGAACCTTTACTCATAATGCGTTACTCATTAGCTCAGTTTGAGTCAACATTTCCAAATTATTTGTAAAATAAACCATCTGTGGTGGAACATGAACTCACTTTGTTTCAACTTGGCTCTTTTTGAATTAACTTTGTCCAACTATGATGACTGCTCTCCTCTGCGATTCTCAAATATTATATATTTCCACACCCATCTTTAAACTTTTAACAGTTTCTTCAAGTTGAATGATGGTTAATTAACTTTATTAAAATTAATTAATAACAAGTGTATACAAACTTCGTTTCTGCTAAAAGTTAGCCCGTCCCTTTTGGTTTTTGTATCTTCCTGAGTTGTTCTCTTCCTTGCCCACATCTGTAACATCAATTGAATTATGCATGTAATCGCTCTTATCCTAAACTCATATACACATCGACAGAGACACACACACGCAAACTCACTCACACGCACACACACACAGCGAGTTGTTTTAATATTTGAAAAGCATGTCAAGTGCCAGTCAGTCATTCAGTCAGTCACATTCAGCAGTTGAACTGAATTTTTGCATTTATTTTCTCCTCCTTACATATATTGAAATCAAATTAACGCCGATTTTGCTGCTCTTCACGGTTTGGTTGTTGGGGTTGCCAGCTCAATTAGTTTACAGTTTAATTAGACAAACTGGAAGAGAGGAATCAACAAGAAGACACAAGGGGCAGACACCATCAAGTGGGGAATTGGGTCTCCAATTAGCGTTTCGCTCAACCCTTTTTTTTTTGGCCCCCCCAATGAAATCCGCCAAAAATCCCCAAGCAAAATATGTGCCTAATTGAATCCCCTCCAAAAAGGAGAGGTGGGGCAGAGTCCTCGCCGACTTGGGAATGGGAAACCCTTCAAAAATACAACAAATGTTTAAGCATATTTCAATTTCAATTATTAAAGTGGTTAGAGAGATGAGATTCTATTGAAATTGTAGCCACTTGTGTATAGCACCTTGTGTGAGTTCATTAAACTTTTTAGGGGCAGAAAGAAAAGGATAATGAACTGGTTTCGGTTTGGTTTCGGTTTCAGTTCGTGTGCTCATCAATTTGTGGGCCCCGTTAAAATAAATAACAATAATCCCTAATGTTGGCTAGAGTTGGGTTCGTTAATTTCAAAGGGTCAATAAAAAAGGAAAAATGAAGGCGAAAAGCAGTTTAGAGCAGAGAAAAGAAGAAGGTAAAAAGAAGATATCTTCATTTTGCTAGCGTGACCAAGTCAAACATTTCTTTACTTTCGCACATACACACGCACACAACAATTCATCACCATTTCCTCCTTCAGCTCCTTCTCCTTGAGCTGCTCTCCTGCTGTTGCGCAAATACGCGAGATAAACATTCATTTCCCTTGCACCATTTAACGCCTTATTTGACTCGCTTCCAAGAAAATTGCAAGACAGACAAACTGACAGACCGACGGACGGACAGACAGACAGACGTCATCTCTTTGCTTGGCCAGAATCTTTCTGCATTTTACACGAAAAACAAAAACAAAAACAAAAAAACATTTTTCCGCCAGCGATATTCTGTCATATTTTAAAGACGACGACGACGACTCGTCGACTCGACTGTCGACTGTGTGGCAAACGCATCTGCTTGCCATTCTGCCAGCTGCGGCTCAAATGGAGAAACAATTTCATATTCTTGTTTTCGGTTTTTTTTTTTTATTATTTGGTTTCCTTCTTTTATGAATGAATGCTTAAATATTTATAGCCCAAGAACGGCAAAAAGAATGTACCTTCCCTTCTCCCTTCCCCTATGTATGCCTGTCTCCTTCTTTTTCTTGTAATTTGACTTAAATAATGAGCAGCTGCACTTGAGGGTTGTCCATTTTAGCCCAATTTTGTGGGCAATTCAACTGAGCGAGAAGAATTTGCCATCATAAATTCATTAACAGAGACAGACAGAGAGCAAAACCGAAGTTCAATGAACTAAAATCTGATTATACTCGACGACCCAAAGAACCGGGAACAGAAGAACCAACCAACTGCCGCATTTATTTTATAAATTTATACGCATTCCATTTCAATTTATCATAACTTGATTACGGTTTCTCTTATTTGCAGGACTCGGGCAGTGGAACACCGGTTACAATGCGTGTGGATGCCAAAGGATTTTTTCTTTGCTGGGTCGATCAGAATAATGAGCTGGATATATTGGATATAGCCACTATACGCGATGTTCGTACTGGACAATATGCCAAGAAGCCAAAGGTGCGTATACGTGATTTTGTCAATTTTCAATTTTCACATTCGTTATGATTATTTCTAAAATAAAGAAATATTTCTCTGATTTTTCACACGCAACAAAACAAAAAGAACAAATACATATATATACACATGCGATTTTTTTTTTTTTATATATATATATTGGTTTATGGTTTGGCTGGCAGCTTGTGGCTTGGCGTTTGGTGGGTCTGGTCTGGCTTTTTCTTTGTTTTGAGTGGGCAAATATATAGACGGCATTTAATTCAACGTGAATCCGACGACTTTTTATATACTCTATGAATAATACTTATTAATGAACAAATCTAACCGCTAAAACTCTATTTTAAATAAAAAGTAGTTCTAATCCTTTAGCTAATCACTAATTGAAGCATAATTTGCTTTTGATGCTGTGAATATTTTCGGTTGTGCATGATTTCTCAGTGTGATTCAATAGTTTCGGTTATTCATTACTCCGTTTTAGTCTCCTCATATGCCATTAATAATAAACGTTGTTCTCTCCTGAAAAAGTTATTTTAAACTCAAGTCCATTAACCTTAAAGCGACTGACCGCCCCCGCCCATTTATGGTTAGACGTTTCATTTAAATCGTTTATCAATTGAGCTTCCAAAAGTTGTAAATGACGAATTTCTATGAGTATAAAGAGAGCGAGGGTAATTAATTCTTAATCAACTGCATATATGGCAACATTGTAAATCGAAAAACAATAATCGATATAGTATATACAGCTTTCGGTTTGCCACACACACACACACACAATTGTGATGTGTATTTCCTGTGATGTTTGTGTTTTGTTTGTTTATAAACAAATTTCCTTTCTTTTGGATTGTGTTTTCTTTTTCTTTTTGTTTTTCGTTTTTTTTTTTTCTTTTTTGCTTCTGGTTTTTTCACAAACATCAATTATTTTGACTGGAACACACAGACGGATGTTGGCATTCTTTTGGGCGAGGCGTTGTTTTTGTTGTTGTTGTTGTTGGTGTTGCTTCTTTCATAAGCTAATAAAAATTGCTTAGACTGGCGCCGGCGACTTCTACTGGCAGAAGTAGTAATTGAAAGCCAATTACAACAAGTTGGCAAGCCAAATACAGGTCGTCTCTGTGTATGCTCTCGACCTGGGTTGCTTCAATTCACGCATAATCCTCCTCAATTCAGTTTACTTTCGCATTTTGCCGAGGGGGTAAATCTTGTTGCTTTTCTTCCTTCCTTTTGCTTTTTTTTTTTTTTTTTGTTGTTGTTCAGCCAAGTCACGTAGATTGTCAGTTGTGGGCTAAGGTCCTTTTGCTTCCCGACTCTCAGCTAATGTTCTGCAACAGTTTTTTTTTTTTTTTCTCGTTTTACACAATTTTCTTTTCATGGTCGAGACCCAATACATTTCATTTATCATTGCAATGACACGCCACAAGGATTGTGTGTGAGTGTGTGTGGGTGTGTGTGTGTATAAGAAAGAATGAAAAGCCCAACCACATCCTGCCAGTAAATAGGAAATGCCAACAAAGAAGCGTATAAAATCGACTTTACTTGGTGTGGCACCGCTCTCCCTCTTCTGCTCCGGGTTCTGTTCCTGTTCCAGGAACTCTTCCCACCTCTTGTCCTCAATTTGAATCCCCAGCCGAACGCATTATGAAATTAAAGTTCCTAAATGCTTGTGTTTATAGTTTAGGTATGTTCCAAAAGCTGTTATTATGGCAATTATTAGTGGTTGTAACCCACCTCCTCTCAAGGTTATCCTACCTGGCCGATCATCTGGGGAGTACGCCCTGCCCGCCCTGCTGCTTTGCCTATATTAAAGTCATAAAGCGAGGGTTAAAACTATTGTTTAGAAATATGTTTCAATTAAAAAACTCGCTATTAAAAGGGTGGAAAAACCCTCAAGTTCCCCTCCTTCTCCGCTGCGCCACCGTCCATATATATGAAACTAATTAAGTTTTTCCAATGGAACTGAATTTATGACCAAGCTGATCGTAAAATAGTATTATTCTCCACATATGATAGATTAATGTAAAATATTTGACAGGTAAAATGGGTTTACAAACAACTGCCAGGGGCATGGCCAACCCCTTTTATTTCATTAAGTAGGAGCCCGAACGAAAAAGTATCAAATGGCTCGTCTTACCCTCAAGTTGCTAGCCTTATAGAAAGAAAGAATCAAGATTTCTATATCCCACTCGACTAATAGACAATTTGTAAGCTGGTATATGTTTGTGTGTAAACTTTTTAATCAACATTTTTATCTGACCCACGAACTTTTAAAAGTCTCCTCGGTGTGTGGTTCATATGTCCTTGAGCGTGACGCTACGCACACACACACACACATACGCACACACAATCAACCACTCATCCCACAAGCCGCCTGGTGCCCTGATAATAGTTTTCCCTCAAGGCCATAGCCAAATGAGTTTTGTTTTCGTTTGTATTTCGCCACCACCCCATCTCCACCCATTTCGCCCCCTACTTTTCCGCTAAAGAAAAATGAAAGCGTAAACTGAAATTGTTGCATTAATTACATGTAGAGAGAGAGAGAGAGAAAAAGAGAGCGAGGGAGAGCATATTGTGTGCGTGTGTGTGTCCCAACCCCCGACACCTTCCCCCCACCACTCTATCGAGCACTTTCCCTACTTCAAATATGTACATATGTGCGATTAACTGGAAAAAAAGGGACTTAAACGGACCACGGATAGATTTATGAGAGCAGTTCTTAATTTACAAAAACCGATTTCTTTATTATGCTTTCTTCTTGCCCAAAGAAATGGAATCAACAAGCTGGTCACACAGGCGCTCCTTAAGTCTGTCCAAAATTAAATTTACCTTGGAATCGCCACAACGTTTTCTCTTGCGCAGTATTTTCTGCAGATTCTGCATAGCCGCCACTCGATCGAAGTGCTCGGCTATTTTGGGATTACAACAGAAACTATTATCACACGCAACGGGATCACATTTATGCTGGGGGCAAGGATACGGCACGGGGCAATGCTTCACATATTCACGACGACACATTTGATTATAGTAGTCCCTCAGCTGGCGGTTCTTCTCCTGCCTCTTCATATCGCGTATAAGCGGGGAATCGGGCTCACGGCATCGTCTTTTCATAAAGCGACATATTTCACAGGGACAATCGCGTTTGATTTCCGGAGCACGTTCCACCTTTTGCTTTGGCCCATGAGATTTCTTCTTCTTCGACTTCTGAGGTTTGGTCTGTTCGGGAGTTTTCTCGGTCTCCCCATCGGGTGTCTTTGCAGGAGTTTTTCCCTTTCTATCTCTGATTCTTAATTTACGCCTCTCATCGTCCATGCCATCGAGGCTGACAACCTCGAGGGCAGTATCAGATTCAACACGTTCATCACCTGATTCCAGATTGGTGTCCTTGTTGATGGGATAAGTCCGATCGTCCCCATCTCCGAATGATGTTAGGGAGCCCAAGGGCTTTAGCCTATCATCTTTCTCGGCTTCTTTTTCTTTCTTTTTGTCTTTCTTTTTATCCTTTTTATCACTGGGCTTCTCTTTGCCATCGTAATCATCGCCAAATTGTTTAAATTTATCTTTATTTTGCAAAGGTTTACCAGCTTCCTCTTTGGCATCTTTAGCTTTTTGATCTTTGTCTTTAGATTCACCATCCTTGGAAGTGCCATCTTTGTCTTTGCCATCTTTAGCTTTATCTTTGCTATCTCCTTTGCCGCCTTCACTGCCTTGGCTCTCCCCATGAGGGCGGTTATCATCTTTCTTAGCAGTTTTTTTCTTATCGGCGCCATCATCGGCACGATCCTTATCCTTGCCATCGCCTTTGCCATCAGCTACGTCCTTGCCATCTTTCTTACCATCTTTAGATCTATCTCTATCTTTCTCATCTTGTTTGCGTGCTTGATCATCTTTGCCATCTCTCTTACCCTTGCCAGCATCTCCTCCTTCTCTCCCAGCGTCTCCTTCCTTGCTTCTATCCTTATCCCTGCCATCCCTTCGGTCGCTAACCTTTTTCTCTCCATCCTCGCCTTCGCTTGTTTTCACATTACCATCTCCTGGCCTTCTACTCTTGGATGGGGAATGTGAACCATTGATACCACTACCTTTCTTGCCATCGCCTGGCCCACCAACACTACCGCCACGACCACCATCGGCACCACCACCAACGGCGCCACCGCCACCAAACTTACCATCTCGTTTATCACCGGCCCCTTCTGGCTCGTACTCTCCGCATCCTTGTGGCTTGGGATCATCCTCCTTCTTGCAGCACGCCTCAAATGTAGCACACCAATCCTTGCTCTGGTTGGGATCGCGTTCAAAGCAAGTCACCAAACGGGAGTACAACTCTTCATAGTTTTTGGGTTCCGGTTCGATCTCAAGAGCCTCTTTTTCCTCGTGCCACAATTTGAACGCCTCTTCGTAGGTTCGGGGATTCTGCTTGTACATCTGCCACTCATACTCAGTGCACTTGTTTGTCGGAATGTTGCAGGTATCTTGACAGTAATGATGCTTTCGTCGAATTCTCTGCTTGACGCGTCTCTTCACTGTCCCCTCCATATCAAGGGCGGTACGAAGACTGACTGCACCCTCGGCGGCAGTGTCACAGAACGGACACTCGATATCCTGCTGGGGAGCTGGACAAGTCAGCCAGTTGATGGCATCGAGGGGATTCAGTTTGCGTTTCACTGTGGGCATCTTCTCAAGCTGGCTCTGCAGGCACTGGCGATTAAGCACATACGAACCATCCGGTTCGATCGGACTGTTCTGCGGCTTGGCTTTATTCTTACTCGGCGCTGGTTTCCCCGACTCATTGGCCAGCTGTAGACTCTTGGCCAGAACCTGATTGAAATGCACCGCCTCTGGGGTATGAATCAGCGTTCCGGCGCCATAACAGCTAAGGGACTCCTTGTTGGGACTTGAACTCCAAACTGTCATCAGATCATCTTGTTTCATGTCAAACAAACGGGCACAACCATTCGCCTCTAGGGCATCGGACAACCATTCGGCTGTCTTCTTAGGATCACATCGTGACACCGGAGGTTTGATCGAAGGATAGGCTTCGCCAGTATAGAAATTGCTTGTCTTACAATTCTGCTTCCGTATCAGATCGTATTGAGTCAACTCTTCCAATTGCTTTTGCTCCACATTAACAGGACTCGGTGCATTAGACAAACAACCTGCCTTTGAACGGCGATGCCCCGTATTCTTGTTGTGCATCTTTCGGAAATTTTCAAATCTGTTCGGTTCTGTTCGGTTCTGGCCTTATTCGGTTTCAAGTCCAAACGAGTTGTTTTATTTAAAATCTTTTAAAAACGAATGTTACTAAAATTTTGTACGATAAATTTTTTTTTTATTATTTTTTTTTGTTTTTCGTAGTCAATATATTTCACGACATTTTATCTATTGCAGCTATAAAATAGAACTGAGGAAAAACTTAAATTTTATTTGACTTCAAAGACAAACCCACTTTGATTAAAACAAAAATGTAGTTTTTTTTTTAAATAAAATTTGAAATATGTTTTCCTAAAAAACCCCAAAAAATCATAAAAAGGAATATAATTTTTTTTTCTTTGAAATTTTTAATAGTATTATTTATTTGTTTTCGAATTTTTTTTGTTTTGGTATATATCAGAAAAAAGTAAAAACGTAAATTAATCAATAAAACATCAAAGTGGGGATCAATCTAGAACGGATAAAAATGAGTCACACTTCTTCAGTTTGGTTTTCTATGCAATCACAGATTCGCTGACCAATGCGACTACGCAAATCGTCTAGATTGCGCTTCAGTCGATTGGACATCAGTCTGGGAGTGCGCTTCATGATAGACTGCAGTTTCTGCATGGCCTTGAGATATTCACAGTACTGGGATACCAATGGATTGCGGCAGAAAAAGTTGCCGCATACAATGGGATCGCATTTGTGCTGAGGACCCATGGTGGCGACTTGACGACGCTTCATGTACTCACGATGGCATACTCGGCGCATGTATTCACGTAATTGGCGCTCCTTCTCACGTTTCTTCATCTCACTAATGAGTGGGGTGTCCGGCTCTAGCCAACGGCGCTTCATAAAATCACAAATGGTGCAGGGGCACTCTTTTTGGCGCACGTCGGCGACTTCAGCTTCTGGAACTGATGGAACTGGTACTGGCTTCTTCTTGGGCTTCTTACGGCGTCTTGTGCGCTTTTCAGGCTTTGGTGAAGTCATAAATAATGATCGTAAGAGCTTAAGATCTGAACTACTTATAGTTTTCAGAGTTCCCATACGACTCGCGGTCGGTTGTTCAAAATTCTCTAAATTCTTATCCTCCTCGGTTTCTTGTGCGTCGTGCTTTTCCGTGCTCTCATCAGGCTTTTCATCTTGCGTTTGTGGTTTGGCAGGCTCCTTTTTCTTAGCTTTTTCCACATCTTTTTTTTCCTTTTGGACTTCCGGTTTTTTCGCTTTACTCTCAATTTTCCGATTTGCAGCAGCTTTTGAAGTATCCGTCTTCTCAGTTGGCACTTCTTCGTCAAAAGCGTCAGTAGGAATACTGCCCCAAGCAGGAGAAGTCTGATTTTCCGGAACCGGAGCATCAGCCTCTTTAGGCAGTACGCGACGAACAAAATCGGTCATACTATCATTCTTGGGTTTATCCCCTTGAGAGGATTCCTTCTCTTTCTTTTCGCTGGCCCGTTTTTCTGTCTTATCCTTTTTTGTCACATTCTCTTCAGACTTAGACTTCTTTCTTGAACTATCTTCTGCTTTTCCGGCTGTGCCTTCTTTCGGTTTCAATTGTGTTTTGTTTTCCTCGGCCTTTTTTCCTTCTGCCTTAGCAGTTTTCTTTTGTTGCTCCAAGCTTTCTTCACTCATATAAGGTTTCGTTTTGTCAGTCTTTTTTTCTGACTTTTCTCCAGCCTTTTCGCCAGGTTTTCCTCCAGACTTCTCACTTGGTTTATCGACTTTTCCATCAGAGGATTTACCATCTGACATATAACCTGGTTTCCGATCAGAAGACTTGCCTTCTAGCTTTTCACCGCCTCTGCTCGATGATTCCTTAGGCCAATAACCCCCGGAAGACTGATCTCCTATCTGCTCTGATTGACTAGCTTTAGATCCTGGACTTCTTGAACGTTTGTGGGAAGACATAAACTGACCGGACTTCCTTAGCCCTGCCTCCATGTCGCCGCCACCATCCGAAGAAGCGAGTGGCTTGCAACATTTTTCGTAAAGATAGACAATCTTATCGCCATCGGGTGTCTCATCAAAGCATCCCAGTAAACGTGTATATAGTTCTTCATAATCCTTGGGCTCATCCTTTGGCTCATCCTCGGGCTCCTGCTTCAGCTCATCCTCCTGCACTTGCTGTTCCACCTCGTCCTTTCCCACTTGTTGCTGCTGCTCCTGCTTGAAAGCCTCGTCATAAAGACGCGGATCCTTTTCATATTGTTTCCATTCATATTCGGTGCATTTATTTGCCGGAATTTCACACTTTTCAGTAACGCAATAACGGTACTTCTTCTTCCTTGGACCCTGTTTACGTCTTTTGTGCGTGGCTTTAGAGGTAAATTGAAACTTTTTACTCGCCAATTTAAAGCAATCCATCGCCTTGAGGGCTTCATGTGGATCCAGTTTTTGTCGTACTGTAGGCATTCTTAGAATCTCTGCCTTCAATGCCTGGCGATTGAGTAGTAAAGGTTTGGAGGTATCTTTAAAACTAATTACACCTTTGCTTGTGGTTAGTAGGGATTTTGATTTCTTCTTTTTGGTAGGTTTCACTTTTCCACTTGCCCGCGCTAGACTCTTTCTTAGAACCTTGTTGAAGAGAACAGCCTCCGGATTGTGGCCATGAGAACTGACGCCATAAAATGCCAAGGTGTGCTTGTCAGGACTCTGATTCCACACCTCGAGCACATCGTCCTGTCGCATATTGAACAGACGCGGACATCCTTCTAGATTCTGAGGATCCGACAGCCATTTAGCCACCAGAGATGGATCGCAATTGGACAAAGGTGGCCTAATCGTTGGATATGTTTCACCCTCATAGTAATTGCTAGTCTTGCAGTTATTCTTGCGCCACAATCGATACATATCGAAGGTCGACGAACCTTCGTGATTTGCATTGGTCTTACCCATTGTCTTGTCTTCTTCTGTACACTGTTTCTGATTTTTGTTTGAACTTACACTACAAATTTTGGTCTAACATTTACCTAGTAAGACATCTAAACACAAAATGGAAATTAAGGCAATAACATTGAATATAAATTCGTTGAAAACTCGGTTTTAGAAAATCAATAACCCTAAAGTAGGGAGGGGCCAAATATTATCACACCGCCAAGTTGCCAAGTCGCATCGCATCCTTGCCGTGCCTGCGTCAAAAATGTTAAGAGAGTAAAGCCAAAAAAAAGGATTAGCAGGGCGAAGCGTGAGAAGCAATTAAGATAATCACCCCAGTCATTTCCGCTTTACGCTTTTCGCATGGAGGACCTGAGAAATGGGGAACTGGGTAACTGGGTAACCTGGGATTGCCAGCGTTTCGCTGGCGTTTTTCATTATTCACAACGACAAATTTGCCGGAATTAGTTTTTTAGTTAAAAGCAAATCATGACGGGGCCCAGATAAGCGTGGTTAAAGCACGTTTCCTACAGGTGAGGCTCCTCCACCTGCTCTGCCAGCAGGTTTTTATGGGCCACGTTAAATGTTCATAAAAGTAACGATGCTTTAATGGGGTAAGCCCTTTCAATTAAGTATTCAGTTCCCCACTCACCTCACCTCACAATGAAAGCGCAGAAAGAGTGAAATTTTCGTGGACAGGACAAGTCACAACGCTTCATCAGGTTAGGCTCGCCCTTTATATTCTTCGTTAATGTAAACCAATTGAATTAGAGATGGTCTAAAATAATATTAGTCAGTGTCTATCTCACCGCCTGCCAACTAGCAAACAAACTACAATTGCAATTAAAGCTTCTGTGGGAACGAAAGAGATATCTGTTCATTAGAAAATAAATTGTACAAAAACCAAAACAGAGCTGAATTATGGCGGCCGGGCAGGAGATTGCCAACATCAACATGAATAAAACGGAATAAACCATTTAGTGGATGGAATTGAGGCGCTTATTCGATAAGTAGCTTTTCCAGAGTCATTTATTTGTTTCAGTCTCCCAGTGTATTAAGCTAAAGCCAAGTAAAATGCTTAACATACTCGTTAGGAATAGAGTACAAATTTTGTCAAATCAACAGAAGACTAAATGAAAGTTCTCCTATTCATTTTGAATTTCTTTACTTAATTTTTCGTCATTCCACATTTTCTTATTTCACCTACAACTAGTTGGGAATTATAAGTGGATAAAATTTCTTTTCTCCTCAATTAAGCATGACTCTAAAGAACTCTTGCATAAACAGATTCAAGTTAAATTTGACAGCATCTGCAACTGGCAATTGCATTTAACATTTCTTTCTCTTTAAGTCACCAAGATAAGGTTCCTCTCCCCCCACACACACACACACACCTCACCCCCTCTATTTCTTGTCCTTTTCAGTCAGTTTGTCAAATGTCCCTTGATTTTTTTTGCTTGTCGGAAACGCAGCAGGAAGGCAAATACAAACACAAAACACACACAGAGACAGCCACACACCAACAACCACACCCACACCCACATGTAGACTCTAAATGTCATGGCATAGTTCTGGCCACAAAGTTAATGCCAAATTCATGCTCTGACTTCCGCTCGAAGTCATTTCATTCCATTGCAATGGCATTTCCCCACATTCTGCTGTTCCTTTGCCTCCTTCGCAACCTCCCTCTAATCCTCCTTGCAGTTCACAACGATGTGTCATTCATCTGGTACAACAAGGGGGCAATGGCAGGACGAAACATTGATAATCCTAAGCCATAGTAGGATGTTGGTTAAGCTTTTATACATTGTTGTTGTTGTTGCTCATTTCGCGAGTTGATTTGCATTTAACCCACTTTTGGAATGTTATTTACTTCGCCTCGTTTGACTTCGAAACCATTTCCTCATGCCAATAAATTATCATTTGACATCAATGAGTTTCTATGGTAATTAATAATCCTTACACTAAGTGCTTATTACTTTTATTCGTTTCTTGCAGGACGCTAAACTACGTCAGATTGTGACACTTGGGCCACAGGATACGCTCGAAGAGAAAACTGTCACCATTTGCCATGGCTCCGATTTTGTCAATATGACATTTGTGAACTTTTGTTGCACCCGAAGGGACATTGCCCAGGTAAGATGAAGAAAACACACAGTGTGTGGGCTGGGAGACGACAAGGGACGAAGTTGGCAAACATCCAGCAAAGCAACGTCAAGTGTCTCATTATTGGCCACTTGGCAAGACTTTTCTGACAACATGACTGGGGCTGGGCATGAGTGACAATTAAAATATCGAACGAAAAAAAAAAAACGACAAAAACAAAAATGTAGGTCACACACCCCACAAAAAAAAAATTCATTTTGGGTCGAACCTAAGCGTTGGCGCGAAAAATGGCTAATGATAGAGCTCTCCCCCCCCCCCCCCCCCCCAACTCTGATGTGACACACCTGTCCTTAGTCCGTGGCTATTTTTAAACCCAAAAACCTTAATGTGAACTCTCTAGCAACATCTTTTATTGATTAGGAAAACGGGAGGCAGGTCTCCCCGGCTAACCCCAAACCGACCTTGCCTTTTCTATGTTCGACTGGTCAAAATCAATGTTCTATTTTATCAATGACCAAACCAAACATGTGCGTGCATTTTTGTTGTTATTATTTTTGGCACGCGTCGCTAAAAATTTCCGTTTCCAAGCTACAAATTTCATAAACTTTTAATGGAATTTCGGCACAAAATAAATAAACATTCAATATTTGGCATTACATACAAAAAAACAAAAAAACATCATCGAACAAAGGCGTCGGCCTGGGTTAGTTTGTGTTTTGTGGCGAGACTTCAGAGGGCAGCAGATCCAACATCGAGTATATAATCAAAAAAAAAAAAAAAAAATTTTCCATTTTTCTCCCGCATGTAAATACATATTTTTGGCATACATGAATCACACACACAATGTGTGCATGTGTGTGTATATTTGTTGTTTTTGTCTTTCTTTATTTTTTTTAAGTTGGGGGGCGGGTGCTACAAAAACCTTATTTGCTGTTAATTAAGGGATTTTTATGCTTTCTATTAAATTAATCAAATATCACGCATACGTAATGAATTACATCATCTTTGGTTCTGTTACAGTTTCGGGTTGTTGCTTTTGCTTTGCTTGGGTTGGGTTTGGGCCAACAATTTTTATAGCTAGCTCATTACAAAAGGGAATGCAATTGCATGTAAAAATATTTTGGAACAATATTAGCAGCCGTTGCTTTGGCAGTTTTTTTTTTCGTTATATAGACATACTCAGCTGCATATCTTAACTAGATGTAGTTAATTTTGTCGCTTTGCCTTTTGGAAAATTGTTTTTTTTTTCACCAATTTTGCAAACAGGTGAAAAGGGCTTAGAAACACATTGGCCAAAAGAGGCAAAAGGTAAACATTATGAGCACTTTTTTCAAGAATACTTCAAAATAAGTAGCATTTTTTTTGAAGAGCAAAAACTGATCCTTAGCACACTGACCATAAAGAAGTTTTTCTAACCATTTTCTGGATTTAGAATTTTAGTTCCAGAGCATTATAATTAATTTAATATTTATTTCCATTTTGCAGCTCTGGTCGGATGGTCTTATCAAATTGGCTTATAGTCTGGCCCAGTTAAACGGTTCGGCCATAATGTTTCTGCAGAAGGCTCACACAAAGCTCTGTCTGCAGGTGGACAAGAGTGGACGGATACCAGTGAAAAAGTAATTGACAATTGTCCCCCATGCAAAAGGCCACCAAACTCACTGCCATCCTTTCGACTCGACTGTCCTCCAGGGAGTAGAGAGTCGTGGGCGAGGGTTTGATGGAGTATGGTGATGGTGTCTGGCCTGCCTCCTCCCCAATCCCCCTTTTACCCTCTGTCAGTTTCTGTGCATTCTGTGCGTTGAAGCATTTGACAAATATTTGTTAAGTTGTTGCCATTGACGTTGACTTGAAAATTGAAATTTACGCCAATTTCTACTTTGCCCTCTTTTTTTCCCCCTCTCTCTTACGCTCTCTCACCATCCCGTTCTGGCCATCCTTTGAACAACAATACAACGTGGCCGAAACGTGGCTCATGCATCACTGGCTACCATGGACATCATCATGAACATCAACCACCGCATTTTGTCTGGTTTGTCTCTCTCTCTCTCTCTCTCTCGGTCTTGGTCTTGGTCTCGGTCTTGGTCCGTGACCACTTTAGCATCATTAAACTTTTTGCGCAGAATAAAGAGGATCGCAAACGTGTCGAGAAGGCGCTGGACGTGACCGGTTTGCCATCGGGCAAAGTCGATAGTATATCGGTGTCGAAATTTCAATTCGAAGACTTTTATAATTTATATAAATGTCTAACGCAACGTTCAGAGGTTGAGCGTCTCTTTGACAGCATGTAAGTAACGCGAAAATGAAAATTTCAACACAAAAAAAAAAAATTCAATTTCCTTTTTTTCTTTCCTTTCAGTGTGGGCAATTCTAAGCGCAAGTGCATGTCAATTGCACAATTGGTGGAGTTTCTTAATAAAACCCAACGTGATCCACGCTTAAATGAAATACTCTATCCCTATGCGAATCGTGCCCGCGCCCAGGAACTCATCCAACAATACGAGCCCAACAAATTCAATGCACAAAAGGGCCAGCTCAGTTTGGATGGCTTTTTGAGGTAAGTAAAACCGTATGTGACTGGGTGACAATGCGAGGGTTACTCTACAAGTTGCTGAATAGTTTGGGCCACGAACTAGAGACACTTGGGGCCGAAAATCTTAAGAAAGAGAACGGAAATGCCAAAAATATTCAATTTAAACTGCGTTCTATTTTTTCCTGAGAAACAATTTTGTAGCCAAATTAGCAATGTGAAAAGAAAAAGTCATAAAGAAATAAACATGTATACAAAGTATTTTTTTCGAAATTATTTAATGGCAATTTTGAATACCAAGATAGATTACAATCAATTTTGTTTTTCAAATTCTGTAAAAATTAAATCGTTCTGCATAAATCGAGGATTTATTGCAATTGTTTTTATATTGTATAACTCTGTAGATTTTGTTAAGTCCGGCCCTGAAAAAAAAGGGGTATAAAATCGTAATTACATACTAAAAAGAAAAACACTAATCCAAATGAGTATAAAATCATTCACATTTGTGGTGGGACAAGAGCTAAATACCAAAACGATACGTTGTCAAATTTGAATCAGATGACTATATGCATTTCAGTAATAGAGTTCATCGTTCTTGCCAGCCATATAGTATAGACTATATAGGGAATGCATTTTTAAATGTTTGCCATTGAGCAAAGTCATACAAAATGTTTGTTTTCGGTTGGAATTATTTAAAAAATATGAACAATTAAGAATAGAATTCTTCGGAGAATGCCAACCAAGGGAACTATTTATGGCGGGACAGTCTTACCATTTCGAGGCTATTAAAATTTGTTAATCATGGCAAGTGATTTTAGTTAGCTAATGAGACTAAGTAGCTCTAATTGTTTTGTCTTTCCGTAAGGTGTGACAAGCCGCTCGGGTCTATCTATGTAAAATTATAAATTATTTGTCCCTTTAATGAATTTAATGAAAAGTTTTCAATTTTCAATAAACGCCTTGCCAGATGAGTAATTTTTGTGAAGGTTATTTATTTGTATTGAGTCATCGTATTAAAACATGTGCCGATTGCATAGCCGAAATTAGATTTCTTAATATTTTTCACATAAATCTTCATTTGTTTGCAAACTCTTGAAAGAAACCCTCGTGCATATGTGACTTGTTGCTGCTCTTAAAAGTAGAATAGTGCTAAGGCTAAGGCATTTGAGATTTGTCTCACACACACGCCCACCCTGAGGCACTTCTGGAGGTGACAGCTTATCATGTTCAGTGCAAACGGCTGCTAGAGTCACTTAGAAAAGGGTACTCCATGCTATGCATATGCATTTGCCATCGAAAGGCACAATTTAGTGCTTGCCAGAGGCATTCAAATGCAGAGCCTTCAGCACTTGAATTTTAATGCGTTGCTCGTTTAAGAAAGACTAACTAGATGATTCTCACTCTCTCTCTCTCTCTCTCTCGCTCTCTCACTTTCTTTTTAGATATCTCATGGGCGATGATAATCCCATTATGGCTCCAAATAAACTTGATCTCTGCGATGATATGGATCAACCGTTGTCGCATTATTTCATCAACTCTTCCCATAACACATACCTAACTGGCCATCAACTGACGGGCAAATCATCGGTGGAAATATATAGACAATGCCTCTTGGCCGGTTGCAGGTGAGTTGCCATTCACTCCAGGCTGGCCATTCATTCAGGTCCCTTCTGACGTAATTGATGTGGTCAGCTGTGGCTTCCTTATAATGATGATGATGATGATGATGGCCCTGACCTTCCTATGCTTGGTTGGTAGTTGGTGTGGCCTTCACACACACACACACACTCACACACAATGTTGCTAAATTACTGTGTGTGTGTGTTTTTTTGTCAGGTGTTTGCAATTTTTGCCGCTGCGTTTGGTTTTTAGGGCAACGGAAATTGCATGGTGGCCATTTTTATTGCCATCAACATACCATCCCAGTTCCGGTTAGCAACCAATGATGATAACGATGATGATGAAAGTGCATCACAAAATTTATTGACGTTGATGTTGTTAGTCAAGGACCGTACGTTTCCTTTCGTATGTCCCTGTTTGTCAACTGATGGACGGCTGACATGTTGCGGCATTTATTTTTATCACCATAGAATGGAACATCATTCACTTTACGAGTTTCTTCTTTTTCCTCTCCACCCTCTGCTACCTCTCGTTCTCTGCAGATGCGTGGAACTGGACTTTTGGAATGGACGCACCGAGGAGCCGGTCATTGTGCATGGCTATACATTTGTGCCCGAAATCTTTGCAAAGGACGTGCTTGAAGCCATCGCAGAGAGTGCATTTAAAACATCCGAATACCCTGTGATATTGAGTTTTGAGAATCACTGCAATCCCAGGCAACAGGTAAGCCCCCTCACCCATCCCCGCAAAGAGTGAAACAAGGGTGAGAAAGATGGGGAAATAAAATCAATTTGAAAGCATTGAAAAGGAGTGCCCAGAAAAAAGAAGAAAATGTAAAAAGTAAAGTAGCGAGTGTCGATGAAAATGAATGACTTGAATGGAATATAAAAGCGTGTTCAAGGGGGGGGCGAAAAAAGCGGAAAGGGAGAAAATTGGTACCAGAGTAAATAATGGAATGAAAGGATAAATGCACTTAAATACAATTTAATTGCACTCTTTCTCTTTAAATTAATGGCAAAGGATAAAGCGAAACTAAAGGCCCCTTAAAAAATTTGACAGGAACTCAAACAAAAGTCTTAAAATTGAACAAATTAAAAAGAAACATTAAAGAGGTTTGCCTAAGCAAAGAATCTAAGCGGGTTCCACCTAACATCTTATCTATAGAAATCAGAAATTTCCCCAATATTCCCCAATTTAATCCAAATTCATATAGAGAAATTTGAAATAAGAATAATTAGGTGTAATGTAATTGCAATAGGCAGTTGAAAAAATCAGTTCACTATATCAGTTTAAATTTTTTACTAATTTTAACAATATCAACGAGTTATTTATACATCATGGGGGTCATTTTTTAGCTACTGGACATTGTAAAAATCTTTTAAAGATGAATGACTAATGAACTTGATCTTTCTTATTTGATTTTTGGAAAATTTCTAAAATATTGTGCTAAAAACCTTAGAAAAATCAAGCATCCGAAAGCTAAAATAAAAGCTTAGAATTCTAGCCTCAAAATGTGATTATTAAAGAACCCAAAAAAAAGTATTATGCTAGGTAAATTATTTTTAAAAAAAAAAGAAGCCAAACTAAGCATAACTATTAAGCATATACATAGATATTATTTATTTATTTATTTTGTCATATTTACTTCAATTGTTGAAGTTCGTATATTTTGAGACTAAAATTTAACTCAAACAAAAATTGAAACTTTTAACTTTCTTAGGATCAGAGAAAACTTATTGCCTACATAATGTAAAAAAAAATTTAATGGTTTAGTATTTTAGGTTTGCTATAGCAAACAAAAGAAAACTCTTTCCTCACAAATTAATTATGTGATATATAAAACAAAAAGTTCCCTTTAATCAAAAGTCAATGGAACATTTAAGAAATATTTTTAAGAGATGGAAATATGCTAGTCCTTAATTGAAGAACTTTTGCAGAATGTTATTTTTTTAAATTTTTAAAATTTTGATGTCAATGAATTGTGTGGCCAAGCCGAATCTAAAACAAGGGAAATTCCACGAATTCCTAGTCAACACTCAAAAGTAACTATTCTGCTTGTCAAAAAGTTAGCAGTCCTAAACCAACAACAAGAAGGGCATATATTGAAAGGGGGCCAACCCCTTGGCCAAACAATCCATCATTCAGAGTAAGGCAAACACACACACACACACACACACACTTGGTAGAGAAAAAAAAACCACCTTGTGCTCATGTGATGGAGAACTGGGCCCATGCCCAAACATTAGTTAACAAGCAAGAGAGGTGGATAAACAGGTGAGCCAGCGAGGGAGTTAGGGAGGGGCACAAAAACACAATGTCTGAGTTCGCAAATCTCAGAAGCCACTCGAAAGGTAATTGCACGATGCTTCAGCTTCACAAGAGATAATAACAAAGGCAAACTTTTAACGGTTGCGGGCCATGAAGAGGCCCGGGCCGAGACCGTCGAGCCGTCAAGCCGTCGAGCCGTCGAGCCGTAGTAGCCGAGTTCAAGACAAGAAAAGTTTAACCATTAAAAGTAGTAATATAAAACTAAATTTACCATTGGGAACGAAAGCAGGCAACAACAACAAGGTAGAACGTCCGAGACACGTGCCTGAGCAGAAAATTCTTCTTATCTTTAACATCATATGAGAAGGTGGGAGGTCGAAAACTTTTTACTTATGGGGTAACCATTAAGTTGCAGTTAGCAGCCAGTTAAACCTCAACACATGTCATCACTTGGACTTAGAAATTTGATTTGTTCTTATGTTTTTAGGCAAAAATTGCCAACTATTGCCGCGAAATCTTTGGCGATATGTTGCTGGACAAGCCATTGGATTCTCATCCATTGGAGGCGAATGTCGATTTGCCGCCTCCATCGATGCTGCGACGTAAGATCATAATTAAGAACAAGAAGAAGCATCATCATCATCATCATCATCATCACAAGAAGCCAGCACAGTCAGCAGCGGTTGGTCAGGGAACACCAGCTGCCAGCAATAAACTGACAACGGCCAATTCAGGTGAGTTCAGCCCCCTTCACTCACTCTCTAGCAATCTATCCATGTTCACCATGGCGTATGCGTAATGTTTAGTGAGTTATTTTCCTGTTGTTGCTTTTGAATTGGCACATATGTTACGCCATAGAAGCACATGGCCATCCCTTTCCATTTGCCTCTTCCTATTTTTGCCCAACTCAACTCAATGGAAAAATGCAAATGAGCTTTGCACACGCAGCTAGCTGCCTGCCCCATACGCCCCTCTCTCTCACTCCCTCTCACACTCTTTATATACATAAATTTTTGCCTTTTCTTGCTCGAAAGTTTATCAACTTTTTGGATAAGGCCAAAAACAAAAATGAAAGTTAAGTAAAGAGAATAAATTTCTTTCATGAGTTTCGGCTGCTGCTTCTTTATCAAAGAGAATATATTCAGCCATATTTGAAACACTTTCAAATTGCAAATAGTTTGCTTTACGTGTTTCGTCTCTACGTGTTTGCATATATCTAACAATTTCGCATTTAATCATGCTAATTCGAATGCAATCACAACAACAATGCACATTATTCAACGATTTACAGAAATGTGGAGAGGCGTCACTAGAAACTAAAAAACGAGGAGTTCCAGTAAAGTTGGTTTTCAACCGCAAAAAGTTGGCCAAGCTCAATGATTAAAGCAAAAAAAAAAATTTTAGTTTTGTAAGTTCTTGTGGCCACATAAATGTGTTCTTAAAAAACCATTTATAATTTGTATGGGAATTGGAAATAGCTTAACTGAAAGACCCTCAACTATGACAATAATTTAAAAAGTTTTCAACTTCTATAAAAACTATTTTTTTTCTTTGCCATCAATAAATTTCCCGTTTTGTTTTCAAACATTTAAGAAATTTAAATTTAAAGGACACAATTCGAAAGTTAAGAGAAAAACCGAGGACAAAAATAGTGTATTCTTTTATTTTTAAGATAAAATTGACCCCAAGCGAGACAAATAATTTCATAGAAAAGCATAAGGTTACTCAACAATTAAATACTTTCTTATTCTATTTAACTTTTTATGTAAAATTAACTTTTAAGTTTATAGGAAAGTTTTCCACTATAGTTTGCGTATTTTGAAAACTTTGCTTTGCCATTATTAAGTTTTACAGTCTAACGTCTCTAACGTGAATTTCTATGTAATAAAGTTTTTGAACAGTCAACAAATTGGAAACAATTCAAAATAATATACTAGTTTCTATTTAAACTTATTATACAATTTTTTCTGTCCCTGTACTTATTACTGAAAGCTAAATTCAATTATAATTATTTGAATTATTCAATTTATTCTGTCCCTTACGTAAAGGTAAATTCAAATTTAAAATTATGATTTTTATTGAATTAATTTAGAAATTAAATTTACAAATGACAATTCTACGAAAATAACATAAGAAAACGTTGTTTGCTCAAAATGATATTTTCAGTCAAAAAAAAAAAACTTTGCATAACTTGGCTTAATAATTTTTCTACTTGCATCATTTTCAAAACATTATTTTCGATTTTCTTTATTATTTTCTACTTCTTCTTAGAGAATAAGTAACATTTTTTACAATTTTCTCCTCTGGTTTGGTTTCACTGCCTAGAAAATCGTTAAAATTGTCTCCAAAGGCAACAAAAAATAAAATAAAATTATTTCTATTGAAAATTATGCAAACAAAATTTAATTAAACATTTGTCAAATTTCTTCAATTATTTCATGGCAAGGCAAGGTATTAAGTTTACATAAGAAAATAATTATTGAAAATTCTTAAATGAACCTAATAAATGACCTGGAGCTTCTAATAAAGTAATTAATTTCTTGCGTAAAGTGAAATTTTCTACCTATGGTCTTCAGTTCAGTTTGAATCTCTTGCGGTTTCAGGTAGATACATTCCTTTCCCTTAAAAATGAATGTTTTTTATTAGATTAAGTTGCTTCCTTCTTTCTATATATATTATGTATGGGGCAAGGGCATTTGAGTATACAGTCAACTTATTCCCTACATGTCCTGGCCACACACACACACACACACACACACACACACACACACATTAAATAAAAAAAAAATAGTAAACTTTTATTAGAATTTTTGCATATAAATTTATTTAGTTGCCTGCTGTCTGGCCACTTGGTCCTGTAGGAACCATTTGCATGCACAACTGCACAATTTACCCACGGGCCTGACATTTGTCGCCATTTTGCAGTGCAATTCCCCCTCCCCCATTGGCCCCCACCCCATCCCACTCCCAGTTGACATTTAGCTCATGAATTGCAAAAAGCCAATTTATAAATGCAAATGACTTTTGCCACTGGGCTGCAGCAGCAGCAATTCCTCCTTGGGATCTTTATCCCAGTTCAGCAATTGCATGCCAGAACCGCGTGAAACGGGTGGAGAACCGAGTGACAACATAATGTGATTAATTTTGTATATTGTACATATATTTCATTATATTCCATTAAGGCAAAAAACATTTTTACGCATATAACTTAATTTGGTTGGGATAAATATAAAGAATAATAGATAAATAAATTTATTTACCATTTGCAGTGGATGCAGCAGCCAAAGCGGCGGCAGCTCAACAAGTGGCAGCAGCATCCCATGAAGATGGCCCCGCCGCCGGTGGAGGAGGAGGAGGAGGAGGAGGAGCATCCGGTATACGTACAAGCACTGCCAATGGTGACATTGTCAGTGGATCTGGAGCGGGTCATGCCCCACCGTTGCAAGTGAGTAGAAGAGTCCACACAACAGAGCGGACATGTCGTGCCTGTAATTGCATTTAATGACACAAATAACCACAAACAAACAGACTCTACACACACACACACACACACACACACACACACACACACACACACACACATGACTCTGTTGATTTGTTGCTCTGTTTTTGTTCTTGATGATGATTGTCATCGCGTTTCTCTGTTCTGTTTACGTTGTCTGTTTGCATACGCAATAATCATGATGGCCAGCACAGAGAAAGTCAAAGAGACAGTGAATGGGTGAGTGAGTGAGTGAGTGAGTGAGCCAAAGGGAATGTCTGATGGTGAATGATTCGCACAGTCAAAAGATTGTCAACCGAACTGCTGCTGCAGTCAGTCGATGACAATTGAAAGGATTACCCCATGTAACGGTAGTTGGCAGCCCAACAAATATGACATCAAAAGGATTTGATAACGAAATTCACTCCGATAGAGAGAGAGAGAGACTTCTCTTAACCAGCATTTGCAAGCTTTCCTCAATCCATTTATATTAATTAATTCAAGCCAATCAATTTGGTTTTTTGTCTTTACGTGAATAATTTTTAATTTAATCCTTAAATTTCCTATAATATAAAGTGGAGGATTAAGTAGTATAAAATATATTTCCATTTGTGTTTTAACCGCAGTGATAAAAATAAAAGAGAGAGCTTAGAGCAAAACTAGAGTGCAAAGTCCTTTTCATTATTAGTTGCAGTTGAATATTAAAACAATATTTTTAGTTGGCCTTATGCGGTGAATGTGGGCCGCAAAGAGCTTAGTCCACTATATTTTAGAGCATTGTTCAGCGACTAAGTTCTATTTGTGTGGCATGTTTACTTCAGATACTTAAAGCAGTTGTACTAATCCAGAACTCAGCAGCTTAGTTAAATATATCTTCTAACTCTCTTGGTTCCATAAATTGTTAAGAATAACTGTGATTCATCTAAGTGTTAGATGGATCATGTCTAGAGCAGCTTTTGAAGGTTTGCTTATCCAGAGGATGGTTCAAAAAAGTCTTTAGTTTATCTTACACAATAACTAAAGCTGATTTTTGGCGACTTTTGCAACATTTTATTTAAAAATTTAACCCAACAGCCTTGAATTATAAAATTCGTTACCATTTATCGATTAAATTTTTAGCTTCATGGTAATTGTAATCAATTTTTATTAAACTATAAAGTAAGCCAATCAAATTGTTAATAGACTTTTCAATTTTTTGTTTTAGTAATTGTATTTTAATTATTTAGAAAATTACTTAAACCAGCAACTGATAGATTTAAAAACAATCTATCAACAACATACCTTTTAGAAAAAAGAAAGAAAATCAAGCATATTGGTTAAGATTCGTTTTTAAGGATCTTTTCAATTCAGTTAATGCAATTCGGTC
Source organism: Drosophila nebulosa (assembly GCA_024703675.1). NCBI lineage: Eukaryota > Metazoa > Arthropoda > Insecta > Diptera > Drosophilidae > Drosophila > Drosophila nebulosa. Next base: position 1,631,733 of record CM045724.1, on the reverse strand, counting down.
AATTTCTCTCGATTAAATACACTTATGCCAACGTATTTTCCTATCCTCCAAACATACCAAATAGTCCTTTTCCGGTATAGCCATTAGCGCCTTCTTCGTTTCAGCTTTTAAGTCACAGGAAATACTTTTGAAATAAAAATCAATTTAAAGAGCTGCTTAAAAGAAGTTTAAAAGTTGTTACCCATTACGCATTTTTTATGCGAGTCTATTTGGAGTTATTAGATAATTGATCTCTGATCATAAATGATTCTTCTGTCGGTGGAAAATGGTACCCCATCCGCACCTCTTTTTGAAAGATCCCCTACGACACCTTTTTTTAAATAGTTTCGATTCTCTTTCAAGCAATATTTCAATCATGAGCAAAAGGCAACACCTAATTTGGAGTCTTTTTTTAAATCACACAAAAGATTAATCCCTTTTTGAATCGTCAAAAGGACTCAAAATAGACTCATCAGGAAGTCTTTCTAATGCTTGCCGGGTAAACCCATTTGGAGGTGACAAAATCTGTTACTTCTTCCTTAATCATTAGCTTGAATTTTTTAAATCAATCGATAAACTTAAAGCAAGTTTAAAACATATAAAAACCCTCTAATGGTTGCCATGTTTCTGGCTCCATCGTCTCTGCGCGTCTCTAACAGAATTCTAATGGCAATTGAAATGCCATAACTCTGTTTGCACTACATCAAATGTCGTAAAATAAAAACGAAGGCGACACTTAAAATGCTTCACAGTGTTTAAGTTTGCTAATAAAAAAACAAAGAATTTAAAAACTGAGAACATGATGTTCTCTCTCACAATTAAAATTATATGATTTCCATGGAAATAAATTTGAAATGGAAATTCATTCTATATGCTAATCTGATGGTTTTTTTTTTTTGTTTGTTTTTTATTTAACTCTGTTACTTTTGTTGATTGCAATTGTTGGCGGCTTTTTTTTTTGAAGAACAATTTATTTGGACTTGATTTAACATTTCTACTTTAAAGTAGAAAGAAATGGAATTAGAAGTGGCAAAATATTTATTAAAATGACCTTTAATTTTGCTCAGAGAATATTAAATTTTACATTAACTTTTTGGTTTATTTTTGTTTTCGTTTTTAATATTAGTCTTAAGTAACAAAATTTGATTAAATGATTTTGGTATTAATGAAAGAACTCGACAGAACTCAGACCCAGAGTTGAATTTTGATTTTTTGATCAAATGTTTAAATTAGTTCTGATTCGGGGTTAAATCCTAACCCAAATAGGGGTTTTTTATCAATTTTTGAGGTCATGTAGAATCAATATATGTGTGTCAGTCGAAAATTTTTTTTTAATTGTTATTGGAAGTACTTAAATACAGTTAAAGTTTTTATTATAAACAAAAGAAATGGCAAAATGCAATAGTTTTTTTTTGTACTAGATTTTCCCTTGTTAGATTAATTGGCAAATAATTATTTTGTTTAATTATCATTAATTAACTTAATTGTTATTCTTTGGTTATTTGGAAATTTCTCTCGTTAGTACTTAAATAATAAATAATTTAAAACTGGTACAACAAACATTAGGCTAATTGCATAAAACGCATAAAAAATGTTAAATGGCAGAGCTTAAAAGGCATTATGCATTTTAATTTGATTGCACAGCTGTAAACTGTGTGTGGGTGTGTGAGAGTGTGTTTGGCTATTAAAGAGCATTATTATTTATATTATATCCCTTTGGCAGATATATATGTGTGTAAGGTTAGTTTGGGGTTCTGGTTAAATGCATGTTGCATAATAGATGCCAAGAGCTTCGGGCCAGCAGCAGCAATTTGCAAATCAACGTTAATGGCACACACACAGACACACACACACACACACACATCAGAGCCATTTACAATGCATTTTAGGGGCTCATTAGCCACATGGGAAACATGAACATGGAACGAAAGGACATCATCATCTTTGTATTTTCTCTCAGAGTCTTGTAAGGCTTTTATAAATCGATTTGACGAAGTGACGTGATTGTCTTCACCTCACCTCATCCCCGCATTTGAAACCCTTTCCGCAACTAAGGGTCCATGTCCGTGTCCGACTCTCCGTCTCTCCGGCTATCTGTCGGCTCTTGTGTCGTAAAGTTTATGCAATGCCAGCCCAACAATGGCTGCGCTTGTCTTGTCTTGGCTTGGCTTGACTTGGCTTTCGCTTGCACTCCATTGTGTCCGTTAAGGAAATACAATCTGCGCCATTTTCCAAGCTTGCTTTATCTACGCGAAGGACTGCGGACATGGACAACACGGACATGGCGACGATGGCGATAACAACTGCAATATAATAAAATGTGTGGGGGAGGGAGCTTCATATTACTCCATTTAATAGCCATGGCATTCTCGTTTGCGTTTTCTAGCAAATCCGTCAAAGCTCGAAGGATAGCACTGGCTCCTCCGATTCGGACAGCTCCTCAGATGATGAATCCCTGCCCAATACCACACCAAATCCCCCCAGTGGCAATGAACCACCACCGGAGAAGGCACAAAAGGAGACAGAAGCTGGTGCCGAGATCTCAGCCCTGGTTAACTATGTTCAGCCCATTCACTTTAGCTCCTTTGAGAATGCCGAGAGTAAGTCAAGTCACAAATTATAACTTTACCTGATTCATTTTAACCTTCCTTCTTAACTTCTTCTTCCTCACAGAGAAGAATCGCTGCTATGAGATGTCTTCGTTTGATGAGAAACAGGCCACCACTTTGCTTAAGGAACGCCCCATTGAGTTTGTCAACTATAATAAACATCAATTGTCGCGTGTCTATCCGGCGGGCACACGCTTCGATAGCTCCAATTTTATGCCACAACTTTTCTGGAATGCCGGCTGCCAATTGGTGGCATTGAATTTCCAAACTCTCGATCTGGCCATGCAACTTAATTTGGGTATCTTTGAGTATAATGCCCGTTCCGGTTATCTATTGAAACCGGAGTTTATGCGTCGCTCGGACAGGCGACTCGATCCGTTTGCGGAGAGCACGGTGGATGGCATTATAGCCGGAACAGTGTGCATCACAGTGCTATCGGGACAATTTCTAACAGACAAGCGAGTCAACACTTTTGTCGAGGTGGACATGTATGGCCTACCGGCGGATACAGTACGCAAAAAGTTTCGCACCAAAACGGTGCGGGACAATGGCATGAATCCCGTGTACGATGAGGAACCGTTTGTCTTTAAGAAAGTCGTTTTGCCCGAATTGGCCAGCATACGCATAGCTGCCTATGAGGAGGGTGGCAAATTAATAGGGCATCGTGTCCTGCCTGTAATTGGTCTATGCCCGGGCTATAGGCATGTCAATCTGCGCTCTGAAGTGGGCCAACCCATTGCCCTGGCCTCGCTGTTTCTCTGCGTCGTCGTCAAGGACTATGTGCCCGATGATCTCTCCAATTTCGCTGAGGCTCTTGCCAATCCCATCAAATATCAAAGTGAATTGGAGAAACGAGATATACAACTCTCAGTGCTGACGGACGAAACGGATGCCGTGTCCCAACAGGAAGAGGACCTATCCAAGTCATGTAAGTGACTCAATAGTAACTAAGTTAGATTAGTAGTTGAAAAGTAGCCGCACAATTTTTTGTAGCCTTTTTAAAGTTGTAATTTGTATATACCCTTGCAGAGGTTATTATCCTTATGTCCATCTGTCAGTCTGTCTGTTCCCATGCAAACTGGTCTTTCAGTTTTTGATCTACTTCAGCTGAATTTCATAGAACATCTGTTTAAACTGTAGCGAATGACTAACTATAAAGATAGTTATCGGCCAAATACTATATTTAATTGCTTTTAAAAAATGCCTAAAGTTTGAGGAAAGTTAAAGATTTAACCAACAAAAGGAGTAATTGGCTTTAAGCCACAGAAAATCATGATGCAAGGATGACCTAATAGGTTAAGCTCGTATCAAAGCGCAAGAGGCTTATTAGTTCATCCCTGTCCGGTCGTGAAAAGTTGAAAAATTAAAATTGTAGGTAGTTCTTTCTTTTCTGAATTTCTGTTCTGAAAGTTGAATTAGGTTTTGATAATTGAAGCATAATTCTACGGAGAAACAAGAAGAGATTTTGAATTCTAAAAACATTTAAAGCTAAGCAAATAACTGCGCAAGGGTATTCCAACTTCGGCATAGCCGAAATTAACCTCTTTCATATTTTAATTTTGAATTTCTTTTCTTTCTATATTTTCTTTTTGTAACTTTCGGTTAAAAAACTTTTGGATTTTGGATTTGGTTAAAAAATAAAACAAAATAAATGCACCACACTCAACCACCACCACCACATATCACCACCACCAACACCAACACAAAAAACGGTTGACGGACACACAAAACTGCACAAAAAAAAAAATTTCCACCTTAACCTACCCCCTACCACATGCCCACCAACTGAACACACGTATACCCGCCCGTGTTTCTGCTCGAATCTCTGTCTGATCCTTCAGTCGTTTTCGTTCAAGTAGGTGGCCAGAAGAAAGAGCTACGTCCCATCGAATCGCTAGCCACATCGCCCAAACATCGTGCCAGCATCTCGGCAGCGGCCGCTCTCAGCGTTGAGATGCCCATGGATCGTCCCGATGGCCGGTCAGCAGCTGAGGCTGATAGCATCTCGAATGTCGTGCCCAGTATTCAGCATCAGCATTCTCTCGATCAATCTGTGAGCACTTCCATTCGCCAGGTGGAATCCTCACAGTTCGATGTGGATCTGGTGGTGGCTGAACCACTGGAAAAGCTTCTCGAGCACAAATCTGTGCGAGAGAAACGCTTGGAGATGGAAAAGAAATTGGAATCGTTGCGCAAGAAACACGACAAGGAGAAACTTAAAATTGCTGGCCAAAAACTTAGCCCCTTGGATGGTGGCAAGAAGCCAAAATTTACCATAACCAATAAATTGGTCAAACGTCTCAGCAATAAGAGTCTGTAAGTGTTTGGGCGGGAATTAATTAGTGGGCGTGGCACTGCCAGATGACGCCATTGAAATTAGTAATTGTCTCTCTCCGAACAGCGAACCGGGCGTGGAAATTCCCCCCTGTCCCTTGGATCTGGGCGATAGCAGCGAGGAAAGTGCCGGCGGCACCGAACTGGGCGATGAAATGGCCACCAGCAGCAATTTGGAGGGCACCCGAGAGTCGCGTCTGCGTAGCGCTTGTCGAGAATATACAGCCCAATATCGGGAACTGCAAGAGAAGTATCACGAAGCCATCTATGCGGCAGCCGAGAAGGTTCTCAAAGCCTCACAGACCAGTCAAACAAAACAGTTGAAAGCTTCCCTGGACAAGGTCACGGGCGAGGTTATGCATCAGCTGCAGGAAGCGCGCCGCAGTGAGGTCAAAAATTTAGCCACAGTGCACAGAGATCGTGATGAGTTAGTCAGGTGAGGAAAAGAACCCTAAATTTAATCTAATGAAACATCTCTAAGACTTCCTCTCGCTCCTCCAATGACAGAATGAAACGAGAGGTAGCCAGCTCGGTGGTGGAGCGCGGCGTGGCGGAGCGTGTGCGTCTGAAGCAAACTTTCGATAAGCGGACGGATGAATTGCAAAAGCAGCACGATTTTGTGCGGAATGCCCTGGCCGATCATCGGGCTAAGGTAAGTTGATGAATGAAAGACAAGTTGCGCCCTAAAGTATGCAATAGAAATGTAAAAAATTCACTGTAAATGGCTTTTTGAATGTCCCATCTTTTGCCTTCGATAAAACGAATTGTAAACGTTTCAAAATAAGTCAAAAAAAACTGTCTATCCCTCTGACGATAGCTTCACTAGAATCTAATCATTTAACAAACTTTCTTCTTTTCTTTAGGCCCGTCAAATACTCGACAAGGATGCCGAATCTCGCAGCTGTGTTTCGACAAATGGCTTTCTGGTTCTCTTCCATGGACCCCACCATCATGGCTGCTCCTCCGGAGCCACAGCTGGCACTGGCACCACCACCACCACAACCACCACCTCATCGGGCAATAATCTCACACTTAATTTGGATGGAGCTGGCGTTGGTGGTGGGGCTATTGGTGGTGATTTAGGCATTTCTCCCGCCAAATCTCACAATAGCATTATTACCGAAATGAAAACGTAAATTGGTCTACCAAGCACACCCTCATCCCCAACCACCCCCACACTCCACGCCACCACCACCCCCAAAGCCCACCCCAACTACCAGTCCATTCATCCACTTAGAATTAAATGTTGTTCTTCGGTTTTCAGTATTTGCGATAGTTGTGTTAAACAAAACGGAAAAAAAGAAATGGAAAAAAAGTCTTCGTAGCTCTTAAGTGGTGCAGCAGTTTTTTTAAATAGCTCTGAACCTTGACTAGTTAAACAAAACAAAACAAACCATAAACCTAACTGTAACAGGAATCACATTTTTCTACTTTAACTGAACAAACTAGTTGTATACTCTATATAATTGTATATCTAGTGTAACTCTTAACTCTGTCGGTGTATGAACAAAACCAAAACAAAACAAAACAAACAGAAAAACAAATAAGAAAAAGTGAAACATACCAAACTATCATTTCGGCTAACCGAATTGTATATATCCTTGCAGATAACTATCAAAAAAACTTTCAGAAAACTTTTTCAAATCACCAACTTTGCCGTATATGCATATGTATAATCGGTTCTTCTAAATAATATACTTGTCCGATTTGCATGAAAGTCAAAGGCAAATCTTTGCGTAAACGTTTTGCGAGGAGAAAATTGATCCTAGTTAATGGAAATTTATCTGTTTTGAATGTAAAAAAATGAAGATAGAAAAATAGCTTTGAAATGAGAGAATATTCTTTCATTTCTGCCGCTGTGGAATCTCCTCTAAATCAAATTTAAAGAACTGGAATCCAATATTTCTAAAAATACAAGAAAATTTCCTCAAAAATTGAATTGAGATTTAAAATTTCTAAACGCACAGAAAATATTCTCTAAGAAAATTGATTCTACTTATGGATACTATAAAGGAAAGGAAACTGGAAACTAGTTTTTATTTATTATAAATTTCATTTTGACTAATTGCTTCCATATGTTTAATATATATGTGTAATATATAGTAGTACGATCCAACTTAACGCACAAAATGCACAACAAAAAAAATGAAGCTTACAAACAATTTTTACGTAAGACTTGGCTAGATCGAACTGCATATGTATATTTGAATTTTGATGGCCTCTGCTTGGGTATATAGTACATATATATATAGCTACCAGATCTTTGTCCAAACCGTAACGGTTTCTTCCTATACATACTTGATACTTCTCTGAAAAAAACTCTGAGTGTCTATTTAAGTGAAAAGCGATTTAAAATATTTATTTAACTCTATATACAATATACGAACTAAGCGATGCTAATAACGGGAGAGAGTCTGTGCTCCAAAATTTCTAATGCTAAATGTGGTTGTGTGTATTACTTTTTATATATGTACATGTATATGTATATCTATCTGTATGTATATGTATGTATATCGATTTTTAAATTCTATATAGCTATATAATTTATATGATTAGTTTTTTAAATGCTAAACAAAAGTGATTAGAAATCGTTTTTTATGTGTGCGATGGAATCTCAACGAGAGAATGAAACGAGAACCAACATTTAGTCAATTTTCTTAGTTGGTTAACTATTTATTTATGTTTTATTGTTTTGCGTTTTAGTTCTAGTTCTAGTTTAGTTTTATAACCAAATGCTCTAATAAAATAATTTACTGTCAAATTGTTTTCCACTGCCCCCGCAACTAGCCCGCTTCCCTTCCTTCTCCTATCTACTACTACACGCACACACGCGCTCAAAGACACACACACATACACAGAAAAGACAACGCACAACCTACTACAACACCAAATACCAAAAAAAAATTGGCCTAACTCACTGTGGTGCCAGTGACTCTCAAACTGTGGCCACAAAGCGACAATCAAACCATAAAAAAAACCAAAAAAAAAAATTATGATTTAAAACCTAAATTTACAATAATGATTGGTATCCCTTTTTTATTGTTGTTGTTGTTTTTACACACCAACCAGGCACCAGTCGTTAAAGAACTTTTTCCTTTTTCAGTATCAACATTGAATTATTTGTTGTTGTTTTTAGGAAAATATAAAAAAAATGAAAGAATGAAAAATGAACCCAAGCTGCCTTGTAAACAAAATCCAAAATTTCAAAACAATACATAAATTTAAAAAAATACCAAAAAAATGAAAAAACTTAAAACCAAAACTTTAACAAGCGAAAAAAAAAAACCAAAGGAAACAACAAAACGTTAAATGAAAATCAAAAGTACTACATATGAAAGTCGAAAGAACATTTCACTGGACGGCAGAACCACCTTAGATGTTGTAATTTTTCTTACCTACCCCCTCCCCCCACAACTACCACGCCCCTCCTCACTCTAACTAACAATTATCAAAGTGCTAGACAAAAACTATTTTTAAAATCATTTGAACTTAAAAAAAAACACCGCCCCAAAACCCACCCCAACTCAACAACCTGTCCCCTTAAAAAATTTGATATTGATGTTGTAATTGAATTTAAATGTGTCTGTGTGTATTTTGCTAGTTAACTTAACTAACCTAAAAAGAACAAATTACAAATAATAGTAGCAAAAACCCCAAAAGCAATAAACAAAATTGGTAAAAACATAGTAAAAAAAAGATATGCAAGTAAATATATATATATACATATATATGTATATTTAGTGTGTATGTGTGTTATTTGAATTCGATATCGATGTTGGTTGTCTATCGTCTATCTTTCGATGTCTAATCATATATGCATGGGTATATCCCTAGATAGCTAGCTATATATCTGTGTATATATTATCCAATACTCTTCATGATCATATAGGCATACGAAATTGGCCCGCCCACCCCAGCCCCAGCCCCAACCCCCGCCCAAATAATAATAATAGTAGGAACAAAAATAGAATTTTTGGTGTTGTTGTATGTGTAAACTAAACTAAATCTGTGTGCTGCTGTTGTTGTTGTTGTATGTATGTATGTGTAGCTGCTTCTATTAGCCATTATATACTTTTCCTGCATGCCATGCCACACACGCCCATCACCCTCCCGTCACACACACACACACACACACACAAACTCCTTAATGAACCAAGGCTTTAATCAATGTTTGTTGGCAAAAAAAAATAAATAAACTCTATGTGTTTGTTGAAAACTAAGTTAAAATTTAAATAAACACAAAATAAAACCATATACGAAAATGTAATTGAAAAGCAAAAACGGTGTTAAACACCACAAAACACACAATAAAAAAAGAGAAGATGCAAAATGTAAGCAAATCGTTTGATGAGACGGACAAAAAGAGGAATAGAGCACGAGGAGAGAGCGACTAACGAATTTGTTGTTGCCTAAATAGACAAAAAAAAAAAAATAAATAAATAAAAAGTAGCTAAATAAATGTTTAGGCGGAACCCCTAGTGTTATATAAATATAAATATATATACATAAACCACATATGAAACATAAAAAAAAGGTAAATCAATATTTTATTGTACCGAAATTCCATTGTTGCAAATTTTTTGCCATTTAAAACTGAAAACAATACTCTCGATGTGTGAGCTATATAATAATTTCTAAAACATACAACATTTGGACGAAAAAGCTAAAACTTCTCTTGCAAAAAGTTGAAGCAAGCCGAAAGTCAAATGCATAAATGTGTAATGAAGTTCATTAGTTAAAAACAAAAAAACCAAACACAAAGAGTAAAATCTTAAACATACAAATTTAACTTAATCCACATTGTTGTTGTGATCTGCAGAAAAACTAACAAAATGAATTACAAATCAAATAAACAAAATAAAATAAATGTTCAACCATGAGAGCGTAATTTTAGTTTTGATTTTATTTCTTCCTTATTACAAATATTTTTTCTTTCGACTTATTCTAGAAATATTAAAAGAAAATCTCAAACAAACACATTGCCAAAATTAAAGCTTATTTACATGAAAGCTGCAGTTCTCATTTAGCCCCGACAATTGTTGTTGTCTTTTTTTGAACACAGATTTAGGGCTACATTTTGACACGTTCTTGTTTCCAATTAATTAAAAAAAAAAAAAACACACACAGATGGCCAGGATAAATACGGCAATGCCGTAGTTTTGCTACCCTTGCAAATTTCGATCTAGGCTATGTCCGGCCTTCAAAACGATTTATTTAAATTTCACTAGGGGGATAAAAGATAAATTATGGGAGATAAAACCAAATCTATTGCTCTAATTTTTTTTCGATGCTATGCTTTCTACTCTAATTAGCTAAAATATTTTCAGAAAATAGCCTAAAACTCTGGCAACTAGTGCTCTTATGTAAAGAAGGTTACAAAATTGGTTTGCTAAAAAATAATAATAATAATAATAAAACTAATATTTTAGAAAAAGAAGATTTATCCGTAACACCCTATTGAAGATGGTAGAAATGTCTGATATCGATAAATTTTGATTGGATCTTTAAAAAAAAAAAAACTTTAAAAATGTATATATTTGTCATATTTCGCAAACAAACGAATATAATTTTTTTTGGGAAATCATGGCTTCTATTCTCTATTTTTTTCTATTTCTACATAAACAGAAATAATAAAAAGAATTTAATTATGAAGTCATCTGATAATCTGATCTGTTTAAGGTGCTTGCTATTTATATACATAACTATAAAACGTGCAATACAAAAAATCACAGCCACACATAAAACAGACAGTTAAAAACAAAAATTCAGGGATTTAAACAAACTATATAAAGAACAATTTTTTGAATACTTTTTGCAAGGGTATAAAAATGTAAAGCTTTTTGATCTGATCAATATATATGTGTATAAAACAGATAGGGATTAAAGTTAAAGTATAAAACATGAGAACGGATTGGGCATTTGGCCAAATTATGGAGGGTTATGGTCAATGACCATTTTTGATATGCATATTGAGAGTCTCTTTCGGGTAAGTGGCAACTTTGGAGATGTTAAATCATAAGAATAGAAAAAAGGACTTGGCCTAAATGCTTAAACAACACACACACACACACGAATACGTATAAAAAATTATACACTATAAGGCACCCATTAAAATTGCAGTTAACCTCTTGTGGAGGGGTCACAACATCTGAACAAAGGCCAAACTAAGTAATGAGCCAAAGGCCATGCCCACACTCAAGGCAGCAGCCATTATGGAAGAGGCAAGCTCCTTTTCGTGCTGTTTCACACTTCTGCAAGGCATAAAAGAGAAATCAATGATATATATCCGGAATATATGTAAAGATATTTATAAGCATTATCAAACCTGGGCGCCATAATGAGCAAAATATTGGTCAGATAACCATTGGAGAGGGCAAACACAATCATCATGGTGATAAATGTGTAATCATGCTTGATGAATGTCGGCATAAAACGATGTTCGCTGGTGTTCGAGAATAAAAAGCAAGGTACCAAAACAATCCTCACTACGGTCATCAAAAGGGATGTATCTACATTTGTGGGACGCTCCCACCAGCCAGCCATAAGACGTCCAAAATAATCGCCACAATTGAAGAACAAATAGTTTACCACCGGCAGATAGTAGACATCTAGCATATAAACAGAATGAGAGATATGTCTTTAAAATAGGGCTACATATAGCTGGAATTACACTGCATAAGATTGGCTACAAAGCCTTTTTTCGAACTAAATAAAGTTTTATCAATTTGTATCCGCATCATAGAGCTTTCTGAACCAGGAAAATGGTTTTCAAAACGTAGCATTTTTTCCCACTGTCCCAACTTCTTGAAGAAATAATCACTTGGGACTACTTTCTTCTTCTATTTTCTATCCTTTAAGCAACCAATGTAATCTAAATTGCCTTAAACAAGGCCTTTTGGAAGAGTAATCAGGCTTGGTCCAATTTAATTATTACACATTTTATTCACCAATGTCACGTCTAAGCAAACAAGAAAACAAGAAAAGTTATAAAAAATGATTCTAATAATAAAGTATATTCGAAATGGTTAATCCCTTCTCTTTAAAGTAAGAGGGTCAACAGGGTCAAAACTGTAAGTAAACCCAAAGGCGCTACTAAGACACATTTAAAAACAAAATTTCGAACAGTTTTTACCTTTCAAAAATATTAAAATGATTGATAACGAATACGAAATCATTTTTGTCTACGTTTTTTACTACTATCAATTTTGAAAAAAATGTTTCTTGCTGACACTTAAAAGTGACAAGTAAAATTGAAATATATGCAACAATGATGCATACAAAAGTAGAACAAAAGTGAACTTCGATTTGCTGCAGCTGCAAATTAAAGACAGCTTTTTGTTTTTAAGACATTAATTATCTTTGGCTAGCAGTTAAATAAAAACTCATTAGTTTGCATTATTCATGTAGAAGCTACTTGAAGGGGGCAAGTTTGAAAATCGGCCATATCTGAACAAATTCACAGGGTCCCTAGAAATAACTGTAACTTTCTAAAGAACATTTCTCTAGGGTCTCTAATTACTTCATGTGTTTAAAATGAATTCTACAAATTAAGTTAATTAGAGAATTTATGCAAAATATTTGCAGTACTTTTCCATTGTTTTCTTTGTTTTTTAACTAATTTTGTGAGTTGTTGTTATGACTCACCCGTCCATTCAGTGTGCTGATCGGAATACTCCGATTGCATTAGCACAGTGACTGCCGGATATACGGACAACGTCGTCACATATAGTAAGCCCAGACAAACGGCATGAATGTAAATCTTGCTAAGCACTTCTCGCATTATCGGCTCAAGTGGCATGCCCTGCGCTCCTTCTTCGCCCCCGCCGCCGCCGCTGCTGCGACTATGCGATGGGATCGCACTAATCACTTGGTATTTGTCGCCTCCGTCCAGATAATACTTGAAGTATGGTTGACGGGCCATGGCCAAATAGCATACAATGCAAAGGAATATCAAAACACCGCCCACAATAAAGAAGATAAAGGCTGTGATTTTGGGTCCCGTATCGAAGGCGAGTACCAAAATAAATGCCAAAGCGGTTAAAATGCCACCCAAAGCCTGGCCACTGACTACGGCGGTCATGTATTCGGAGGGAAAGAGTCCAGCCACTCCATACAAAACTCCAGACATAATGGCAGCCGAAACTTTGAGAGAAAAAAAGGTAAGAAGGAGTCAATGAATGTAAATTAAACTCACTGTTGAGGATCACAACAATTCCTAACGTAATCAAGAAGAATTGCTCCTGCCAGGTATCCGTATTGACCTCCACAAAACCCGTCGTTACGCCAAAGAGCACTAGAATTGTCCAAAGGGCTCCAAGCATTTTCGTACGCAACGACACATGATGACCATAGACAGCATTGAGGAGCAGGAAGGTGGTGCCCGATATAGTGGCTGCTAGGGCCAGATCACAGGTGAAACTTTTTTGCAATGGCGTTAGCTCATCATCCGTATTTGTATTATTGATTGTTGTATTACGGAATTTATATTGCCAGTACTGAAAGAAAAAGGGTGCAAAAAGTGGGTTAGCTTAGGCTTGACTTGGCGGGTTGGCGTTGGTTTGGGGTGGGGTAAACGAAAAGCAAACAAAGGAAAATTCTAAAGACCACTATCGTCTCGTAATAGTCATAAAAACAACAACCGAAACAATGCCAAAGCAGATAAGAACGAACAATTGTTCCAGTTGTTGCTCTAGCTGCGTTCGAAGTTCATCATCACAAAAATTTATGAAGATGCGGGCTCAGCTTAGAATGACCTTCCACATTTGATCTCCTCTCAATGATCTCAATCTCACACTGGAGCTCTTTGGGTACTTACATCTTCGGCGGTTACAAAGAAATTCCATGGCGTCATTGTGCCTATGCCCAGAAGATAGAAAACTACATAGGTGAAGCCTTTGCCCGTTGTGGGCTCATTGGTTAGAAGGATCACTTGATCCTGTTCTTGTTGCCGTTCAATGAGATAATTGTCATCGACATCCTCTTCGGGGCGAAAGGCGGGCACAAAACCAAGTATCCGATCGTCATCTTCCTGCTCCCCATCTTCGCGGGGTCCAAGAAGGCGCTCATTATCTTCGTTGTTTTCCATTTGGAATCTCACAGCTGCTGCTTCTCACGCTATCTGCCTCTCACTCTAATTGTTCCATCTGTTGCGTCTAGGTGCTAAAAATTATTCGTCTTCTTGTTGCTTTGTTGCACCTTTGTGGGAATGTTAGTGGCAGCGTCAATTAGAGTTGTAAACTAATTATTGTATTATTGTTATTGTCGACCGTCGAGAGTGAATGCGCAACCAGTTACAAAAACAAAAACGCGAAACAGATGACACTTTCGATAGTATTATCGATAGTTAAAACCATTTCAGTTAACACTGGGAAATGGCTCGCAATAAGGGGAATGCTAAAAAGTGGGGAATTTGGTTTTTTATGCAGGAGCGCGAAGCGCCTAAGAATGTTCGACGTACGTAGGGAAATAAAATGAAATTGAAATAGTGTGGCAAACTCGAGTTTGTGTAATGCACTAAGAAGAAGATTAAATCATAATACAGCACAATTTTTTAACACAAATTTGGACAGATGATAATTAGTCGATTTAAAAGTCGCTGTCATAAATATTTACCAACCCCGGGACAACATTCTAAAACAAGGTATTAGTTGTATGCTTCTGGGTTACAAATCTGCTAAGTTATCAAAAAGCACTCCAAATTTTCAGTATGCTATCGGGCTTACTCACGACCTTTCGATAGTTTGATAACCGATAATGAAGCGATTGTATCGATAAGTGTGTACCGCTGCTTCATGTTAGCGCGCAATTTGAATTTCACACATCTGGCAAACGTTAGTGTTGGAGACTGGTGTTAGGGGTTAGCAGAAAGTACAACAATAAATTGAAGTTTAATTGCCAGCAACAGCAATAACAGGAACAGCAACCAGCCAATCTGATGATGAATGAATGCAATTTGTATTTAATCAATAAGCACGCCCCGCAGTGTTTTAAATCAGCGCACAGCGTCGCTTTACGGCTTAGCGCCATCGTTGTATGGGCCTCTGTTAGCGAATTTTAATTGGATTTGCATTCGATGGAGCTTTGGAGGATGCGCATACTCCTTAACCAGTTTACACATGGCTTTCCCCTCGCCCTTTTTCACTCCCTTTCCCACTCGCACTCTTCCACTTCTCTCGCACTCTTCTTTGCTCTCGCCTTTAGCCTGAACATAAATTTATTTTTAATTTACTTATGCGCGAATTGGCAAGCTCTGCCTTTTACCCTCAGGTTGTTTGATTTGCGAATTAAACTGCATAAAAAGGGGAGCCTCGTTAGCACTGGACAGACAGTTAGCAAAGGAGATTGGTTAAGAAAAAGGAGAAGTACCTGGAGATGAGATGGCAAAAGGGAACAAGTTAAAAGTTCGATTGTCATCGCAATGCTAGCAAATTAGATTAGTCCATAATGACTAAGATTCAGACTGAGAGTGAGACTGAGAATGAGGTAAAGGAACTACGTACACCAATCCGTTCCGAAAGCTAAATCTTACAACAAGAGAGGCGTGTCATCTCATTAATTCCGTATAAAGTTTTACTCATCTCTCGGGGCTACCAAATCAATCTCATGTCTTTTGCCCGGGATTGGGACTTGGACCGGGACCCATTGGCCACACACTCAGCGTCTGTGGGCAATTTAAAAATCACATTAAATTAGTCAGCAAGAAATCACTGCAACGAAACCATCAACAAATCATCTCAAATTAAATTCATTCACCAAGATGAAGCTGGGAGCTGGGAGAAGGTTCATCTCATCTCCAACTCATTCATGACTTCAACTGCTCGAAACTGCTTTGGCAATTAATAAAAATGTAAATTCAATTAAATTTATATGACAGCCAGCTGTCAGAAGAGCTCAAATTAAAAATTACTAACAAGACCTGTTCCCCAAGCTGCCAAGCTTCACTCCACTCCACTCCACTCCACTCCAATCCACTCTCAGAGTGTGTCTGTATGCTACTTGACGAAAAGCCTCCGGGTACATTCGCGTATGTAGAGTTAGGCCCCAACTTCCAGTGCTTAATTAAAAATCCAACAACATTTGGGCTGCTGATGTGATGTAGAGTAGTGTGGAGTAGGAGAGTGTCCGGCAGAACCTCTCTGTTCTCCCCTAACTTGCGGCCAATTCTCATTTGGCTGGACTTCAGTTTGAGTGACGTCCAGTGACCACCCGAGGTGCTCATTCGATTGGCCTTTCTTTCTTCTTGGTTAGCCAGTCTCTGTTTGCTGCCAACGCCCAGAACGGAGATGATGTGCACGATGAGTCGTAGCTTTTTTACGGCTAAATTGAAATCTGTCTTACACACATGGGCGTAGTTAAAGCAAAGGGAATTGACTTTCAATTGTTTCTACTTTCTATTGCTTGTCTGGTCGCAATGGTCGCAGACAAAGTCATATTAATCAAATTAAAATATTAGCTTTAAGCTATTAGACTTCATGTCTTTTTATGATCATAAAAATGTAAAAATTTTCTCTCAAAATAATGAAGAAATATTTTAGTTTTAATTATTAAGCTTTTGCGGTTTACAGATAATAAATAAATGAACTGAAATGCTCTTTTGAAAGTGAAAGGTGAAAAAATTTTTGACCTTTTTGAAACATAGGTAGGCGCTGGAGCTCAATCCTATAAACATTAGTCAAATAGTCAAATTCTTTAAAAAAAAAAAGAGGAAAACCTTATAGA
Organism: Drosophila nebulosa; assembly: GCA_024703675.1. Lineage (NCBI taxonomy): Eukaryota > Metazoa > Arthropoda > Insecta > Diptera > Drosophilidae > Drosophila > Drosophila nebulosa. Next base: position 1,615,093 of record CM045724.1, on the reverse strand, counting down.
GTAAAATTCTAAGAAGACCAACCTAGAAAAAGGCAGTAAATAAGCATTAGCTTTCATTTTTTATCACATTAATGCATATCTAAAAATCTATTCATTTTTAGAAAATTGTTAGAAAACATCTTATACTGATATAAATAGGTAATTTTTTGGTCACATAATTGTCTAAAATGAACATTTTTCCTTACAAACCCATTTTCAATAAATAAAAGTCAAATTTACTTTGAGAAAAACTTTGAAACATTGAAATAAATTATTTAAGAAATAAATTTTGCAGTTAAAAAGGTCTTTAGTTCGATACTACAATACGGAAACTTTAGAATTACCATAACAAACTTTAGCATAACTTAAATAAAGTGCCAGAAATATTGCTCAAGTAGGCAGCAGAAAAATTGCATTTTGTGGACAAAATATTCAAGTCTCCGGTTTGTGCTTATTTCTTGCACCTTATTTTATGGACTTTCTGTTTATATTTTTCCCCATTTATAAGGAAAAAAGTTTAAGGTTTGCATACTTAATTTTTTCTCATACTAATCAAACTTTCATGTATCAATATCATAAATTTTTGGCAAAATTACTGTAACTCACTAAGAACCTTTCCAGGTCTATGTGGGATCCCTTTTGCAAGGTCTACGCACTGGTCTAAAAATGTAAAGAATTGTCCAGGGAGATATTCGATATACAACTCTTGCCTTTCAGTGGTTTCTTAGTAAGTTTTTAGCTTGCCAACACTGACAGCTCGGAGACTGAGTGGAATAATCATTCACAGAAAGGAGTTGAAAAGTTGAGAAGATTTCGCTAATAGCGGAAGCACTTTGGCTGGCCAAGAGATGGCTAAGAGGATGTACCCGTTCTGGGTTGCAGGACCGCCTAATAATTAATAAATTAAAAACAAACTAACACGCACATGACGAAGTGGAAGTGGAATTGAGGCCAAATTAACGGCAAACGGCAAAGGATAATCAAATGCTGATTTATGGCAATTTTTATGTTTGTTTGGTTGGTAGCCCCCAACCAACCAACTTCCGGTGGTCCCAAACGTCAGCTGTGTGAGGTCCTGGCACATGGAACCCTCATCTCTGTACAAGCATAAGTAGGGAGGATGAGTGTGTGTGTGTGTGAAAATTAGTAGCTAATTTGCCTTGTCATCATTATCGTATGTTGTGCAAACATTTGTTCGTCTCGGACATTTGAAACGAGAAAGAGTTTTAGACAGACAGTCGGACAGACGACAGACGGATTATTTGTCTGTGTATGTGGATGGTTATTAATTAAATTTTATGGTATTTACAAGACATTTGAAAATTTTACATTGTAATGATCTCTTGTGATAACTTAAGTTGCTGTTTCAACTGCCTAAAAATATTGTGAACATTCCAATTAAGCGAACGAAAAATGCATATTCATGTGGCGGTCTGATGATCGACGAGTGGGCGTGTCGTTGTCTTAAAGACTCCCAAAAAGATTATGCAAACTATCTATTAATATGACCAACATATCGAAATGATTATGGCTTATAATTAAATGTTCGATTGTGAGAAATCAAAAGACTTGGGCAACGAACTTGTTTCGCGTTGGCTTTTCGGCTTGAGTCAACAACTTTATTGCGGAAATCTATATGGACAAGGCGATGCCATAAATTAATTCATAATTTGGCAAGCTAATCAAATTAATTAATAAGTAGCCAAAAAAAATTAATGAGGCAAATTTTTAGGTTTTTTTTAATTTTATTTTTTGCCAGCAATTAGTTGCGTTTACGTTTCCGTTTCAAGCAAGTTCAATGACAGTCTGCAACAAAGATAAATTGCTTTAGCAGAAAAAATTACTCTAATCAAATGTCTGACCTTATGAAACGAACCTTTTTCTCTGTTTCGCTGTCTCTCTCTCTTTCTCTGATAATGCGTAAAATGAATGAAGTTTAATCATATTAGGAGCAATTTTCTCTGGTTTTGAGGGTACGTGAGGATTGCAAATTGTTTTCGATTTCGGCGAAGAAGATCAAAAAAAAAAAAAAAAATACGCAAGAAGTGTGCATAAATGAAAATTCGATTTTGGTTTTTGTAAAAGGAAAAAAAAAAAATAACCAAAAGAGAGAGAAACCTTCCGGCTGAGTTAAATGCAATTTGCAAGTTTCTTTCTTTCTTTTATTCATTTTCTTTTCGATGGCCTGTTCGAGAATATTAAAAATTCAATAGGTTTACATATCAATTTGGCCAGCATGTCAGAAAATAAATTGCATTATTTAACCCATTCATTCATATCGCAAAATATTTTGCACGCGAATTCGAGTATGTGCAAAATATTTTCGCGCCCCATGCGCTAATCAAATTTATTACAAAAAAGTTGAGAGAGTAGAAAACAACAACAAAAAAAAAACTTATTCAATTACCCACTTTTCTGTCTCATATGCATTCAAATTAAATTATGCTACAATACCAAAGCAACAGCAAACACTAACAACAACAACAACAATCAGAACAATTTGGTCATGGCAATTACAGCAATAAAGCCGCCAAACACGAATCGCGTGCAAAAACAATTTAAAAAACAATCAGAATCAGGCTCTGCCAATGGCACCATATAAAAAAAGCCAAAACGAACGAAAAGACCAAGACCTCAACCATGGCGGAATGAAATACGAGTTATGTATGTATGTATATATACATAAGCTTTACATACGGTTACATAGTTGTTGGACTCCACCCACCCACACAGAGATCCGAGCCGAGGCGAGACAGGCGACCACTTTAACACTTACCCCAAAATGGTAAAAGTTTAAGTAAACAAATGTTGAGTGGAACTGGAAGGTTTGCCAATGTTTTCTATTTAGATGGGCATTGCATACCCTAATACAAAATGGGGTTAAATGGGCTGTTTTATGAATTTAGGGGGAACTGCAATTAAAGAGAAGCAAAAGTACGTGTTCACTTTGCACACCTTTAGACAGGCCCATACTGTTGGAAGAGGTTTTAGAGAGTTTCCATTTATAGCTCTAATTTATTTTTAATGTATTTAAAGTTTGAAGTTGAGTAAGAGAGAGAAAACTATGATACTGATAATATGTTTCTTCTTGATATTTTGTGTGACTTAAGAAGATTTGTTCATCAAAATGACTCTTATATGCGGATTGTCTAACGTTGCCGTTAAATACACATTTCAAATGTCTTAAATAACATATTTTTACCAAAATATTATACCATCTTAACAAATTACTCATATACAACAGAACTTTTTTCTGTGTTTATTAAACCTTTTGAAATTTATTGCTTGTGGAATTTTATTGTTTGTTTCAATATATCAAAATATGAATCACTTTTTATTTCACATTTTTTGAATAATTTTTATACGAATGTAGCTTATTTACAAGAAAAGAATTAATCTTGTTATTAATTATTTAATTAAGCTTATTTAAAAGAAAAAAACTAAGATTATTTAAATTTTAAAGAGAAGAATTAATCAGTTTCAGAACCTCTTTTTTGTTTTACATATCAAGCCATTTAAATGTACAGAAAACTGGTCAGTTCGATATGAAAATATTACATACAACAATAATTTTTGGATTATATCTCAAGTATTATGAAATATTCTAAAATGTTGCATGAAAATATTTATTTTCAATTTTAATTTCAAAATTAAATTTAATTGCTGTTTAAATTACGAAAAAATGAGCTCTATGGAGTTTACCTGTTTTTTAATACACGTTTCAATTAAGTAATTATATATAAAATTACAAATTAAAATTAAAGTCAAAGCATAAATATGCATATATTTATTTTTGCTATGTTTTAACTCGTTGTAAATTAATTTGCATTTGTAAATTTGGCACTTTTTGCCGCAAATGCCAAATATTTTACAAATTGTCTTGTGTTTTGAATATTTGTTTTTTTAGTTTTATTAAAAAAACGCAATTTTTTAAAAATATTGCACTAAACCATGGCTACTAATAACTGTAATTCATGTTCGACTAAAACTTTTATATTTTTTGGGTTTTATTATTAAAAATTTCAGAAGTTAATTAACAAACTTTCTCAAAAAAAGAACCAAAACTCAAAATTTTGAAAGACCTTATAAGACAAGTGTTTTTATTTGTAGTTTTGCATTGAATTATAAAACCGCTACAGAATCGGAGTTGTTGCCGTATAGAGGGTTAAATAAGAGAAAACTTTCTGTTTGGACTCAAAGTAGAAGATCAAAATGGACAGCATATTAAATGCATTTTTAATTACCTATTTAGCTTGTTTTGCTATTAATTGATATTCTAGTGACTTATTTGTATTTAAGTGACTCCAGTTTTGGATTGCATTTTAATTTTTATTAATTAATTTTACTCATTTTAAATTAGGTTTCCATTTTCGGTGCACTTTTGTTCAATCGATAATTGATTCTCATTTTGGGTCTACTTTTGTCTAATTGATACCAAATTGAAGTCATAATGTGTTTTAGTTAGAATAGAAAAAACCATAAAAAAAATCGTAAAAACTTGTATATCTGATTAACTTCACAATTTTAAAGGATTTCTGCTTGTAACATTATGCTTCTTCGTATTAATTTTTTTTATTTAAAATATTTTTTTGATTTTAGCATATTTCGTAGTCGACTTTCATTTGAATATTCTTGTTTTATTTGCCTCCCTGTCCACGGTTATTCGTTTCATTTTGATTTCATGTAAATTGCCTGTCGACGACAACAACACCAACAACAACAACAACCATAGCAAAGAGAAGAGGAGAAGCTACAACAACAATTGAGCAAACACGCGACGTATCCAATGCCTAATCGTACGCTCCGATTGGCTGGATGGCTCTAAATTCAGGGGCGGAGCTTGTCATAAATGCTAGAGCAAGCAAATGAGGTTACTTACAGCGAGACGGGGATGGCGGGGCGGTGTGTGTGTGTGTGTGTGTGTGTGTGTGTGTGTGCAGAGGAAGCAGGTGTCGCCAATGCAATTTACACACACACAAAATGGGGCAAAGGGGCAAGAGAGACAGAGGCAAGATCCATGTTGAGACACTCATTAGATCGATCGATCGTTGATGATGAGTACCGACGGCAAATCGTTATGGGAATGAGAGACAAAAGTTAAAGCAAATTATTGATATTTACTCTCTTAATCAAATGTTAATTGATAAATGCAGTACTCAAATGACTGTCAACTGAGTCGCTGTCCATATCAAGTAGATTTGCGACCGACTGACACCTCAACGATCCGTTGAAGAACTTGTTTGGAGCATGACTTTAGATGGTGAATGCCAACAACCAGAATGCCAATCATCTGTCAATTTGATGAGGCCAATGGCCATAGAGAGATAGAGAGAGAGAGAGAGAGAGAGAGAGAGAGAGAGAGAGAGAGAGAGAGAGAGAAGAAGAGAGCGATGACATGACAGTTGTCGATCCTTATGCAGGAACAACTCCATTTGAAGTTACACATTCCATTTCCATTTCCTTAACCAATCCCCCAGTGACTAATGCCCAGAGAACTGACTGAGGGCATTCTTTGCTTATCTCAACATGTGTTTCGTTTCGGTTTCTATTCGATTTTCGTTTTTATGGCTCAACGTAAACACAGAGCTGTGATAAAAACCATTTTACAATTTATTAACGTGTTCGAATTAGTGTCTTGTGTCAGAGAGATTTATATACATACATACATACATACTTATATGGGTGGCCATGACTCATGTTCCTGGTTGATCTAATTTGGCTATATCTACGTGAGTCTACTTGTGCTCTATGTCTCTCCCTCGCTTCCTTATCAGCCGCCAATTCAATTAACCAAACAATCAATTATGATTTGTCACGCGAGCATCGAAAATATATAACTTGACGAAGAAGAAATATTTCCCATTCTTATCGCATCGCCTATATATATATGTATGTATGTATGTATGAGCAGCGGGTCTATTCGTTTTATGTTTGACATTTCTTAATTATTGATTCTATGTTTTCGCTACCTTTTGAAGATTGAAACATGTGTTTCGGTTTCCAAGTCGTTTCAATCATCAAACGGAAATGAAATTAATTGGAAAAATTCGTAAATCAAAACGAATTTTTTCTATCTATCATTGCAAATACTTCAGGTACACATGTACCGCAGATGAACTAGATTATTTTTCCAACTAAGAGAGTCAGATAAAATAAACATAATATAAGAATTTCTATTTTGCTCAAAGGTTTGCCAAATTTTCATATCAGATTTAAGAATCATAGAGCCAAACACGAAATCCTATCACGAATTTCTATCCTTATAGGCTAAGGGATCGTTAAGCGTGGGGGGGGAGGGGTAGATTTCTTTCTTTGAGGTGAAACTTTTTTTGAATCGTTCAAAATTGATTTTTTATGAGATGAATAAGGGAACGAAAGCGTAAAACGAAGATATTTTTGACTTTTTGGAAACCATATAAACTTTTTAAAAGGTTGGAGGTGCTCACAAGAGCGTTACGGCAAATTTGGGGGCAGAAATGAGGAAAAGGGTTTAAAATTTTTAAAAACTTGAATACTTGAACACATAATCAATAAACAGCCTTGAATAGTTAAGAAGTTTTGCTTAAAATTTAAGAAGAAATCAGTTGCATTACTTAATCGCCTTTTCTAAATTATAATCTTTGTCTTTATAAGGGAATTTAATGCCCTAGAGTTTTTATTTTATGATTTATTTTTAATTTCCTGATATTACAGGTTTAGTTTGTGTAAGGGCGATATAATTGTGAATGCCTTGGCACCAAATACTTGAAAAAATATTTTTAAAATATAATGAATGTAGTCCAAGATTAAAACTCTAAAGTTCTAGTATTTTGCAAATATCGTTTAAGTGAAGGCCCCCCCGAGGTAGTTCCCTTATGCAGAATAAATTTCCGAGGATATATCCAAAGTGGCGCAACTATTTACTTATTTTTAACTACTACGATTGCAAATGGGAAATTCTTCTATCAAACACTTCAAAAAATATCAAATCAAGACTTGTTCGAGAAGTAGGCTTGGAATCTTATGTTGCCCCATTTTTCACCTGGTTGAACAGTTTCCATGTTGATTGTGTTTGGGGAGCATACGAATTTCTCTCACTCTCCAGTTTTAAACCCAAAGAAAAAGTCACTTTTTAACGCTTGAAATTCTTCTTACTAAAAATTTTTTAAACAATTTTGTTTTTCGGAAAATGTTTCGATTCTTTGCACGCGATACACTCCAATCGGGTGGTAAAATTTGCCGCGCCTACTCCAAGGATGTGCGCTTTGGACCCGAGGTGAGGGCTCTGATGATACGAGGCGTGGATATTCTGGCCGATGCTGTGGCCGTGACCATGGGTCCCAAGGGTCGTAATGTAATTGTCGAGCGTCCCTGGACATCGCCGAAGATAACCAAGGATGGTCACACGGTGGCTAGGTCCATATCTCTGAAGGATCAGCACATGAATTTGGGGGCGAGGTTGGTGCAAGATGTGGCCGAGAATACGAATCAATCGGCTGGAGATGGCACCACAACGGCCACTGTGCTGGCTCGTTCTATAGCCAAAGAGGGTTTCAGTTACATTTCTCGTGGAGCCAATCCCGTGGAGATACGCCGCGGTGTCATGTTGGCGGTGGACACGGTTAAGCAGGCTCTCAAGGAGATGTCCCAACCTGTGGAGTCCCGTGAGGAGATACAACAAGTGGCCACCATTTCGGCAAATGGCGATACGGAAATTGGCCGTTTAATAGGCGAGGCCACGGATCAGGTGGGTCGCAAGGGCACCATTACCGTGAAGGAGGGTAAACGTCTCAAGGACGAACTGCATATCATTCAAGGCTTGCGCCTTGACAACGGCTTCATATCACCCTTCTTTGTGAATAGTCCAAAGGGTGCCAAAGTTGAATTCACCAATGCCTACGTTATGCTCTCCCAAAAGAAGATTTCTTCCATATCAAAGATAGTCAAGGGGCTGGAGTTCTCACTGCGTCAACGTCGTCCTCTGGTGATCATTGCCGAGGACATTAGCGGCGAGGCCTTGAATGCCTTGGTGCTGAATCGCCTCAAACTGGGTCTCCAGGTCTGCGCTGTCAAGGCTCCCAGCTATGGAGATTATCGCAAGCAATTGATGTTCGATATAGCCGCAGCCACCGGGGCCACTGTCTTTGGTGATGACATTGACTTTGCCAAGATAGAGGAAGCCAAGGAAAAGGACTTGGGTCAGGTGGGTGAGGCCATCATCAGCAAGGATAGCACTTTGCTGCTCCAGGGTCAACCCAAACCCGAAATGCTAGAGAAACGCAAGAAACAGATTGAAGATGAGATACGCGATCGTTCCACAAAGGCTGAGCACAAGGTGCGTCTACGGGAGCGTCTCTCTGCCTTGAGCAAGGGCGTGGCAGTGCTTCACATTGGTGGCCACAGCGAGGTGGAGGTAAGTGAGAAAAAGGATCGTGTGGTAGATGCTCTACATGCCACCCGAGCAGCCATTGAGGAGGGCATTGTGCCCGGAGGAGGCACTGCCTTTTTGCGCTGTATTCCCCACTTGGAGAACCTTGAAGCTGACAGTCAGGATCTGCAGCAGGGCATTAATATAGTGCGCAATGCCTTGCGCATGCCCTGCATGACCATTGCCCAGAATGCAGGTGTGGATGCCGCCAGTGTGGTGGCCAAGGTCTTGAGTCGCAGGGATGACTATGGCTACGATGCCATGCGAGATGAGTACGGCCTGCTTATTGACAAGGGCATCGTTGACCCCACAAAAGTGATGCGTACTGCCATCCAGGATGCTGCCGGAGTGGCCTCCCTGCTAAGCACCACCGAAGTGGTCATCACCGATGCTCGCAATGAAGATCTTCTGTCCAAATTGGCGGGCGTTGGCGGTGGCATGGATGAAATGGCTGGCATGGAAGCATTGGCAGCTCTAGGAGGCATGGGAGGCATGGGTGGAATGGGTGGAATGGGTGGTATGGCCGGTCTAGGAGGCGGCATGGCTGACTCGATGGGTGGTGGTGGCGGCTCTGATGGCGGCGCCAGCGCCAAAGATCTCAATGAAATTGTTAAAGGTATTCCCGGCATGGAAGATGTCACCGTCAGTGATATAGATGGCAGTCCCTTTTAATTTAAACTAATTTTATGCCAAATTATTCAAAGTTCTTGCTGCATAATAAATAAAGAAAATTGTAAAATGTGAAACGAAAATGGAGATCTCAAACAATCGACTGACACGTACAACCGTTGACCCAGTGATCCAAACTTTTGTAATGCTATCAATAATTAAGTGCCGACTGCCACCTCGAAAGGAACAGAACAGAATCGAACAGTCTTCTGGTCTTCTGTCTTCTGGCAGGCCCCAAAACGAATTCTTAATAAGCATCTCGCGCTTGCTGCATAAATTTCTTGCCCCAAAATAAAATAAGAAATTCCTCTGCTCCTTTTTGCTAAATAGTTTTTCGCAATTGCCTTAACCGAAACTCAAATACGCTTTTGGGTAGGGATTTAAAGCTGAGCAGCGCCAAAAAAGGGTTTTTAAGTTCTTAATATTGGCAACGTCATTAGATCCCATGATCTATGAGCATATTAAATGACTAAAAGTATGATCAGTCTTTTTTAAAAAATTTAGTGACCTTTGTGGGACAGAGACACCCGTTTCGAAATAAATAGATTAAGTTCTAATAAGATATTTAGTTTTATTAAGGGCTCTTAGCATTAGTATTAGCTATAAGGGTTTAAAAAAATCTTTTAGATCATTGTTGCCTTGTTAGTTACATTTTTCCTTCTTCGTACTTACGTCTTGCTCGTTTCTCTATTCTCGTACGACTCTCTCAACTTGCCACGATGTCGAAGTTGATCAGCTGTTCTCCTAAGGATCTGACCACTTCTACATCAAAATTTCCAAGTTACTTAGAATTAGTTTGAGACATCTTTTAGGTTGTCAAGATAGGGCACCCCAAAATGCTTTATCAGAAACTTCTTTTAAATAGACTAAGAAAAACCTTTAAAGTATTTCTCATTGTTATTTTTTGACTGTGTGAGGTCAGATCACACCATCAATAGCTAAAAGCATAATACTTAATCATATAGACGATCTAACTCATTGGGACAATATAAGAAAGTGTATTTTTATACTCTTCGAAAGGGATATATTCTTCAAATATTGGTCCAAAATTAGCTTAGCTGAGAAATCTAGTTCTAATAAAACAGTTTGTGAGTTTGTTAATATCTTTTTAAGTTTTAAGTTTTAAAGTCTTCAAGAACAAGGTCTTAAGTTAATTTAATTTAACAATAAGGTATTTTTTTAAAGTTTAATGATTTCATATTAGATCGAAGTTTAGCAATTGAAATCGATATTTAGATACTGGTCATTCTATACTTCTTTCGCTTACTAACTTCTCAAGGTCTTTCCTTTTTAATCACTTGCAGTTTGATAGTTTTCTCTAGTGAACCCTAAGTTCTCTTTTGTAGGTGAAAGGCCTTCTCTTGCTCTTATATTTCATAGCTTAGCAAACGGCTGTCTCAAATGGAGGCCCTTAGTGTGTATACCCTAATCTGGAAATGAGTTTTTCGCTGGCCAACGAGGCTGCACACGCAATGCAAAAATCTTGTTGCCAGTTTGATGTTGGATGTTGAATGTTGAATGTTGAATGTAACAAGGCGGTCGATGGCCACGGAACGAACATGTGCAAATACGCATGCGTAATTATTGAAACAAGTTAATTACTGGTGGAAGGTGGAAGGCCTCTACGAAGTGACTGGAGGTAACGCGGGTGCAAGTCAACTGACTGAAAGTCAGTGTCTCTGACTGCCATAGCAATTCCAATTGCAACTTCGTGTTTCTTAATATATGCAAGACAACGCATTCCAATGTTGGGTTTGGGCTTTGGGCTTTGGGCTCGTTGCCATGGCTCTCTGGACATCCTTTTATGGCGAGGGCCAAAATGTGGCCAAGGCATTGGCACAGGTCCTGTCTGCTGCTGCAGCTGCAGCGTGATCAAAGTGTGAAATGACTTGTTGCTGTGTGATACCTGAATACAAATTGCTTGATGCCTTCTTCAACGATCGATTTTCTCTTGCTGCTCTCTATCAAGATAGCCTTAATTAAGTTGTCGTTGGCGGGACTTGGGCTTGGTCTGGGCCAACAGACTGGCCAGCTTCTCAGCTTCTCAGGAAGTCAGCAAACTTTGCTTTCCTGCTAAATCGTATCTCTATAAAGTCAACATTGAAATGCCATTGGTCTCTGACAAATAATCACATCAGAAAATTGCAAACTAATGAAATTACCCATCTCACTTGCCCCCCCTCTCTCTCTCCCTTCCCTTTCCTATTCCTTTTGTTACAGTTTAGGTTAATTAAAAAGCATAAGAATGTTGTGTAGAAATGTGATAAGAACATGACTTTGATTAGGGTTTACCCACCTTAAATAGGCGTAAATGGGCATGGGGAAGGGGGTGGGGTGGGGTGTGGGGGGTACAAGGGCTCTGGGTGTATACCAATTGAGATTATCTTTGTGACCATTCGAATGAGAGATATCAGTACAAAACGCACGTCAATCATATTCAATTAAATTCAATTTGTTTTGTCGTTTTTTTTTACGCTACAAATAAATAAATAAATGACCAGTTTAACTTATGGTGACCTCATTTAGTTTTCGATTTGTAATGTTTTTTTTTTTGTTCCCCCCAAAAATTAGACTGAAATTGCCCTGGATTGTAATCAAAAATGTATAAGTGGGTATTGGAGGACTGCATGAATGCATTCATTTGGGAATGAGTGAGGCTTAAAACTAAAATGCAGGTGACAAAGTAACAGTCGCATTCATTTGTGATTTGAATAACTACTGAACACAATATGAATACTTGAGATTCATTTATTCTTGACATTTGAATAGTCATATTCATTATGCATTTTTTAATGATTTATTTGTTCGAGATTCATTCATTATATGACATATAAGTATTTAAAATACTAGGAATACTCAGAGCGTTCTAAGTTTTTGAATTACAAGTCATTTATTTATTGTATAACACTAATTTATTCGCACAAAAAGGCTATATATACTCATTATACTGTTCGTAATCAGAACACTCCGACTATGAATAATCAAAATGCAAATGCGTTGACCTATAAGTATTCAAAATGTAATATTTATATATATAATTCAGTAATGCATTCACTTGTTTCTTATAATACTTTTGATTACTTGAATTAAGGAACAATTTATTTATTTATTCAGTCAAAACTCAATGCATTCATTCACCGCTTGGCTGAATAAACAGTATACTCAAAATACTATGAATACTCAGGGCAGTGTGCAATTTTGTACGAGTCACTCACTTAATCACTCGACTACAAATGTTCATAGTGCTAGTGAATATTCGAATTACTCCGAGAACAGAGCCTCGTGCAGGATCTAGCTCAGGGGGCGTTTTATAATAAATTGTTTGTTGATCGACACTACTGAATAACTTCGACCCTGGAGAACGAACCCTGCAAACGGTCCTGTCTGAGAATAATTCTGTGAATTCTTAGAACATTTTTACATTTTCATAAAAATTCAATGATTCCTTTCTTTGATTAAGAATATTTAAAAAACTTTGTTTCATTCATCCTTCTAGACAGATGCATTTATATGGTGACGAATGAATACTCACAACCTGATAACAAAGACTCATTCATGCTTGATTTCTACTCCTTTCTACTCATTCAAAGTATCATTCAGTAGTCAGAGTTACTCAAGTATTGGCTCTCCATTAACTATTTAGAATGTGAAAAACATCTCTATCAATTTTGGAATCACTGTGCAGAACAGCGGCTTCATTTGAAGGAATGTAAGATGTCTTGTAACCGTAAACTTGTTGCTTCAGCAAGAGATATGAATCGCAACGTGGTATTGGTAACATGTAAGAAGAAGTTGTCTTGGCCATGTTGTTGTTGTTGTTGGCAAATCAGATAAGAAATCGATAACAATTTCTCGAGACCACTGAGAACACTGAAGCACGCGTCTAGCTACCCCATTCCCCCAACCAAACAACAGAGAAAGAGAAACAGAGAGAGAGAGAGAGAGATCGCAATCAATGTCTAAAGGCCTCGATCTCCAATTAGCTAATAGAAAAAGCCACATGGGGGAAATTGTATTGCATTGGTTTCCCTTTGTTATAGACCACTAATTATGGAGTCTATCAATTAATAATAAAAAGAGATGAGAGGATTCGTCGCCATGGTAGTTCCACTTTATTTGCATTTTTAATTTCTTCCTAATTAAATATTCATCTTTGTATATCTCACGCTGTGTCAAACCCCCCGCTAAATGTATATGCCACTTGATTTATTCGAATATTTCTGATTAATTGAAGCCGAATGCCGACTTCTGAGAGAAAGTAACCAAGAGAGAGAGAGAGAGATAGAGAGAGAGATAGAGAGAGTGGGAGAGGGACTTCTTTGTGGATCTTTCATTAGGGCTCGTTAAGATCGTCTTTAGGTGCGTCCTACATTTTCATTTGTTACGGTTTATTTTTACGCTTGAGCCGCATAATTTAATAACCTACCCTTCCTCACCCCTTCTCCTTTGCCCTCACCACACTTCTCTCACCTTGATGGAAGACAAATGGGTTTATTATAAGTATGATGGCTATACAACAAATTTATGCGCGCCATTAAATTGTTTATTAAACGACCGCAACAAGGCCCAAATGGCAAAAAATAAATCGCTTTTCACTCATAAAAAAACGGAAAAATATTAATAAAAAAAAAACGAAAGAAATTAATTCCATACTCTTTTGTCTTAGGTGCTGCTGATCACACACCCAGAGAGAGAGAGAGAGAGAGAGAGAGAGAAACTAAAGAGATCTTCTTCTGCTACTGCTGTTGATGAACTCATTTGTCAACGTCACCTTGGCCAACAAGAAGTCTCTTTGACGGGGGCCCTGCAACCCATCTATTTAATTACCCATATTAAACAAGTATATGGCCAAGTAGTCTTTACATAATTGCATTGGGTTACTCCTCCCAGCAGCTTCTTCCATTGTTAAGCAGGTACATCTACAGTGAAGATTGCCAATGGAACAACTTTCATTTGTCTAAGGCTTTCGACTTTTTCGATGGCATTCTTTCTTCTAAATCTTTTTTTATTAAGAGTAGAGAGATTATTAAGAGTAGTAGTTTTAGGTTAGATTAGATGGAGTATCTACTAAAGATCTATTACCTGTTTCATTACGTATATGATCTATTGACATGCTCATTTAGTGACATGAAGAAAATTGTCACCCCCTAAAGTATGCAAAAAATAGATCAATAATTGACTATTTGAAAACTCTAAGTGTATTTTTGGAGTGGTAATCTTTTGGTGATCTAAAAGTTTCTGTTAAAGTGGTCCAAATTTCTCTCATTTAACCCACATATGTAGATCTCCTGGTGTCATTAAATTGATATGATCTTAAAAAGCTACAGACTTCTCTCTCTTTCATTTAGTTAAGTTTATTGGCAACTATTACCATCTCTTTTACACTCATATCACTTATTGGCACTGCTTTTATTACTTCTCTTCGAATTTTATGTAGTTTTTATATAATTTCCATGGGTTTTAGCTTACTTTTGGCTTTTCTACAGTCTTTTTGCACATTTCTCTTTTTAGTTTCTTCTGTCTCCCTCACACTTTAAGCTCTAAAAGGCGCTATATAATGTATTTTTACGCTGTATATAGTGTTCTCACTCAGTTTCCTATAGGACTATCACTCTCTCTCTCTCTCTCTCTCTCTCTCTCACACTTATATCCCACTTATGGGCTATATATTTAGTCCTCAGCCTCTAGTAGGCGATTTTTGTACGCTTTCCATTCCTTTTTATAGCTTTATTTTACATTCTACACAGATTTTCGTCTAAATTCATGTTAAGTTGGCCTTATTGCCATCTCTCTTGCACTCAAAGGCCTCTTGGCGATATATATATAGTCATCTCACTCTATTTTCAAAGGTCATAGTAATGCGATCGATCTAATCTTTGACCTTTACATTCTTACATTCACTTTATGGAGTATTCACTGTAACGTTAAACCCATGTTGGACCACCAAGGGAGACTTCTACGCCACAAAACAAAAAAAACCAGAAGGCAATCTTAGCGCGAAATTTAATTTGCAAACTCTAAAAACCTTTTGCAACTCATAAATGGCAGTTAGGCACCTCCTCTGATGGACCAACCGACCGACCGACTGAATGACCGAATGAGTGACTGACTAGTTGACTAACTGACTGCATGAAATTTACATTCATTAGCTCGTTATCAATCTTTATGCTTCTCAATGCTAAAGTCCTTCACTTGTAAAAGTTGCAACTAATTACAAAAAGTAATTAATGCTGAATCGACGGTAACAAAGGGAACAGCAAGAGAGAGAGAGAGTGAGAGAACGAGAGTGAGAGAGATAAAGAGAGAAGAGGGGGAAAGGGATCAAGATAAAGGGGAGAAGCATAAAGCGGAAGATATGAAAGAAAAGAATATTTTTGCAAATATGGCGGCGTGAAATCAATAAATTAAATATGCAAACAGTCCGTACATCCGTCCGTCCGTCCGTCCGACTATCCATCAAAAAATGCGGAAAAGCAAACAATCGTAAATTTTAACGAGTTTCTCCGTTGGGCGTGGGCGTGGCCCCACTACTAACTACATGCATACAAACAAACCTATGCATGTGTATGCATAAGAAATGAAACCGCCACTCAACATCATTTACAAGTCAATAAAAATAATTTGTGAAAGGCGAAATAAAAAAAAGAACAAACGAAATTTACCGCCAAGGATATATATTGAGAAAGGATCAACACACAGATGCCGCCGCCGACCAATTATTCTAACGATAACCCTCAAAACGAGAAGCGGCCTCTAATTAATCAATTATAATAAACTAATGCCCGTCTTCGGGGGAATCCCACACAACGGAAAAGCGAGGCGAAAGGGATAAGACAAAGATAGACTCTCTCTCTCTCTCTCTCTCTTCCTCTCGCCAAGCAGCTGCCATGAACTCAAACATCTGCTCAAACATTTTAGTAAGAAGAATCCAGAGATAGATCAAATAATTATTGAATGGATTTTGAACTTTCTACTTTGTCTTCTGGCATTAAAGTCATTAAAGTTATTAACCGACAATTTGTGTGACAAAACAATGAAAATTATATTTAATTCATTGTAAATATTTCATATCAAAAAGATAAATTTTAATAATTTTAATTGATGCGCATTAAACTCAAATTACGTAAAAACCAAAATGTACAAATCGAAAATAAAAACGAAAGCCAAATGAGGGGCAGTGGTGTAGGAGAGGGGCAGAGAGAGAGGGAGAGGGAGCAATTAAAACTTCACTCAGTACACGCACTAATTACCAAAACATTAGAGACTGTGAGAGAGAGAGAGGGGTGGGGGAGTTTCATGATTTTGGTTAGAATTAAATTTTGACGTACAAATGAAATTACTGCGCTTTCGTTTTAATTGTTGGCTGGCTATTGGCCCAGGGCCAACCAAGCCAAGCAAAGGTCGCTTATCGTTAGTTGGTAATCTGCCTACCGATTTTTTTTGTGTGTGTGTGTGTGTGTTTGTGTATGTGTGTGGGTTGCATAAACCAGTTAATAACGCGTTTCCGCCTAAGTCAATTTACTTTTCTGTACACGAAAATTGGGTGAAAATGCAATGTCGCCTTCTCTCCCTCCGCGTAATGAAAGCAAGACAAATCGTCGTATCAAATTACCAAAAGCATAGAAACAATGTGAATGAGAGAAAAAATAACTCAAATAGGAACTGCAAGGAAATAGTTTGGAATTCCAGAGAAATCAGCCCCTCAACTATTTTTACATAGAGATGGACTTTTAGTCGCTATGCAAAATGGTATCATAGGCAAACCAATGGACATAAATCGTTATCCATTTGTATCAATAAAAGGCAATAAATTGATTACAATTTGCAGATTGTTTTCATTAAAATAGGTTTCTTTTTAAAAATTAACTTATATATTTACATAAGTTCTGATTTCTTAGGTGTCTTTTTATTTTAGTTAACAATTTGTGACTAATGGTTCAGATGCCCTTTTTAAGTAAGATTCGACCTTCCTTGGAAGCATTAGTAAATTATATCACAAACTGGTCATAAAAATTAGATTAAAAATATACAAAATTATTTCTGTTTTTACCAGAACAAAATGCATTTAGGATAGAATGGAAATAGAGTACGCAAATAAAATGAATTATGCCAAAAAATAAGATTTGGCCATCTATGAAAATACGTGAAAGATATACAAAATGAGATATGTTTCAATCTGATGAGATTCCAGAATAAAATGGAAATAGAGTATACAAAAAAAGTGAAATATAGCACAAAGCTTATGTCCTTCTTAGAATATTGGTTCAAATGAGATTTAATAATTGCCAAATTACGAAATTTTTTATTTGTATTCTTTGGAAAACCAATATTTTCTGTATTTTAACTTAAGCTTGTGATTGAAGTAACATTTGTGATTTACAAATTTAAAGATTCTATAAACAACTAAAGTCATAGAAAATATTACTTATATTAGAAAAGTTAAGGGTTTTAAAGAAATATAGATTATATCTCCAATTGAAATTGTTAGAAGCTGCTAAGCAGAATTTACAAATCTTTTTTCATAAGCATTATTAACTTAAAATCGAATTCTGTAATACTAATAATAATAGAAGTGAGAAATTTTCCTTCCAAATTTTTGTTTTTAAGACCACTAAGAAAGAATCCTTCTAGGCGAAGCCTCTTTCCTAGCACTTTCTAACGTAACTAATTTTCCCCTCGCAATAGAGATCCCGACAATAATTTCAGGATCACAGTCACGATGCCATCTCTAACGAGACAACATTTCAGCCGTGGTCGGTGATTATGTCACACGCCCCCACTCGGTGTCCCGTTTTGTCGCAGCCATTTGTAATTGAATTAATGTGAGCTCGAAATATTTGGTTGTTGGTACGGTTTTGTGTTTATGACCCAAATGACAGGCGGAGTCTAGGTGGTGTTGCCTTATCGCTGAAATTTCATCGCACAATGCCGACTTCAGTAACCCTAACTAATCGCACGTAATTAAATATAATTTGGTATCGTTTACAGTTGCGTTTCTTTTTTTCTCATTTGTTCATCTAGTGGGTGTGGTTGGGGCGAGTGGGGGAGGCATAGATTATGTTGGGCTGGGAAAACCCGAAAGCCAGTGTCGAAACACTGAGATTATGCCAACGCATCGTAGACTTGCATAATTGGAGGTGACTTTCACATATTTCGTACGCTTCTACGTGGAAGGAAATAAACACTTGATAACCAATTGACGTACGACTCAATTATTCATATCAAATAATTGTTAGTTCGTATGTAATATATGACAATATGAAATTATTTTTGGCTAAACACTGAGTATATAAATAGATAATTGGTAATTGGAAAAACTTATTGAACCATTTGATGAAATGCCTTTAACTAAGAATAAACAACTTTAGAAATGACTAAAGATTTGTTTTAAGTTTAAAGATGCTATAGAAAATTGTGTAACTTTCAATAAGAATTTTAAATTTTAATAGTATTAGTTAGTATATTGATAAGGAAGTCGGTTTTAACAGTTTTTTTATAGAAATAATATTCGGGCCACGAGGAAAATCTCGAATTTCTAAGTCTAAAGTACGATTCCTTCCTCTCCTTCTCCCACTCTCAACACAGCTTTCCCTATGCAATCAACTTAAGGTATCCAGAAACTATATAGACCCAAGATCTTAGGGAAAGGAAAAGTCATCGTACTTCTTTAATTTATCCTTTTTAATATTTTTTATTGAATCTGTTGTAAATGTGTCCAGAAAAAAATGCTTTAAAATAATTTTAATTTTTTTTTTGTTTTTGACATAATTTCCTTACAAATTAGAATCAAAGATATTCCTACTTTATCTACCTCAATAAATTATTCATTTTATAGTAATTGTTTCCCTATTGAGTAAAGAAAAATATAATACATAAAAACTATTTCATTGTATTAAAATTCATCTTTTTTCCTTTCAGAGGATCAATCGGAAGCTTGCTATAGACCAAAAACTGATTAGATTACTTGACCAACAAATGCGAAAATATCACAGATTAATATATGGCTTATGTTTTTGATGACAATTTGCTCCTTAAAGTATGCAAAAGGGAGAAATTCATGTTTTTCAAAAGTCTTTTGGACAGCTTGCTAAAAAATTAGTGGCATTGTTTAAAAAACTTGGGAATTATAGACAACTCATTAAAATAAAATTAAATTCAATATTTTAAATTGAATGTTTCGACTGTGTATTGAAAAAAAAAAACCGGAGCCTACTCCTCAAAGAGAAAGCATTTAAGCCTGATATTTCCGATTATATTTTTGAATAGATCAAAATGTAAAAAACTGTCAATTGTTATTTCCAAGCTCTGATTAAAGTTGACAATTTTCCATTGCCATAAATACAATTAATTACTAAAGTTTCTTAATTGACATAAATAACAATTGGTTCACATATTTTGCAAATTTGTTAGGATGGTTTAAAAATCGTTCAATCATTTACTAAACACTTATAAATCAGTTCAGTAACTCCCATAAATTTGCACTGATTTTTTTAATAATTTATATATTTTACTTAATTGATTTAAGCAAAAATAAGACTAAAGCAAAAGTGCTGAAAAATGTGTGTCCATTTGCTCAATTATGTCATTGAGAAATTATAACGAATGAGAGAGAAGTGCTTCTATGTATCTATGTAGGTTCAAATGAAAAGTCTGTAACAGAAATGCCAAAGTGTCTCCATCTCTCTTTCGGGCTGATCACCTGGCTGAGAGAATATCAAAATCGCGTAATGGCCATAATGAATAAGACGCCTTGGCAAGGAGATAAAGCCACGTCGTCTACTCGCACAAACACACACACAGACTAACACAGAGTCCAAACAGACTTGACCACTTGGCTGCAATTTGTTTGCTATCGGTCTGCGAGCTGCGAGCCCCTTCTCCCCTCCTTCTCTGAAGCAGGCCAAAAAGAAAAACGCGCAGCAGAAATAAAATTATTTAATTGCGCAATTAAGTGCACATTTGTAACGTTTTGCGCGACATCTGTCCCATGTGCTGGAGGCAGAGACAGAGACAGAGACAGCGGGAGGAGGACCCCGAGAGACTCAGAGTCTCTCTGAGTCTCTGAGTCGAGACCGGAAATTCAATTGTTGAGATAATAATTACATTAGGACGTGCGCGCATGCGCGACTCTAAAAACGAACTCTTCTGACTCTTCTCTGGACTCTGGCATATGGACAAAACCAAAAACAAAAACAACAAAAAAAAAAGGCAACTAGAGGCTAGAGGCATTCGCTGCTACTCCCAAAACGGAGCACAGCGAGCACACCTTGCGCGACGAGCTGATTGACACGGCCACATGGGGACGAGAAGCCCATAGATAGTTCCCTTAGAACTCTCCCTCTCTCTCTCTCTCTCTCTGTCTCTCTCTCGGCTCTAAGTGACCTGCTGTACATTGAACCCGCCAAATGGTCACTGGTCGCCTCTTTTGTTTGCATTTCGTCTGTAAATGAAGCGTGAAATTGGCTGCAGTGCAGCGACTCGGACTCCGACTCGGTCTCCGACTCGGACTGCGCAGTGGCGTTGCATTGTTTGCTTCTTGTTAAGGTTGTGCGACAATGGGATAATATGGCAATATAATGGCAACACCAAACTATTTGTATACAATTGCCATTAACACTTTATTTATTGCCATCTTCCTCTCTCTCTCTCTCTCTCTCTCACTATCTGGCTCTCTCTCCCTTTTGTTAAGAGATGCTGCAATCAGTCGTTGGTTGGTTTTAATGAAGTAGTTATCAAGGAATGACATCCGCAGGACAATTACACAAATGATACTTAGGTTGATAGGCGATGAGATGAAATACACTTAGAGAAAAATAAACACTGCACTTAAGGGTCATTGCTAAAGAAATTTAATACGATTGGCTGCAGTTATCAAGTTAAATTGACTGGCAAAATAATCATTCAAACAGAAAATGATGACTTCAAAATATCAGCAATTTAGAAATGTTTTTAAATATCATTCGTTTTAATAATTATGGCAAAATATAAAGTAAATGATAAGTTTCTTAAAAACCTAAACTCAGGCTTTATAGTATCTTTTTCATTCTGAGCTTTTAAGGAAATACTAATTTTCCATATCTTCTCATGCAGCCTAATAAAATAACCTTTATAGATTTCACCCATTTGACACCAAATTTTATAAATTACTAACTAACTAGCTCTAGGCCAATTTTCCTAGAACAAAACTTCATTAAATGCTAAAACATTTTTATTCTTTTTTGACCTTCTCTTTAGTTTTTTTTAACTTTTGTCAGAATTGAAATGGAACAGATTTAAGAGCAACGAATTAAAACTCATAAGTAAGCCAATCAAAGTGTTTGTGTCTAGTTTGGCTGAAAATTGCTAAATTTTAAAACAGAAATCGCCTTTTAAAAATGAAAAGTTTAGCCAGTTTTTAAACTATTTGTCCATTAATTTATGTAGTTACTTGCCTAGACTTAAGAGCCTCACTCATTTTTTTATTTAAAACAAATTTAAATTCAAGGCAATGGATACCCTATTTAACCAGAGTTACAATCAACTAAATGATTTTTGACTTTGTTAATGTGGTATAAATAAAAAACGGAGTTTGATTGATTTGAGTGATGACGTGTCATTCAAATGGCATCTTCTTAGCTTCAATGGACCCTCATATAAGCAGACATTGTAAGCTCCATTAGGCAATTAAAGCACTTGACACTTACTCATTCACCACACTCTCCCTCTCTCGCCCCCTCTCTCTTTGTCTCTTTGTCTTTCTCTCTCTGTTTGCTGCTCTTGCCACTTGCCTACAATCCATTCTTTATTTGGATCTAAACAAGGCAATCTACGACTATGTAGCCACCAAAACATTCGACCAATAAACCCAACAAAGTCATTAACGAGGCCCTTAACACTAACCAAACAGAACTGCAACTCAATGCACAAACACACACACACACTCACGCACACGCACACGCACAGACACACACACATATGGACATATGCCCCATGCCTAAATTATTTAATTTATGAGCCGCAACAAAAAGAAAGAAAAAAAAAAACGCATCTATAGCAACAAATACGTAAAGGTTGAGAGGGGGCTAAAATAAATTTCCATTTTGCTAATCAAATTTATTGCACTTTGTGCGAGGCTTATTCAATTACGTGCAAACACACACACACACACACACACACACACACGTAGACACACACACACAATCACACAGATACCAAGGCAAGTTTTTAGCCGGCCGGCCCAGCAGACGCCATTATTGCGCTCCACTGACGACGACTCTCATAGGCCGAACACGAATGCCCGCTAAGCGGTCTCTCTCGTGCTCTCGCTCTCTCTCTCTCTCTCTTTCTCTTCAGGCTCGCTCGTTTAAGAGGCGGAGCACACGCTACGTTAAGCAACCTGCTGCCGACAACGACAACAACAACGACAACAACAACGACGACGACGACGACGAAGCAACACCTGTGAACGCGATCGATCGCGTTGGTTCACGTTGATCTTGCATCTCTCGCCCTCTCGCTTTAACCCATGCCAAGCAGTAGCCACTTACTAGCCAAGCAGCAAGTTAACCGGTTATAGTGGTGGCGTTTGTTGTTGTTGTTGTTGTTATTATTAGGGGGCCCCACCTGAGTTTTCACCGGCTCGGTGGTTGCTCTTTGTGTAGTTCGCTTGCGGCACTGACAGAGCCCAGTCACTGAATTCCGTCGACGCGCTCGGTTTACAGAGAAGAGAGAGAGAAAAAAAAAAAGGAAAAGAAAAAAGAAACAGAAAAATAAACGAACTAACCGTTTTTCCTTGTTCGTTGTGAAAAGTGCTTCAAATTGGTGTAAAATAGAAGTAAATACTTCTTACCCTAAGTTATCTATAAATTGTTTAAACAAATTTGGACTGAGCTTAACTGAAGAAAGATTGTTTGACGGAGAGTGCACGCGAAAAACCGTCGGCAAGTTCCTCTTCGAGACGCGACTCTTTGGACCTACTACAAAACTTTAAAACTGCAAATTTGAACAAGAATCAAGTGCAATTCTACCAAAACGAAGAAGAAGGTTAGTAAAATTTATATTAAAAATCTTGAAAACATGCAAATTAAATAAGTCAACAAATGAAAGATCTGGTTTTTTATGCTTTTAAACGATTTTCTTTCAATTATGAAAATATTATTAAAATAAGAAAATATTCGAGGTTCAAATGCTATTTTTTAAATTGTTAAGCTCCCAATCTGCTGACTCCAATTTAACATTTTATGTTTACGATTTAAAAGGAGATTTCATAATTCACTTATATAAACATAAACATTTTAATATTTTCCAATAAAATTGCAAAGAAACTACAGTTGAGGAAATTAACTTGAAAAGCGGTGTTTAAGAAACATAATTTATATAAAATTTTAAGCATAAAAACATGGGCTTGAAATTTTACTAAAAAAATCTTGATGGGATTTAGAAAATATAGCAAAAATATCAATTGTAGATAAGGTATCGAGTCAATACTATTGACTAAAGCATTGTACGAGCACATTCAAAACCCAAAGAACTCTAAGCACACTATTGAAATTTTCATTTACTTCGTAGAGACACTTTCGACTAGAAATTTAGTATTAATGTAAGTAATCATTTTATTATAGATAAGCTCACTTAGACCGATCAAAATTGAATGCATTCAAATAGTATTCAGTATTTGCAAAAACATATTATACCTTTACTTGATTATTTTCTATTTTATATGATATTTGCTTAATCTTACTTGTTTAGAAGTTTAGCCTGTGATACTTGAAATTGTTATGAATGAATTCTTTGGATAAGATTCAAATTTCAAAAGTATTTGTACAAGGTTTTCCTTTCTAAAGTCAATCTATATAAAAAATATTGGTAACAACAATTTATTATTTTCATAAAAACAATCTATCAGGATTTCTAAGGCCATTTTCTGGCTCTGCCACATTGTACACTAGAATTAATTCTCTTTTACAATTAAATAATAATTATTATTAAATAGTTCAAAAATCATACTAAAATTGGAAATATAGTTTAATAGCATCAACGCATTTACTTTTAAAGTATTGATATTTTTCGATTGAAAACTGAAATATTAACTACTTTTAAAACAGATTGAGACATATTCAAGAAATCTAAATGTAAAAATACTTTAAATATCAAAAGTGAATAATTACATTTGTTGAATTAAATAATAAAACATTAATATCTTAGAGTCTCTGTACTTTGATACAATTGCAGCCAATTCAAATGTCTAAACAATCAAGCTATATATCATTCGTGAGACTAGCAAAAGACTAATTTGATTATATTTACTATCGATATTTGGACTTAACAGTAACAACCAAAGAACAAATTAATAGTTCACATTTTAAATAACTAATTTAAGGAAAAGGAGAAAATCAGAAATAGCTTATTCAACTTTAGATTATATTGTTTATTTGTGCTTACTCTGCTTATAAGAAATCGGTTAATTTCAAAGTCTGTTTTGATTGATTACAAAGCTTAAACGATTTTTAATACTGTTCTTTAGTGTGATATGACTTATTAAATTAATTAACAACTGCAATTTTCCTTTTGGTATTTCATAAAGAATATCTTAATGATTTTTTAAAAAATTTCTACTACATTTCTAATTAATCTTAATTAATTTTATTTGGATTAATGTTGTATATAACTTTCAATAGTTTATATTCAGAAGAACTGAAAGTTTCCAAGGTCTTTTTAACTTTGCATGCAAAATTGATATTTGCAAACTAAATGAGTAATAAGTTATTCTTAGCTTGGAAAATAAATTATTAAAGTTAACTTAAATTTGCATCAGATCAACCGTCTTAAGTTTATCAGATCACGTTTTCTAGCAATTTTCTTAAGGATTACTTTCCCCCTGCCAATTCTCGGCCGATTTTACACTTCTCGTTTCGTTTCTTTGGCTAATGACTTCATTGGTAACCTAATTGGTGTAATCAGTCTCTTATAAACTTTAATCACAGGTATCATTATGAGCTAACCCAGTTTTCAGAATGATCGACAATATTAACACGAATAAGCTCTGCATTTCACAATCGTAATGTAAACGCAATCTCTGTTCGAATATCTAAAACGGAAAATTAAATATCATTAAATTTGATTAATTCACATGGACATATCATAATCAGGCAGGCAATAGACGAAAATTTGATTAACCCAAAACGAACGTACATATAATGAATAGGACTTTGCTACCTGCTGATAGTTTTTTTGATAATATTTATCAATGATTAGGTTTAATTAAACGTTATTAAAGAATACGAAATACTATAATAAATCACGTTTTGTCTTAGTGATGTTTTTCCAATTGTTAAATACTAACAAAATAAATGAAATTAACCCAAGTGAGTGAGAGAGAGAGAGAGAGAGAAGGGGGCAAAGCTAGTTATCTAATTGTAGATAATCATGTCAAAAATATTTAATATATAATAATAAAATATAAATTCATAACCACTTGACTTGGACGTGGACAAGGGTCTTTAGGTACATTGAAACTTATATACATATGTTTGTAGGAGGAGGAACTGTTGGAACTGTTGGAGGCTCGAGTTTGAGATATGCTTGAGTTAGTGTATATAGTAGATAAGCTCCCTTTCAACGTCAACTTAAATTTGGGCATTGATTTAATTAATAATAATAATCATGTGACTTGTCATAACCAATTTCAACAATTTATTTGTGACGCAAAACACTTGAGTATCTCTAAAGTAACATCTCCTTCATTTAATGGGAGATCTCATTCGATTGATAAGATTGTTGAAGAAAATTAAAATATGTCACAACGATGACATATGACAATTTGTTTATTGTCCAGAGGGCCCCCTATATACCGAATACCAATTCAATTACAATTCGAAACTTGTCGCAAAGATATCATATCATTTTTATCTTCTTAGATACAAATACAAAACGAAAAAGTAACGAAAACATGAACATTAATGATTAACAACAGGCAAGAGAGAGAGAGAGAGAGAGAGAGAGAGAGAGAGAGAGAGAGAGAGAGAGAGAAAGATAGAGAGAGAGAGTTATTTACCCTAGACATAATACAAAAAAATTATAAACAGATTGGCGCCAAGGATTCAAGTTTCAGTTTATATTTCATTGAGTTGTTCCATACTCACTCAACTCGAAAACATATAAAAATCAACGCTAAAATCCCCCCAAATTGCTTAACGTCTGCGCTGCTTTTGCGTTGAGCTTATCAAAACCTTACAAGACAATGACAAAGGGCAGTTCCAGCCAAGCCAAGCCAAGAGAGACCCAGACCCAGACCCAGCTCCAAGCCCAGGCCAGGCGTCGAGCAGCAGTTGTCCGAACAGATCTCATTCCTGATCCTCCGCAGCCCCAAAAGCATTTTTAACATGCATTTTATGAGTAATTGGCCTGGCATCAACATCCACAACTTCAACTCGTCTCTCTCTCTCTCTCTGTCTGTCTGGGCTTGAGTCACAACTACTTACCTTTGGGCTACCGTCTCCACACACACACACACAAACACAGCTCAGTCTTCATTTCCATTAGGGTGGCCAATGGCCAAGGCAGGAAAAGTGAAAATGTATGCAAAAAAAAAAACACAAACAAAGACGCACATTTTATACTCTACCAAATGACCTACTTTTTAAATAAAGTCTCTCTGAAAAATTTTAATTACTAAAAGAATATATTAAATATTTATTTATTATTATAAAGATTACTAAAGAGTTGGCCATAAAGTTTCCCATTGGCCATTAGCTAAGAAAATGAACAACAAAAAATTTAAAAAAAACACACAAATACTAATTTTTAACTTTAGGATTAAGTATTTTCATTTTAAGTCAAAATTTTAATGTTTTTTTGTCATAAAAAAAAAACTTATTGATTAACTTTGAATTTTTGAGTCTTAGAAGAATTTTCTGTGGGGAATGTTCAAATGTTAAAAAGAAAATCGTTTGATAAAATTCAACTCGGTTGCAATTAAAAAAATAGATATAAAAAGAAAATGTTTTTTAAGGCAAATGTTTACTTTTTTTTTTGTTAGTTTATGTTATTTTGAATGTTAGCTAGAAGTTTATAATTTTCTGTTATTAGAAGCTAAAAAAATAGTTTTAAAAGCTTTTTGTACTACAAATCAATAAAAAAATTGTTATAAATATTAAGTATTAATTTTAGCTATATTAACTGAATCTCTCTCTCTCTCTCTCTCTCTGTCTTTCTAATGTTAAAGCCTTTAGAGCTTTGGCTTTTAATTAATTTAAGTGGAGTTGAAATTGGTTTAATCGCTCGACTAACCAAACCGGATCTAAGTCTTTAGAGACGGAAATATAAAACACGAAACGGAATTAAGGCACTTTAACTTGAGCTTGGCGTAGAGCATAAAATTTTTTTATAACACTTTTAGTTAGGGTAATCCCAAGTCTATGTAAATTTTGTTGGTTCACTGATTGGTAGTAAATTGAATTAAGATTGCCCCCAAAGAGAACAAATGAGACGGGCACAGGATATGAATAAACTAATTATAATTGGAAGCGTGTGTGAGCGAGTGTGTGTGTGTGTGTATGTGTGTGGATTTGTGTGTGTGTGTGTGCATTAGAGGTCCATAATGTACCGTCCGATGAAAGAAAGAAACGGCGCCCAACCAACAACGAAGAATGCTGTCTTATCGCACCTGGTCCAAAAGACGGCGCCAATGTCGAACGTCTCAGGTGCAACAGCAGCAACAACAACCGCAACAACAACAACGGCTTAGCTTCAGCTGCTAGGGCTATCATTTTTTATGTTTGTTGTTTTTCGTGTGTGTGTGTGTGTATTTTGTTTCTTTTTTTTTTGGGTGACTCACAAAGAGTCACAAGACTCATCGAAGTTAATAATTGACTTTATCAAGTCAAACTATTAGCCAGGGCTCCCCTCTTGAAAATGTGGAATCTCCGACTAATCCATCAAGCGACCCCACACACACTCTTACACACACACACACACATTCCAGATGTTGTGAGCTTTAGCCAAAAAAAAAAACATGTTTGCCATTATCAGCAAGGGAGAAATTACAATGCCGATCATCAAAAGTGTGACTAAAGTGGTTTAGCCTAATGTAAACCCATAAATAAGCAGAGCAAGAGATACAACAACAACAACAACAACAGCAACAAAGGAACGAACGAAGGAAGCAAGCGGAGGCAGAGTTAAGAGTAGGCAAGAGACTGGCGAGACCCCCAGACGCATTAACAAAATGCCAGAAAAGAGCTTCTGTTTGGCTGTACCACCAAGTCGGGCTTTTAATGAAATATGCCAGTCGTCGAGCTCCAGAGCTCCCCATCTGCGACGCCAAGCGGAGCCAAGATGAACGAGAAGCTAAAAACAAAAAAAAAAAAAAAAAACACAAAAGTGCAACCATAAAAACGACACCCAAGTGAAGAAGAAGAATTGAGTAAAGAGGAGAGCTCCAATAAAAGTAAGAAAAAAAAACCCAGAAACACATTGGAAAACATTGATGCTTATCGAGATGATGACAGAAGTGAGGACAGGGCATAGAATTGTTGCTACACAAAACATAAGTTTCTTTTATTAAGAATTAATATCTTAATTTTCCAGCAGATGAGTTACAACTGGCGAGAAAAAAATAAAAGAAAAGCCAACTATTTGAGCCTACACAAAAAATACTTGTCTAGATGTAAATGAGTGAGGAGTCGGAAGTGTGTGTATGTTGGGTGGGGGAGGGGAGGAGGGGCTAGGGACTTGCTCTTACAATGTTGCCAAGAAGTTACGAATTCGGTCTTAAATAATTTTCAGACACTAATGGAGCTTATCTCTAAACGAAACAAGCAACCGCAAACAAGTTGCTTGTTGCTGGCAAAAGACGACTCTACAGACAGACAGAAGAAGACGAAACTCTGGCGCTTCAGATGATTAGCATGTAGGGCCTAAGCAGAGAGTTAAGGAAATGGCAAAATGGTAAATGAGAAATGAGACGAGACAGGACAACAGAATGGGCCCGAGACGACGTAGTGTCAAAATGTTATACACGACGACACGTAAACCTACAACTTATATGATCAGGAGAATGAGGTGGAGTGGAGTGAAGTGGAATGGAGTGGAAGACTATGTAATTTGTTCATTCCTTTTTACTATACCCTTTGAAAGAAGAGTATATGCCTTCTCATGAAGAGAAAGAGAGAGAAGTTCATTTAATCATTTCGGTTCGTCTGTCTGTCTGTATAAAGGCAAAGCTCCTTTTATATATTTAAAGCTAAATAGTTGAAATTTTGCAGGTAAGATTTTATTCTTGGAATCAGCGGGATCGGATCACTATATCATAAGACTCATGCCTGAAAATAGTTCTTGAGATCCATAACTTGGCTGCAGAAATTCTCATAAAACTTAACAGTTTTAAGTTTGTACTAAGTTTTATCAAGATCAAACCACCATATGCTATAGCTCCCATAGGAACTGGAGGTTGAAAACATAGTTTTAGAACCACAACTTTCTCATATTCCAAGCAATATAAATAAAAATCCACATTTCCTAATCCAATACTCTTATAAGTAAACCTGTCAACTTCGATCAAGATCCTAACACTATATCATATAGCTCTCGTTGAAACAATCGTTAGAAATGAGAGCTTTAGTTAAATTTCTTCGTTAATTTTTAATCAATTATTTTGAAATTAAATATTTATTAATAAAATGCTCTTGTTGATATCTGTACCAAATTTTATTAAAATCGGACTACTATATATAATAGCTATATGGAACTATTGCCCAAAAATCACTATTCCAAGTGATTTTTTGTAAAATTAAGCATTTATTGATATTATGTAATCGATTATGTCTGTGCCCAATATCATTAAGATCGGACTACTAAATCAATAAATAACGATCGATCTAAAAAATAGTTTTAGTAAGAAAAACTTTTGTCTGTCTTTAGATTTACATTAAAAGATCTAAATTCACTATATAGCTTTGAAGGGTAAAGAAAATTCGGCACTATTAAAATTAGCTGAAGTTTGCCTCTCTGGTTTCTACTTGATTTGACCGTAGATGGAAATTTGCCGTATTACTGCAATTGGTCAGAGCAAGTGCAGCGTTAACTTGATTAGTTGCTCAAAAAAAAAAACATTTTCATTTCTAAATGAAGCCATGAACAAGCCAACAGTCAGCAACAGTCAGCGAAAACGGTTAAGAAGTCAGTTGGCTGGTTGGTTCGTACGTGTCGACGTCAAAAAGTTGACAGTTTCGACTGAAAATCGTTTCAATTTGATTTCGTTTTTTTTTGTTCCTCTTCCTTTTAATTACCCAATGGGTTTAAGCGTAACGTCAATCAGGCAATGGGACAACAGACAGCCTGTGTTGATCATGATGTGGATGATGAGATTCGTATTCCTTGGCTGCTGCTGCTGCTGCCGCTGCTGCTACTCCACCTCCTCTAATTGCAATGGCAATAATAAAGTCGTAACGCGGATACAATTATAAGGCGGCTCTACAACAAAGCCAAACGGCACACATTCCCCACATAACTCAAAACAGACTCAAACAGGCAGCAACAGTCTCTGAACATTGGTTTTACTGTACTCGGTTCGCATGCAATGAATTAATCAGTGCGGTTTTTTTATTTTTTTTTATAATGAAACAAATGCTAAAGGAGTACCGTGGTGGTTAGGGAAGGGGAGGGGTGGGACGCAGCATAATTGCAATTCGTACAACTAATTTAATAATTTACAGTCGGGTAGTCAGTCCGCAAGTCGCAAGTTCGAGTCTTAAATCTTTAGCAAATTAAGTTTGTCAGCTGTCAATGCGAGGAATTTGTTAACAACATTGAAAACTGACAGTACAAATCATAATAAAAATTATTAATAATAATGATGTCCATAATAATAATGATGGCGAATGATGTCCCATGATTATGATGAGACATGAGTTATGAACTTATGAATGAAACCCAAATGCTCTACTCAAAAAAAGATACAAATAGGAACGGATCAACAGGACCACTTTAAGAGCTTCCTCTTTAATGTCTTATCTAAATGAATTGACTTCTAATTTCTTATATATTAACTTATTCCCATTAGAGCTTCAAAAGGATTTAATTGTATGGGAATTTTCCTCCCTCTTTCTCCTACACACTGACTTCAAGGCTTCTGTTGTGCCTCCTCTAAGTTCCTCAAACGAGGGTTAGTGCTTTATATAATCTCTTTTACCACAATCCTAAACATTTTATATAATGGCGAACGAAAGCTTAAAAGACAGGAAAGCTTTTTCAAGCCTTAGCGACTCAGATGTCGATAAGGTTCATTCACGGAAAAGCCTCGATCGATTGTCAATGGCAATGGAAAATAAAATTGAACTCACGCAAGTCCTTTGAAATTTGCCAGGAGGCAACTAACAAATATTTAATTTCAGTCACAAGGCGGGAAACTCAAATAGTTTCGGACCATTAAACACTTCTCAGATGTATTCATATATAAGCAAATTTGAGAGACTGTAAATCCTAACGGCTTTGTCTTAAAAAGTTTAAAAAATTACAATTACAATTTTTACAATTTTGTATGGGTTGAGTTAAGGTTAGGCCGGTGGATATCTTGCGAGATGTTCCTCATAGGCTGGTAGTGGTCCATAGAGTTGCCGGATTGTTTAGGTCTCATAGAATACGCGTGTGTTTGGCGTATGTCAGAAGTTCCTATGTATTCCTTATGGCCACGTCTTGTCAATAAAAAAAAACTCCAATTACAATTCTTTGAGCACAAAAATGAAAATCTAAAATTATAAATAATAATTATAAAAAAAGTTGTTGAGCTTTTTGATTAAAAAATCTTAATTTAAAAACAAAACATTACGTCAGACTGTACGTACATCAAACGTGTAAAAATTCACCTAAAAACGATCCATAAAGTAGTTTGAAATATGTTGGGAAATCAAATCAAAGAAGCACCTTGTGTTTGATGTATTGACCAAAACGGTCGTCGCCAAAAAGGAAGACTTTATCTAAAACTTTACTTTTTGCATGGATATTTAAGTTTCTGGCGTTACTTCTTCTTTTTGCTGGAGGATCAGAATAAATATAAAGGATTCAGGAGGTCATCATAATAATAATGGCATCTTCTTTAAAGCCTTAAATGATTATGGTCTTTGTAAAGTTGCTTGAATGCTTCTTCTTTTGATACTTGTTTTTATTCTTACAATTAAAATTTATGAAAAAAATTTTTTAATTTGTGTTCTCTTGAGTCTAACTAGAAAATATGCCTTAGTTGATTAGACTTCTCTAATCGTAATAGTTAATAGACTCTTAGCATTACTTGGAAATTGAGCAATAAAAATGGCAAAGAAAACACTAAGTCAACTTTTATACCCTTTTTCATTATGATGCCATCTCTGTCCAGTTTGGGATTCTCCTCTCTCCCTGTTGGTGTTCATAATGATGATGTTGTTGTTGTTGTTGTTGTTGTTGTTGCGCTTTCAATGTTGTGCAACTTCATTCCGCACAACGGCAACAACGAAAAAGAATGCAACTAAATCAATCACAACCACACTAATTTGCCATTTAACAAGGTATTTGGACAATTTTGATATATGTATTCAGCGAGACAAGGCGAAATGTCAACAGAAGCCACAACAGAACCATACCCAAAAAGAAGAACGAGGCCCCATCAATCAAACCGTGTTTGGGACCAAAACGATCTGGGACCACTGACCGTGTACCCAGGGCAAGGTTTGCTGGAAAAAAGAAATGAAATTCAGAAAAGAAAAAGCAGAACTTACATTTTGGAGAGAACTAACTAACCATTTAATTGTCATTTAATGCCGTTGTATATTAATTAGCAAAACATGAAATTAAGCAAAACGTTTCAACTTTCTGACTGACTGACTGACTGACTTGACTGACTAACTTGACTGACTAACTTGACTGGCACCTGATATTAATTTGATCTGATAGAAGACATGCCTCCGTTGTGGTTACTCTCTGGTCTGCCTTGGCT
Organism: Drosophila nebulosa; assembly: GCA_024703675.1. Classification (NCBI taxonomy): domain Eukaryota; kingdom Metazoa; phylum Arthropoda; class Insecta; order Diptera; family Drosophilidae; genus Drosophila; species Drosophila nebulosa. The sequence continues at coordinate 1,582,094 of CM045724.1, read as the reverse complement.
CCTGCTGCTGTTGATGATGATGAAAATGAAGTTGCCGCCCAATTTAATTAAAATTCCAAACGATCTGCACATGAACAAAAACAAAAACAGGAGAAGAAGCAGGAAAAAAAATTGAAACAGGCTGCAAAAAAAAAAAAAACGCTACAAAACTTACTAAAGCGAAACGTGTTGATGGCAGATCAGCTGTTCGGACAACTTTACTTCTTTATGAAGTTCACTTCTCAATCGATTTGCATTGAACAAAAAACCGCAAACATAAAACTGAAAAAGAAGGGGAAAAAGCTAAAGATAAAGCAAGCAAAGTTTTTTTTATATTCACACAACACTTTTTTCAGGAACCATAGCCCAAGCCTGTTATTATAGTACGTGCATCTAATTTCAGATCACTTACCAAGTAACCAAACTTTTTAATTTGATAATGGAATAATAGGTTTACTTTGGCAAAGCAAACAACTATAGAATTGAATTTATTCTATGAACCTCTGTTGCTTACTTTGAGGGGGAAAGGTAATAATTTAGGGTCCACAATTTGTTTCGTAGTTTAATCAATTTATCTTACTCCTAATGAGAATTCAATTCATTTAATAGTAAAGAAAAATTAACGTATAATCCGTCCGCCTCTTGGTACGTCCGTTCGTCTTCACGTTCGTATTTCCGTCAATATGATCGCTCGTCCGTCTGTTTCAGCGCCCTTTTTGCTAAATTGTTATTGAGATAAAACTATATCTAATTGCAACTATATCATATACAGGTTTTTTTTTACTATAGGTAGGTAAAATTCTTGCGGTATCCGGATCGGGCCACTATATTATGTAGCTATTGATCGAAAAATCAGCCTCAGTGAGAGAAACTTTTTTGTTTCTTAAGTTTTTTAAGCCGAACTCGCTTTGAATTGTTATAGTTCGCACTTTTTTACCGAATTTTGTAAGGATTGTTTGGACCACTATATCATTTAGCTTCTACAAAAACAATCTGAAAAGTTTTCCTTTTTTCTGCTATAAATTTATTTGTGTTGCATAAAAAGTAGTTAAAATAGTTAACAATTGTCGATACCAGAATGAAAAACAAAAAAAATGAAAAAGAAAAAATCATATCAAGATATATTCGTCCCCTTTCAACTAAGCTTAGCATAAGGTCTAAGGCTTAATCTGTAACTTTGCTAACCCAAGCAAGGTAATCGCATAATACACGAAAAAGATTTTAAAGCCAAAACTATTTCTAGTGCCATAATATGGTAGTTCAATCTTGACCGCATTGGCAATTTTGGCGATCATTTAATGGTCACTTAAAGTTACAAATAGTAAATATTAAGACGATCTGAACTATCTTTTTCAAACTAAATTTTAAAAGGCATATAGAACTACAATCGAGAAGGAACTTTCGAAAAGCAGTAAATAAGTCGAAGAAAACAGAAAGCCAAACACTGGAAGAACTGCATTGTACATATATGTTAAAAAAATTATTTTCAAGTTTTTCCCCATTTAACCAAAAACAAACAAAATGAACCAAAAAGTAAATGTATTCGAATAAAAATTTCGAAAATTGTACACCTGTTTTTGATAGTGTCACACGTTGACATCAAATAATGCAAAACGAAGACTTTTATTAGCATTATGACATATCATATTACTCTAAAGGTTTTGTTATATAACACATGCATAAAACCATAAAATGTTAAGTAATAGACGAAAAGTCAAATCATGCTCTCTAGAGTCTAAAAGTTAAATACAACCGCAGCAGCAGCAACAGCAGCGGATAACCTTAACCAGTTCCAAGTCAATTTGTTTGGTCATGGCTGTAAGGCAAATTATAGAAATTGGCATAATAATAAAGTGAACACGATAATTGCATGTTTAGTGCTTATTAAATTACGAGCTTCTAATGTGAAACATCTCTCCCTCTCCGTCTCTCTCTCTCTCTCTCTCTCTCTCTGTCTGTTTTAGCTGCCCGACAGACAGTGCCCTCTCTGGTTGGATTATGGGCATATCGGAGGAGGTCAAGCTGGAGGAATTACCGCAAGAAGCTAAATTAGCACACCCAGATGCTGTCGTGCTGTCGGCCTCCGCAGCCTCCGGAGTTGGCTCGGCGGTAACGGCGCCCAGCGGCGCCAGCGGGGGAACCAACAGTCCCATTTCGGATGCCAACAGCGATTGCGAGACCGATGAGTATGCTCCAAAGCGGAAGCAGCGTCGCTATCGGACCACCTTCACCAGCTTTCAACTGGAGGAGCTTGAGAAGGCCTTCTCACGCACCCATTACCCCGATGTGTTTACGAGGTGAGCCCAAAAAAAAAAAAAGAGAGTGAGAACAATATGATACAAGACAAAAAAAACCAACGAAACAAAAGATAAAATACAAAAACCAAAAGAAATATTTCTTTCTTTTACTTATTTTGCATAAATTGCTCGAGACAAAAAGACTTGAAAGAGACTTTTTTTTTTAATGTTCTTTTTATGATACAAATATGGAAAATGTTTCTCAAACTCAAGGTGATAATGCCCAATGACCATTGCCCTACCTAACTAAGGGCCCCCCCACAGAGTGTCGCCGCATCAGATTTGGAGCAACATTTATATGCGTTTTCGATAAGTTGAGTCGGCCAGGCCCAAGTAGTTCCAGATAGAATGGTCGGTCATAAATTTAAAGTCCATGTCAAGCGATAATTGAAAAATGCTTTAGCAATTGTACTTATAACTTTCAACTGAGTCTACTTTCCCCCTCACACCTGTTCAATTGAGTATTAAATAACTAATTAAATAAATAAATTAAGCGTGACTCGTGGAATGCATTTGAGTGAGAAGAGTTATCCAAGGAAAGTTACTTAAGTTAGTTATTCAAACCATCTTTATAGCCATACTAAGCAAAGTGAATTATAATATTATATTTTACACTTTTTTTATTAGTTTACAAAATACAAGTTTTTCTACCCTAAGAAAGGAATCATTTACTTAATTTTAACTGACAAGTATCATGCGATTTACGAATTTTTGTTTATGGACTTCTTTATAGACTCCTCGAGAAAACATTTCTTAGGAAAAGAATCAGAATTTTACTGTTTAAAAATTTCTCAGAATGGAATTGCAGAAAATTGTCATAAAGTCTTTACGACTTATTATTATTATTCTAAAGTATAAGTTTTTGTGTTAAAATATCACAACCTAACTATTAATACAATATCTGGCAAAACTATGGTCTTGCGCTTTAGAAGAAAACAAAGTTCATACACTTAGCCTAGAATTCGAACTCAGATCCTTTTGGTTTAGTTGTCTAAATGACTGGACCACTTAGACAACTCATCTACTGAGGACAATTCAGTTGGCAGTTCTATAGAAAGTCCGTTTAAACAACTTACGATTTCCTAAACTTTAATGTTGAATAAACACGTTAATAATTGTTCCTAGGCCCGGGCAGAGGGTATAATAATTAAGGACAAATCCTTCTGTCCGTCTGTCTACTCCAAGGCAAACTAGTCTCTCAACTTTTGAGTAATTTTGATTAAACTTGGTATATAAGCTTTTTATTCAAGCAGGCAAATCATATGTTAAATCCAATCCGATCAGGCCGCTATACCATATAATTTTGGCCAAAAACAGAAAATATCCTTAAGTGCGAAAGAGATAAAGTTAGCAGAACTAACACTCTAAGGACATTCTGATTAAAGATGACATAAGAGCAAGAGTATATAAGCTTTGGCATGGTTAAAGTAAATTTTTATAATATCTTTTGTTGATTTTATTGTTCAGTTTCGAGATGTAAATTGTGAACTTGTTCCAGTTACTTATTTCGCGCAATTTATTTACAATTTTGGAAATTATTTTTGTTAACTTAATTAAATTATTTTAATAAACTTCACTTAGGGATACATTTTCAACGGCTAAGCACATGCGGAAATATCCCAAATATTTGATAAATTTTTTTTTACAAGACTTTGCTCTCCCTCCCTTTCCCTCTCGCTCACTCTCTCTATATATATATTTCTTCTGCTTGGTTATTAATGGAATTTCGAGTGTCGATTATCTTGACTAAGCAGCTAATCGTAAACCTTTCTTTCTTTGCAGAGAAGAGTTGGCTATGAAAATTGGATTAACTGAGGCGCGCATTCAGGTAGGTTCCTAGACTTGCGGTTGGTCGGTCAATGATGATCGGTGGCCTCTCTCTGCCCCTCTCAACATTCAGAAATTGTATTCGCGTGGCTAACGTGCGGCTAACAATGTTGAAAATTGAAAAATAATGGAGCATGTCGTCCCTAATGAAATCAAAAAGTGAGAGAGAGCCATACCAAAATGCATGTGGTTATTTTTATTCAATTTTTTTTTTTCTGCCAGTCATTACAATTTCGATTTGGTTTATATCTTTCTCTGTCCTCCTCTCTGTCTCTCTTTTGGTATTGTTTTTAATTACTTGGCGATCATGCTAAACAACATTATTTGTTTACATAAATTTTTAGCTGTAATTGCAATCTCCTACGACAGACAGACAGAGAGACAGACAGAGAGACCAACTCCAATCAGCCACCGTTCTGAAGATTGTTATGTTAAAAACTAATTAAATGGGCGTTTTCAATAACAACGCCCATTAATTGGGTATCCTCTCTGGAAAGAAATGGGAATATATATATATATATATCCAACACACAGTAGCCTGCCAGCCACACATAACTCATTCCAACTCCACTCTTTGTCCTCTTCTCTTTTCTTCTCTTCTCGTCTCTTCCAGGTTTGGTTTCAAAATCGTCGCGCCAAGTGGCGTAAACAGGAGAAGGTTGGTCCCCAGTCACATCCATATAATCCATACCTGCCCAGCGGCGCCGCCAGCATGCAAACAGTGGTCGGTGCCGCCCTACCGCCCAATCCCTTCACCCATTTGGGTTTCCAACTGCGCAAACCATTCGATGCTCCAGCAAATTTGGCTGCATTTCGCTATCCTCACTTGTCGGCGGCGCCAATGATCCCGTCCGGCTACTTCAATCAGTTCCAAAGGTAAGAGACACACTGCATTTAAATTGAATTTTAATAATTGAAATAATTCTATTAATAATAATTGTTAAAACTGACAGATATAGTCATTTGGTTGTTGATCTTGATTCGATTTAAGAGCCCTTTCAAAATGTCTTTAACTTTAGCAAGTTATTAATTAAACATGTTTCAGAGTTTCTTCTTTGAAGTTTAAATTCAGATAAAAAAATTAAATAGAATTTGTTTTAAAGTTTCCCAAAGGGTCTTTGATAGATCATTTTGACCTATATAAAACAAAAGATGCAGATCATCTTGTCCTATATAATTTGACTTTTAAGTAATCGAAATGACAATATTACTTGGCATCTTAGATCGAACAATTTGTTCTAAAGTATTCCAAAGGGTCTTTGATATATATTATTTTGTCCTATATAAGACAAAAGAATCAGATCAGCTTGTTTTATATAATAGTCATCAATTGTCTAATAAATCGAAATGGCAATATTACTTGCCATCTTGGATCGAAGAAAGAAAGATAAAACTATGGTCGAAGTGCCTTGCCTTAATTGAATATAAAGAAAAGGGTTGGGAGGCTACCTGGAAAATTTTTTTGAAAACTTTTTATAGGAAAATAACATTAATTTACGAGGCTAACACTTAACACTAATTTCTCTCTCAATGTTTGCCTCTCTCTCTCTCTCTCTCGTCTGCTGCAGGGCTCCACCACATATGCTACCGCCAGGCATGGCTGGCATGTATTCCCCGTCGAGCTCCTTTCAATCACTTTTGGCCAATATGGGAGCAGTTCCCCGAGCACCGCCAATTGGTTTGGTTGGCAAACCGCCCATGCTAGTCGGATCCCCGGACTTGCACTCGCCAAATCATCTGCTAGCTTCGCCTCCGACTTCACCCGTTTCCGGTGGTGTGACCCAGGCACCGCAACCGCCACCCCCCGCGGCTCAGGCCGCACAATTATCGCCCCAGCAACTGGTTGGCATATCGCTTACACATCAGGCTCCTTGCGGTTCACCCACACAAACTGCTCCCGTGGCCCTGACCCTGGCCCATTCGCCGCAGCGACAATTGCCGCCGCCGCAGCCGCCCACTTCTTTGGCGCCGCCTCCGCCGCCACGTTCGGTTACGCCGCCCGAGGATAGACGCACTTCATCGATAGCTGCCCTCCGGCTGAAGGCACGAGAACATGAACTGAAATTGGAGCTATTGCGTCAGAATGGTCATGGCAACGATGTGGTTAGCTAGCCAAAAGAAATATATATCCGCAAATTCGAGTGCAAATTCATTGCTTGATCAGTGTAGAATTAAGCAAATAAGTTATTTGATTTAATGTATGTATTTATCACGTAAAGTCCAAATAAATTCACCTATTAAAGAGAAAACTGAAAGAGTTAGCAAATTGATAAACGATGGTAAAGAAGAGAATAAAACAAAGTAAAAAAAAAAACTTTGAAAATGTGTTAAAAAAGTTAAGTTTGATTTCGTGAAAGTTTATATTCCCTTGCTCAGATGTCTAACAAATTAAATGACTAATATTAACCTCTATGCTGTCTCTTTCACACAATTGGAAATCCTTTAGCTTTTTAATTAAGTATTTGCACTTACATTTCACACATTCTGGCACGTTTCTAGTTTTCAGTCTCTCTTTAGAGGCTGTTTTTTTTTTTTTTGGATTTTCCATATGTTATAGTATTTTGATTGGACCCATTTGAACAAATGTGCTACTTACATTCAACAGAAATATAAATACTAAGTTTCATTTAAAAAACTAAAAAGCCAAGAGACTAGTTTGCATAGAAACAGACAGACGCTTTGCAAGGATTAACTTTTATGCCGAAACTGCTTTATTTCGGTTCAGAGACTAACGACTCACTGGCAAAAGTTATGGACTTTATTTCATGACCAAAACGCAAACATTTGGCTAAAGAAAATAGTATGTCCGTTAGACAATAAATTTGTTTTACTGCCTGAAAACCAAGAAATTTGCCACATAAAAAATTAACTAGAAAGAACTAAAGACAAATAAAAAATGGAAAGTTTTCTCTTTATGAATCAGTTTTAATTACCAAAGCCGTTGTGAAATTTGTAATAAAACATTCTACCCATGTCCGATTATAAAAGTTGTAAGACATCGAGCCATTCCCTTTTCCATCTCTCAACTGGATTTTCCTTTTATACAAACACACAACAAATTACAACTAAGCCTGCCGCTCGATCGGTTCGGGCCTAATGTGCGTAACAACACCTACTTAGGAGGAAGCGCTAACAAATCCGAAAACTGATTCACAGCCAGTTCGACCGCATCAAGTCGAGTCGATTCGAGTCGTTGGAGTCGAATTTGAGTCCCGCTGCCATTAATCAGTCGTCTGGCCATAAATCAGTGAGTTTTCGTTGGTCAAAAACAACAGCAATCGGGGCAGGGTGCTACAAATATAAATTTATGAATAAATTAGAAACAAATTAAGTATGTTAATGAGAATGATCAAGCGAGCAAGCCAGCCAGCCTGCCATCCAGCCAGCAAAACAGACTTCCACGATCGAAAAAGAAACTTCCACAAACGAAAAGAAAAAAACCAAAAAATTGCCGCCGCTTTGGCGATTTCACTCTTTTTGGCTCTCTTGCCTTTTGAATTATGCGCGGTAATTAATAAAATGGAATATTTATGATAACATTTATAAAACACGAAGTTGCTTAATTCGATTACCAGATTTTTAAGACATTTTTTACCGATTTTACACACACACACATACACACAAAGAAAAAAAAAAGAACCAAAAGGTAAGACTAAAAAAAAAGGAAACGCCTTGCAATGCGCAGTCATTGGTAATTGTGATGAGGTGGAAACTGTGATAATCATGTTTAACAGAAAGATAACTAAAGGCAACCTACTCCTCCTCCTCCTTCTCCTCCTTTTTCGCTCTTCTCTTGTACATTTTATGCATTTCAATGAGTTCCAGTTCGTCAAAGAGAGCAGAGAGCAGAGAAAGAAAGACGCCAAAACAATTAATTTGCATAATAATCAAATCAAGCTTCAATATGGATGGTATTCGGTAGAAGGAGGTAGAGGAAGGCGGTAACCCACCTTTGGGGCCAATAACCATATTAATAATCATTAATTAAGGCGACTAATTAACGCTGACATTAAAAGGCTGCATTTTAATTACTTGACCTGTACGTATTTGATTTGTGATTAGTTTTTTTATTTTTGTAGAATTCTTAATGAAATGCATTTCATTTGCTAGCAAATAATTTTTGTTTTGTTTTTCCACAAACGAAACGAAACGAAATGAAAACGATTAAAATGTTATTTAATTCAATTTAACTTCAACACAAAAATTTAATTGCATTTCATGAGTAGCAGCAGAAACTACAAGCACAAGAAACGTAAATAACTGCCGAGATTTTATATTTATTTTTTTGTAGTTGCCCCGAACAAAATGCAAGCCCGTTTTATGTGTGTGTGTGTGTGTGTGGTTGTGTGTGTGTGTGTGCGAGTGTTTCGTGTGTCGGTGCAATTAACTTTGCGTTTAATTTGCAATTATCCAAACGACTCAAACTAATTAGCGCCACTTTGATTAAACTTGGCAACAAATGAAAAAAAAAAACAACAACAACAGCAACAACAAAACGGAAACTTGATAACAACAAGTAAAAAGGAAGGAATTTTCTAAATGCAAACCGCAAAAATGTAAATGAAATTCTGCAGAACTTAATTCAATTCGCGGGAACCAAAACAAGCAACGAAAAAAATATTCAAGAAAAACGAACAACTTAGGCAACAAACTTGAAATTTTAGAACAAGTTGCAAAAGGTAAAATGAAAAGTTGCCCTAGAACAACACACTTTTGAGTATAACGACAAAAACTATCTTAAGGATTACCTCTATTAAGCGGACACACCTATCATTTATTTGAGTCTCTATTGGGCGTAAGGTAAGCAATTTAGCCCAAGAGAGTTTTTACTATATACATATATGAAATAGAAGCCATTTAAGTGTTATGTAAGCGAAATTGGGGGTGCCCAAGGCATACAGTCCGTTACGGAGCATTGTCTTTAGTTTGCATTGAAATTTCAGAAAACAAAAATGACTTTAACTTTCAGTTGAAAATTGTCATTTAAATGTTAGAAAATGAAAAAAATAAAGACCTTTAGAAATATTTGAAATTTGATTGATTATTTCGTTAGTTAATTTTTAAAGAGAACGGATTATTAAAATCTTTGTGGCATCTATATGAAAATACAAAATGCTGCCTTGTATTTTACCAAATTTTTTGGTTTAGATTCCTCATGGAAAACATAAGGCGAAAAAATTAAGACGAGTTAAGGGAGTATTGAAATATATACGAATAAGGATCAAGGAATTGAAAATATTAAAAATTATATTCTATTTGTTTTACTTCTTGGGTATCACGGATTTAAGCAGGAAAAGTTTAACTCGAATTATCTTGCCCCCCAATTAAGTGGTTTTCAATTCCTAGATATGAACATCATTAAATTATTTTGGAAACTGAATTCGAATGGTAATTGAGAGCCATTTCAATGGTTTAGTTTATTCAAATCTCTATTACCATATACGACTAGATTTCAATGCGCCTTCGACTTGTTGCTTGTTCGCTTTATTCTTTAATTGGCCAAATTTGTGGTCTATGTGAAAATAATTTCTTATTTATTAATTTTTTTTTTTTAATTCTGCAAATGATTTATTGAGTGTTCGGTAAAGTTGCATAAATTAATTCAGTTTCCAATTGAGTTGAGACTTTGATGCTGGAAAATTCCTTTGCAATCGATATGAAACTTGCTTGCGAACAATGAGAATGAGAGTGGGGGAGAGAGACGATGACGATGACGTCGAAATGCACCTGTTTGGAGTGCTTAGACTAGGGCCTCACACACACACACACACACATACACACACACCCAGGGGCCATGACACAACGATGTGACTTTTATTATTCACATACGAATGTGAGACACAAAGAGACACAACACCGACAGAAGCGAATGAATGTATCGAAAAGGAAATGAGAAACATTTGGCGCCGCCGCAATTAGTTATCAAAGACGTCGCCCATTGACAAGCAGAAGTCAAAGCACTCGAAGACTCCAAAAACGACACTCACACACACACACAGACACACAGACACACACACACACAGACTCACACACACAGACACACACACACATTGACAAGGAACAAGGAAAGCTATATAAAGTGCATGAGTCATTGAAGACAAAAGAAACTTACAACTTGTAAAGTAAGAGAGAGAGAGAGAGACACAAAGAAGAAAAAGAGAGAGTTTATATAGGATTCGGAGTCCGGATCATCATCATCATCATCCTATCTAAAGTGCCGGGTTATGTTTCAGGCAACGCCCCAAATCATGGCGCAACGTGTGCCTTTGCTGGCCCAGAGAGACAATATTGAAACGTAGCCAAGCTAAACATTGATCCTTATCGACATGTCAGAGTAGAAGGTAGACAGAGTCAGCCAAGTCAGCGGAGTCAGAGACCTTGCACTCGCTTTTTGCAATTGGTAGCCAGAACAGCAGCAGCAACAACTTAGCACGAGGCACGACCATTCCGACCACGCAACACACGCAACGTAAGCCAAATGGATGCCAAGATTTCCTGACTAAAGGTGTGTATGTGTGTAAGTGTGTGAGTGAGTGTATGTGTGTGTGTGTGTGTGTGTGTGTGTGTGTGTATTTGGTGTCTGTGTACATGAATTTATGTCAAAAGATACATAATTCTAAAAAAAAAATTGTTATTTATTTTGCCAACTTTTGTGACTCGCTTTCAATATGAAAATCTGTGTAACAAAATGTTGCCAACTCAAAACTTATTTCAAACCGTTTTTCTACAATAAAAAATGTAAAATTTATCTATTTTAAAAGATGTCGTATAAGACGTTAAGCTACATTCAAGACAATCAATGCCTTTGTCTTTTGTCGCCCTTGGCAAATGAATTAAAAGACGCGCCTTCCCTTTATCCCATACACCTGACGCGGTTTATAGTCTATTTTGGAAGAAGTTTTGGTATAAGATTCAATTCGGCACACAGCCTCAGCCTCAACCTCAGTCTCAGTCTGGTTAAAATGAAAGTAGAAAGATGAATTTAGGTAGTGCAAGTTTTATTTATTATTAGGTCTTCCAAATGAAGCAATTATAAATGCATCAAAGTATACAAATTTTTTTGTTTCATCAGCAGAAACAAAAATTAAAGTATTCAAATTTAGCAGCCATGCGCATAAACCTTAAAAAAGAGAAGTATGGACTTTGAAATGCCACAAAAGTATATTTTCAAAATGTAATTAAAATAACTTTTTGTGCTTTACTCCTTGCTAATCTAATGAATTATTTGAAATACTTCAAAATTGCAAAACTGAGAATAAACAAAAATATAAAGTTAGCAAACAAAAGTAATATATGAGAAGCTCATATCGGATTTTTTATGACTTAATCGATCGATACAATAATAAATTAACATAGAAAAATGAAAAATGATTTTCAGTTTACAGATTTCAGTTTTAAAATTATCCAAATTAAGCCAACTGCACCAAGAGGCAGCATCTTCATTTGCCAATTTGAAATAAAATTAAAATGTCTTTATGCATGCTCAAAGATTATCAGCAGCTCTGTGTTAATATCTGACTTTAAATGAGCTATGTTTTTGTTAAAGAAAACCCAAAAACAGATGAAAATGGAACCCACTCGAAAATCAAATCAGATAAGAGTAATTAACGCCTAAGGGCAATCGTCGTACCTGCAAAAACTTGCCCTTAAACGTTTTCGTTGTTCCATACTAAAATTCGATATAATACACCATCATTTTGTTGTCTTTGGGTCAACTGAATAGAATTCATAATTCGTTTAAATATATGCGCTAATTAAATAAACATAAAAAACTCTAACCGAGACATTATCTACGCCTCCTTAACTTATCTATCTACATATGTTGGATAGATCAAATCTTTTATATGTTTCAGAGATTTTTTTTTTTTTTTGTTTTTGGTTTTTGTTTTTTGGGCATTAGCATATAGATAGGAGAAGGCGGACTTGGAGGAGATGAAGCAGAAGGAGGCGGAACCTACACAGTTAATGAGTTTTCGTGTAGGTGTTTAGCGTGTAAGATTAGATTAGGCTAATCAGCCGCTTAAGATCTCAAGAGAAATAAGCCCAAAAAAGAGATTTTTAAATTGAGGACGCCGACTCACCATCTCACCGTCTTACCGACTCACATTAAATGCCAAGGTGTGCCGCTAGATGGCGCACACTTATTGAGAGCAGTTGCCGCGCTAATTGCCCACTAATTAACTTGAAACGAAATGCAATTTATAATTTCAGCTTGCAACAAATTAAAATTGCCATCAAGCAAGAATTTATGGCATTCGAGATACGTCAGAGAGAGAACGGAGAGAGAGAGAGCAACAAAGATAGAGCAAGAGAGAGAGAGAGAGAGCGCTTTGGACTCGACATAAAAACATGGCGCAAAATCTGACAAGCAAAAAAAAACATATTTAAAAAAAAAAACAAAAACATATGTGAAAATTAAATAGGCCGCAAAGAATTCAACAGCAGCTGCCAGAGAATACACTGTACAAAATATATATGTCGAAGGCGTAGATTTCAATGTATTTCAGACTAAAAGGAAACAAGTGATAAAGAAAAATCTTGTATAAAACAAAACAAAATTGTTTCTTAAGAAGTTTTTTAAATTTTTCACTTAGCTTGGTCTCTGAAAACTAGAAGTAACAACACTTAGCCTGAAGACCTATCATACTGCTTGGGATAAACTGCATTTTAAGACACTATCTAATTTTCCGAAGACTGATTTCTTGTTACAATGGAAATATCAAACCGTTTTATCTTAAAAATTTTGCATTACTTTTCACCCAGAAAGCTTTTCGATGTTCTCCACTTTTTCCAATAAGTGATTTGAATTCCTATAAATTATTTAAAAGCATTTGTTGTGACTGTTTGAAATATTTAGTAAGATTCACAAACTAAAAAATGTTTTTTTTGTACTTTTGCAAAAAGGGTTTATTGATTTTGAAGGAAGCCTCTCCAACCATTTAAAGTATATTAATTCGTGATCAGCACGATGGGACGAGGCCATCATATAGCCATGTCCGTCCGTCGGACTTCTAGAGCTACAGTGATGAAATTTTGCATGTGGTTTTTTATATAGCATAGACATTGTATGTCTCAGATTAAGCCAGATCGGACCACTGTATTATATATGTATTAACGTTCGATCGAAAACAGAGTTTTGGATCAATAACTCTGTTGTTGTCTATGGGATATAATTAAAATTTTACATATCCTAGTTTGTTTTATATCCAAACGTCCATGACAAATTTCTTCAAGATCGGACTACTATATCATATTTTATCATTTTATCATATTTTTTAAGAGGAACACAACAAACTCGCAAGGGTATACAAACTTAGGCATAGTCGAAGTTAGCCCGGCCTTCTAGTTATTTTATCATTTCGTTAAAACAAGATTGGGTTTGGCCAAAGAAAGACTCAAAAAAAAAAGAGAATTTTATGCCATTTCTATTATTTCTGTATATAATATAATAATATAACTATTCCTATCTTTTTTATAGTTAATTATTATATTGGCTAATTTTTAAAAAATTAATAATTTTCTTTAAATTATTCTGTTTGTAATGCAACTTTTGTTTTCGAAATTAATATGTTTTTCTTCCTTCCAGACTTTCTTTTAACTTTGTATAAATTTATTTTTGTCTTTTATCAGACTCTTTTTTTTACCTTCTTTATGATAAGAACCATCAAGTAACTATTGGCTTGGCTTCCCACATAATTTGTTTTTTAATTTTTTTTGTTTTTTTTTGTTGTTGTTTTTGTCAATGTGTATCTCTAAAACAACGAATTGAGATACTTTCGCTGACATTTTTCGGCGTGCAAATATGCCGGAAAAAAAACAGAGCACCAAGTCTGGCTGCTAATTTACCATTTAAGCAGGCATTTGGGGAATTTATGTGACAGACCAAAAGGTTCCAACTTAATAACTTAATGTGGCCTAAAAATTGCAAAATGTCAAATTTGTTGTGTTTTTTTTTTTTTTTTTTGTTCTCTTTGTTTTGCACTTTTTATTTCATTTCGGTTTTGGTTTGGTTTGATTTTGGGGGTCGATCGGTGTTGTTGATTTTTGCAGAGATCAATATTCAATCACAATTTCGCAATTACCCGATACACACAAAATCTTATTAAGTTTTGTTTGTTTTCATCATTATTTTCACGGCCGAGGCCCATTTTCGACCATTAAGAGTGAAAATCTTGTGTAAATCGAATTATTTGTAATTTATGGTGTGGCAGTTGTTGAATAAATGGAGGATTATTACCCCAGTCACAGGCTCGATCCCGATCCCGAACTGGCAACAAGCCAACAAAGCCAAGGAGTGTCTATCTCTTTCACTCGATAGCCATAGCTAAACCAATAACCATTAAGCGTGCTAAAATCAATCGCAATTGCCCCCAACTCCACCACAAAGAGAGAGAGAGAAAAGACTTGATCATGGACTCCTCCATTCTCAACCTCATCCACCTCCTCATGCTCTGTGTTAGCTGCGGTTGCAATTTGCAGACGATTTGCGGTTCAACATTTTTTTTTTTTTTTTTTGCTGCGGTTGTTTGGCTAAGAAGACAGACAACTTGGCTGCCAGATCTCCGGGACTATGGTCAAGCGAGAGCAACAACAACTACAACAACTGGTTCAAAAAGATTATCGATTTTCAATTACTGTGGCGAGTGTGCGGCTAAGTAGTTTGGTTTTTGTTTGGTCTAGCAATTTTCGTAACTGCAGCTGGCAAAAAGGCATCATTTAGTAAGGCCATGAAAAAAAAAAAAAAAACAAGTCAAGAAAGAAAAAAATCAGGAACCACTTTAAATGGGACAAAGAGTTATATATTAAGAAAAGTTCTTATAGTTCAGGCTTTGAGTTTTTGAAATGAATGAAAAATAAAAATTATTAAAAGTCCTTTTAGTTACAATTATTTCTAGCATACAAATTAAAGACCCAAACTTCAGTTTAATATGTTTCCAATAGGAAACGTATACAATACAATACAAGAGAAGATTATACATTTCTATGGATTTCGGCTTTTCAATGGTTTTCCTGCCTCTTTATTTACTTTATGACCAAAAACTGATTATGAAAACAAAGAATAAAGTAAAAAATTAACCCATTGAAACAACCATTTCAAAATCATATAAATTAAACTCTTGCACATGCTTAACATCAAGCAAAAGCCATCGCCACAAGCACTTTGGCGCTCCCAGCGGCCAATTCCGCCTTTTAGCTTTGTCTTGTACAAAAAGTTTAGGCGTATAACCGATAAATATATAGAAAAATATTGATAAAATTAATAAACATTTCTATGACAAACAAAACAAAACACTCAAAAAAAGTCTTAAAAAATTTACAAATATTTTAAATCTTTTCTTTGTTGTTGACTTCTTTATGGTAAATTTCGAAATATTAAAGACCACCAAGTCGATATACTCCAAGGAATGCTAGATTTTATTTGAGAAGAATAATTTTCGAACGTTTTTTCCTCTTTTTTAAATATTCTTTGGTAATTCAAAAATAATAAATTTTAAAACTGAATAATTAAATGAAAAGATGCCACTCGTCACCAGGTGGCGCTGCAGAGCAGCAACTTATGCCCCGTTCAAACGATTGTCATTATGTGGAAGAAAAAGAAATAGATCTGCCGGTGTAGCTAGTTATTTTTAAGCAAAAAGACGAAGAAAAGATAAATTCCAAATTATATCAAGTGACTAATCCTTCTTGTAGAAAATTATGTGAACTTAACCAACAACGTTTTAGAGGTAACAAACTTCTTATTACTTTTTCTTTTAATAAGAGATTACAATCATTTAGTTGAAGCTACTACTAGCTTAGCTACTACTAGCTTAGCAGTAAAAAGTTCCCTAAGCCTTCCTCTCTACGCCACAGATGAAACCTCTTCAACTATTCCAAGGCCATCTCATGATTAAGTTGACCAAGTTCATTCAACAAATTTTCATTTCGGCAAAGCAACAACCATTTCTAGAAAGAGTTGGGCCTTCTTTGATAAGTTAAAAGTAATTGAAAACTATATGAAACAAAATATTTCGAATAATTTAGAACATTTAGTCACTCATCGAAATTGAAAACTTTCTCTGCACTTTTTTGATTACTCGACAGGATGCCATCATACGTTTTATGTTTTACGACTTTGGCAAATGTAGGGCAAGTCCCCGATTTTATACAATAAACGTAAAAATTTTGATTAAAAGTGATTCGCCATTTATTCGCAATTCCATGTGAAATTTCCATTTTGATTTGTATTTCATTCACTGTTTCCTTTCTCTTTGAATCGAGTTGAGCTCGACTCAAAGTCTCGTAAATTGCGATAAGAAGGAACGTCAAGGAAATTAAACAAATTAAGTGCGACACTCGGCAGCGTGTTCCCATCGCATCTAACCAGCTGATCATATATCTTATCTATTGAATCGTTTAACATTTTATAACCAGTTTTCAGTCAGTTCGTGTGACTCGAGAGACTCGAGAGATCTATGAATGAAGCCCAGTGTTTGTGTGTATGTGTGTGTGTGTGTGTGTGTGTGTGTGTGTGAGTGTGTTGAGTGTGAGAGACGATGAAAGCCAAGACGGGGTCTATGCTAATCGCTTGGATTATAATTAATTAATTAGTTACTCTCATCCACTGTGTTGTGTGTTGGCATCTGTGCATGTTGCAAGTTCGTTGCCTAAGTCTTTCGTTTTTGTTCAGCTCTTCCCTTAGTTTCTCATTCCCGGTTTTAGTTGCTGTTGGTGTTGTTTTTCTTCCTGCCATCGAAGCGTCAGAAATTTAATCAAAAAATTTCATAAACGCTCTTCGCCAAATTGCACATTTAATGACAATAATTTGCGTAATGGATTTTCATGTTTTCGTAATTGAATTTATTTTAATTTAAACTAAATTGCACTACGCGTTACACGGGATCCACGGCCAGCACAGAGGGCGATCTCTGCTTCGCTGCTGTACCATGGATATGGTATGTATAATTTTATGCGCTCACGCGGTCCCAACACTAATTGATTATAATTCTGTCAGTCGCCACCGTTGGGATGTTGATGTACCATCATCATGTTCCATCAGGTGACTGTCTCTCTTTTTCCCCTCTACCTCTCACTCTCACTCTCACTCTCTCTCTCGCTCTCTCTCTCTTTCTCTGTCTCTGGTCCGCCCCGAGTGGCGTGACTGTGATGCTTCTGCTCTACATTTCGCGCATTATTTTCGCGCTCGTTAAGCGGCATTCTGCCAGGCAGGCAGGCAGGCAGGCAGGCAGGCAGGCAGGCAGGCAGCATCATCCTCAATCGATCGATCGATCGTATGCTGGAGATGACAACGTGATAAGTCTTTGCCTAGGACCAACATTTTTGAAACACAATCGACTTGGTCTTTGCGACGATAAACATTAGATCATAGCATAGATCATAGGTCAATTTCAATATTTCAATAAGGTCGTAAATCATAATAGACATTTTAAAAAGAATTAAAAGAAAAAGAATTTAACTATCACTTATTTCCTAAATCAATTTTGAATAAAATACTTTTTTTTCTCTTTCACATATTTTCTCAACATTGCTCAAAAGGGGCGTACAAAAGATCATTCCGTAATCATACCAACTTATGACGTGGCGTTGAGACATTCCAGTAACACAGTTAACTATCATATGACAAATTTTAGCCCATTTCCACTGGATTATATACACCAGATTAATGTCAACTGACCCTGTTGAAGGTGACAAAGAATTGTAAAAACCTTCAGTTCCTTATTGAAAGATAAACGCATCCCACCAAGATCTCAACCAATCGGATCTTCTCCTTTAAGCTAGCAAGCTCCATTGCAATTGAGAATTCCTCTAAGATTTATTTGAGTCGCCTTCAAAAAGGTTGAACCTTTAAGCCCCACAGACAAAAAAAAATACAATTTGCAATATTGAAATATTTTTAGCACATCTGAAAATTTGAATTTGTTTGTGTTTTTTTTTTCGATATTTCAAGAAAGAATCTCTTCAAAACGGCTTATAAGCAATTTTCTCTTGGCTTATAAAGATTATTTCGATTACTTCCGATTCGAAGCTAAATTTGTTGAAATTAAGGAACCGATTAAAAACCGATTTGATTTAAGATGCAATAAGGAAACCATTTTAAAGTTCCTTATCATGACGTGAAATCAGTCAGTCAAAACTTCGTCACATTCTGCTTTGGAAGAATGCAAGAACTCCAAAGCTGTTTGAGGATTACTAGAGAGACAAATTTAAGTGACGAATTACAACAGTTCACGAGATATTTAAAAAGATCTGAAGCAAGTTCCATTCGATGTTAGAAACATTTGTAAATGATTTTAATTGGAACATCAATTGAAATAACTTCTAATTCTTGGTTTAGAAATTAATCTCTTAAATCAGATTGAAGGGGGTTAAGAGTGGCATATAAATTTTTATGGCTATAGCATTTACGTTACTCATTTTCACCTTGCCATCTCTGGTTGGGTCTTGTAACTGGGTAGCCGGCTAGCTGGCTAGCTGAGGCAGGTGTTTTTCTTCTCGTTTTCTCTTCTCTTTCCGTTTTGAGTTTTTGGCATCGATCGATCGTTGGTTGGAATCGATGGTTTCCAGGCTGTTAATAAATACTCATCTCATCGTATAGCAGCAGAAGGTGTTCTGTAAAATTGTTGATGAATTTTATAATACTTGGGCATTATATGTTTGCTTCCGCTCTCGATCCCTCTGGCCTTACTTAGTCTGACTGTCTCGCTGTCTACCTGTTACCTGCCTCCTCTTTTTTTTTTTTTGCGCTGTTGCCACAATTTACTTTTTATGAATGTCAATGGCTTTTTAATTAATTGCTGGCAATTTTCATGTTTCGGTTTCGCTTGATATTCCAGTATTTCTTTTTATGATCTATTTTTCGCTCTCGCCCCGTCTCTCTCTCTCACTCCCTCTCTCTTTATGCAAAATCTCTTCACGTTTTGTCGTTCGCATAAATCTTTAATTAATTGCTTTCAAATCGAATCGTTAAACATTTTCGATTTTTATTGGAACACAAAAACCAAAAGAAAAATATTTTATTTTATAGGCTATTTCTAAGTTGAATTTTCTGACATTTAAGTATTAAGTTCATAATTTAAGATTGGCTTTTTTTTTTTGAATATTAATTTTTCATTTTTCCAGAACCTAATTTCCATCATCATAAAATGGTTTCATTTAAATTATTCTGCCTCTTGTGTTGTCTTCTCTCTCCCCCTCTCTTCTCACTCACACTTGCAGTTCATTAGAGGCGCTTAAATTGTATTTTATTGTTGTTGTGGACCGCTTCGCTTCGCTTGGCTTGGCTTGGCTTGGCTTGGCTTCGGCTCGGCTCTTCAGTTGCATTATTTCGTTCCGTTGCGTTCCTTCGGAAGCCTCACAAATCCAATTTTAATGCAGAGAGAAGAAGAGCGCCACCAGGCCAAAATAAAAAAAAAAATATCGACCCCCTATGGGAGTCATTGTCGTAAATCACACATTAAAATATTTATTTGTATTTTTACTTGTTTAAAAATTAGCTAAGAGCCCCCAAGCCGAGTGCCAATGGCTCAGCTCGGCACGGCACGGCACTTGGGGCCCTTGAGATGGACTTTAGTTCAGTTCTGTTCAGTTCGGTTCGGTTGGGTTCAGGTTCGTTTTGGAGTGAATTTTTAATTTCCTTTTTATGATATTTTAATTTATTTCAGCGTAAATCAAAACCCAAACGAGACTTGGTATAACCCTTCAAGCCGGAGGCTGCACTTTTAATAAATTAGATTACTCTTCGTTCAGTCGATGGAACATTGGATGGACAACGGTTGAGGACGGCGCTTCTTCTACTTGGCGCGAACTGCATAAATCTTCTCTTTGGTGGAGGGCAGGACCTCTCTTTCTTTCTCTCTCTCTCTTTCTCTCTCTGTTTTCTTCTAGGGTCTTGCAATTTGGAAAACACTCGCGACTCCCGTCTCTTGACTCTGGGCAGACAAAGATTGCTTTTTCACAGCTTGTGGTACGTCCGGCAGGTTATTAATTTGACGTTTCCAGTTGCTCTCTTGGCCAAAGAGATCCCACTTCAAGACCAGTTAACGGGGTGCAACAATTTGTATACAAAATTTGATGTTAAGCCTTTGTCTTCTTTTGCAACTTGGTCTTCGACTGCTTCTCGTTTACATCAGGGGAGGAGGCGTAACAAAACTCCCACATTAATAACAGCAAACGAGCTTAAGCTGTAAAGCTTGTAAAGCTTTTAGCTATTACTTGAGATGGCGCCACAGAGCCTTAACCCTCTTATACGCTGGAAAATTAGGGGTTGTTGGGGTAAATCCTAACATTTCTGCTGTAAACCGAATCAAACTTGTTGTTGCCCCTCGAACTAGTTGCTGGAAGTGTTCATTTTTGGTCTAGGGGTAAAATCTACCCCTACAAAAATGAACTTTACCAGAACAGAGCTTAAACAGAGCGATAATTGGTTAAAACGAAGACCTACTTCCCTTTTTCAGTTAAAAGCAAAGACGCAGGATAAGTTAATGTACAATCTCTGTACGCTTTTAAAAGCATATGAGGCAATGTTGTTTTTATGCCTGACTGCAAATCTGCAGCCCTCTGAGAGTACTCCCCAACCCGCCTACCAAGAGGTCGAGGACAAAGGCATTTGCATAAAGTACCACGATGTGAGCATGAGTATGAGGATAAGGATGACTATGACGATGACGTTGCCGCCGCCAACTTGTTAGCGGACTCTTCGCATACGCGAAGATAATGCAACCTCGCCCATTGACACCCAACGGCCACGTCCTTGTCTCCATCTTCACATGTCACTGCCAGTCCCCAGTCTCAGTCTCTCCCCCTCCTCATCCTAAGCAGCAATGCCATGGCTGCATGCGTGTCTAAGAGAGCACATAAGTCGACCAGAAATCTATGCTAGTTCGTGTCGTTGTATGTAGAAAAATATATTAAGAAACTGGGACAGATATTGCAACTTTCTTTTTGCGTTTTCCTGATTAGTGGTTACAGTTGAAAGCATAAATTAGGCAATGCACTATGGAAAAGAAAATATCCTTCTACATATTAAATGCATTTCCATTTGACCCTTTGTCCAAAGTCAACAAAAATTTGATCATACCAACATGAAAAAAGTTGGTCATGAAATTATTTTGAAATAATTTTGTTATTAATTTTCCATCGTATTGCTAATGCAAAAAAATAAAAACAAATTTATTTGCATTTCCTGGAATTATTATTACATTGTGCACTGAAAGGGATTTAAAAATAGTCATTAACAAAATATTATGAACTCGTATATTATTGAGGAAAACAAGCCAAAAAGTTAAAGAATTGCAATATTAATACTGGAAATACATGAAAATATATTTTGACTTGTTTATTTTTGTCTTTTTGTAAGTGGGAAACTCCAACTTAAATTTCTCAAAAATATTTTTTTATTTTTTATATATTAAAAATATAAATTTTAAAAGTGTAAAAATTCCGTTGGGAATCGTTTATGTTGCGAACATTAAATATTTATATCACACCACAGTCAATCTGAACAATCAGACCTTAGATACAGATTTCAATTTTTGGCTCTACCAGATTTTTGTAAAAAATAAAATAATTAAACTAAAATATCATAATCATTTTGACATGCCTGTATGGGTTGGTGTATATGAAAGACTAAAGTCGGTTTTGTAAACATGGACTCCCTTTTGCTTACCGCTGTCGTCTTTTTAAATCTTAAATATTTTTGTACAAGTTTGAAACTTTTATTTGTGATATGAAATTGTTTTTCAAATTTTTTGGGAGCTTAAATATTTCGATACAAAGATTGATACATCGATGCGAGATATTTTTCCAGTACTAGGCGGAAGAGGAAGTAAGATAAATGTTCAGAGTTATATAATACGGCATATCGATAACACATAAGCTTATGACAATCGTTATAACCAGGGATACAACAAATTATTACTAAATCAGGGCTGCAAACAGAAAAAAATGGTATTTTCAACAAATTTCAATAAGGATTTTATTAAGTTTGCGAACTTTTAAGAGTTACATTTTGCATCAAAAAATTATCCTTATTTAAAACAGTTTTAAACATGTTTGTGAGAAAATATCTCTCTAACTTCATCTACTTCGTGACAAAAAGTTGCTTAAAAATGGGCCTAAATGGACCTAAAAGTTGTAGGATAGTGCAATTAAATGTAGGAAAATATGAAAACGAAGTCTGTTTATTGCATCGATTAGACTTTCTTTACAGTAAAAGATGGAGTACTTATTCCCTCAGGAACTTTGTTCATAATTTGCATTCAAATTTGCTTTTTGTCACAAAATGGTTATTATTATTCTCTAGGGAATTTCGAGCAAAGTTCTTAAAGACATCAATACTCGATCTTTTACTATTTCAGAGAATTTTTAGAAGAAAAATGCTACAAGTTTACTCCTGTTCAAAATTGTTTTCGTTTTTTGGCAGTCAATCTGTTCCACAATTGGAATTAGCCAAGACGATTACCAATTTTTTACTGTGCAGTGAGTAAAATGAATTGAATGACCAATTTCGATGAGTGACATGGCTTCGGAATTTGCTCATTTTTTGAAACCTCCTCGAAAAGAGAGAGAGACAACAGAGAAAGAAGAGAGGAATTTGAGTTTAAACACTTTATTTTTTATAGATATTGAAACACATTAAATGGCATTCATAGATATAATTGGATATAGCTTGGTGAGATTTTATTGGTTTTCCTTTTCGCTGGTGTCCTCTGAATCCTTTTCCTCAGTTGTCGGATAGGGTAAGTCACGCAGACGTTGCACCATGTCCTCCAAGGTTTCGGTAGTCTTCTCAGTTTTGTCGCTTGATTTCTCTGACTCTGAAGCTGTGGTACGCTTTTTGGCAGCATCATCTTGACGCGAGGCAGCGCAAAGATGAGCCATTGGCTTGCTGGTTGGGGTTCTCTTGGGTATGGCTCCTGTAGACTGTTGCTTGGTGTTGGCCAATTGACTGGAAGTGGTGGTGACTGTGACGCAACAGGCAGCTCCCTCGCTTGCCTCCTCCGAGCCCACTATGCGGCTGCTGGCTATGTTGGTGGCCATTTCGGTGGATTGGGTTTGCTCAACCAACTCGGCTTCCTGCCGCCGACTGGCCTCCCGTTCGGCTATGCGATTAATTAGGCTGGTGCCTCTCTCCGAGGTGTGACTGAGTCGAGCAATTAGCTCATTGCCCTGGGCTTCCATCAGACGTAAACGCTCCGCCCGATTTGCCGACACACGCTCAATATCCTCCAGACGCTGTTCCACTGTCTGCGCTAGGCTGGCCGACGTGCTGGCTGGCTCCTCCTGGCCATGGCGTTCGTGCAGGGTGTCCAGTTTAGTGGAGATCTTTTCGCCACGTTCATTGTTCTTCGAGAGTTGAGAGAGCAGCTGTTGACTCTCCTGCTCCAAGCGTTGGAGTCTGGCAGCTCGACGTGATGTGTAGGCTTCCTCCTCGGTGGTTAGGGGTGACTTGTCCTCTTCCGTGTTGCTTTCCAAGCTGCCCTCACGACTGGGGGCTCTTCTCAGGCGATCCAGGGACTTCTTTAGGTAGTGGCCACGATCTCTGGTGCGCATGATGCGCGATATCAGTTGGCGAGACTCTTCCTCCAGGCGTCCCAGACGTTCAGAACGCTTGCGGGTATATTCCTCTTCCCTGGGGGTCAGAGAACCCGAAGCTGGCGCGGAACTGGCACGCGTCATTCTCTCCAAACGCTTGCGATTGATAAATTCCTCCAAAGGCACTGCATGTTGAGCGGGTGAAATCTCATCCTGAAAGTCGCAGAGTTGAATCTCCAAACGCTCTCGATTGTCAGAGGTTTCCAGTACCTGTTGGATAAGAGATTTGCATTGCTCTTCGAGCTTTTGTATGCGGCTAGCTGTGCCCGCAGAGGATGATGACCCAGCTGTTGTGTCTCTTCGCTGCCTGGTGCGTGAGGTATGTACGATTTTGGGAATGGCACCACGAGACGAGGATGAAGTCGCTTCATTCACCATTTCATCAACATCAACGTCTTCGTCGTCGTCGTCGTTGTCGTCCTCTTCAACCTCAGAGTCGTTGGGATCATCTCCCCCATGTTGACGCCAACCGCAAGTTGGTGGTGCACTGTTCCAACGCAAAACAATATCCTCGGCATCCTCATCAGCAGAACTTGCCGCAGCGGCAGCAACCGCAGCTGCCTGACGTCCTGGCGAGGTGCTCTGCATGCGTTTTATGCGACGTGTGTGCTCAAATTGGTCCCTTAGGTGCTTGCGGCGACAATTGACGGAGGTGGAAGACGCTTCAGTAGCAGTGGCCGCCATCACCTCATCCACCTTGATGTTAGATTCAGTTACATCTCCTCCTTCTGCTCCCTCACGTTCCTCGTCAGATTGGGGCCCCGAGTCACTGTAACCGCTCTCCGCCGAGTGATTGGCATCTTCGAGTTTACGCCTGGCAAACTCACGTCGCCAGGCATCGCATTGCTCTTGACTCTCATCGTTCTTGGCCCTAGCCACCGCCCACTTACGCCTACAGTACTCCAGCTCGTCCTTCAGTTCGCTGAGCAGGCGACGCTTCTGCTGCAGTTGGTAGCGCAAAATCTGCTCTTGAGTATGCAATTGGCGATGTTGTCGCTGCATTTTGCCAACCAAATGCCAGGTCTTGGTCAACTCCAAGCTAACGGCACTCAAACGTTTCTCCTGCTCATTCAGGCGATAGTCCAAATGACTGTTAAGGGTCTTCAGACGATTAGTTTCCTTAACCAAAGACTTTTTCTCCAATATAAGATCCTGAAAGAAAAAGAAAAGAAAAAGCCACAGAGAGAGAGAGACCATAACTTAGCCTTCTAAAAATATTGAACATGTTTTGTGTGTCAGGCAACTGACCGATAAATTCAATTATGCAGACAACCAACAGTCAGCCAGACTTTTCTCTCTCTGTCTCTCTCTGGCTCTGCAGGATGTCAGCAATAATGAAGCTCCTCCTGGTTTGGCCTGCACTTCACCTAAATAAAGCGCTTAAGTGAATAATGCAAAACTTTGCAACAGCCCTAACCAAAACACAGCCAGAGAGAGAAAGAGAGAGAGAGGCAAAGTAGTGGGCGGTCTGGGGCCAGGCTCTTCATCAGGCAACCGGATACGACAACTAACAAGCCCGATTGTCCGCAACACTTGAACAGCAGCAGCAGTAGTAGCAGGAGAGGAGGACTCACCTTCAGTTTGATGTAGGTCTTACTGACGCTTAGCTCACTGGCTTTGCCTGCAGCTGCAGTCGCTCCTGCTCCTGCTCCGGCTCCAGTTCCAGCTTCCGTTCGCCTAGCTCCATCCACTGCCGATGGAAGCTCTTCAAGCTGCACGCGCTCAATTTTGTGGTGACTCAAGAGCTCCATCAACACTTTCCAAACTTTTGGCAAGTTGCCAATGATTTCTTGGGCCGTGGCAACTTTACCCATAATTTCGGGCTCATGGCCTTTTAACGAAGCCACAGCAGAAGCAGAAGCAGAGCCAGAGCTCCTACGACTCGGCTTTCTAATGGCGCCTAAAGCCTCCAACTTGACACTATCTGTGATGTCCCCGACTTCGGTTTCGGTTGAGCTTTGAGGGTGTTGGGGTGTGGGTGTGGGTGTCGTACTGCGGCTTTTATCCTGCTCTTCCTGCTCCGGCTCCTGCGGTAAGTTAACGTCACCCGACTGCGCCGCCTGTTCGACCAGTTCAAAGAGCAATTTTGGCAGGGTGGCTCCATCACTGCAACTGCCCTCGGCTTGGGTCATTTGATTGAGCAGCTGACGATTTTCCTCAAGCATTTGGGTAAGACGATCAATATCCAGATTGTTTTTGCCATTGAAACCCATTACCAATTGACTAAAGAGCTGCAAATGAAGAAATGGAACATAAATTAAAACAAAAATCTATTTCCGCAAACACTTAAAAACTTATTTTAATCTTACTAAACAGCTTAATAAGAAGAACAATTTTTGGTTTTAAGTATTTGAATCTATCATTTTTTTTTTTTTAGATAATACCCCGAAAAAGGGAACGCTAAATTTTAGGTCCATTGCTCTTTACTTTAGGAAGAGGAATCTTCTATCTTTAACTGTTAAAAAGCCAAAACTTTAAATATTGCAATTGATTTGTGCTTTGCCCATGCATGTTACTGTATCGAAACAAATTCTCTTGTAATTCCCAACAGGTTTAAGTATAAATAGATTGGAACGGGTTTAGGATTCTAGTAAGCCGGGTTCTTAGTATTCACATGCCTCTTCCGTTTTTTAATTCTTTTGTAATTCCCAACTGGTTTAAGCACGAAAAGAATGAAGTCTTTAGGAAGTACAACCTAAGATTAAGTTTGGCTTTGCTTCCAAATCGGTTGAAAACGTAAATAGAAGTTACCATAAATCTGAATAGTTTTGAATAAAAATTTTAACTAAAAAGAAGGTTTGAAACCGAGAAATTTAACTCGAAGTGAAAAACGAAAACTGGTCATAATTATTGTACAAATTTAAGCAAAACGAAGCCTAAAAAAATATATTTTTCCCTCTTGTAGTTGACTTTTAAATAGATTTGACCAATCCTAAACGTTAAGAGTAAAATTCCTTTTAATGGACTTTAACGACTGGCTTAGATTCTTGAGAGCATAATCATTCGAAATCGCTTCACTTCGCTAAGAAAACGATCACCAAAGAGTTTCTCAGTTTTAGCTTCCTAAATAATAGCTTCTTCAAAGGAGAAGACAGAGAGTGTGGGGAATGGAACGGGTTATCGGATTTTTGCCTCGCTTTAATACTGTCTCTAAGGACCTTTCATATATACCTTTTCCTCTCTCTCCCACTCTTACCAAATTGACGGCTCCCACTTGATCTTTAAGGGTCCTTTTTTCATACTTGTGCTCGGAGCATTCTTCCCGCAGCTTGGCCAACTCCTCGTTGGCGGTTTCTACTTCCTTCATCAGGCCCTGATTGCGTTCTTCAAAGCTTTTTGATCTGCAAGAAGCCATAGAATTAGTCAAGTTTCGAGATATATATGAAAATGAATTACTTTTCTTGTTCAGCCACCAGTTCATCTTTCTTAATCGAAATGAGACGTTGTAAGTTTTCATATTCCGCAGCTGCCACACGCTGACGTTCCTCATAGAGTTGACGCAGTTGACGTATATTGACCAATTGACGTTCGTATTCCTGTCGCAAATTATTCGACATTATTTTCATTTCTCGCTCACTGAAAGAGTTCTCAATTTGCTGCAGTTTCATCTTGAGCTGAAAGAGACAAAGAGAGACGTTTTAAAGGACAACCAAAGTGGGTTAAGAGGAGGATTCGGATCTCACCTGAGCACATTGTTCTTCTTTGACATTCAGCATTTGCTTGCAACAGGATATCACCTCCTTGAGAGTGCCCACCTGACGCTGGACAACTTCCACTTCGCCACGTAAAGTGAGATTGTCAGCATTGGCCTGTTGGAGGGCCAATTGGGCATTGGCTAGCTCTATGTTGGCATGACGACTACGACTCGAGGGATTGGTATCATCTGGATCGATTGCCGCCTCCTCAGTGACTGCAGATGTCTCCTTGGATTCCTTGGACTCCTCTTTGCCTTGCTCCTTGCGCAAACTTTGATTCTCCCTCTCCGCTTGAGCTAGCTGTTGCCTCAACTGATTTATTTCATCACGCAAATCCTGCACAGCCGTTTGACGTGCTTCACGTTTATGGCGCAATTCTTCACGGAACTCTTCCAATGACTGTTCTACGGGTCGACTTGTTGGGGGCGTAGGAGATTTCTCTCGAGTTGGCATTGTCTTCTTTTCCATGGCAATCGTTGGGGGCAATTTTGCTTCCTCTAGCAGCAAATTATCGTGCTCGATCTCATGCCACCAGGGCTCGTCATCGTCTGTGACGTTCTCGGACTGGGACTGGGAATGCGGCTGCAATTCATTTGCAGATGGCTGTGTCGATTCGGTATTTCCCATACTTCTTGTTCTTGTTAATGCAGAAACAAAGAAAAATTATCTTTCGGTTTTGTTCTGTACCTCGTCTTTTATTTACGTTCAAGTTAATGCGACTTTTCTTCTCGAACACACGAGGAGAAGAAATAAAAACTTACGATACCGAAACGATTCGATACGATATAGAGTCAATAGCCACACACGCGATTTCGCAATTTGTTTTTTGATTGACTTTTACTTTTCTTGCCAGTTGAATCCCATATATGTATCTATACTACGATCTCGTCTTTATCTATTATCTATCGAGCCTTTCAAATCAAACTTTTAACTATTACCAAATGTCGTTTTCGCGTCGTTGAAGTTTCAAGTAAATATCTTGTATACACATATGATAAAAATCTATATGTATGTATATATGTATCTGCCTAAAAGGTGGAAAATTTCAAATCGAAACAATTCTCTATTCCGTCTAACAGAACTTTTCGTTTGGCCTGCTCGTGAAAAACTGAGCAGAAAATATGTTTGAAAAACGTTTTCGTGTTCGTTTTTTTTTTTGTTTCTTTTTCTATTTTTAAAATCAAATCAAATATTTCTCTCTCACCTACAGCAAGAGAACTCTCGCTCTCTTCTGTTGACATTGAGAGCCAACAACTAGTTGTTAGGGAGTGGAAGAGAGTCCTGCACTCTATGCGGTCGGTTCCTTAATTAATGTTCCCCCCATACGTTAGATGCATTTTAATTGGATTTCTTTCTAAATGTGTCACATGAAAGATATTTAAAATTAGCTCGACACGTCACATTCATTATTGGTAAACAAAAGAATATTGAAACAGTTGCCACGCTTGGATCAAAGACAACAGAAATTATAGATCAAGCAATCACAGAGAATGTTATTTCAAAACAGTCATTTCATAAATATTTTCAAAAGCAACAACAAACTCTCGCCAATCCTCTTGTAATTGAAATGAAAACATTTCTATTAAACTTTACCAATAAAAACCAAAACGATGATGTCTCAAATATTGCTAAATAATTTTGAACTTGTATAAAAATTTGCTTATATGCTGGCGATTTTTCAATTCGAAGTAATCGAAGTTTTGTTACCATTCAATTCGATAGAAAATATTTCAGCATCTAGGAAAATCAGAGACTATTTGCAATAAAATGAGCATTACCAAAATTTTTAAAGATATTGCTTTTAGTTTAATATAAGTGATTTATTATGAAAATATTACAAGAATCTGAAACATACAGTAAACGCTTCTAAAAACGAACATCGCTAATAGACAAACCTCTATCCATTCCCAACAAAAATAAATTTCAAAAGCTAAATGTATTCTATCTTTCACTTTTCTAGCAAAATGTTTTCGAAAGTGGTGAAAAACCTTTTTAAAATTTTTGAATAAGGATACAATTTTTATCTTGGTTTACTTTCCTATTCTCTTATAATTAATTACTTTTGTCATAGGTTCTGCTTCTTTCGGACGTAGATTACATAGACATAACTTGAATATAATAGATAATCCTAAAAAATTTACCGATAATTTTGAATATTGGTTTAAGCATAATGAAACATGATTTTTTCATTTTAACAAAGAATATTCAGTATTTATATTTTCGTTACGGACATTTTAAAATCAGGAAAAAATAGTATGGAGCGGGGTAGCGCTCTTTCAGTAAAAGAAAAAAAAAATAATTGCCTATAAGGAGTGTTAATTGACTTGCAGAAAAATTGCAAAAACAAAAAAATTGGAGAAGGCAAAAATTTTCTGAAGAATCTGTCAAACTATAAAAACATTACAAAAGGGCGTACAAAAGTTTGGCTATTCTTCATACATATTATAAGCGAATATATGTTTACAAATTTCATTACGATATTATAAATATTGCGAAAGAAAATCACTTACAGGGTGTTCAAACTATTTTTCCATTCTGCTGAAAGGCTATTTAAAGTTAAAAGCGAGAATTCCCTCCTACGAGTTATATGAATTAAAAATACATTAAAAATTTATAAACATAATCTTGTCCCTATTTAATTTAATGTATTTCTTTAACTTTTCTATGCATTTTTATTTTTGAAAAAAAAGAATGTAATTCTTTAAATTTATAAAAGTTGTGTATGTAAGTTTAGAAGGGACGTTCATTAAAGCAATTCTATCAAAGCTTTAAAAATGTCTGTAATAGTTTGCCAAATATGAATTTAAATGAATTAAAGTAAGAACACATTCTCTTATATTATTTTTAACTAGTTTCTGCCACCTTCTTGACTTTATACAAATCTTATAAGTTAGCCAACTAAAAAAAAGATTCCTAGAAAACTTGAAACAAGGCAGATACATAAACAATTCCTTGAAGATTCCTTGTTCTGATATTTCGATTGAAACCAGCATGAAATAATGTTTGATTTATTCTCCTTAACCTCTCCTATCCTCTGCTATACTATCAATCTCCTATTCCAGCTCTGTAGGGCCCTAGTATTTAAAGTGTACTTTCTTAATCTTTTTTGACACAAATTTGTTTTGTGTAGTGCAATTGTTTTATAAGTACAATTATTTACTGGGACCCTTCGAAGACGACTCGTACAATGGGAGTCTGTTGGAGTGCATAATAGCTTCTGCTTTGCTTTCGAAATGGTTTTTTAGTGAGCTGGAAAAAGTTTTTGAAATGAAAATGCATTTTGTTCTACTAGTTTTTGGCAATTTTATTTAGTTGTTGCTTGGTTTTTTTTTTTTTTCTCGCACTCATTTGAAAAGTGTGCGGAGGGGGAAATACGCAGCAATGAGTTTGAAGCGGATAAGAAGAGGATGGAGGATGCAGCACAGGATGTGCACATTTGGCAAAGTGTCGCCACTGTGAGAATGCTGAGCAGCTCAGCTCAGGCTTGAAAATGAAAATCAACAATGCAATTTGCCATGTTGCCTCTTTGTTGTCCGCACAGACAAAGCGCAAAAAGAAAAAGAAAAAACAGAAGAAAAACTTGAAGCGCCTGGCAAAAGTTGTAACCAGCCACCAGACCCAACCATCGGCTCTTTGCTCTCAACTTTATCAGAGATTGCACCACGCAAATGTGCAGCAGCGAAAGTAACAAGGACCAAGGACAGTGACTGCAAAAAAGTTGTGCATTGTGTTCATTATAATGGAATAATAAACCGAAGCAGCAGGCTTCGGGTTCAGATTGAAATACATTCCCCCCCCCCACTCTTCTCCGGCCACCAATTTCTTCCCCATTCCTCTCACTTTCTGCTTGCTTGGCATTTGTGTGTCCTGTTGTTGTTATTGCTGCTGTGCTGCTTGTCTTCATCTTTCTCAAGTTTCTCAGCAGCAGTTTTTCTTTGGCTTTGGCTGAGTTAATAACCAAAATGGAAGTTTCGGCTTCATTATCTTCATATGCAGAGAAGATGTCATCTACTCCCCCCCCCCCCCCCCCCCCATTACCCACTAAATCCCCATTCCTTTGGTTAATTAGAAGTAACTTTTGCGCCAAAGTCAAAGTAAACCTTAGCCAGGCAACAGGACAATGTATTGTCTCACATATGCGAGTCCTTGTTAAGCATCACTGAGAAGATTTTTATATAATTAGAATATTTTGAAATGTTTTCAATGCATTACTGTGTGTTGCTCTTAGAAACAAATGACAAACAAATACGTAAAAAAGTAGTCCATAAACTGTTTTTTTTTTTTTTTCACAATTTTCCCTCAGTGTATCTTATCAAGATGCAAGCTGAGCCCTGAAATCATAAATAATGCAACAAACTTGCACATATTTTGCGGCTGAGAAAGCTAAGCAACACACACAATATATATCAAGGACGGGGGACTTGGCTGAGGGGTAACAACTTCATTAGACAGCAACACGTTGACACTTCCGTCTGAGCTTTTATTTCCGGAAGATGCCAGCGTAGCAGCAGTGTGTGTGTGTGTGTGTGTGTTGCTACAAAATAGACTTACAGGACTTACGTGCACATCCGTTAGAGCGAGGGAAGGGGGAGCAGAGTGCGTATGCAGAGTAAAATGCAACAAAATAGTTCTGCACATTTAAATATTGGCGCCAAGTTGCGTGATTGCAGCCGAAAAGTGTGCAACACTTTTAACCAAGCATTTAACAGCACGCTGTTAAGGTTTCTATGTTAACTAACAGTAAACTAGTAACGGTTTCTTAAATGCAATAACAGACACCAATGGAATTATATTGGGAATAATCTAATAAAAGACGTTAACAGGGATTGCAAATTATAGCCAACATTTTTAAATTTCAGCTTATTATACTCTTTCATGTGCGGAAGATATATTTTGGCTTTAAAACTGTTAAAAAAAAAAATTCATTTTAATAACTGATTGAAGCCAAACTTAAGTAAATAGTAATTATAGCAGCAATCGATAACAAGAACTAAGACGTCTAAGATGTTTTAAGCAGGTTGAGAACCTAGGCTTACCTCTTTTTAAGCGAAATGCCGGATTTTTTTTACATAAAGGCGAAACATAGAGGAAGAGAGCTGAATTTTTGTACGACCTTTAAAAGTCGATCAAAGTTAGTTGATTGCATATTTTACAAATAAAAAATCTTTACAAAAACAAAGTGAAGCATCTCAGAGGATAAAATTAACCTTTGTCAATGATTGTTGATTTCTAAGTGCTCTTAATTATAGGATTTGAAGGGGAATACTTCATTGCAATTGTCTTTTTTAATATTTTCAAGCTTTTGTTCTCCGAAAAACCTTTCTAAGAGAAAGGTATGTAAAGAAAAGTCACATAAAATATATAATTTTCAACTAGTTTTTCAATTTATTTAGCCATTAAAATTTTCATTGAAACACGACCTATGTAGATGGATTTGTTTTCTTATTTTGCTTT
Organism: Drosophila nebulosa; assembly: GCA_024703675.1. Lineage (NCBI taxonomy): Eukaryota > Metazoa > Arthropoda > Insecta > Diptera > Drosophilidae > Drosophila > Drosophila nebulosa. The sequence goes on along the minus strand of CM045724.1, from coordinate 1,549,249 downwards.
ATCCATCATTTTAGATATTATTTTGTAGTACTTACTCTCATCATTTTTTGGTATTAACTACGAAACTACGAAAAATATATTGTAATATGTAAAATTTTTATGTCATATTATTTTGTAAAATTGTATTTTTTTTCTTTTTACACACATTGAGGACGTACTAGAGTCTGCGCCTTAAGCTTTAAAATTAAAACATAAAATAAATTAGTCAAAAAGAAAACACACACATAAAATAATAATAATATACATATAGCATAATTTTTACATGATCAAATTTTGTAATTTGTTTTTTTCTGTTTTTTTGTTGTCGCTTTTTGTAAATTTAACAAAATTATTTTGATTCGCCAAAATAATAATGCAAATTAAAAATTCGTAAATTAGTTTCATAATACAAAACAATGCGTTTTTTAGCACAAGCACTAAAAGGAAAATAAAACATTATTTCGCGTTTGCTAAAGAAAAATCGTTTGTCAATCAATTAATCTCTTCACTTAGGCGATCGGGCCTGATTGATTTTCTGTTTCTCCTCATCGGTAAATTCCAGAATACTCTCGATGGCCTGCAGATGACCTTGGGAGTTCTCTTTGTCCGTTAGGAAATAGAAAATGGCGCTTTTAAGGAATTGCAGCGTAACTTCCGGATCAACATGCGTCCGATTCTTTTGGGCATCCAGCAAGCGGCGATAGATGGTCTATATATGTATTTATATAACGATTTATATATGTATATATATATGCATATAGAAGAGGTATAAATTGTGTATAATTTGGGTTAATTTCGTGTACAAAAATTTTATAGAAAAAAGAGTGCAAGGGGCAAAAGAAAAGGAAAGAAAAACCAAAGAGAGGGAAAACAGTTTAAAAAAAAATTAAATTTATGTACATTATTTTGGGTGAACATTTAGGTTATGCTTTTGATATATGTAACATTGAATATATATGCTTATATATATATGTATGTATATATAGAGAGGGAGAGAGAGAGAGAGGTATGGGCAAAAAGTTTAATGGATTTACTTGGAATATAATGGAACCACATGCTAAATGTTTGTATGTATGTAAATGGTTGCTTTTTAGTAGGCAACGAAAACGGATTGGACTAGCCTCCGTAGTTAATTAAACAAAAAAAAAAACATACCTTTAGTTAGTATATAAAACACACTAAACAATAATTTTTATTACATGTTCTTCCAAAATAATCATCTTACCCCCTTTTGCCCACAAATGCATGAAGAATGGCAAATGATTTGATGCCAATGAGAGGATTAATTGCTTAGAATGATATTTAAAGAAAAAAAAAGAAACCAAATGTTCCATAGCCAATGCAGATGTTTTTCGAAAATCATAATTAAAACTAAAGCGTTTTTTTGTTATTTTTTGTTTTTTTAATAATTTTGTAAAGAACAACTAAAGCTTGGGGGGTTAGGGTTTTTTTTTTGTTGTATTACGAATATTACAAACCTTACGCGCGCCAAGTACCCACAATGAAATCGCCTCCTTTGCAGTTAGGAGGGCATTATTACTGCCGCACTGCTCCCTCATTCTACAATCTGGTGCCTACAAAAATAGTTTTTGTTTGGGTTTTTTTTTTTTTTTGTTTTTGATTTTTTCATTTGATAATATATAGTTTACAACAAAAACAGTAAAAATTTGCCAAAACATATAAAATAAAATTAAAATCAAGTCAAACCTACTTAGAAGAGACTACTTTAGGCCAAAAAAATCATCATGCACTATTTTACCGTTTGAATTGAAAGTTTTTATAGTTTATAAAAGCATGCAAAATATATGTTTATACCCTAAAAAAAGATTACTTGACTTTGTAATCAACCATACGTTAAGTAAATAGAAAACTATTTACTACTTAGGGGGGCTTCATCAAAAGAAGAAACGTTTGGAACTAATCAAATTATCTACGTTCAACGTTTCAATTTCATTGGCCCTACATTAAGCGGTTTCTTCTATATCGAGTGGCTGCCATAGGAACGGTGAAACTGAATGTTCCTAAAGGCATAAGTCATATTTTGATAAACCAGAAACTTTTTCTGTTAATTTTGAAACATTTGAAAAAGAAACAAGTCTACTAAAGGACTCAATCATACCTTAAAAATTAAAAAGAAAACAGATGCAAGACGACTACAGAACTTAATGTAATTTTTCAGTTTTTCTAAGAAAGAAAGCTAAATTTAGGATTTATTGAAGAACAATTAGCTAAATCCCATTGTGCGTTAGAAGAGTTAACAAAGAACTGCCTTTTTTCTTATTATTTCTAAATGCATATCAATAAAACCGAACAAAAAACAGCTTTATTCGTTTTGGAACATGGGAATGGAAACCCAACATTTTTTTGGAAAGTAACTTTTTTAAACGTATTTTAAAGTAACTAACAAATTGCCTCATTTGTTTGGTTTGAAACATTGGAATGGAACACGAAAAACCCAACTTTTAACCTAAAACTTAATTTTTGGGAAACTAATTCATTGAAAACGTTAAATTCCATATAAAAGAGTCTAGAAATATGTATCCGCTTGGTAGCATTTTAAAAAAGTGGAAAGGAAACCTCCTAAAGTTATGAATCGAATGAACGCGGCGTTTTACTTATATTTTAGGAAAACGACTGAGGCTACAATAACTTACGACGATATGTGAAACTATGCTTTTTAACTTTAATGCAACGAAATGGAATGAAACAAAACATATATGGAAATTAAACGTTGCTTTTAATGTAGTTTTTTTGTTTTTGTTTTTTTTGCGTGATAAGAAATGAGTTAAGCAAAAAATTTTACTTAAAAGCTACACAAATAAAAACATTCTTCTCTTTAATGGACATATTTCAATTAGTTGCAGCTTTTTCAGTCAGATAAAGGAGCCAAATTGAAAATACCAAAGACATAAAACGAATGCTTGAATGTCGTAGTTGACGTATGTAACTATGTGTATGTATGTATGTGTGTGTGTGTGTGTGTGTATGGTTGGTGTGTGAGATTGGTTGGATGTTGCTGTCCTTTCTCACGATGCAACAAAATGCAACACACAAAACAAAACCGAAAATAATATGAGAAATATATTGAAGAATCTTACGCGTATGTTCTCCAATTCATCCTGAGTGCTTTGTAACTGTTGCAAAAGCTCGTTGATTGACACTTTGCTATCCGGTTGACGTTGCGCCAATTCCAAGGCCTGCAAAAAATAAACGTTGAGCAATAGGAACAATGGAATGAAGAATTTTTCTGGGAACGGACTGTACCTGATCGGCTCGGGCGAGACGCTCAGACTCCTGGCCCTGTTGATACATATGCAAATACATTTTCTTTTGCTTATCCTCGTGCTCGATTAACTTTCTTTGGAGATCCTCCAGCTGTCTCTCCAGTTCACGGATGCGCTGCTTGGCCTGCTCATAGTCGGGCACTATGTCCGAGTAGCGTGTATTGCATTCGGCTAGCTTCTGGAGCAAAGCCTCCACCTTATCATTGTGGGAACGCTTCAATTCACTGGTGGCTCCATCCTGCGTACGTATCAACTCCTCAATGCGTCGCTCATACATGCGTATCAGCTCCTGGCGCTGCAATTCATAGTTCTCCAGATTGCTAACACCGTCGCCGCCAGCCTCCGGCTCGCCCTCGGCATCGCCGTCGACAACCTCACCATCGGGTGTGGAGGCACCACAAGCTTCGCTCTGGGTCTGCGAGTCCTTTGAGTGCACCGACGACATGGTCAAATCCTCAAAGTGACCCGAATCGGCATAGGAGCTTTGCATCTCCGCGGACATTTGCAGTTGCTGTTGCTGCTGCTGCTGCTGCTGACGCACCAAATGACGTGGACTACACTTGGCATTGCCCTCATCCACCATATCCACAATCGGTGAAACATCCTGCGAAGTCTTTAGTTCATTTTCCCGCACAGTTACAGCATCCGATGAGGCGGAGCGTTCTTCCGGTGAGCTCAACGAGGCCTTAAAGACACGCAGCTCCACCACTTCTCGCGTGAGACGCAATAGTTCAGAATCCTTCTGCTCCAAATCTTGTCTCGCTATGCAGAGTAACTCCTTAAGGCGACGTATTTGCCGCTGGGCACGTTGCGTGGGCGTCAAATAATCAGGACCCACCTGGCCAGCATAGTTGGAACAATGGACAACATACTTCATTTTACGACCACTGAAAGTGGTGCCATTTCTAGGAGAAGTACAAGATAAATGATTAGAAAGATCCTCCCCGTTCTTTGGGTTATATATAGCTTACTCACCTGGCCACATAGGGATGCTCGCAGGACATGGTCGAGCGACCCGAAGTTGTTGTCACAAATGAATACATGGAATCTAAATCATCATCCAGATAGGTGCTGGGTGAATCCGGGGTCACTGGCGGTGTCTTTGGTGAGATTTTTGCTTCATGCAAAGTGGACAATTTCTTAGAATGGGCCGTGGCCTTAATGCAATGCCCCTGCCGTATGCAATTGTGCGGAGGCGTAGTAGATGCCGCTCCAGCCTCGCTCGTCGTCGTGGTCGTCTCACCGCCGTTCAACTTCAGAGACTGCAAATAGAGTAGTTCGATCGATTAGCAAAAATCTTTCTAATTTTGTTTCTTTGCTTTCCCTGCGGTTTTGCAGTGTGTCTCTCTATTTCCCTTACACACTCAGTTTCTTCTTCTCTTCTCTTCTCTCTCCTAATCACTCAATCTCAGTGTATTGCGTGAATACCGCGCGCTGTTCAGTCGTGCATAGTTTTGCAAAAATTTACACAACATGGCGTGAAATAAGGCTTAGAAAACGCGTTGTGAGTAGGGGGGGGGGGGGGGGGGGGGTAAGGGGTATGGACCGATCTGATCCAAGCCAAGTCTCAATCCGTAACGCCCCGAAAACCAATTTGTTGTTCAGTTTTGTGAACGTTTACCTTAACTGCGTTTACTTTCCATCTCTCTCCCAACTGGTCAACATTTTTGTGGTCAATTAGCTGCTCATTAGCTTGGTTTTCGAACTTTTATCTAGTCTAATGCCTAAGGCCCTTAGGGGCCAAAATGAAACCAATTTCTCAGCTAACCCACTGACTGTGTTGTCTTTTTTTTTGGGGGGCTTACCAAACGTTTCAAATCGAACAAAGTGCGCATTGCGGCCAAGTGGTCCATAGTTTTGCTTTGTTCCTTAGGGTTTTTGTAATATTAAAAGGATAATGGAAAAGTTGCAAAATGTTTACGAATATAGGAATTGGTGTACTTTATATGTGTGACTTGATTGTTATGAATAACTAAGACAGTTAACTGACAGTTAAAGCTAATTTGGAACAGTTTAAACAGCAACGAGTTATATCGAACAAAACTTGAAATTGAACCGTGGAAAATTGGAAACTCATTGAAACATATGTTTACTAAACAATTTCCTAAAACCTAAAATTTTATTAAAAGTCTTTTGTACTCTTTTCAAAACTACTTTCAACAAAAAGTTGTTTTAACTGTTTCTTTTTCGATGTTCTTTTGGTAGTTTTCGCCAAGAAATCGTTTCTATTGTTTCCAAATCTACGATCTTATAACAATATATGCCAATAATTCAAATTAAATATTTCCTTTTCTACCTTCAAGTAAATGCTTGTTAGACTAATTCATTTGCGATGGCCTCTTGACGATATGCACTAAGAAATCAGTTTTTTATCTTTCTAGTTGTTCATCTCGCAGAAATGGCTTATAAATCTCAAAAAGAAAAGGTTGTCTAGTCTGTTCCAATTTCAATGTTTCCCAAAGTCAACACTTTTTCGGTCCAAAATTATAGTTTATTGTTCTACTTAAAAATAAACGTTTATTGGGTTGTTGCATTTCTGTTTGTTATTCAATACAAATAGCCAATGTTACGATGCTTCAATTTAGCTGTTCCCGAAGACACAGCTTTTCATTCAAAACGTGTTGCTTATTCTCCTTCACTGAAACGAACGTTACGCAGAATGTACCACTTCCGTTCGTTCCAAAGACAATTAGGCTACTGTTTTATCTAAAAGCTCTCTTGAGTACTTAAATAGTTTGATAAGTTCTTTAAGTGCTTAAACAGTTTCTGTCCAAAATTCCCTTAAGTACTTTTATCTAAGAACAATTCCTAGAAGGCATAAATGGAACGTAAAATTTGGCAAATTTCTACGGATTTGCCTAACAGTAAATATACATATTCTCCTCACGTTATCCATTTAAGCATTCGAATTGCATGAAAAGTAAGCAAAACATAGACCAATGATGCATTGCAGACAGTCAGTAAATAAATTGAGGTAAACATATTGGCCACATCGAATTTGCATTGATTTAGCTCTGTTCCACTTCTTGGCACTGAGTCAATGACCAACGACAATTGGTTTTTCTCCACTGGCTGTCAACACAAAAGCATTTTCCATTTAGCCCGATCCATACAGTAACTACTTTTAGGCAAACACACAAACATATGTACATATGTATGTACATATATATTTCATAATCATTAATGAGTCTTTTGCTCTATATTTAGTTGGTAATTGGGTAATTCAAAATTCTAGTTCTGGGAAGTGCTTTACGGTTAAGCATGTAAAGTCTCTCTCTTTTTGTCCGTCTTGTGCTGGGCATGTAAACTGGGCTGAGAAGAAGTAGTTAAGCCAGGCACGTTGTTACGCACTTGAAATGCAAATTAAACTTAGACAGAGAGAGACCTGGCCGTGTGTTGTCTACTACTTAATATCAATTTCAAAAAATTTCAACTATAGTCACGTCTAGATGGCAATTAAAAGAAAAATCGATGGCTTGCGGAAAGCCACGTGAAGCCAGCCAAACAGCAAACAGCAGGCAGGTAAGTCGTCGCAATGGACAATATAGCCCAATTGGATGAATGCCAATTTTACGTCATATAAACAAAGATTTTTTTTTATATATTTTTGTTCCATTTTAGTTTGTGTGTTGGTCACGTGTTGACAATAAGTCTGAGTTGCTGGGGCGATTGTCATCTTTTGGCTGGCTTTTTGTATGCAGTTTTCTTTTGCACTTTTTCAAGGTCGCCTTTAGGAAAATGTTTGATTGAAATCAAAGTAACTAAATTTTGAGCTATTTCAGGCAAGGTTTTTTATGGAAAAGTTATTTTAAGTGACGCAATTTATATGCAGTGAATATTGCCCAAGGCAGACAGTCACTGACGCCCAATTGTTCTCCTCTGAAAAGAGTTGTCCGCCCAACAAGGACTCAATTAGAAGAATAGCTAATAATCATAGAGAAATAGAGACTGCCGAATGGGGGATTCTACTTCATAAAGAGGTGAGATTACTTTGAATTACTTAGCCAAAAAGAAAGATGCAATTCCTTATCTTAACCAATAGAATTTAAGGGAAATCCAACTGAGAAAGTTCTAATATCTCTAGAAATTAAGCTTGAAGAGACGTTTAAACTTTTTCAGATTCACAAATGAACGTTTTTTAATTAGTTTTCTCTAAAAATCCGTAAGGGAACAGAAGAAAATGTCATTATTTGGAATCTATGGTATTTTGCGAAAGTTCATAATGAGAAAGCCAAGTCATTAAAGTGAATTATAAAGAGAACTTCATTATTTATCATTATTATACATAGACTCAGGAATGGATTTTGAAAATGAAGGCCTTGGTGTGAGATACTTCTGGGGACTTTAATTCCAAAAACTTGTAGGAATGTGAAACTAAACAGTTTATAAGAAACTTTTAAATAAAATATCGCCTAAAATAACCTTTCAATTGGAGTGAGGACCCCTTCTTTGGAAGGCCCTGGGTCAATAGCTTCGCCTGCTATTTCCCAAGTACGGATCTTTAAGCCGTGGGAAGATATTTTCGTAATTGTAAGTGATTTTTGGTAATTTTTGATTGAGAATTCATTCATAATACATAATGCAAAAAAAAAAATGATACCAAGAGTTTGACCAGATCAGAGGTTCGCAGATATTACTAGACAAAATCCCCTCTGATGCTCTTTTTGCCAACTTGAATGTTTTTTTTTTTGTTCCTTTTGGACCCCTGGAGTCCCACATTGACATTCACTGGACTAGATGATTTCAGTGCAAAACTTCTTTTAAAGCCTTTTGCTGTCAATAAAGGCTCCCAGTAGAGTATTCATCATTTACGATGGCTAAAAGTAGCAGAATAACAGCTAGAAAAAGTAAATGGAAACGGATTTTGTTTTTTTAGACAAAGTTTTTTAAACTTTTTCTTTTCATTGGCCAATTTTAAATGTTTTAGTGGCTTAGGTGGACTCTCTGTTGGACCCCCTGCTGCTTTTTTAAGCAAATATAGACCCCAATAGAAACCCCCATGGACCGCTTGGAGTTTACATGGACCACTTTGCGATTCGTTTAACAACATTTCTATGGCAGCTGTAACTAATTTGCTAATTGTGCCCAAAGTAAATTTTAATTAAAACACAATCACTTCCTTTAAAGTTATATAAGGATGTGGAGTCTTGAATTAATACAACATTCTGATTTATAGAAATGTTAGATAATTTCTTTGCATAAAGAAAAAAAACCAAATTTTCCGTTACACTATCTCATGCCATACCAAAATAGAAAACTTATTTTTAAACTTATTGTTTACAACCCATAATTAATTAATTGGGTATAAAAATCAATAACAATTATTAATGTATAATGGCAACTGCTTTGAGGCCAACGAACTGAATGCCTCAGTTTTAAAAATAATTAAATATAGAGTGTACAGAAGAACCTTTCACGTATGTAATTACCATTTGCTTAGCCCCTCCATTGTGGCCCCTAAAAAGCACTCCACTATTGTTTCAATGCCTTTAATTTTAAGTAGTTTAACCGCGAGTAATAAACCATGCGAATGCTTTAGAAGCAATATTGTTTAAACCATTAAAAGAGAAGAGCGAACAAAATAACAACAAAAGCACAATTGCTAAACGCGCGCAAATCCGACTAAAAAATCTTGTTCACGCTTTCGGTTTGAGCATAAAAAATCAACTGAAACGCAAATCACTTGGGTAAGAGTGGAACAGCAAAAGAAAGAAAAAAAACAAATAAAACAAACCCAGGCGAAAGAAGATATGTACCAACAAAAAAAACAATAACAACAACAAACGTAAGCAAAAGCCATAAGCAACAACTATAACAACCCTCGAAGAAAAAAGAGAGCAGGAGAGAGAGAGAGAGCTCTGTGAGAAAGAGCTAAGCTTGGGGGCTGGTGAGTAGGCGGGGTGGGTGGAGATTGACGGTGCGAGAGTTGGCAGTGGGGATGATTTTCAATATTTGCGCACTTGCATTTCCTTGACGAACAGCTGTGTTCCACGACTATGACGACGTGAGAAACGGAACGGAAATGAAACCAGTCGCCTGCCCGGTGAGAAAAAATATTTACCTAAGCTGTGACAGTGACTCATGAAATCACGAATTATGCTCGTCATTTGCAATTTGCATCATTGCAAAGATGACTCTAAAAAGTTTAACTCAAGCTCAAACTTAAGACTATGCAAAAATGAGTCTTAATAAGCACTTTCCATTTCCTTACATTTGCAAGACTAAATTTCACTGTAACTAAATTGTCACATAATCGCATAAATGACGGCCATACAATCTTAAAATCTAAAAACATGATAAACATTTGGAGAGGAAACTTTTCTTCAAAAAGAGAGGGAAGTGAACGAGTTTACATTTTTTAAGATGACTATAAAAAAAAATTTACAAAAAAAATGGTATAAAAATGTTTATGAATAAATATTTTTACCAATAAACACAAAAAAAATTGTAGCTTTGATTGCTCAAATGTTTATAGCGCTCACAAATTGAATATTTTAAAGCATTTTGAAAGTAATAATAGCTTATAAGTGCAACGTAAACTGATGGTCTAATGGTGGCTCTCAAACTGCATGGCATCTAAAACTGTAAACCGTTGTGGCTTTGAAACTGTAACTGCTTGCAAGTTGCATGAAGTGGGAAAACTGTAGGCAAGTTTTTATATATTAAAAATATATTTATTATGAATCGCTTTTATTACCATGACGTAACGTGGGAGATACCAGAAAAACACTTTGAACAGGTGAAATTATTCTACTTTGTAATACTTTGTTAGAAGCAGTGGCTTAGGGAGTGGAGGGATTGGAGGAGTTCACAAATTTAAAAGGGCCCCCTCTGGTTTGAATATTCCATCCAAGGTTGTAGAATAAAATGTTGTTTACTTAAAAGCGTTATAAAACTTCAGTAGAACTATTTCTATGAAGTTTCAAGAGGGCCTTAACCATGGCCAAGTCGAGCAGCTGCCTAATTTTCCCAACTTCATTGCTAGACCCTAAAGTGATCTGTCTCCTAAAACCTTAGCTTAACTATATTGAAACACTTCGTTGTAAGCTTTTATGGAGATGTCAAGAAGATTCCTTAGATTTTACTCAAAATAGACTAACTAAAGGTTTTTTATTCTAGTTCAAAAGCTTCTCCTGCCATATGAACGAAGTGGAAGACACTTTTTAAGGAACAATGTGTTCCATTCTTTATTTATTAAGGCAATTCAAGGTTTTTCATTTCTTTCCCTAAAAAAACTAGAAACCAATTTGGAACATTTCGTTATAGACAAGCTAAAGACGACATTTTTAATTAAATTAAAGGTTTCCTTTTATGTTTAATAGCTTTCTCTTTTTATTGAGTTTCGAAACATTCGAAACATATGGAAACATTTTTTTTTTATAGACAATAAGATTATAGTTTGTTATTTAAGACATTTTAAAGAAATTTTTAAGCAATATTCTTAAATTCTACGTCAAACTAATAGAAATCCATTTTAAATGTAAACGTTTTCGTGTTTCTAAGAGATCCCTTAACAACTGAAGCTTGAGCTTTATCAACTTAAGGGGAGGTTTTTTCGAGGTATATAACTTTAAGGTGGCATTACTATTTAAGATGGTGACCGATTTCTAATTTACAGTTTATTCTTTTTATTTGTTTCACATCAAACTTATTATCCCTTTCACTAAACTAAAACAAATCTTGTAGACACATATGCAAATTACATTGACACACTTTTTGCAGCCCTAACAAGAGAAACTTCATTTAGGTGGACTAGCCCACGCAGTTTCGTAATATGGCATTGTAGTCACTACCCTTTGCACCCCCTGCCCCCTCGTGTTACACCCCCGCAATTGTCGCCTCTAGCTCGGTATCTACCGCCCTTTCAGTGAGTTACATAGGTCAGCGGCAAAAATCAATACGCCCTCACCCAACCCCCCTCGCCCACGCCCACGCCCATGCCCACTTTTACCTCACCCATAACTTACCATATTACGCGACTTGGAGGTGTTCCCGTCCATTTGAACGGAGGAGGATTCCTTTTGATTTGGCGTCAGGGGTGAACTGCATATTGTTGATGCCGCCTTTGGTGCATCATTCGCTTCCGGCTTTGTGGGGGAGCAGGAGGAGGAGGACGACAACGACGCCGTTTTGTGGCCTAAATTGCTCCAGCTGCGGTTACGCGTCAAGTGGCTACAGGGGGAACCAGTGAAGGAACCAGGACGATTCGCTGATGATGGCTTGGTGAGCTTGGCGCGCGTACTAAACTCATTCTCGTTGCCGGTTGAGCCATTGAGCTGGGTTTCCTTCTCTTGCTCTTTGTTCTCGCGCAAACGCATTGATGAGGAACGACGGAATGGAACAACTTCCGCGTGGGGTATGCGAGTGGGTGGCGGTGGCAACTCCTTTATCAATGACGTCTCCTTCGACAACGACGTCATCTTCTCGTACACATGTGAAAGTACAGTACAGATCAAAGAAAATGGAAAAGAAAATAAATATGCAAATTAAAATATTTCCAATGCACTTTCCAAAGGAGAAGAAAAATGAGAAAAATTGAACGATTTCATAATTGAATGCTCGATTTAAACGTCTTAATTAACTGTAAACGCGCTTGAAAGTAATTAAAACTTTCTTCATCTAACAATTAACGATTAACTCTTCTCTTCTCTTCCCTCCATTGTGGTGCATTGTGCACTGGGCAAACCAATGAAAAGTGAAATTAAATCAGTTTCCATCATCATCATCATCATCATTACGATCAGCCATTATGATGATTATCATCATTATCATAATGGAAGACATGCAACTGGTGGATAATTATGAAATTTGTTTTCGAGATCATTTTTTCGATTGTATTGTGTTTCGTGTCTTTCGTATCTCTTTGTCCCCGTTCTACTAGACCTTACCTTAGATCCAAATTTGCGGTTAAGCAGATACGAAAACATTTGACACTTTAGATGCAACCAAAAATTGCGCAAACAATGCAATGAAACTTGACGTGAAATTTTGCTTAACTGATACTCTAAATTTCAGCAATGAATCACAGCAGTAAGATTTTTGAAAAAAATTAAAAAAAATTTCATTTGATATAAAATGGCAAGGCACTTGATCGGGTAAAGAATCTTTTAAGTATTACTAAGAGAAATGCAGTTCACTTTTTTAAGGCAAGAAAGAAAATTACTACTACAAAAGATTGTGTTTAGTTGTTCGAATATAATTGATTTTGAATAGAAAATACGTAAATCTAAGGCTGAATAAATCTAATAATGAATCTATAAAAAGATTTTTAAGGCTTAGCACTGTCAAATTTTCGGTATCTGGAGGAGGTTCCATATTGTTTACAGTTTTCTGAGTTTTGTTTGAAGCTTTATAAAGTCCACACGAATTAAGAATCTGTCTAAGATTACAGTGGTAAGTAAAATTTTTATTTTAAGTACCCGTCATTACAAATCCAATGAAGTAATCGAAGGTGTGACAATCTTACACCAATATGACTCTCAATTGTTTCGACGAAAAATTATCTTGTTTTCTAATACCATTTTCAATAAATTGGTATCATATAATGACAGCCAGCAAAAGCACCCAAAAAGTTAATACAAAAATCACATTATTCATAATTGGCCCCAATTCAAAGTGTGGGGTTAATGGAAAATTCCAAGTATGCAATTTTTCTTAGATTTACTATACCTACAAATTCTTCAAGGGACTCATAGGTGTAATTTCAAATGTGTTAAACTAGTGACCTGGCCAAATTGGGTACTCTTTTACTTAAACGCCAAAAGCCAAGGTGAATAAACTTACATTATATTTTCTTAATTAATTGACGAACACAACGTAAATAGAATTGTTCGAAAAAAGTTGTTTTGGAGTCGAGAAATTTGAAGTCCGAAAAAAATGTCCTAAATTAGTGGCCACCACTGTAAATACTTATACAGTGAAAACTCTCTGGAGTGGACAGGGAATAAAAGGCAGATTTTTCCTATGTTGCCTTATTCACAAGTCGAAATCCAAATCATCTAAAGCGCCCTCTAGGGGCGGTTTAATTTTTTAAAGAGATTGAAAACTTGTCAAGTAGAACAAATATTATAGACAAATTAAGGTCAACAAATGGATAAATCATGGCAACAACAACAAGTCAGCCTTGTCTATTACAGCCGCTAGGTGCGCCAGTGTGTTTGTTAACAGGGAAAATAACCAAAATTTGATGTGTCGACCTAAGCAAGTGTATTGAATGTTTTAAAACCCATCAAATAATTCGCCTAAGTGGGACCTCTAGGGGGCACCACAATACAACTATCTACAGGGTATATCAAAAGTCTTCACCCCATTTGTTGAAATTTACTTTGGGCCCTTTTTTTAATGGAAATTAATTAATTATGGTGTAAGTCTATTTCACATTACATTCATTTTGTTGCCATTACGATCTCCACACCAAACTTTTCCTTTTACCATACACGAAGAAAAAACACATTCACATCGAAAAAGCCGAGCAATAAAAGGAAAATTATAAATAATTACGAAAAGCCCAAAATAATTGTTTCACTCTTCAGTAGATTTTGGTCTTCTGCATGATCTCTTTTTGGCTTTTCTTCTTCGCCATGGTTTTGGGGCAATTACAGTTTGAGCCGCCACTATCATTTCGTTAACGTATTTCCGCTCATTTCATTTCGGCCAGATCTTATGTCGAGGCAGTGGGGAGAGTAGGGGAGTAGGGGAGGTTTGGGCCATAAAAGGTCAATTTCACAGCTGAACAAACGTGTTTCAACTAACGCTTATTTTGGTTTCAGTTAACAAATTGTTTGTTGTTTTGGCCACGTTTATCGCATGCCATTTAAAGAGATCGAAATGCCGGATCGAGACAAACTAAAGACAAAAAAAAAAGAGTTATCTCAAGACAAGGTCAATGATAGTCCCCAATGTGAAACGTGATGATATTTTATAATATTATTAAGCGATTTGTCAGAGAGAGGGAAAACGTGACAACAATTTGCCCCCCTCTATCTACCTCTCTCTCTCTCTCTCTCTCTCGCACTCTATATCTTATGTCTGATTTTAGCTGAATTTTACTGCTCCGCCTCTGCTTACTTATCAACAAAAAAAAAAGACAACGAAAACAATAAACCAATTTGTTGTTGTTTCAGTTCGCTGATAAGCGCAAAGCAAAATATAGAAAAAAAATAAGAATCGACAGGTTTTTTTTTGTTTTTTGCTTGGCTAAGCAAAAAGTTTTGCCACTTTTTAGTTCATTACCTTTTGTGTGTGTGTGTTTGTTGGTGTAGAATTAATAACAAATATTTAAACAATTGCACACAATTTATACGTCAAATTAACAAATGATTAATTAATTAATCAATAACAATGTCTTTAGTTTAGTTTTCTAAACGTAACGCGCGTGGCGAACGACAAAATGCAACTGAAGTTGAAAATGGAAAATGCTCCTCAAATGTGAAAAACTATTGTTAAATGGGAAAATGTTAGAGCGAGTATTAGACAGAAAAAGAGAGACAGAGAGAGAGAGAGAGAGAGACGAGGAGAAGCAACTGTTTAGACAAAGATGTTGCAATCAAATTTTTGGCTGAAAATGATCTGATTTGGGACCTCCTGCCCCAAAAAGGTGAAAGGCAAATAAAAACCAAAACCTTTTTGGTTTTCGCATTGTTTTGTTAGCCAAGTTATTGCTGTTTTTGCCAGCGACCCCATTAATGCTGCGGGGCAATTTCCCATGGGCTAATGAAGATGGTAAATGAAAATTAAAGCTGTTCACTCTAGCGGAACGTGGTCTTTGCTTGAAAAAAGTATAAGATTTGCAATGAGAATGCAGCAAGAACAGAGAGAATCGACTACTTTTTAAATTCTACTTGACCGCCAACTATCGATAACATTTAAACTACTCTAGCATTTCTTTGGCCACCCCGCAATATTCATGTGACTATAGTAGATTACCCAAATGTAGAAGTAAAGTGTTAATGGAAAAGAGAGTTTGTCATAAAGAGAACTTACGATAATAAAAATCTTTAGTGAAATTATCATCATGTGGACATGCAAATTAAATCGTTCGATGTAAAATATTTCATTCGTTTTATTAAACCCTTTTTAACTATTTTTCCTAAATACTCAATTTTAAATGTTAATTTCAATGATCAGAGACCTTTGAACGAACTAGTTCCATTTAGTGCTAATGGTCACACTAACCTTGATTCGTTGGCTTTCTGTTTCATCATAGAACGGTCACACAGTGCTATTACTTGCACTTTGCGTACGAACTGTCAAACGTATCAGCTTTGTGTTTTTTGTTGTTGCTGCCGAACCGAAAAATTTCGAAAGAGTGACTAGAACTCTGTAATTTAAACACTCAAGTATTGAACAAGTTTAGAGGTAAGAGATACTAAACAACCGTTAGATGCTTAGCTAATGCCCAATACAATGGCTTCGCCCTTTTAGCCCTTCCCGCATTATGGACCGATTGCTACGTCTAGGCGGCGCCTTGCCTCAAGCCGCTCCCCCCACAGATGCCCCCGTTGTGGATACCGCCGAACAGGTTTACATTTCCTCATTGGCCCTACTGAAAATGCTGAAGCACGGTCGAGCCGGTGTGCCCATGGAGGTGATGGGTTTGATGCTGGGCGAATTCGTGGACGATTACACCGTCCAGGTGATCGATGTCTTTGCCATGCCACAGACAGGAACTGGCGTCAGTGTAGAGGCTGTGGATCCCGTTTTCCAGGCCAAAATGTTGGACATGCTAAAGCAGACAGGACGACCTGAAATGGTTGTGGGCTGGTATCACTCCCATCCTGGTTTCGGTTGCTGGTTATCCGGAGTGGATATCAACACGCAGCAGTCCTTTGAGGCTTTGTCCGAGCGGGCGGTAGCCGTTGTCGTCGATCCCATACAGTCAGTCAAGGGCAAGGTGGTAATCGATGCCTTCCGGCTGATCAATCCCAATATGCTGGTTCTGGGACAAGAGCCACGGCAGACCACCTCGAATTTGGGCCATTTACAAAAGCCTTCAGTGCAGGCTTTGATCCACGGTCTCAATCGCCACTACTACTCGATCAGCATCAACTATCGCAAAAACGAATTGGAGCAAAAGATGCTTCTCAATTTGCACAAAAAGTCCTGGAAGGATGGCCTCACACTCTCCGACTACAATGAGCATTGTGCAATCAATGAGAACACAGTCGCCGAAATGCTCGATCTGGCCAAGAACTACAACAAGTCGCTGGAGGATGAGGAGAAAATGACGCCCGAACAGTTGGCCATCAAGAATGTGGGCAAACAGGATCCCAAGCGACATCTCGAGGAGAAGGTGGACAAAGTTATGCAGAATAATATTGTTCAATGCTTAGGCGCCATGTTGGATACCATAGTCTTTAAATGAGAAATAAATTTCTTGCAAATGCATTTGTATATCCTGTATCTCCCGATCCTCCTGCAATTCATCTTCTCCTTAACCCATTCTTTAAGCTATTATCCCACATACGGAAGATAATAAACTACTTTTTATTTAAAAAGATTTAAAACCAATTTATCGCGACGAAATTTTCCATTTATAGATATCTTATTTAATAGTAAGTGGGAGATCCTGAGGCTTCCAAGATCAAGTATTTGTTCGGTCGTGGGATCATCCGTTTAAAATTAGGATAAAATCTGTACAAGAGCGCTTTGAAATTATCTTTTTGAGACTCTACCATAGTTTCAGCTACAATAAGGAAGAATCCAAATTCCGAAAAAATTCAGTTGTCCATTGCAATGGAAATCTCACTTCTAAGATAGAGATAAAACTCCTTTTTTATTTAAATCCAATAAATCTGTGGAGTTGGCCATTTCGATAGGTCGCGAAGCCACACACATTCCATATAAATTGAATTTGCTATAACTAGTACCAAGGACCTAGCCAGAATATTGGGAGGCAGATATCTTTTTAAAGAGGGAACCAAACATAAAGTTTTCATGTTATAAACAAATTTTATTTCTAAGTTAAAATAATAAGAAGGAGCAACTACCCATTTGCCGCCGCCAATAATAATTATTTGTTAAGTTTTTGCTTCGAGAAGAAGGTTGATGTAAATACACACACACACACATACAGGGTGTGCTGAAATGATGTTATCAATTAACTTTTATATTACCTTCAACATTGGCAAGCCTTAGTTGGCGCACCCTGTACGTGTATGCATTTTTACATATATACATACATATGTACATACTGAGATACATATGTATATAGATGAATGAACATACATATGTACATATGTATGTACATATGAGCATGCTTGTATGCACATACATACATAGATATGTACATACATATGTAGATGCATTTGTTGGGAACAAAAATGTTGCAAAGAAAACTTTCATTCAAGGTCTCCGTTAAAAAGATTTCCACGTTCCATACATACATACATATGTATGTTTAGAAATACAGTGTTACATATGTATTTATGTACGTATTTATTTTGTTACATAAGTAAACATATGTACCTATGTATGTATATATGTACATATATTCAATTCCTGCATAAATTCAGGATATTGGCTAGCCACCCAGTCACCACAAAAGAATTCACTCATTAAGCGTCATATGTACATATGAAAATACATATGTATGTGTGTGTATATGTGTACATAATTTAGAATTCCCCTCCCCCAACCGCAGCTGTTCTGTCACTTTTGATCATTCTAGTATGACTGTTTATGTATGTATCTACAGTAGAACATCCCTAAATGTGCTCCTCCATTGCGCGATAAATTTCTCTGTGATCATCATTAATTTTTTGAAGCAACTGAGTCTTCGTTGAGCGAAAAACTCTTTTCAGCAGCCAAAAATTGGATACCAATGGCTGTCCACCCTCAGGAGTTTCCACTGCATATATTTAAGTAGTACAAAGCTCACATTACAACAATTTATGAAAGTAAATAGAATGTATGTATGTATGTATATATATAAGTAAATATTTACATAATATGTACATACATATATATATATATACATATGTACATTGAGCGGCAAACAATTCAAACGTGCTAGAATATAATGATCCTGTTGTGTGTCCTTATAGTTAATTTTCCAGATTTTTCCATTCCGGCCATTTGCCTCACACCCTTTTTTCCATTACTTTTCCCACCTTTTTTTGCCGCATCTTTGATTTCACGCTTCTACATGTAACCCACACACATACATATGTACATACTTACTATATACTTGCATATGTACATATGCATATATATCTACATATACATATTTAACTGTACATTAAAACTGTCTGCCGACTGGAATGCTTTTTCGGTGGTCTTTATCTTTCCATATCCATTCATAAATAGTTGCCCAATTTTGTTCCCACCCCTACTCGTATTTATAGTCTTTGGCTCTTGCTTTGCTTTTTCTTTCATTTTCCATTCATTTGCAGCTCCTTTTTAGGGTATTGTCCTTTGACTTCAATCTTCCTTCTTGTCACGTACTCCCTTTTAGCAGCTGTCGAGTTATTGTTGTAGCTAAAGCATTTCGGCCCAAAGGTTTCCTCCCCTTATCTCCTCTGCTGCTGCTTATATACTTATAAAGTTAAGACTCATCGATTTTTGTGTAAAGTGTTAAATTAATCGTTTTTATTAAAACATTTGGAAAAAGAATTGTAGATCTTTACTTATCTGCTTAAGTATAAGATATATATGTATGTATAGTTAGCTTAAAATTAAGCGGCGGCGACGGCAAATGCCATCTCTCTTCCACTTCCACTCTTGGTTTCCCTCTCTTCTATCTTCACCCGCCGCTCCCGCTGCTTCGATTTTTCTGTCTTTGTTGTTGTTGTTGTTACCATTTTTCCAATTAAAGATGGCGGCCACAGCAGATGACGATGACGAAGACGCAGAATTTAGGCGCGCTCACCGCGAATACGTCTAGCCAGCTGAATATCCTTAGGCATAATGGTGACACGCTTGGCATGAATGGCGCACAAATTGGTGTCCTCAAACAGACCTACCAGATAGGCCTCAGATGCTTCCTAAAGACAGAAATACCAAATTCGATGTGAATTACATGATTATGTGAAATTCCCCCAACCCCCCCACGACCAAAACAAATTGCCTTACCTGAAGAGCTCCAATGGCTGCAGACTGGAAACGCAAATCGGTCTTGAAATCTTGGGCAATTTCACGCACCAACCGCTGGAAGGGGAGTTTGCGAATGAGCAATTCGGTGGACTTCTGGTAACGACGAATCTCACGCAGAGCCACTGTACCAGGGCGATAGCGATGGGGCTTCTTTACACCACCAGTGGATGGCGCACTTTTGCGTGCAGCTTTGGTGGCCAACTGTTTACGCGGGGCTTTGCCACCAGTCGATTTACGGGCAGTTTGCTTGGTACGAGCCATTTTTCAATTAAATTCACACTAAATTACTTTTCACAATGCAAGAAAATTCGAAGGTATGGATTGCTGCTTTTCCAGACAACCGTACTGTACGAAAATTTTATATTGAATGATTGTCGATGAGGGGGGAGTAAACTAGAGTGGCCAACTTGTCTATGTGTTAGTAAGACCTTGGCTATATAGTGTTGGATAATTTGCGATTTTTAGTTTCTGCAAAATGAACCAGTTCGTTCTTCTGTAGTTTCAATAACCAGTGAATAGAATAAAAGAAAAATAGGATTACTTTGGTAAAAGAAAGATTGTCGCTTGAAAGATTAAATTATTTAATAATAAGTTATAATTAGCAAAATAATTAAATATATTTAAATTTTAAACGATTATATATGATGAGCTAGTTCAATTTTAGAAAGCATCTCAGCACTAATGCAATATGTCAACGTAAACTGTTGCCGTTCCTCACTACGTTATTGTCTCTTACTTTACGTTTAACGTAAGTCAAGGGAAATGCAGATCAGACTTTAGCCAACACTGATATATAACGGTGCTTTTCCAATTTAGCAATTTCTGAGTTCACGCATTTATTTTTAATTATTTTTAAGCTCAACAATGGCAGATTTACCTTATGCCACATGTCCGTACAATAAATATCATCGCATTTTGGTATTGCGTATGCCGCAGCATTTAATCAAGTGTCAACGGAATTATGAGGGGCCGCCTTTAAGGATTTGCAAATATAATGCCACGCACCGTGTCCTCGATATGGAGCAACATCTGACTGAATGCCGGGACTATGAGAAATTTATGAATGTGCAAAACTATTGCCGTGCCTTCGAGTTCCGTCAACCAGCAACCATTCAAAAGACAACTTAATAAATTGCAATCATTTTTTATAATAATTAAACTTAATAGTTAAATAAACGCAAAATATACATTTTCTTAAATGTACATTCACAAATGTTAATATTAATTCTTTTGATTTTCTTGTAGTTTTCCTTTTTTTTGGTATTTACATACAAACAAAGTCAGACGAGGAGAGCCAGGCGAATGGCCTGATGAGGATTTTTGAACTTACAATAATTACACGCGAACACTCTATGAATTGCAGGCACTTTAACCAGGAGAAAAAAAAATGACAGAAAAACACGGACACTTATGTACATTTCAAGTGCTTAAACTCTACTAGGACTAGGCTTATTAAAGGATTACACCATTTCAGCGTCTGTATGATCCTCTGGATCGAGTAGTTTACGCTTATCCTGCAAATCTGTGAGTGGGCGCACTTTACCCAAATTAACGACCGGACTTTGGGTATACAAATAGATGGCATACGAGACTACAGCTATGGCCAGTGCTGTATTCATATAGATGGGTATGGAGAATAGAAAATAGCATAGAATGGCGGTAAAAAGCAATTCCAAGGCGCTGGCAAATGTCTTCAATATGGAATTCATGTACTTTAAAAAGAAACTGGTCACTATGCCAATTGCTGCATTATTCACTATAATAATTATCACACTGAAACGCATAATGCTCAGCAAATGTGGTGCACTGAAGGCGTCTAGCAGTTCGCCACGAAAGAGAAGTATCACCGCATTGCAGACAATCGAGTCCAAGTACATGAAAACATTTTGAACAAAAATATTGACATCGGCTCCTTTATCCTTGAGCAGATATTCATTGTAGACACCAGCCAGGCAAGAGCATATCGTTTGGGCCAATATAAAGACGGCGCTTAGGCTAAAATCAAAGCCAGACATATTCTTGCCCACCACGGAGGAAGCGTGGGTGCCATTTCCCTTGGTGACCTGGATAGCTGCCGCTTCGCTATCATCATTCGCATCGCTGTAGAAACTGCCAAAATCCACTTGCTTGAGCATGCAACCCAAGGTCAGCAAGATTAATGACAGCCACTGACGTTGACTGAGATACTTTTTGAATATCATTTGAAAGAGAATGCCAGTGACCACGACACGTAGCTGCAGTAGCAGATAATATGTGGTGGGATCAAAGGTTGCGAGATTCACAAAGGCAAGATTATTGTACAGGCAATAGAGAAAGGCTGGCACCATATAAAAGGCCAGCACCTGGCGATCCTTTTGTACATCCCTCACCAAAGAGCGTAGATTGTTTCTAGACAAAAGAAGAGAGAGAGAGAGAAAGAGTTAAGTGGATATCTTTCTCCTGATTCTTTACTTACTCTCTGCAGTAGAGACATATCGATACGATTAACTTGAAGACTTCCGTCAACAGAACAACAGTTACTGTATTATAGCTATAGGAATTATTTCTTTCTTGGGATGCAGTCACAAAGATTCCTAAAAAAAATTGTTTAAATTAATATTAATTAGGCTTAAGTGCCACATTAGATGTCTCTTTGAGCCACGTACCCTGCCCTATAAACAATGACATATACAACAAAAATATGATAAAAGTCAATTTTGTTGGGAACAATTCACGCCAATTAGTGCCAGACGACATCGTTTCCTCTTTTCAGTTTTCGCTTTCGTTTTGATTATGTTCTTATGCCGTGGCAATGCTAGGCCAACTCTTCTCCACTTCACTTCAACGGCGTACCCAACTACGCTTGTTCGCTTGCTTGCTCTGCTATCAGTTACGCTTGGGTTTTTTTTTGCAGCAACAAGCGAAACTTAAAATATTTCTATTTTGGTGATAAACAAATATAACCAAAACAGCTGATCAGTTAAATCGCTTTCGAACTAAGTGCGAGTAACTTCGAGTTGCAAAGATGAGCGGAAAAATAGTGGGCAACAAATATACAGGGTATCGGCAAAATGTTTAATTTGAGTTGAGCACAAGACGTACAATAGAAGTTGGCGAATTTAATCGAATTTTACATTGACAGACATTAACAGAAGATTTAAAAACTAATATTACATAATGCTTAATAGGCCTTAACATTCTTTATAAATTTGGAATCATAGAACTGGAGAAAAACACATAACGTATGCGAATTTCATTGTCATATAAACAATTTCAAAATATTCGATTGGCTGGATAATAAATGTAAAAAAGCCAAAATAAACAAAATATAACAGTTTTAGAACTTCTGAAAAATTGTAAACAATTTTCCACCTCTCAAAATATTTCGAACTTAATTCACGTACTATCGATAACAACCGCATTATCGATCAATTGTTGCAACCTGTTTATTGCCATCGCTGATGGCCCGAATCAGCTGATTGCAAGATGGGAGTGTTTTTCGTTCGCAGCGGAGATTTATTTTTATTTATTTCGCAATTAATTTAGCAATTTAATTATTAAAAATAGTTTAGAAAGTGATTTAAGTGAAACATTCAACTAATTCGAGTAGCGATTGCCGCGCCGCTACAGTGAAAGTGCATGCAAAACGGCAAAAGAAAATTCATTGCCCAAACACACGACCTCGGGAAAAATCGAACTTTGCGCCAGTATGTGTGAGCCTGTCCGTATGTGTGTGTAATAATAAATTAAATTTAAAATCAACACAAAGAAGCTGCCAAAAAAAATGCACATGTATATATGTAAAATAGTTCGAGAATTGTTTATCCAAACAAAGAAATCGAAAGATTTCTAAGGGAGAGCGAACCAAAAGGAGGAAGGAAGCAAGGAATTAAGGGAGCCCCGGCCCCACCCCAAAAAAAAAAAAAGAAAATATTACCACCCGCCTACAAAAATGGATGTGGACGAGACAAGTGATGATACATTCCCTTTGGGTTTTCCCGAAGTGGGCACCTGGAATCAATCCCACAATGTCCCCTTGGAGAATATGAAAATAGATGCGCCTATGGTAAGAGAATCGAAGGAGAAGGAGAAGGAGGAAAATGTGGATATATAATATATACACCGATTTGATTAATACATTGCGGAATGCGTTATGAATCAGTCTCGTCGGGGCGACATGCTTTATCACTTCACGGCTAATGGGCTGATTGCTGTCGTTTAATAGTTTACTTCACTCTCTACTCTCTTCGGCCCAGGAGGGAAAAGGGCAGGGGGGGGGGGGGCTTATCAATCGCTGTGTATTGTGATATGGTCATTGACACACAGAGGAACACTAAAGAGACATCTAGTCATAGTCGCTCGACGACAACCAAGTGGCAGCTAATTCAATCGCTGATAATCTTAATATGTCTCGGTTTCGGTTTTGGTCTCTCGGCTTAGATTACGTGTTGAAAATACGTTTAGAAACGCAAATTGACTACAAAACTAAGTATTTTACGAGTTTATAAAGTTCCTCTAAGGTCGAGCTTGTATTTCCGTGTACTACTAATTCATGAATGAAGTCTAAAGGGTTCCTAATGTAATAAGTTTACGCATAGAATATGCCGGCACAAATCGATTTAACGACACACCGCCAAAAAAGCGACTAGAATTCACGTTGTTCAAACCAGTCTGAAAACTAGGATAACACTTTTGATTAAAAAAGCATTAATACGGATTTTAAAATCAGGTTTCTTAAACTTTATTGGGCAAAATTGCAGTTCCCTTGTACAAATATCAACTAAATGAATGAAACACACACTTTATAATGTTTAGGGCGCCATAATTTGTAAGTCCGTATCTGGTCATTGGTAAATAAGTTGACTTAAGTTCATTCCTTCGAAATGGCAAACACCTTTTTCAGAGGAATAGCCAACTTATGTTGTAATTTTATACCAAATTGCATACCAAATGTTTTTCACAAGCTTTTTTAAAGGGTGTCCGCCTAAGAGATTGATTGTGTTTAAAAGGTTCGTTCAAGAGATTTACAAATGTTTTGCAAAGCTGATTCTGGAACAAACTCATAGAAATATGGAACTTTTTCTTTGTAAGCAATTTCTAAATTGATATTTTATAATACTTTTCACTTAAATGCGCCACATTGAATATAAAGAAATGTGCGACTTGCAAAATAATCTAACGAGTTAAATGAGGGTCATAAAGATATGCCATATACTATATAGAACTTTTCGATCTAAATAATATATAAAGCTGCTTGGTCAGGCTCATAAAGACAGCTCATCAGAATATAAATATCGTCATATTTGATTTTAATTAAATGGTTTCTAAGTCTTCCATTGAATTCTCTTAGAATAAGATAATGATAATAATACAAGAGAAATTCAGCTATTCGGATTCCAATTATCAATATAAATTAAGTTAAAGAATACTAGAATATAACTTTTGTTTAATTAGTGGGTTAATAAACGAAACAAAGCGGATGCTAATCGGTTATTCGACAATCTATCGTAAAAATCGATTCGTACTGGTAAACTAATTGCATTAGGAACCCTTCAGATTCATATATGAAAGTTTAAACCCGAGGAAATTCTATGAACCCGAAAAATTTTAGTTTATTTGCGTTTCGAAATCCATTTTAGAACGTCATCTAAGCCGGGAGAGCGAATTCCAGACACATTTAGATTATCAGCGTTTAAGTTAGCTGCCAATTGGAGACGTCTTAAAAAACATGATTAAAATGTTTGTTTTTTTTTCATTTAGGGTTTCCTTTAGTGAAATTGTTACTAGTCTCAAAAACTAACAAATGTGATCCTTATTTGGCATCAAGTGAATTTATTTTTTATTCCCGCTTTGTGTCATAAATAAAACAAGCTGACAGAATGTTGATTCATTTGTTGATTCATGCGAGTGAGGAAGGTGTTTCAGTTAGTACGGGAAAAACTGGTTTTAGCTCACATTGTTTCTTTAGTTTATTTTAACCGATATCAAAATATAAATATTGCATATACGAGAATGAGAATTTCTACCTATTATTCGGTGGCCGCCAGAGAGTCTTGTGGGTAAAAGAAATTTCCAATAATTTAGACTTGCTAGCAGCGATAATGTTGTTCTTATGGAGAATGCCGTTGAGTTGAATCGAAAAATAGACGTATGTGAAAAACGTGAGGGGGACCCAATTATCCTTTCATCCATCCATCCATCCATCTACTTGAGCCACCAATGCTCCATGACATGGAGGGGAACATCGGTGACAATGGCTCCAGTGAAATTATATTTCTCCGTCTCCTCAATGATCGTGCAGCCATTAGATTGACTTATCATCATATTGTGAAAAGAGAAACGTGAATTGTTTCGCTTATTGCATTTACCCGAACGGAAATAGCCACGTCCTGTGAAAGGATTAACAAAATCTGCCCAAAATCCTTTATAAATGATGGCCAAAGAGTATTGAGTGGCCTTGAGAACAAATGCTTTGATGGCGCTATTGACATCGGTGGAAAAATGTAAATTCATTATGGTATAATTTTCCAAATTCACAAATTCTCCATAAGGATGGGTGAAAATGTCCTTGATGCTGGACGTCAGTATTTGGGGGCAAGATATTATCTGTATTTTGGGCATTGTCAGCTCCTCATTGACTGGGGGAACAGGAGGACCTCCCTTAATCTTGGCCGTATTATTGTCAACTTGAGCGAAATGATCTGCAGTTGTAATCAAATCGTGATAGGCTGGACCCACCTCGTGGGGCATGAAGAAAATATTGGAACTATTATTCCTCAATATGGGCAATGTGGGATCAAGCAAATAGTTTTTCTCAGTTGCCTTTGTTTGCGCCTTCTTGTCCACTTCCTCCTCATCCTCCGGATTTATTAGGGGCATGGGAACATTTCTACTGCTGGCCGTACGATTTACCATGAAGGAGTAGAAAGGACGCTGCTTCAGCAGGCAGCAGGATTTCAAAAAACGCAATGTGCACATGTTTATCGAAAAATTTCTGCAAAAACAACAAAAAAAAGATGTTCGTTTAGATATTGCGGCTCGATCTGTAACTCTTTTCTTATTCTTTTTGGTTTATCTCAAACATTAATATCGAAAACGCGGACAATATATATTAAACTAAATGAGATTTTTACAAATTTTGATTCAATTTTTTTCCGTTTACATAAAATCGGTTTTGTGTTAGTATTTAAATAATAAAATAAGAAAAACAACGACTGCCGAGATATGTATACACTTTTGTGAGAATTTGTAGTACATAAATTAAAGAAATTTTAAACATAATAAAATAGGGTTACTGAGATTTGATTGTAGAACAGGGCTCTGAGTGAACGCAGTCGATGCGAAACAAAGCAAAGATGCTGATTATGCTCAGCTCCCGGAAGTCATGCCTTTCCAGCTCTGTTCTCAAATAAAACCAAACTAATCGAAAAAGCAGCATTGCCTCTTTTGGGACTCTTCTCAGACTGGAAGATGGACTTAATCGGCTTATACCGAACGTTGTAAGGAAAAGCGACTTATCATCTTCTAATCGGTCACATCTTTGGAAAAATGAGGGTTTACCTATATGGCTTTGCTTTGGTCAAGCAGAATCTTGTTCATTTGAGTCTCAAGTGACTAACGTTATTTCCTAATCAAAAGAAAAGTCTTATAAAGTCGTAACGAAAGGACATTACAAAGACACTGCGAAGCGTTTTTTTAAGGAAGTTTCTACTTTTCATATCGCTTGATTGGTTAGCTCATTATTTAACTACAAACTCTCTTTATCTACCTCAATATAAAGATTATTTAAAAATAAATGAGCCTGAAATTATTACTCTTATAACAGGAATTATATTGGTGCGATCTAACCAACTATATTACATTTTTCGCCTGCAGTAACAAAATGGTTAAATACGAAATTTGGCTAAAATAGCCTAAAAACTGAAGAAATAGTTGGCCTTGTATTGGACAGACGGATGGACAGATAGACAAATGGTCACTGTTCAAATTTGCAGTTTGAAATTAAAATCTTGCCATATTTTAGCACTGAATTCATTCCAGATTCTCTTTTCTCTCTTTTAGATATGGCTGCTTTTATCTCTTTTCACTACGATTGTTTGGGTCACCTATATAACCTTTTACAATTCCCGTGTAATTGGCATGCTGATAACAAAAGTGGCCAATCGTTGGTTCATCAAGGGAGCCTATTTCAAAATTGGCTCTGTGGCTTTGAATCCCCTTGCTGGCAAAATAATGTTTCGTGATTTTGTCTATATAACATACGATTATACAATGCGAGTGCAAGATGGTTATTTTATCTTTCGTTGGTGGCGTTCCTATGTACCCAAAGATGTCTCCGAAGGTAAGCTACATAGATATTTAATATTTATTTCGATTTACTTAAAACTGGAAAATTTCTTGCAGATCTCTCCCACTCGGATACAAGATTATCAGTTCAGTTGAATGGCTATGAGTTGCATATATATAATCGTTCCGATTTATATGATAAACTGGAAAAGACTTTCGGATTGGAGCCATCTTTGTTGATACCCACGGATTTGTTGAGCACCGAGGAGCGCAATAAACTGAAGGAGCACAATATGAACTTGGAGAATGCGCGACAGAGCCAACGTGTTAATGCAGTGAAGAATTCTGAGGCCATGCAGGCGACCACTTGGAGGGATTTGATACCCGTCATTAAAATCGACATCTGCTCGGGTCGATTTGTCTTTGGCAATCGTCTGACCCCAACAACTCTCTCCATTTCCATGGAGGAAGCCCATTGCACTTATAGCACGAAGCCGGCTGTCTGTCAATTGGATAATTTTATGCATTTTGTCAAGGCCAAAGTGGAGAATGCCAAAGTCTTGTTCTGTCCCAGTCCCAAGTACACGGGTTTGATAGATGAACCTCCTCGTTATATGGGTGAAGGTTTTGTGGTAATGATGTCCAATCAAATGGATTTATATTTCTATATGGACGAACCAGGCTTGGTGCCGGAGCAGCCAGTACAAATAATGCTGCCCAATGGCGATGTGGTGGAACCTTCGCCTCCTGTTTGGGGCATCAATGCGAGATGCCTAAAAGGCACAGATTTCAGTTACGGTCCTTGGGCAGATCGTCAAAGAGATCATTTGTATAAATATTTCTATCCATCCGATTGGAAAGAGGCCGAGGTGACGCCCATACCCCAACCGGGTGAATTGCGTAGCTATCAGAGTTTCGATATAACTTTGTGTGTTCTGAATGAGGCAACCATTGATATACTCTTCTCGAAGGATAAGGAGACAAATGCCATGCATATAACTGTGGGAGCCGCCTCCTATGTGGAGCTGACCATACCCTGGGTCACTCTCAGTGATGGTTATACCTCGAAAATACAGGGACAACTGTTCCATGTGGAGGCAACCACTTCTCTGCAGTACCGCAGCCTGGCGGAGTTCGAGTCCTTGGAGTATAAAGTGCGTATACATTATCCTACCAAATGGAATGCACCTCAGGATTGGAATATCTCATTGGCTGGTTGCAAAACAAGCGCTTTCATTGTCTACAAACACAAGTGCTTCTTCCAGGATCTCATAGAGGATTGGGCGAACAAGGCACGCCCTGATATACTCAGTTTTGTGCCCTACACCTGCAACTTTAATATACGTCTTCATGAGTTCGAGATCTTGATGCTGTGCAATGAGTATAATTGGATCGATTGCAGCAGTGCCAATCAGGAGAATAATCATTTGGCCTTCTGCGGGGATGTTTTCGAAATGAGTTTCGCTTTACCTTTCGATGATTTCCTGCCCAAAACGGTTACATTGAAATTTTGGATACATGGCGAGGGTTTGGATTTGAGCCTTTACGTGCCGGAAGTCTCTTCGGTGCGTCCCATAGTATTAGCCATAGATGAGAATGCAAGACTGTTGACCCGTGAGGGTAAGCTTATACGTCGTCCGGATTTATATACGAAAAAATGGCGTAAAATATGTCAGAGAAGTGCGGGATGGATTGATTGTTGGGCTGTGCCCATATTGGCCTTATCCATACAGTATGTCTACCATCCAGTGCCGCCCTTGGGTCCTGATCCTCAAGCGGATATTACCACACCCGAGAAGGAGGAGATTTTGCTGAGCCCCATGAGAATACCCAAAGTGAGAAAGAGTCCTGTGACCAATTGGCAACAGCCACCAGAACAATATAGTAAATTTGATCCTGGCTCATTGCCAGCAGATCATGTCACAGTGGAACTAGAGATTGGTAGCTCTGTCCTGATGGCCTATGGCAATGTATTGCGCAATTTTATTAATCTCAAAGAGAATATTTTTGGTGAAGATCAAAGTTTTACCGATATGGAGCAATCGAATGTTAATTTAAAGGATCAAGCCGGAGGAGGGGGTGGTGCAACAACAGGAGCTACATCTGGAGCGGTAACCACTAATCCCAAAGATCATCTCAAAGAGATGGCAAATAAATCAATATCAGAGAGCCAACCACCCGAAGAGAAACGCAAACCCTTCGATCCGCGTCTATATCGTCCCTTGGAGGTCATGGTTTCGGTCATAGTGCATGATATACAGGCGCATGTGATGAAAAACTGCAACGAGGACGATCCCCCCTGCCCAGTGGTGCTTATAGAACGCTTTGGCTTCGAGATGAACAAGCGTTACCATGAAACAACGCTCCAGGTGCTAGTTAGTCCCTCCTACCTGCTAACTTCGGATACGTTGCAGCGACAGCAGCGGGAACAGCACCTCCAGCAGGGCCATTTGCTGCTTTCTGCAGTCCAGGTGAGAGGACATGCCATGTTCAGTAATGAAGGATGCGCCCTGGATGAAGATACTCTGGAGTACTCCTGGCTGGTGGAGGTGCAATTGGGCAAACTGACGGGTAAACTAACTTTACCACAATTGGTTAATGTGGTCACAGGTCTGGAGACTCTTATACTCCTCGCCATCGATCCGGAAAACTGTCTAAAGTCACCCAAAACCGTGCGCAATTGCCATCATGGTGTGCCCAGTAATCTCTGCCCACAGACCAAAGAGGAAAAGAAATACAAATGTCCTTCTTCGGAGGATATCAAGTATAAGATGACTCGCGTTTCAGTGGATGCAGTGGATGTTTATCTGATAGAAAGTGGAACTGCTTTGCATGCCTGGATCTCACCCATACGTCTGGCCAATTGTAATCTTCATGGGCAGCGAGTGAAGTCGGGCATCTCCGGTTTGTTGCCATCCATCTTGCTGCGTCTGTTTATGCAGCATGCCTCCAATAGCCAATCCGCCTATAATACCAATACCACGGGAAGCAATCGTTCTGGCAAATTGCGTCGCGCTGACCAAGAATCCCTTAAATCTCAAGATGCTCATGGCTACGGGCATAGCCGGAGTGGCAAACGTAGTTCCAATTCATTCTCACAGCGTCGTGACTCCCGTGAGGAGGGCACACGACGCCTACGTGATAGCTTCTCCGAATCCCAGGCACCCAAACGGACACCAGAAACCAACGATCTCAGTGAGAATTGGGTGGAAGTTGGTTGCACTTCGTTGGGGCCCATTCTCCTTGAGGGAGCTTCAGCCCTGCCCATACCAGATCATGAATTGCATCTGGTTCAGCACAAGTGAGTCCCCCCCAACGCTCTCTCTTCTTCTTTGTCACAGAACGACTCTCTTTCGTCTCTCTCTTCCACAGCTTTCTACGTGAGCACGATGCAAAATTCAAACGTTTGTGGTTCTTGTGGTCCATTAATGGTAGTGCCTTGTCATCGGGTAGCGAAATCTCTCGTTGCGGTTGCATAGGTGGTTGTGCCTTCTTTGGCAGCAATCGTAATGGCCAGAAATTCTTTAAACCCACTGCCCAAGATGTTCATGATAACTATAATATAGCCCGCTATTTGTAAGTAATTTGAAAGTTTCTTGTTCTTTTTTGACATTAAATTTCTGTTTTCTTTTTTTTTTCCAGCATAATCAACAATAATAAAGACTTTGGCTTCGGCGAGAGTATACTTCATCAGGGTCAACTGGTCTTCCATACACCTCCTTATAGCCTACATTGTGTGTCCTTGTACGATGCGGCCGATTTCAATGGCAAGGGCAAACTGTATAGACCTGTTACTGGTGATTTACGTAATGGTAGCCTTAAGAAATCCGACCACTGTTCCCTGCCAGATGGCACCAAATTTAAGATAGGCGGCAGTGCCACCAATTCCATGGAGAAGCCGGAATTAAGTAATCGTCATAAATCGCGTGAAAGTATTGGCTCACCGAATACTTTGGAGAGGCGTAGCAAACGTTACACCTGCACAAGGCAAACGTCTGTGGAAGTTCCCTATGCTCGTCTCCTGGACAGCCCTTCAAAGAAACTGCAAATGCAGCAGCATGAATCGGGCGACCAGTTAGCCATGAGTGGTAGTCATCGACGTGGCTCAGATTCGCATAGATTACGTGTGTCGCCGCCTAAGACAAGCATCTCCGATTCAAGACTGACTGGCGAGGCCCCGGATGATGAACATGAGGTAAAGTTTATGAATATAAATGATGCAAATGATGATGTAATGATGTGTTTTTTTTTTTTTTTTCTAGATGCCCGATGAAATGTCACATTCGGCCCCTCAATCCCATCCTCTGGAGTTTGAAATTGCCGACATTGCCTTACACAATCAAGGACTGGGCATAGATCAATTGCCGCGTGAAGTGCAGCGCACTATTTCGCTAACATCGGAAAATCCATCCGAGATGTTCTTCTCCGCCGAGGAGGACATATCGAATGTAATGTCTCAAAGAGGATCCATTAAGCAGCGCAACAGTGGCAACAGCGGTTCTGTTGTCTTGTCGGGCAAGAAACGTTTCTCCTCTGATTTGAGGTAAACTCAATGAACGCTTTAAGAGGTTTACTCATCTAAAACCCCTTCAGGAAGCTAATACATCAAATATTTCTTTCTATTTAACGTACATGCAACTAAATTTATTCTTTCTTTTAGTATTGGCGCCCAGAATGAGAATGGAAGTCATACATTGCCCACTTATCGCAGCGATCTAGAGATTCATGCCCCCGAAAGCAATAACAAAACCCTGCCTAAGAGACCGCAAAGCTCCACAGAACTGGTAAAATTTCCATTAATCACAAATATGATACTATATATATATATCAAATACACTTTAAGTCTATATACAGCTTTTGCTGCTTTGAAGCGATTGCGAATTTATGTTTCACTTTATGCCCACCATCAAAAAAAAAAAAAAAACAATCACCAACTCAAGGCGGCAAAATCAAAATCTAAGAAATTTGAATCAGTCAGTGCATGCTTCGCCCCTTTTTTCTCTAAGCTCTAAGTCTCTCTATCTATCTCTCTAATTTAACTCTCTCAAAAACTCTCTATTATATAACTGTAAAACACACCTAAATTCTATTCCTCTCCTCAAAATAATTCATCCAAAAACAACTAAATAAAAAATAATCTAAAACAAAACCAAAAAACAAACTCATCCAGAATGAAGACGCGAGACGTATACATGGTCTTGCCACACCAATAAGAAAATTAACAAATATCTCATCACGACCTGAGTATCGACATTTTGTTCATGATGTGAGTAGTTTCTAGTATCAGTACCAAGAAAAACCAAAAAAAAAAAAAAACAAAAAAACACAATTAAAAACTCTTTTTAACTAGTAGCTGAAACTAAAACCAAAAAAAAAAAACTAAACTATTTTCTTAGATCTATTTGCATTTCGTTGAAAACATTTTTCTCCTATTTACCTGTTGTTATGGTAGGGATGCAGAAATCAACGAAGCGATAATTACTTCACTTTTCAGTTCATTTTGATATCGGCTAAATGATCTAATTAAATTTTTTTCGTCTTTGCCCTTATCAAAACTTATTTAATTGAATGAAATTAATGCGAAATTTTTGTAGTTTTCTTGTATCAAAATAATTTCAATCAAATTCAATCGAAAATAGTTTTTAAGCATTAAATTCGTTTTTTAATACATGACTTTTTGTGTTTAAAACCTAATCACAAAGAGATCCATTTAAGTTGAATGAAGTGTAAACCTTTTAAAAGTCACATTTTAGAGCTGTGTTTTAATACTTTTGAATTTCTTATTAAAAAAGGAAAATTTTAGATTCTGTTATTGATACACAATTATATATAAGAAATATTAACAAAAACCTAAAATTTCTTGTCAAAATTCTTTGCATATTTAAATTAGAGTTTTTTTTTTTTAGTTTCTGTTGCTTATCGTTTTGACTAAAAGATATCGGCAAGATCGATGTTCTTATTCTTCCTTCTATTGGTGTTATTTCAAGCTTCGATTACTTTTACGCTTACAGAATATCGACAAGTTTGATTTGTAAACAAATATTTGCTTAACCCTTTTCACTTTATCGATCTCGCACTGATTATTTTGCAATGTCTGAAAGATAACAATTCTCTTAAAAAAAGCATCTTTACTTGCAACTCTATTCTTCGATTATTCTATTCTATTTTTTGATTATTATTAAGCTGCGATAAGTATTTTTTGTCGATATTTTAGGCTTTGAATATTTAGTTATTTCTTTGAATTTAGTTTTTAGTTTTAAACTTTTAAGTTGTTTGTCTTAATTATTGATTATTATTATTTGTTGATTTTTTTTTTTATTGATTTATCGACTTGAACGGTTTCCTACTTGTTATCGATTTGGCACTGATTAACTACATCCCTACTCGTAGGTTTTTCCAACCGATTTTTATGCATGTGTGGAAAAAGAACTAGAGAAAACTAGAGAAACTAATGTTGTGCATGCGTTCTACTTGAACATATCGTCTAAGTTTAACAAGTTTCTCGATTAACGATTATCGAAATTAAATGCACTTTTCTACATCCACAACTTAGCTTGTGCCACATAGTTGTAGTAGCCGACAGAGAAAGAAAATAAATCCCACTTTGATTGCACATTCAAACTGATTTAACGTTACGTTCGGTTATCTTTTCACAGGCGGATTCACGTGGCTCCTCGTCAGGAACTCCCTCGCTGTCATCGAACTCCTTCATATCGGCCATGTCATCGCAGGAGGATGTGGCCTTGATCAATCTGCATCAGCAGATCAATCGACCAATTATCGATTCACCTTTGCTTATGGCTAGCTACTTGAATCACTTGTCGCAGGTGAAATGTTTCAATTGGTGTGGCTGTTCTTTTCCCCTGGGATCGGATGTCTTCTCTACGCCGCTCTTTCACGAGAATGAGGATGGAGGGCTGACCTACATTGGTAGCAAAATGTTGCCTCATTTCGATTTATATTCATGTTGGCGTGAAATTAAAGTTGTGCCCCGCTATGAGAATGCCACTGGCAGCAATAGTTCGGCCACATTTATGGGTGGACCCAAATCCCATCCCTGGGATCCGAGTGTTCTACTGAAGGAGGAGGAGACCGACAAGACCACAAATGGTTTCGATGATGGTGAATTTATGAGTCTGCAGGCTGAGGGAGGTGCTGCCTGTACCTCAGTAGTGGCCAGACTGAAGGGCCAACTAAATGTGTTCCTAACTCCCTTGCTTCTCGAGGGCTTGCAACGGTAAGTCATCAATTCTTTTATTCGAGATAATATAAAAATATATATACATATATATATATATATGGGTAAAACAGGAAACGTAAACGCTACAGAATAAGTTTAACTGCGTTTGACTCGTAAATGCGGTCGCTCTTCCACTTCTTTCAAAGCTATATTAACATTACTCTGACTGCCCTGATCACGTGGAAAGGAGTCCATTAGCTTTTTCAAATAACTTTCACCGCCATTCTAAGGAGAAGATAAAGAAAATTAATTGGGGTTTCTCTTAAGGGACGTTCAAGTGTTAGGTTACATAGTGAAACTTCTATCGAAGCATATTAAATCGTTTGAATTATGCAAACAGCACGTTATGTAGCATTGCTTTTGAAGTGAAACTTCTTTTGAATCATTCAAACAGCGCGTTATGTAGCATTGTTTTAAAGTAACACTTGTTTTAAATATTTGTGAATTAAAATTTTATAAAACGAACCAAGTTAAAAAATGAAAGTAACAAGACGTTACGTAGTAAAACTTCTTTTGAATCTCTTAAACAATGATGAAACGAAATTGAGAACGAAGACGCTAAGCTAAATTCATTGTACTTTGAAATTGTCAATTAAACGTTACATGATACGATAGGGTGATCTTTTGAAGCTTTACATTGAAGAAAAGGGAGTTCCAAGAACCTCAACAAAAAAAATGGCTTACGTAATATTTGAACGGGTACTAAGTAGTTGTTGGTGTGTTAAACTGACCTCGGGGGAATCATCTAGTTTCTTATTCTCACGCTTGCTGCGTTTGAATTGCGATTGTTCTTCTCCCTCATCGGTTCTGTCCACTTCGAATTTCAGGCTTTGATTCTGTTCCTTCTCCTCATGCAAACGTTGATCGGCAGGCTCGTTATCGCTTCCAAAGTAATCACCACTTTCGGCTTGGATTAGATAACGCGGTGGATCGCGAGCATTACGGGCAATAAAACTGTAAAAATTATAACGCAACGTGGAATTTGATGTGTGTGTGTGTGTGGTTTCTGTGGATGATTTGGTCTTTGTTTTAGGGTGCAAACCTGTCACCATCAATGATCTGTTGTTCATGCACATCGTTATTCTCTTGTTGTTCTTGTTGTTGTTGTTGAGGTTGTTCATCTGAGGGGCTATCTTCCTCTTGTTTCTCTTCTTTAGTGAGAATCTTTTCTGGGTCTACTTTGGCATTTTTTCGCCCACGTTCAAGGGAGGGTTCTTCCTTTGGCTTTTGTATTGAGGGCTGCTCCTCTTCGGGCTCTTCGTTCGAATGACTCCAGGTTTGACTCATTTTTGGTGCCACTTTGTAGTCATTTGAATCCCAATTGGCATCCATATTTGTTGGTTTATTATAGTCCATGTTAAACATATTTCCATCATTCCAGTTATTTAAATCCTTTTTGGGTTTCAGAGGATTATCGATTGATTCATCTGCTGGTTGCTCTTCCATGCCACTGACTTGCATTTCCCCTGAATCATATTCTAGAGGGGAATTGGAGTCGACGGAGGGACCGTCCTCCATTTCGTAATCTTGGAAATTAGTTTTCTGCTGCTTAAGTCTGTCCAAATTTCGTTGCAGGCAATCGGCATCGTTTACATCGCAGACATCTTCACATTTGGGTTTATTTTTTTTACATTTTTTGGTTTTTGTTTTCTCTCTACATTTGGATATATCCAAACCGAAGTCGTCATCGAGAAATCCGCCATATTTACTCTTGGATGCCGAATCTCCATTGCATTTCGTGGTACCCTTTTCCGTGGTGCCACAAGTTGTGGAACAGGTGGTGCTCCTGGACGATGTGATTGGGCTGCAGGTGGTTGTTGTTGTCGAACAGGTTGTTGATTTCTTGGTGCATTTCGGTTCAGCTGTGCATTTGAGAGATTCCTTATCCTTTGAGTCATCCTCTTCATCGCGGCAATTGTTATCCAGGGCTTCATCCTCTTCTACGGAGTTTATTTCGAAATCAAAATTCTGTGCTCTTTCTTGAGTCTTAGTTTCTCGGTTATGCTTTGCTCCTTGGCTTGCTTGCTTTGAAAAAGGAGTAAGCTATGAATGGGGGAAGAGAGAAATATCCTTTCTTAAGTTTCAACTACTTACCGTCAGCAACTGTTAAAGCATTGCCATTTTCATCGAGCAACTTGTCCAAAGAACTAAGATCATCCAGTGAAAGATCATTTAGGGTAGCCTCAATTTCGGCATTACTTAGGCCATTGGTAAGATCAGGATAATCAGCTGGATCAGAGAGATCGATTGGCGATTGAAAATCGTGGGACTTGTCTACAGGATAAGCCTTGAGGGAATGTAGCAACAGCAAGCAGAGTAACCAAATGCCGAACCAATACATTTTGGGATCAAAAGCCAAAACCCCAATAATTGACTTTTATACAATTTTTATGCGACTTGCCCGAAATGGCCATCTTTGATTGATTTTTTTGTATCTATTTTGAATTCTCTTTTCAGAATGGTTGAGGCTGCAATACCAACCATACAATCGATGCACTTGCTCTCAGTGGTCAATTTTATACACACATCCTGCATAGCAAAAGTGAATAACGACAATATCTTGAAGCGGGATCAGAGTCTTAGCTACTGGTCACAAGTGCATTCCAATTCGAAGCGTTCGACAACGGAGCGTCATTTGCAGGGACCAGGAGATTCTTTTCTCAGTGATGTCTACGAAGAGAGCATATCGACCAAGACGCAGGGATTGATTGTTTTGCCCAAGGTTAGCATAACCATGCTGCAATCCTCGATTGTGGAAGAGATTATCTCGGTGGCAGCCTTGGATAACGTGCAGGATCTTAGTTGTGTGTCCCTGTTGACATTCTACATGGAGGGCATATCCACCAAGTTCCATTTGGGCAAGACAACACGTGCCTCCATGCATAATGTGTATATCCAGCAGACAGTGCAGTCGGGCAACAGCCACAAAAAGGGTGGCATTATGAAGGGCACCAGAGCACTTTTGGCTCATCTGTCATCCCAAACGCGGCCAGATAATGTCCAAGGTGAACCCATTTTAATTGAGACGTCGGAGAAGCAGCTGGAAGAGCTAGTTATTACCTTAGATATAGGCAGAGCTCATGCCCAATTGCGTCGCCTGAAGACCGAGGGGCAATCCTGCACCCAAGATTCACCCATTATAGTCACTGCCATACCAGAGCATAAGAGTAAAGTTCTCTTTGAATGTCTCAAAATGCCAGAGAGTACGGGCATAGAAAGCATTGGCTACATTATGTTCGAGTGTGGTCTGGAGGGAGTTGGAGTGAAGATAGTTAAGCGTTCCCACTTTGAGAAATCGGAAAATAGCAAGGAAGAACTAGCTGAAATGGCTGGAGCAGCTGAACTCAATGATTTGGTAGATGGTACAGCGAACACGAACGATGGTGGAGCTACCTCCAAGGCAGAGGCTGCCTGGAGAATGATTACGAAGAAACCACCCACACCAAAAACACCCAAAGAGAAATTCCAACATGCTCTCGACAATATAATTGTTAGCGATTCAAGCACTGCCGCCGCTGATCAAAGAAAATCCACACCCAAACCACCAGATGATGATGTGGAAAAGGGTGCAGCAAATAATCCGCAGACAGCAGGATTGGGCGGGCAGAAATCCTCTCCGCGAGACAATCAGGATAATAAGATGCTGTCCAATGTCAAGGAGACAGATAAGACTTCTTCGTGTGTCATTGAATTGAAGTCCGTGTGGTTAAATTTTGCAGCTCCACCTTGTGTACCCATTACCAGAAAAATAGATTTCACTCGCCTTGATTGGAATCTATTGAGCACCGCCTCGCCAGCCATTACAGCCTGGATGAATCCCAGCAATCGTTTGGCCATTAAAATTGTGGCACTCTGCAAGGCTTTGCATACCCGACAGACAGCCGTGGCAGCTTGCCTGATGGCCGAGGCCATGGATAATGAGAAGATTCAGAGGAATCCCAAGATCAAAAAGGTAAGCGAAATGATTACAAATAGTATTTAGAAGCTTATAACTTACTCCTTCTCCTTACAGAGCCGCTATGCCAACAATTATACTTTGTTATCGAAGACTTTGCAAGAGGATCCCAGTTGCCAGTTGTGCTATATTATGCAGAAACTTGTGCTGGACGAGGGTGTCCAACGCATTGAGCAAATCTTCAAGCAAGGCGATGTTCCTCATCTAAATACGTTGCGTCAGGGCATTATTGTATTGAGTCGTCAATGGAAGAATACCCTCTATAATCCCATTCTGTTCGAGCATCAGTATAAGAATAAGCTAGCACGTCCCATCAATGTGACATTCTCGTTCCCACAGAACGAGGAGGAGTGCGAGGGTGATGAGTGCGAAGGTGATGTTGAAATGGGCGCCTATTCGGGCGTTGGCGAGAATCCGGAAGAGAGTGAGAATGCTTTATTACTTGGGCAAACACAGCATCATCGAACTCACATTGGTATTTTTTTGATTAACGCTCTCTCTTTCTCTCTTTTCTCTCCCCCCCTCTCAATTTCCCTCTCCACCCTTATTTTTTTTTGTAATAACCTAGTGTATATATATTTAAATAGTCCATGTATCTAGTTTATAGGAGTCTCTCTGCACGTTTTTTAAGTTCTTGTGTCTGTGTGTGTGCGTTATTATCCAAAGAATTTGTCAATTCCTTTTGCTTTTGACTGTCTTATCACCTTTTTCCTTTTTCCTCACTTTCTTTTCTTTTATATTCCTCCTACTCCACATATATATCAAATGCTTTAAGTGTTCACGATTTCATATTGTTTAATGCTTTTACGTTTGCATTATATATTACAATATTTGTTATCTACTATCTATCTATCTATCTATTTGGCTATACTACTACTCTATCTATATGTTCAAAATTTGATTCTTAGTCTTATAATCTCTCTATATCTGTGGTACAATGAGCGAAATAGTTTTTATAAATTGGAAACTTCTTTTTTTTTTTCTTGAGATTTATCAGTGTACAGTATTGGAAGAAATAATAGGAACGGTAGTTTCTTATTCCAGTGTTAAAATTTTTCTTCTTGAGTTTTATCAGTTTACAGTGTTGGAAGAAATAATATGTAGGAACGCCAGTTTCTTTTTCCAGTGTTTATTGCGACGTGCGACGTGCCGAATGTGGGATAACGGTACTGCACTTTCCATTCGCTTGTACGTGTATTTCGCGTGATTTTCGTTTTATTCTCAACAAGCATTTAAGTAGAGAAAAAAATATAAATGCTGAAATCGCTTAAAAATTAATTTTAGGTAATAATTAATACTTAAATTCAAAAGCTACTTAATTTACTTAATTTTTGAGCTCGTGATTTTTCTTTAACAGTTTCTATATAAGAAATAACTAATCTGTTTTTAGTAAGGAATCAACATTTTGGATGATTTATGTATAAAAGAGCTAGTCCAGATTTCTTTCCAATTTCTACTATTATTTGGCTCATTGTATTTGTCCCCTCTACTTGTGGGTATATAACTCCACTGCAAAGCAAGAAATGTGCTCCCACAATCAATTGCTACAAATTATAATTCCTTAACTAATTGATGATTCTTCTCTAATATTAGAAAACAATCAATATGGCGGACTATCGTATGCCCATGAAACTGGTCTACATGGTGGAGGAACTGCCTCGCAGCGTTCCACTTCGACATCGCCCAATATACACAATACGCGTCGTGGGTAAGTTTCCATTTCCATACTATTTTCATTCAGAGAACACATCTAACCCATAACTAAATGTGAATGTGTCACGAATGCTGCTTGGGAATGTTGTATAAATGTAATGTCATAATTTGTGAACTGTTTTATCTTTTCATGCCCACCATCCCATTTAACCATTATCAACTTAAGTCTAACTAAAGTGCACAGCAAGGCCTCGAATTATTCACATGGCAATTCATCTCGTTCTAGCATACAAATGCTGCCCATTATATCGGGCCTGGTGGAGAAACAAGCTGAATTCGGTCTGTAAAATAGCCCAAAAATTCCCATTCATTTGAATTCTTAAGAATTAAGTTACTAATATTGGTTTTTTTTTGTTGTCCCGCAGAGTATGGCACTTTGCAGGAGGGCTCTTTGAGTTCTACCAATTCGGTGAACAAATTTTGGTTGGGAGCTGAAAATCATAAGGAGGATCTTTACTTTTGGATGGCCAAGCAGCAGGATAATAAGAAGAAAGAGCATTTCACCGAAAAGGAGCATCATGCGCATCGTCCGGTGCCACCAAAATTAAATGGTCAAACGCATACACGAAGTGGCATAATGCAAGATTCGATTAAACTGCTCGATGCCCATTTAATCTTTGAACCCTTGCTCACCTGTTTGGGTGTGATGCCTCAGCAAATGATTAACAAATTTGCCAATGCGGATATCTCATCGCTGGAGAACTTTGGTACAAATCTCTCACTGATTGGCACCTTTGATTCCATACGTGTCGATATTGTGGTTAGCGAAGCGGGCGATAAGAAAAACACCAGTCAAAAGCCAACCAAGTTGAATAAGAAAGCAAATGGAGGACGTGCCTCCATTATGATGGATACACCACTCTTCCTATGCGAACGTGTGGGTGTGGAACTGGAGGTTCTGAAAATGTCCGATGGCATGGTGGATCAGGCCAGACAGAATGTGATTTATATGTCACGACGCCAACTGAAGAAACACACGAGTACTGTGATCAATTTTAGCCTAAATGTGCGCTTCATTTCGCAGCAAGTCAATATGCCATTACTTAGACTCTTGCATCAGATCTGCAACATGTATCAAAATGTCAAAGATGCCCAAAATGAGTTCCACGAACATCCCGAATTGAGCAAGAAGAGTCAGACCAAAGACGAGTGCAGTTTGGGTGAGTTAACTCCAGTTAACCCTTTTTTTACCATTTCTCATTTGTTTTTTTTTTTATCCTTTGTAGCTTCAGAACCCACAGACATTTTGCCATTTTCGGAACGCTTTGCCCATGGCGAAAGTTATTCCGATGAGCGTTATGATAAGTTCAATGAAACAATGCCTACTATGCCCACAGCAGCTGGGCGCATGCGGCCTGGTGGCCTGGCCCCCATTATACAATTGACTCCCTCACCCAATGCTAAAAATCGGCCACAAAGCTTTGCTCAAAAGTTGCGTTCCACAGGGAAATCGGTTAAGGGCAAATTGGGTTATACCAATCTCAATGAATCGAGCTCTTCGCCGCTAAGAGATAGTCCTACCATGTCGCTGCATGAGCCAAATATTCTTAAGATGTCCACCGAATCGAAGGCCTCGTTAAATGGCGGTTGTGCCACAAGTGTCAGTGGAGATTATCAAAACACTTTGACCAAAGCGGGCTTGTCGTCGTTGGTGCCCATGCTGGAGACTCCGAATTGTTGGAAGACCATCTATCATCTGTTGGAATTGTATGGAACCATGCCCGAGACCAAGACAGTGGTTCAGCGTAGCTCTCTGAATGAACATAAGAAGTCGGGCTTTAATAACGATGAAGATGATCTGACTAGTGCTCCTACGCCCTTGCCGCAACATCGCGAAATGATGCTAGTCGATGGCATAGCCCAAGAGCGTACACGTCTAATTGTCTTTGGTGTGGCCAAAATCCATAAGACGCGTTTGCTGGCCACACTTTCTGGCTTGAAATTGGAATCAGAGATCACTACATTAAACAGCACGGCCACGTGGCGTAAAAAGGCTCGTCCTGTGTCTCTGGAATGCTCTCTAACTGGACAGGTGGGACGTGCCATGATTGTGCTTCTGGAGGGTGTTGCTCCCAGTCAACAGTGAGTATTTAGAGAGATGAAAAGAGGAAAGTTCGCCCCCTTAAATATGCAATAGATTTCATTTTATGTAATTACTTATATAAATGAACAATGTTTGCAGCGTGGAGGATTTATAACCCCCTTTTACAGTATAGAGAACTGAATTTTTCAACTTTCTATTGCATACTTAAGGGGTTAAATTTCTCTTAACCTAACTCACCTAAACGTAATAAATTTGTTTTGCTCGTTTTAGAACCGTTGTAAAGGTCACCGTGGGCAAGAGTCAGACCCTTTATTCGAGTCTCTCGAAACGTGGCAAGGATAAAAATAGCGGCCTACTCTCAATTGGTCCTGTGAATATTGATATACCCCAACATCCGGTGGCTCTGCATGGCATGATGACGCGTAGTTCAAAGCAATTGTCATCCACTCTGCAAGAGTTGCGAGTCAAACGCAATTCTGGACGTTCTACTCTACGTTCCCATACAGCTGAAGAACCGGAGTCACCGTTTCATGCCCGCAACTCTGGGGGGACTAGCAGTGGTGGCGGTGGCGCTGGTGGTGGAGCCAGCATGGGACCTACCGGGGATATGCGTGAACGCACTGTCTCTGGTGGAGCAGGTGGAGGATCTTCAGCTCCTGCTGGTGCCGGCAATCAACATCAGCCATCCCATTACGCAGCTGCAGCACGTCGAGCCGCCCACATGGCCCAATCGAAAACGGCCACAGCGAATCAACAAAACGGCTTACTTCAACCTCTGGTCATGCAATTTAATGTGCTCCTACAAAGTTTATCCATCAATGCGGCTTTGTTGCCCTCCCTGCAGGCTCAATATCGCATGAATCATGTCAGCTCAATGGGTGTTACAGGGCAAAGAGCCAAATTTGTTATCGATTTGCCGACACACACATTGAGTTTCAATACCAAAATACAGAATGAGATGAATTTACCATCGGAGGCGTGCATAGGTCTGCCGCCAGTTCATGTCGTCGCTGAATACATTCCCGATCATCGACAAGAACATGGCACAGAAACGATAGAGGGCATTGTCCTGCGTCAAGGGGGCTATGTGAATGCCAGTGCCGAAATTGGAGAATTTGAAAGATGTCTGACCACCGATTTGCTCAATCATTTGGTTTTCGTGCAAAAGGTTTTCATGCGTGAGATCAATGAAGTGCTCCAGAAGGTTTACGGCGGAGAGAAACCTGTCCCCTTGTGGATTGAAGATATTGG
Organism: Drosophila nebulosa; assembly: GCA_024703675.1. Classification (NCBI taxonomy): domain Eukaryota; kingdom Metazoa; phylum Arthropoda; class Insecta; order Diptera; family Drosophilidae; genus Drosophila; species Drosophila nebulosa. Next base: position 1,505,426 of record CM045724.1, on the reverse strand, counting down.
CGATGCTTCGAGTGTACAGGAATCTTCCCTAAAACGCATACTCTTCTCCATAAATATATCAATGAAACGTATACAACTAACTGCCACGACGCCGTGCTCCTCGGCAGTGCGCTTTGAGACGGGAACCCTGGAGTTGCAGCTCTCAAATCGCGTCAAGAATCTTGGTGATCTCAATAATCGCAAATTGTTCTTTAAGGCTCACATCGATTTCAATCTCTCACTGGGTCAGATTATACGTAACGTTATATTCGATGAAGCTGAACCGGAATTCCAACAATATGCCTTCTTCCATACGACCATCGGTTTGCGTAATGCCTTCCAGGATGAGCTGCTCAACGAGGACAAGGAATTGATTCTGTTGACGCTGAAGCGGCCCCTGGTCTACATTCAGCCGATAGCAGTGGATAAGGCTATATTGGTGTGGTTGAACTACAAGAATGCCTATGAATATTGGGCCGAGAAGCGTGCCAATCTCTGCTATGAACATACTCAGGCTACCACTCAACAGGTGTTTGATCGTGTGGCCTTTGGTCAAATAGCCAGCTCGAATCTATCCACATTGTTTCTACAATTGACAGTGGAGGATATGGGCATTTGTTTGCCCCTCAAACAGGTGAATCCTGTGGTAAGTAGAAGACATTGAATTACCTCACAGTTTAAGCTAATAAATTGTTAATCTCTCTTAAGCCTTTTGGTCCGCGCTCGTATCAGGATTTTGATGCCAAGGGAGCTGTTGTTATTACCCTGGAAAATACCATCATATCAGCCTGTAATTCAGGAGCTTTAGTTTCCAAGGGTAAATTCCAAGGATTGTGTCTACGTTTTGCCGATGATTTCGAAACCAATTTGGATGACTGGAAGCCCACAAGTGGGGAGCCCATTATGAATGTCTGCGTTGTCTCTGAGGGCACATTTGAGGTTTGCTCCCGCACCACTGCGGCCAAGAAGGGAGAGAATGCCAAGTGGCTGCTAAATGTTAAATGGCAAATGGAGGGTGTCGACATACATTTGGATGTGAATATTGGCAAACAGTTAAGCTCCTTGGGTCATACCCTAACCATGTTGACCGGTTTCGAAGAGGACGAGACCCAAATGGAGTCACCCGATAGTGATGAGGGCGACCAGAGCTGCCGCGACACTTATGTAAGGCGTCGCGGTGACTTTGATAACTTGCCCGCTTTCGTATTTGATCCCACTATCGATTCCAAGAAGCGTTCCTTCATGATGGAAAAGGAAATGGCGGAGCAGTTGAAAATAATCAATGATCTAAGGACTTTGGGGGCCTCGCATAACACTGTCGCCCACGAGGAGAGGCGCCTGCAGGAGCTTCAAGCCATTTGCTATAAATATTTCCGTCGCGATATGATACAAAAATGGAAGAGACCGTCCCTAAGGCGTTCCCTTAAGAACTATAATCGCTCACATTCCTATATGGGAGCGGGAAGTGTAGGAGTAGCTGTCCCTCCTCTGATAGACAGTGCTAGTCATAGTTATGCTGGTCGGCGTCTGGATACCATTGCGTCAAATGATGAGATTTCTAGTCTACAGAGTACTCCAGCTTCTTGTCATTCGCGCAGTGCCTCATTTAAGGCACCAGGAGTAGGAGGAGGAGGAGCTCCTCCGGCCGTAGGAGGTGTAGGAGCCCTGGGCAGGGTAACCTTCACTGAAGCCATGCGGCAAACTTCTTTGCCCAATGCCGACACAGACACCGAGACCCAAGACAATGAACTTGACTGGACGCCCAGTGAAATGGATGTGGATGGCACTTCTGTGGAAATGCGTCGCAAGCATGGACATAGCCAAAAGCAAGCGGAACCCAATATTGATTTCGAATTGGATGTCAAAGTCTTGGTCAATTCAGGCAAATGTGTGCTGCATACCAAAGAGACGGGCGAGAGCTTTGCCACAGGAGCAGGAGCATCAGGCACAAGTGGAGGAAATGCAACCACAGCGGCGGCCTCCAGTGTGAAATCGCATAAGCGAGAGCGAAGCATTGGCAACGACTGGGGCAGTCCAACACCCTCAAGACGTCAAAGGGATAAGAGCAAATTGCGCTATAATGCCAATGCTCTGTTGGCTGACTTGACAATCTTCCACATACCCGGTTTGGATGTGAAATTGCATTACCAGTCCAAGACTCTAATGGAGCAAACCCCGGCGGGTTCATTGGAAATGGGTTCAGCACGACGTTTGGGCACTAAGCGGGCCACACTTTCCGCTTGGATGACTTTGCAGAGTATTCCCGAGGAGACCATTATATCGCCACATATACTTGAGTTCCTGGAACAAACTCTTGAGCCGATACCTACACGCCAGCAAAATAGTCAACCACCTACGCCATCTAACAATCCTGCCGTGAATCTGGATATATTGCCAGCCAACTATGTCACCTACACCTCCTTTCCAGTGGATGTTATAGTCTATTTCCATATGCAACCATCGACATTCCGTTTTAGCTGTCTGCCTGTTAGCCGTGTGGAATGCATGCTCCAACTGCCCAGTTTGGATATTGTCTTCAGTTCGAAGCGGAGTGAGGAGGAGAATCATCAGCATGGACATTCGGAACAGTTGCCCACTGGTGGGCTAAGTGTCACGGGTTGCCTGGCTGATTTTAATGTCTTCATTTTTCATCCTTATGGCGGCAAAAAGACATCCAAAGAAACCCAGTTTTCCCCCCTGAGCGACAGTGAACGCAAGGATTCCCTAAGCATCAATGTGGAATTTGTTAAATTTCATATAACAAGATGCCGCAAGGTCTATGTGGAGCCCAATCCCAGCTCCAAACGTGGTTTGGATCAAAGTCGTGCTGTGATAAGATTCTCGACAATTGTGGATATTGGAAGTGCCAGCTTTAAATATGATATGAGAAGATTAACTGAGATTTTGGCTTTTCCCAAGGCTTGGTATAGGCGGCGTATAGTACGTAGATTGTTCCTCGGTGATCTCAGTGTACACCAGCAGCAGCAGCAGCAACAGCAGCAACAACAGCAACAGGGAGAGTCTCCGACTGGCTTTAAACCAGCCACACCCATAGAAGATTCCACACGTTCGAAAGAGAAAATGCGCTTGGACTTTGATTCCCAGCAACAGCAACTGGGACACTTTGGAGCAGTGCGCAAGCTAAAGAATATTGGCAAATCTTCTAGTGCTGAATCCTCAGGTACACCACCCTCAGAGAAGAATCACATAACCGCTTGGGAGACTCTGGTGCTCTTTGCAGTGAACTTCACCAAATTAAATGTCCAAATGAACATTGGCAATGTCTGTGGAAATGTTGTGTGGCTAACAAAGGATTTCCAATCGGATGGAAGACTCTCCATAGGCAGCACGGGCTATAAGAATATGTATGCTGGCATCTATCTCGGGGGATCTGCTCTAGATGCCAAAGGTGGCATTGTGGGTGGCAGTTTTGAGGTGAACAAAATCAATAAACGTTTCCACATCAAAGAGGAGTCGGGCATGGAACCCTATCACACCATGGGCTTGAGTTTTATGGCCCTGGAGCTGCGTCTGGACTACATGGGCACTTCGGTCTTAATGACCAGAATCAGCACTTTCTCAGCAGCCATGAAAGATGAATGGCGCACTGCCAGTCAGCTGACGTCAGGACCAAAGGATCAGCCCAAGGCGGTGATCTTTATACACGGTGATCTCAGTTGGGATCAATTGCAGATAATGATCTCCAAATCGACTACAGCTGATCTGCTCAAAATGTACTTCAAGCTGGAAGAGTTCTTTACCCAACAATTCAAGTCATCCAAGCGGGTCTTCTCTAGTTTAGAGCCACGTTTGCAGGATCGCACGGCTAGCATAAAGCGACGGCAACAGATGAAAAAGAAACCAAATGGTGAATTGCCTTTAGCTGGTGGTGCTGGAGCTCCCCAATTGGGTGACAATACCGATGCTCGTCATCATCGTCATTGGCAGAAACCCCTGAATCAAGCCATTGGTCTGGTTGTGCCCTCGTTGGTGACCCGCTTACCCCGGCATGGCAATGTCTTGGGTGGAACTGTGGAGCTGCGTGGTCAGAATATATCACTAGCCTGCTTCCATGGCATCAATTTCAAATCGAAATCATGGGCTTTGTTTAGTCTTAAGTCGCCTTCGATTAATTTTGCCACCGAAGCCCGTCAACTGGAGGATACTCATGAGGTTTTGGTCACCCAAACTCTGACCTCCTGCCTGGGTCAAACAACGGAAGTGCAACAGCAACAAAATCATTCAATGGCCATCGTGAGTCGTATCACCAGAAACATAATCTTTCCGCCACAATTCAAAACTCTCAACGAATGGTTCCATTATGCCTTTGCCAACAGTGAGATTGATGGTAAGTAAAGTGAAACTTGTGATTGATTTCTGTACTAACTAACTTCTTATTCATTTTGCAGCTGTGGATCGTTTTCCTATGCTGGAATGTGAGCGTGAGATAGCCTCCAATTCCATTGAACGTACAAGGGCATCGGGCGCCAGTAGTGCTGCCGCCAAGTCCCAGGAACATAATCACAATCGTGAAGTGATCTTTGCACTGCCCAGTTTGCAGTTGCATTTCAAGACTGAACACAAACAGGGACCAACTACACCAGAGCCAAATGGTAAGTTCGTGTGTTCGCACTCAATCAAGATTTTGAGTCTACTATTTTTGTTCTTAATTATAGAAAACAAACCGGAAGTTTTGTGCAGCTTTATAACCGAATTCGATGATCATATCTTTGTGACAGTCGATGCAGATGCCTTCTTCTTCCTGCACGATCTGATCACATCTTATGTCAATGAGAAGGAGAAAGTGGTAAGTGCATAAATTTTCTAATTTTGCCGCAACTTAAAACTGATTCATGCTTCTCTTTTCTAGATTGGCGCCCAATCGGCACGAGCAGCCTCACCAAATCTCTCACAGAAGACCAATCTGAAGCCTTATCTAACGGATGAGATACTCAAAGAGAAGAAGACGACGAATTTGACACCCAAGCAAATGAGTGCCAGCAAAAGTAGTTTGGAACCTTTGCAGGGTAGTCATACAAATATAGCGACAAATTCAACGACAGCAAACACCACGACGACGACGACGACGGCGGCGACGGCGGCGCCCAGTACGTCGACAACGACCTCGACTCCAGCTACAACTACAACAACAGCAACTGCAACAGCAACAACATCATCCTCGAAAGACACCAAAGACGGAGCTAAATTGGGTACAGAATCGGCCACACCGAGCTTCGATATTGAATCATTTGTGCGTGATTGGAGACATTTTGAGTGCCAGACATGGCATCTAGAGCCCACAGTGCGTCTACTCTCGTGGGCTGGCAAATCCATTGAGCCATATGGTGTGGATTATATACTCAATAAGTTGGGCTTCAGTCATGCCAGGACTACCATACCCAAGTGGTTGCAACGCGGTTTCATGGATCCTCTGGACAAGGTTCAGGCTCTGATGATGCTCCAATTGTTGCTAATGGTCCGCGAGAACAAAGCGGAACGGGAGAGTAGCTCGACTAGTAGTAATGGAGGCAAACAGCAATCATCACAAAATCATCGCCCATCAACGAATTAGCCATGACAAGTTATATTGACAATTATACATATATATATATATATATATAAATACAAATATTAATTTTTAGTTTAAGCTGCAAATTGTGTATAAAAACCTTAAACACCTTGTAAATGGTTTGCTCTCCCCGTTTTTAATACGTAAATTCCCCTTCCAACCTACGCCTCGTGTCTCCTTTTTTTTTTTTTTTAGTTCTAGATGTATTTAAGATCAAGTGCTTCGTGTGTATTTGCTCAATTTATTGCGCTTTGTAATTATTACTTACTTGTATGTATGTATGCATGTTTAATTGTTTTCGATTGATTATTTTTAATGAGAAGTTTGTGCTGCAGAAAGAAACAAGCAAAAGCAATTGTGTTTAATCTATAAGTAGCTCTAATTGATCCTTGATATATATACATGTATACAAAACAAATTCTAAGCCTAACGATATAAGTAAATAAACTCAACTATGAACATCTAAAAAAAAAGAATATTTGTTTAAATTTTATAATAATTTTAGAAGTTTAAATCATGTAACCTAAGTAAAGCAGAATCAATCACAAATTAATAAAAATTACAATTTAGAATAGAGAGTATGGAAATTTAGGTAATTTTTGATTTTGACTATTTCGAATCACTTAGAATTTAGTTGTTCTTGTCAATTTTAACATTTACAAGGCAAAGATTTGTTATTCGCAGAATAATTTAGCAGGGTATTAACAGCAATGGAGAATCCTCTCTTTCTTTTGCCTTTTAGTCGTTTAATCGTTTCTATAACTATTATTTATATACATAGATGCATATAAAAGAAAAAATGTGAATGATTGAAATGAATGAAAAAAAGGGTTTTCATTCTTCTTTTCAAAATTGTTTGAATATTTTCCCTGGCTTTCAGAGTTTATCTGAGACAAATTTTTGCCAAAGAGAAAAATATATACTTAGAGAACGATAATGGTATGGGGCAAAAAACGAGTGGTAAATTTTGACTTCGGAAGACAATCACCAATATCTTCTAATAAAGGTAACTTGGTTCCACTTTTGTTAAATGGAAACAAGGATGTGTAACCTGTTGGAAAATTTTTATTAGTAAGGCTTGATCACTTATAATTAGTTAATTCTTTGTTATCTGAGATAAGATCAAATGGGGATTAGGAGGTTCTCATATGATTATAAATGTTACTATAAAGCTCATAAAATTTATGTTTTACTAACATTTAGAATCGATTCAGATAAGCAAAATCAATTGCTCAAAGCGTAACATTCCATGTGCCAATTTTGTCTGTGTTTGTTTTTCTCTATTTTACATGGGTTCAACAATAAGCTAATTCCACTTTCATTTATTTGCGGTTTGAAAATCCCATTTTTAAAAGCCATAATCTCTGTTGCCTTCGGCTATAGGCCAAAATTGCAAAAAATTAACTGGCGCAACGACAAAAAAAAAACAAAACCAAGAAAAATAAAAACGAAACAAATGAAAGGCGGAGAAAAAGAAAGAAAAAGTCTCATAATTAAAAATTAAGCCATTCGCCTATTAGTTTTAACCCTCATTAACTTTAGATAAACTAATCTCCAAAGTAAACCACATCGCATTCATGACTCTCGACCCTTGCCCCAGACGCCTTTCTCTCGCCCTCCTTGCCTTGGCTCCTTGGCCAAACAGTTTTTATTTCGCTCGCGCCTTACAGTGCGTGAAAAGCTCATCAACTTTGGGAGGCGGGAGGCCACGATACGTTTTCTTTCTTTGGTTTGTTGTTTTTCTTTTTCTTTTTTTTTTTTGCTTTTCTTCGTTTTCTTGCCTTTGCCTTCTTCTCCGCTTTTCCAAGCAGTGCACAAAATGATGTAGAAACACAAGCTGAACCTAATATGCTAAAAAAGAAAAGAAGAAAAAGAAAAGCGCGCAACAAGAGAAAGGAAAAATAATTAAAAACGCAACCTTGATGGAAAATGAAATGTTTACAAAGAGACATGAGGTTCAGCCTGAGACTCACAAAAAAAAGAAAACAGGAGAAGAAAAAAAAAATAAAAAATCACAAAAAATAAAGCACAGTGACAAGAATAAGTAACAAAAACGGATGGAGAAGAAGACGTTGAAAGGCGGAACGAAAACAAAAGCGGATACAAAGTTTACTCAAGTAAAAACAAAACAAAAAAAATTGTTACAACTTTTATGCCATGACAACGACTTTCTAGATACCCTCTATAAAATGGAGCATCGAAATTTTAAAGGAAATTATCTAAGTAGGAAGTGACTTAAGCTTCAGTAGTAAAGAAGTTCCAAAGGAACTGCATATATATTATTTCATATATGCACAATGGCGGCACCTAACGGTTAAATTATTTTTGTCCATTTTGAGCACAAATTAGATGATTAAATGTATTCGTGACCAAGACCCAATTGGCTTCTTTTAAATCCTATTTCTCTCTTGCAATTTGTTATGAGATATATCTTTTGGTCGATAACTATAGTTATGGCAGTCTGATCGGTTCAGCTCCAACAAGTGGCGCAACAAGAAGCTTAAATACGAAATTTAGCTAAAGCACTTAAAAAACTTAGAGACTAGTTTATCTAGCAACAGACAGACGATAGCTGGCCTATTTATTCTATCTTCTTTCTAGCTACCAAAGAACATTTGGGTCATTAAAAATATATATCGAATATACCCTTTCACCCTATGGAATTGCAGGGTATATACACAAATCCATATACATATATATGCAGACTGTATATATATAGACAGGCTTAAGGAATAGAATAAGCAACCAAACGAGGGCAAAAAAGAGGAAATCCAGAATGCAAAGTCAAGCAAAAATTAACTAAGCTCAGCTATGTAGCTGATGGTTAAAAAATGCTTGCCAAATGCAAATGACATGGGTGGATAAGGGGTGGGTGGAGGAAGTGGAGGGAGGGGGTTTTTTTTTTCTTACTTAACTAAAAAACCAAATGATTCCTTTCTCTATTCTTAAGGTGAGCTAAACTTAATGAAGTACATAAAACCGCGAAACCTTTTTTTTTTATCCACTTCTTCTCTTGGCAATTCTTTAGCGGAAATGAGTGAAACGATTGATTAACATGATTTCTTTTTGCCGTTTCCATTGAATTTATCCTAACATTGATACACAATTGAAAAGAGTTGGCTATGACCCTAATTTGGTCAGCTAGAAAACGATTTGAGTTTAATTGAATACACTTTTGCTGTTAGTTAGTTGGCGAGATTAATCACAGTTAGCTTAAATAACTGCTTAGCTTAGCTCGACACTTTATAGTATTACATATATATATATAGAGTCTTTCTACCTCATATGTAGGTGGGTAAAAACCAAGTTAACAAAGAAGTTAGCTTCTTTAAGGTCCTTCAACTGTAGATTGTTAAAAATTGAAATACCTCTCTTTGACTGTAATAATTTCGCTTCATTTAGATGTAAGTCTCAACTAGTCTTGACCTGAAAGTTGTCATGTGGCGTATGATTTTAAAATCTTAAAGTCAAGTCTTATTTACTCCAGAAATATAGTCAAGTGTATTTACTCTAGAATTTCGTAGATCAAGTAAGCCAAAATTGTTGCACTGAAAACTGAGCAGACACATTGACATAACTTCTTGTGGAAACTTTATCCATGTCCAGTGGAGGCAGAGAAACAAATTTCATCAAATTTGATAAGATTAAATTGCTGTCAAATTTTTATAGCATACTTTTGTGCACTTCTTACGTATACACAATTTATTTGGTTGCTATTAGTTGTTTTCTTTTGAATTGACTGCCCAACATGATGTTAACAGACATAACTCATGTTTCACAAGGTGTGCTGGTGGACATTTTTTCAATTAAATTTAAGGAGAAAATATCCATTGACACCTCAAACAAACAACATAAAGTTCGCATCTGTTGGACTTGTTTTATTTTTTGAAATATGATTCACAAGTGTAAATAACAATGGCGCAATATATAAATTCACTAGAAGTTGAACAGATTTTTGATATAAAGTTTAACAAACTGATACCAAGTGAACCCCAATTTTTTTTTTTGGTGAGGAGGGGGCTTGGTCCATTTGGGGTTATTTATCTATATACGCATAAGGGCAATCAAGCACAGCTTGAGCCACATGAATTTATGCCCACAAACCCTTGAACCCGAAGACTCTAAATTATTTTTTAATTTCTTTGGCTTTGGCCTAAGAAAACTTTTGTGAGAACAACAAACAACATAATAATCAAGTCAATAAAAAAGTCATAAAAAAAGGAAAGAAAAAAAAAGAAACAGAAAGCAAATATTACAAAAGGCCTCTGTGTCTTGGGTGTGTGTGTATGTGTATGTGTGTGTGTGTGTGTGGGTGTGTGGCCAAGACATGCCATAGACAAATATCAGACAAGACAAGGGCAAAACGAGAAACTTGTAGAAACGATAAAGCAGACAATAAAAACCACCAAGCATAATAAAAATTACATTTTATTTTATTTCGCTTGTCTTCTTCTTCTTCTTGTTGTTGGCTGTGTGTGTGTGTGTGTTGGCCAAAACCAAGCCAGGCAAACATTTTTAAATAGTAGAAAGCACGCACACGTCAACAGGCGGAAAGAGAAAGAGAGAGAGTCCCTTCTTTCTTAGATACTTAGATTGCGTGGGCAGGACCCAGGCGAAACGGCGGCGGCAGCCAGCAGCATTCTGTGAATAATGTCCTTGCCATAATGACTCCCCCGTGTCCTGTGTTGTGGACATTTAACTGTTTCTAATAATTATGTAAATGTGTGTCACTTGATGTGCCACTTTTGTGGGCGTCAGTCAGCCTCAATTCCTTCAAGTACAATTTGTATGCCGCGTATAATCAACTTGATCCATTAAAAAAAAAAGAGGCAGAGTAAAAACAGGACAAGCCACCAAGTAGTTGGACATTGTCAAATTTAATGAACTCCTCCTACCACATGCCAGCAGACATCCTTCCTGCCCATCATCCTGTATTCGATTGGGAATTGTCCTAAGATGAATGTCGTCTATGATTAAATGCACAAGTCGCCCCGAACTAGGCTATGGAGTGCACCCTCTTAGACATCCAGGGCCATTCCTTTTTTTTTCTCGTGCATTTGCATATTAATGGTCTGTATGCCTCTAATGTGTGCACACTCCTTCCTTTTCCGACTCCGACCGACTCCGACTCCCTTTTTCGAAGTATTTTGCATAATAATTTTATGGTTCGCTGCAGTCGTCCAAACCAGAATAACGCGTCCAAAAGAACGTTGCGTTGGCCATTGTTTAAGGCTAAGGCTAAGCAAAGGAAGTCATTAATGGTGGAACTATCAGCCAAGTGCAAGCGTGAAAAGAATTTCCAAGAAGGCCATACGCACACACATAAACGAGGGTACACTCTGCGTCATAATTGTAGGAAAACATTTCAACAAATTTAGTTTTCCATAACTGTAATAAAAAAATAGAGAGAAGGGTCCATCAAATAGATTAATCAAAATTTCTGGCAATAATTTATATCATCTTTTAAACAAGTAGAAATATATAGTATAGAAATATATTTACAACGATCTACTATAAAGTTATTGAAAATTTATAACAAAAGTTAAGCGAGACGTCCCTTTTTTCATTTGGTATTAATAATTTATTCCTTTTGTTTTTTCAGCTCGATGTCAAAATATAATAAAGTTTTATATAATATCTGCTGAAACTGCAAATTTAATAAAATAAACAATATCTTTTTCTTAATGGAATACAAATATTTTTAATGGATAAAAATAGGTCTTATTTGGGCCCGTTTTCGTTTTTTATTATAAATAAATTTGTGTGAAGCAAAATACATTGAATGATCTGTTTTGTTCTCATTTCTAGGCCATTGTATCACGTCACAAAAAATATTTAAATTTCAATTTGCAATTTCGAAACTTTACGAAATTGAAACCGATTTACATCTGCATTTTTTCATATCTGATTGACTCTTCAAAAAGGCAAGAAATTAAAGTTCCTCAAATGAAGTCAATGGAAATCAAATTTTTGCACTAAATCTTAGGTTTTCAATTTTAATATTAATAATATTTCGTATAAAAATATTTGAAAAAGCCTTAACTAATCAATTTTAGTGTATAAAGTACAATTTGTAAAGGTTTTTTTTATGAATTTTAAAGAAACTCGATATATTATTTAAAACATGCAATTTGTATTTCTTAGGAAAATAATTTGGTGTTTTATGTTTTTAAATTAAGATTTGAGTACTTGTTAGATGGTCTTAAGTAGCAGTGAGAATAGCAAAGGAATGCAAAGGAATTTGTTATTCAGTTCTCTACTGAGTTTTACAAAAAGAAAGCTTCTTGACTTGCTATGAAAGAATTTGTTTGGTCTTAGATCCTCTACTGAGTCTTACATGAGGAAAGTAACTAAACATTCTATGAAATAATTTTTCTGATCTTGGATCTAAGGCTTAATCGGTTTCTTAATTCGTTTGAATTCTTCTGGTCTCAGATTTGCGACTTAAGTTGAATGAACTTTAATTGGACTCTTAATTCGTTTGTTCTTAGTAGGAGTAGAAATATGCTTCTGGTTATAGATCTAAGGTTTAAATTGAATGACTAAGATTAGCATCGTAATTCCTGGGCTTTACTTGTTAAAAAAAACTCGTAAAATAATGTTGAAAAGTTTATTCATTTAAGCCTTCATAAACAAGCCAAGCTTACCTTAAACTTCAATTGATTGTATTACGTTAAGTAGAGTATGAAATTAAGTGATAAAACAATGAACTGATGTGAATTTTCACATGAAATTTTGGACACTAATGCTTAAGACTATTTTGTGTTAAAGGAGCTGAAGAAAATGAAGGTAAAAAGGCAACTGTTTTAGGTTCTATCACACTGATTAAACGGCGCAGAAAACTGATCTCTCTTACAATTTTCACAGAAAGAATTTATAAAATTTGACTTAATTTTTATTTCATGAAATGTTTTCAAACACTTTATTGCACTTTTTGGGCCCAGTGCAGTGCAAAAATTATAATTTCTGTCCAGACTTGAAAGTGTGGAAATGTACACAGGACAAAAGAAAAATGCCAAAGAAGGAAGTGCTTTGGCGCAGTTTTCTGCCAAAGTAATTTCATAATTATGCAAACGCAGCCTCAAGTGCACACACACACACACACACACACAAAGTGTATAATTATTTCTTTGCCTTGTAATTTGTGGTGAATTCTTTCTTGCTTCTTATCCTTTACTTAATTCACACTGTGAGCAAAAGAAGTTGGAGAGTTATATCCGTTTAACTGGGCCTGGGTAATTATTTTAAATACTTGTACTTATTCCTAACAAAGGAGTGGTCGAGTGATGTAGGGAGGGAGGCATTTCAAGGTTTTCTAATTTAATAATTAAACTGTGAATAAATTAAGTTTATGGTTTTTATTCATGAACAAAATTTTCGTTGTCTACTCGTTGGTTATCAGTCATTCGAGCCTAAAATGCTTAAACCAAAAAGCTTGTAATCTTAATTATATATTACAAAGTGTTAAAAATGGAATGGTCAGGGGGGAGAGAGAGCAGGAGTTTGAGCAGGAAATGAATGAATTTTTCAGTGGCATAATCCTGAAATGTGCCAATGTGCTTGCCACGCCCAGCTAACCGCATGCTAGCCCCTCTTACTCTCTCTCTTTCTCTTACTTACTTGTCATAAAATATTGTCTGGTAAGAAAAGAAAAACTTTCCAATGCCCCCCAGGAGAGGCGACCTTCTTCTGCTCCTCCTCGCCATCACCACCTTAAATGTCCTTCGTCCTGTTCGTGTGGTTCTCTTGGTCTCGGTCTCGGTCTTGGTCCTCCTCCCTCGGTTAGAGTAAGACATTGAAGTGTATAAGAATAAGTGTTGGGATTAGGCGCTTGACTTGAAAATTTTATAAAACAAAATTTTTGCATAAGCTCTGCGTAGCTGCTGCTGGGAGGGGAGTGATGGTGGGGGGTGGGGGGGGGCATGGGATTTGTGATTCTTTTTCCCTTTTGGGGTTTGAGGGCAGTTGCTGCTCGGGTGTGAGTGGGTGGGCAGGGCGTTTGGTTTGGTGGTTAAGCGCGTTAGCTGTTTCAAGGATATAATGGAAAATCGCGAGCTTCGCCCCGCTGGGATGGGGAGAATGGAAGGCAGAGTAGTCTAAGGACTCTTGGGAGTCCTGGCAACGGGGTAAATCACGCATTTAATTCCAAAACATTTAACAGTTTTTTGGCTCTTATCTAATATTTTACAAACCATTTATATGATGATTAGCGTTGGCTTGCTTTCTCTCACTCTTCGTCGAAAGTCATGAAAAACTTTGAATAAATTACATGAAAAAAAAACCGTTAACTTTGATTTAATTCATAGCCCAAAATCAACTCTCTCACTCTCTGTGTCCCTTTCTCTTTCTCTCTGTCGTTGTTAATTAACTTAAATTATATCTACATGAGGCGAAGAGGCTAAATCCAAGTGGCAAATTTATTGCATTAGACACGTTTTAATTACACCTGCGGCTATAACAAATCTGGCCTCGAGTCCGTTGTTGTTGTTGTTGTTGTTGTTGTTATGTAAGTATATAATTTAATTAGTGACAAGCCGCAAATGCAACCAGCAGACCCGGGTTTGTCTTTGTCCTAATGATTTTCATGCCCCGGCATACTAATTTGATGCCCAGGTAGAGATGGTTTCTTCTCCATCTTCTCCCTCTCTCTCTCTCTCTCTCTTCGCATAAGTAATGGTTGTGGCAACGCAGAAAAGAAATTACTCACCATTCGATGCTCAAATTTATTGTGTACAGTTGAGTGTATGTGTGTATGGGTGTGTGGGTGTATCTCAGTCGTGGGTTGAAAGGTCGGCAAAAAGTACTCGGAATTGGGGGGCGAGCCACCATTGATAATGAGATTCAAATCGATGCCTGATTAATGCGTCAGAGCAAATTGAAACTAAGAGTTGCCATTTTATCTTATCCATTCAAATATAATTTGCTCCTTGATGTCCTCTATAACAAATGGCCTTGACATTTTGTTACATTTGAGCACAAAATTCAACAAAATTACCAAAATTACAGAACATTAATTTCTCAAAATGTTTGCCCATAATGAAGTCCTCTGCTCAATCTGTAGATCATATTGCTTCAATCAATTTTCTACATCAAATTGCCTTTCAAACAACCGGCAACTCGGCAGCCCTAACAACTGGTCCATCTCTCTGTGCCTGGTTTGGTATTATCGAATGCAAGTCCATCTCTATCAATTTCCTTTAAAGTCCATCAAAGTAGGCTGGAAATTCGCTTGACAACTTTTTCTTGGTTCAGTCTCCAGTTTTTATTTCTCATTCGTTGCTACAATCTCAAGGCGAGCAGTTCAGCTTCAGTCTAGCACTTTTTATTTTTTTTTAATATTTCAATACAAATTTTTGTGTCTAGCTTCCAATGGTTAATGATTCCTTATTCACATCACATTTTACCCCAGCAATCACCAGATTCCTTTGAATGAGCTCGTCGTTGGCTATAAATTGTCTTTGTTTTCTTTGATTTGCCTTTGGATTATTTGGGACTACAACCAATTTTATTGCTAAATATTTCTTAATTTACATCACCTTACATCACGTTTTACCTCGACAATCATTAGATTTCTTTGAATGAGCTCGCCTGATTATTTCGTAGCGACTATTTAATTCTAAAATTTATGTTCCCTATTTTTAAAATTTTCGATTTGCTTATAAAATCACCAGATTTCTTTGAATAAGCTTGTCGTGGATACAATTTTTATCTATTTCCTTAAATATGCCTTAATATTTCTTAATTTACATCACCTTACATCACATTTTACCCCAACAATCACCAGATTCCTTTGAAAGCGCTCGTCGTTGGCTATGAATTGTCTTTATTTTCTTCAATTTGCCTCTGTGAAAAGGATTAATTGAGACTACAATAACATTGCTTAATATTTCTTAATTTACATCACCTTACATCACGTTTTACCTCGACAATCACCAGATTCCTTTGAATGCGCTCGTCGTTGGCTATAAATTGTCTTTATTTTCTTTGATTTGCCTTTGGATTATTTGGGACTACAACCAATTTCATTGCTAAATATTTCTTAATTTACATCACCTTACATCACGTTTTACCTCGACAATCACCAGATTCCTTTGAATAAGCTCGCCTGATTATTTGGTAGTGACTATTTTCTTCTAAAATTTATGTTCCCTATTTTTAAAATTTTCGATTTGCTTATAAAATTACTAAAACACGTCCACCCACTCGGTTAATATTTCTTATTTAACATTACGTTTCACCGCAGCAATAAGCACGTTTGCTTATAAGAAATTATTAGGGACTACAATTAATTTAACTGGTTAATTTTTCCCTCTTTATATCACATTTTACCCAAGCAATCACCAGATTCCTTTGAATGAGCTCGTCGTGGCAACAATTTTTTCTTATTTCCTTTAATATGCCTTAATATTTCTTATTTTACATCACGTTTTATCTCGACAATCACCAGATTCCTTTGAATAAGCTCGTCTGATCATTTGGTTCTAAAATTTATATTATATTTTAAAATTTTCCAATTTGCCTAAAAAATAACTAAAAACCCAACAACTTATCTGAGACAAATTTAAAATGTATGCCACCTTTCTCTAGCATTCGGTTGGTTATATTTCCTAACAACATTACATCATGTTACCCAAATGTAGCCAAGCGTAAATGACAGTCCCGATAGTTTGGGTAAAATAGCCATCATACTTTTGAACTTTTGGAAATAAATAATTGCCTATCTGGAACTAGTCATTCCAAGTGATTCCAATCGTTCGCGAGCCTAGCCTAGAACAGTTTCAGCTCAACGCTTTTCGTAGAATATTGATACTTGTTCCTTTATTTGCAATGGTCACAGAAACTTGCCTTTTTTAATAAGTTTTTCTGCTTGGGATTATAATAAATTGTGCGTCGACCACTTTCTATATGTCGTCTAATTTCTGTTTGTCACCGAGATGGCCCTACCGCAAGGATTAGAGTGAGGGAAAGGGTATTTTTACTTAAAGAAGATTGCTTTCGATAAAAATTATAGACTGAAAGTGCGGTCCACCGGTGCCTGCGTCTGATCCCTGGCGACGGCCATGCCGCAGGCGTTTTGTCCATTTCGTTTTCACTTTTTAATTTGATGGCGCAACGACGAGAACAACAGCAATGAAGAGAAAAGAGGAGCTGAGAGGAGAGAAAGGGGTAGAATGGGCCTTTGCCGGGTGGGTTAAGTCGGTTGTAATTACGCTACATAAATTTTAAATAAGTATCCGTTTCTTTTTGCGCCGTATCCGTTTCGGTCTTGGTCTCCTCGCATTCGGAGGACGACGTGTACCATTTGAAATTCCCTTTGTGTTAATTGCGTTGGTTCGTTCGTTCGTTCGTTCATTTCTCCCACTTTAACTAAATACAATGCCAATTTCGAGGTTCCTTGCCTCTTGACCTTTTCGCATTCGCATTTTTTATGCATGAGCTTTTCGTTTATGCCCCACCACAAACACACACACACACACACACACACTCACACACCCACAAAGAGGGAACGATAGGGCTTACATGCTAATTGTAACCAAAAATCCTGTTTATTGTGTGCACATCAAACTTTTAGTGTTGGTAAGCGGCTTAGTATTCAAATTGAATGTTATACATTTGGCTAAATTGCATGCGGATGGAAGACTTAGCGTAAAGTCGATGGGGATTTCGACTAACTTTGCTTGCCACTTGAAAGGGGAAAGGACCTTGTTTATGTCTCGCCCCTCCCTCCCGCGCCCACTGATCCAACCAAAAAAGAAAAAGGTCATCGAGCTGGCATTGTTGATACTTATTATGGTTGTGGCCAATTCAAAAGGGTTGAGATTTTTTTTTTTATGAGCTCAAAACCAACAACTACAAAAGCTTTACATGTAAGTACACATTATGTTTATGGGGATCACAATAAATGAATTGAAGTGGTATTAGGAGGCTGCCCCTGCCTAATAGAACCTCGCAGATCTACCTTTCAGGTAAATAGTTAGATTTTAGATTTAATCTCCGAAAAGCAGATAATTAGATTTTAGTTTAAAGGGATTAGTCTCAACCTAATGATAGAATTTCTAATGTACTGAAATGGCCATTTGCATACTTAAAAAAGAAATCGTTGCTCAGAAAAGTTATTCGTGAAAGCGATATTTTAGTCCAGCACATTTTAGCCGAAAATGATTTTTCTTTAATTGTATTTAGTCGATTTAAAACAATTCCCTATCAGTATTTTAAAAAGTTTGAATGTTTCCAAAAGTTCTGAATGTTTCAGTGTGGAATCTCTGCGGTTGGCTTGAAGCGTTTTTCTCGGAACTAGTTTCGTCTACACTGTCACCGTTAAGCTCTGAAATTTATCGGCAAAACCAACCAAAGTATTAACCCTTTTTTTTTGTCTTATCGAGTGTGTTAAAAAAGGTAAAATTTCGTGCTTCCATCGATTAGCTGTAGAAAAAAGCAAAACTGTATCCAATTCTTTTGTTTCATAAATTAAAGAGAAATTAAAGAGGGTACTTAAATCCAAAATATTTGTTTTGTTTTGATATTAAGGTTCCTTATATTGTTAGCCCATTACCAAACCAAAATTAAATAGGGTCACTTTTGCTTACTAATAGGAAACATTTTAATCGCTTATTTTATGTTTAGATGAATATATAAAACCAGGAACCCCATTTCTATTTTAAAAATATGTTATTTACTTGGCGAATTTAAATAAATCAAGAAAAACAATGGAATCTGTTTCAAAGCACACTCCCAGATGTTTAAATCTTCAAATTGATGTTACCAAGTATTGATTTGGATGAATGGACGGGTTTTAGTGATTATCAAGGCAAATTAATAAAATTATATAAAAATAAGGAATAAAATTTTAGCCAACGACGAGCTTTTTCAAAGGAATCGGGTGATTGTCGAGGTAAAAAGTGACAATGTAAATAAAGAAATATTAACCGAATGTGAATCCATTCTAGACTGACAGATGAGTGGACGGGTTTTAGTAATTTCCAAAGCAAATTTAAGGAATCAAGCAGAAGTTGTAGCCCCGACCTGCTTATTCAAAGGAGTCTGGTGATTGTTGAAGTAAAATGTGATTTAAGGTAATGTAAATTAAGTAATTTTCGATGGACAAAAAAGTAAAATTCAGGAAAATAAATTGTAGTCAGGATAAAATATTATTAAAATAATATTCAAGAAAAATAAAAAGCGCTAGACTGAAGCTGAACTGCTCGCCTTGAGATTGTGGCAACGAATGAGAAATATAAACTGGAGACTAAACCGAGGAAAAGTGTTGAAGCAAATTTCCAGGCTACTTCGTTGAATTGAAAACACTTTTTATAGGGATGTGCGACTATGCGATAGAACAAATCGATATGTGGTGCGATTTATCGATTTGGCAGGGTTTTAGTTCTTTTTCTCATACCAAAGCAAAATCCTTTTTAATAGATTGCGCAAGCGGTCAACTTTTGACAAACTTTGGAACAACTGAAAAAATACAAGAAAAAGTAGACACAGCAAATTACCGAAATTAAGTAAATATTATGCCTAATTGCAGCTTTTAGGCTGCCCATTAAATATGATAGATTTATTTATTCCTATCATATTTTCATATCATTTTTCCGATGTTGCTTAATAAAATTTGGGATCTCTATTGAGTCTTTTTTCCAACATATGAAATACCATTATTTTTCCCCTTTCTCCATGCATTTGCCATGTGATTTTTTTTTGTTTCTGTATGTATTAACTCATTGAATTCATTTGGAGAAGGCCTCACGCTTTAACAATTGAGGCAAAAGCAATCGAATGAGTCCAACGATCCATGAACAATGCAATGCAAATGGCTCAGTTTGCATTTTCCACCTTTCTGTTAGTTTTTTGATGCTTTTTTTTAAACATTCGGCTCAGATGTTTTGTATAGTTTTTATTTTTTTGTTGAACTTGTTATTACTTCCCATTGTTGCACCTGAATGCGGGCCACCTGAATTTTTCACGATTGTAGCGAAAAGTAAAAATAATAATAAAAACGTTTGCTTGGAAAACACACACACACACACACACACACACAATGCAAATGTAATACAAATTTACCCCATGCATGAGCACAGATATATATATATATGTATATATATGTGTATACTTTGCTATGAATGGCATTTGCCAGCCAACCAACAAGCCCAGAAAAGTATGCTATGCTTTGTGTCTAGGCTGGGCAATATTTTTGCTGCAGCTCTGGACAGCTGCTGTTGGCATTGCCCGATGGCACGATGACTGAGCATTGATAAGACTTTGGGGCAGTCTATTATGCAGCATTATATAGAGCTCACTTGGCATGCCATCGCATGAGAATTGCATGGCAAAAAATAAAACTCAAATGCCTTCAAGCACTTTTCACAACATAGTTTGAGTTTTTTAAAAGGCAACATGACAAGCTAAATCAACAGAGAAAAAATCTCTGAGATAGAAAAAATTGATTGAACAAGAACCACTTGCAATAAATCAGCCAATTATTGTTTGAAATATTAAAGAAGCTTTCTTGTCCATTTAGTCATTGTTCTTATTATGTTACAAGCTTCTTTTTCTATTCTAAAGTAATGTTATATATGTTGTTTAGTTCCGTTTTCGAAGGGTGTGCCTTATAAGCTAAAATCATCTCTCCTTTAGGCTGAGCAGTCCTCTTTAATAATTATTGAATGCCGTAACAGTTTCTTTCAAACTGATTTACCGGGCGAAAGTGTGAAAAGTAAAGGAATTGAAAGGAAGAGAAAAGCGTGAAAGAGAATGAAGTAGTCCATAACTCCAAAAAGGCAAAAAGTTTTAAATTTTTAACAGGTTCAGACTGAGTTAAATAGAATAATCCAGGTTCTGACTCAAACAGGGCTTTCAAACTGCTTTGTTAACGATTTTCTGTTAGTTCTTCTACCAAATAGCCAAACTTATAAAATATTGACTATGATAAATTGAAGATAAATTGATGATAAATTGAAGAACGAATTTAATCATTTAGAAAAGTTTAAAATATTTAAAAAAATTTGGTGTTTTGCTCGAGAAAAAGGAAAAAGTTTTGCATAATAAATTAAAGTCTAAGCAAATTTATAATACTTAACCTTTTTCCCCATTTTCGTTACTTTCTTTCCAGTATTTTGTATAGGGCCAAATTGCATCTGATTGATTGTCAAACCTTTTTTAGACTTCATAGACCAAGAAAGCTGTTCTCAAAAAAATTAAATTTTTGTAAAAATTAGTAAAAATTGTCGACAGTTTTTATTACTAAGACTTTATTATTAGATCGATTTTTCTAAGTCAGCTTTATGAGAGAGATAGAGATCTGAATAAACCGAATGCACACAAGAAAGGAAGTATAAATATAGAAAAACTTGAGAAAGATTTGATGGAGCGAAATTTTTAACAAATTTTAAAGACCCAAAAAAAAGTATTTAAAATATTGCTTAATTTAAAATGTGACTAAAGGCAATTGAAAAAAACAAAAATTTAAATCAGCATTCATTCTCAAACACCTGTACACACAAATACACCTACACACCTACACACACACACGCACACAGACAAACAGACAAACAGAGAGAGCATATTATTTGCTAATTTTGCAAACACCGAAAATACATTTCAATTTATATCAATTTGAATGCACGCACAGATACACATAAAGACAACAACAGGGAGAGCAACAGAGGGAGAAAGATAGAGACACAGAGAGAGAGACAGAGAGAGAGAGAAAAAGAGATAGGTAGAGAAAGCTAATGGGGAGAGCACATCAAAAGCTGAAAACCAGTAAACCAAACCGCTAAGCACGCAGCAAAAGCCACCAACCAACCAGCAACCAAAAGCCCTCCTACCATCCTCCCCACCCCACAACTCTCTGGCCCATCAAACCACACAAAAAGAATAACACATCACGCATACGACATGTAAGCCGCATTATGAATATTTTGTTAGCCATGCCAGCTAAGCGCAGTTCGACTGCAATTTTGTGTAATTCCCCATCCAAATATCAAATAGTCATAATCAACATTTCAGATAGAGAATACAAAAATATGAACACACACACACACACAGAGAGAGAGAGAGTGGGGAGATCATAGAGAGGCTGAAGGAGACCAAAAAAAAAAAAAAAAAAGGAAACATTGAAAATGCATTTTCGCTTATTTGATTTATGGAATATACAACGCGACAGTTGACATTGGTAACAGGCAGCTATGGGACTCCAGGCTAATGCATCAATTATGTTCCTGCTACGCCATTTAATACGTTGGGGGAGGGGGAGCGGGTAGTGCAAACTAAATTGAAATGCATGTGACATGGTTTTTTTTTTTTTTTTTGTTTAATATGGCCAAAAGAACTCAGCACTATGTGGTGGATAAATTTTAATTGCGTTGATAAAACGTTACAGTATATTCGTTATTATTACTATTATTGATTTGGTTTCCAGTAAATGCATTAAATGGTCATTTCTAATAACCACAGAAATATTTAGACCCATGCTCTCCTCCTCTCTGTCTCTCTATAAATCGATGTAATGAAAATTGCACAAATTACACGAAAATTATGTTTCACTCGTTTTTGTACACTCAATAGAAAAGCATTTTCGCACTTTGGCATGAGAAGTCGATTTACCGATGTCCGTCTGTCTGTTCCAATTATTACCAAGCTCTTAGTTAGATTGCTATGGATATGAAATTCGATACAAAATATTCATTTATATTTCATATATGTTAAGTTCTAAAACCAGCCAAAAAGGATCACTATATACATATAGATTGTCTATATGATAGACTTTTAGCTTAAAAACTTTGATGACTTTTAAAACCCATCCGCTATTAAATAATCATGCTAAGTTTTGTCAAGATCTGTCCAGTCCAGTGCAGTGGTAGTAAGGAAACCCTTTTTGTTTTATTTTAGTTCACATCAAGCTAATACAAGCGGAATCCAAAGAAAGAGAAAGGGCTTCTGATTGTAAACAGGCTTCAAACTGATCTTAAGAAACATTTCTTAGGCTCTTAAAACTGAAAAACCAACAATATTTTTTAAGAGTTTTCGCATCTATCTACTACTCGAGATGCAATACTTGAGAGTTCATTTTTAACTTCTTACGAATGTCATCAGTTAACTTTTTGTGAACTGTTAGAGTATAAAAACTTCGACAAAGTCAAAGTTAACTACATTGATTATGTTTTGGCTCGTCGTTATAATTTTGGGCTTATGGCAATTGCACAATTTTTGTTGAGCATTTTTTACGGCAATTTGGGACTTAGTGCGACGGCTATTTGGGCAAATGGCATTTGCCAAATAGGCTTATGCACAATTAAAAAACAATAATATATACTTAATTAAATGTTATTTTATGGTATATAGATTCGTTGATATAGAGACATAATAATTTCACAATTAAAAACAAGTACATACGTGACTGTTGTCTATTTAACTGCTTAACTTGTGATTATACCCTGTATCCAAAGGATAAAAGGGTTGCCACAATGTATGTAACATGCAGAAGGAAGCGTTTCCGACCCTATAAAATAGGTATATATATTCTTGATCAGCAACAACAGTCGAGTCCGTCCGTCTATTCGTCTGTATGAACACCTAGATCTCGGAGACTATAAGAGCTATAACAAAAAGGACTTTTTGTCACTCTTCTTCCGCCGCTCTTATTCGAATAAAAGTGATTTTCTTCCGCAGTATTTAAAATATGAAATGTAATGAAATGAAATTTGGTTCACATATATTTCCTAATAATATGTATCGGCTCACGAAATTTCATAAAAATCAGATAGAAAATAGGCAAGTTTTAAGCACAAACTTTTAACAGGCAGTGTCAAGGGGGTGTGGTCTACGCATGCAAAAGAGAGAAAGAGATAGGGCTAGTCATTAAAAACAAACATAAAGAAGAGTAAGGTATATCCGACTCAGTGTGGTGACTTGCTTTTTTTATTTTTTCGTTGCTTTTGGTTGTTGCCTGTAAATCAATTTTAATCAATTTTTCCTTATGCCAAAAACCAAAGTGCTTACAAATAATTGATTTGCTTGCCATTAGTGGCGCAAATCGCAGACAATCAATTTGAAAAGAAATTGAACTCAGGCAAAGGAGCTGGAGTCAAAGAAGAAGAGTGAGCCTGAGCCTGAGCCCGAGCCTGTCACTGCCTGCGAGGCATAAACAAATTAAGGACAATTATTTCAATTAACCAAATGCAAATAAATCGAATGGCGTTAAGTAAACAAAATGCCAAACAGCAAACGTTCCATTTGGTCTTCTTTTTTCTTTCTCTCTTCCTTTCCCTCCAATCTCTATCTCTCTCTCTCTCCGAGGTTAAATGGAAAATTTTTCACTTTTGCAAATGGTTCGGGTGGGCAGCAATTTGAATTGATAATAATTTAGCCAGAGTTTACTTAGGCTTTAATAAATAATGAATAATGTGAAATTCATTACGCAGAAGCAAACAACGAGGCAACAACGAATTATAGGTGGAGCGAGGGGTAATACATAAGATTTAGCAACTGGAATAACTCATTTCTTTCTTTATTGGTATTAATTTTTTATCATTTAATGCGCCTCAGCAAAAATTAAACTAGCTTATGTGAACTTTATGATGAATTGTTTATCCAGGAAAGTTATATAAAGTTATTTTTCAGACAATTGGGACTTTAAAATTGAAGTCAAAACCAAAATCGAAGTTCTTTAATTGCCAAAATGTGCAAAAAACTTTGTCACCTAGTAGCTCGAGACTTGATAGTTGGCTGTAGAAAGGAGTCTTCTCCGCAGAAATAGAAAAAGAAAGGGCCAAGACCAAGTGTTATTGTTAAACAAAAAACGACAACGAAAAACTCCCCTAGTTTTAGATTGTTTTTTGGGCCATAAGGGTATAACAAACAGGTAAAGGACCCTCAAGCATGTAACGACGGGGTACTTGCATCTAAAAAGAATTTACAAGCACTTGGAGTCATATTCTCATATCCTAAAAGAGAATGTGCTGGTGAAAAAGAAACCGACGTCTAACAGGCGCGTAAGAAATACACAAGCACCTGAACAAGACGCACAAGTAGCTGAAAGCGAACTACAAGCACCCGAGAGAGACGCACAAGCACCCTATAGGGATGCACAAGTACTTCAAGTCACAATTCCAGATCCTAAAAGTGAATTTGCAGCACGGTGAAAAAAAAAACCGAGGGCTAACAGCCGCGTAAGGAATACACAAGTACCTGAACAAGACGCACAAGTAGCTGAAAGCGAACTACAAGAGCCCGAGAGAGACGCACAAGCACCGTATGGGGTTGCACAAGCACTTCAAGTCACAATTCCAGATCCTAAAAGTGAATTTGCAAGACGGTGGGAAAAAAACCGAGGGCTAACAGCCGCGTAAGGAATACACAAGTACCTGAACGGAAAGCACAAGTGTGAATGATGAAAGCGGCATGGAGACGCTTAAAGGAGACGCACAATCACCTACTAGCGAGGCCCAAGCACCTGATGTGGATGCAAAAGCACCTGGAGAAGAAGCACAAATATTAAAAGATGAGGCCCAAGCACCTGGTGAGGATGCAAAAGAAGACGCACAAGCACTTCGACAATGGTAAATAAAGCTATATCAATATAATTGGGCTTGCTGTGATTCCTTTTTTGAATGGCAGAGCTTAGAGTTCATCCATCTCAAATGTTTAAAATCTGAAAAGGTGTTTTGAAAATGTGAAAAGACGTTAAAAAATCGATTATCAACTTACGGATCACATGTAGAGAAATTCTCTGAGAGACATTCAAAGATATAGAAGATTAAAAGCAAATGGTACCAATATGGGTGAATATTATGGCTAAAATATAATGCAGTTAGAGCTATAAAGAGCTTTATTTTGATTCAGATGCCAGCATCATCTGTTAAGGTTGAGAAACTGTAGAAGTCTTAAGATGGTAAGAGCAGCCGCCTTAGAGAGATCTTATAGCTGACCTTCTTCGAGAAATCTCTTCCAGTGTTGGTGTCTCTGAATCTTTCTCCTATCCACAGGTGATTCCTTACGCTTATTCGCTAGTATAGTTAACGTTTTTCGGAATTTAATAAGCCACCCTCGAATCTTAAGCAATTCAACTCTGTTGGACGCTTTGTGGCTAATTACAAAAGCAAATCCTCATCGTCATAGTCAATGGATTTGGATTCTTCAATGTCCCAATCAGAGGATGCATGAAGTACTAACCGAAAGCCAAGTGTGTGTGTGTGTGTGTGTGTGCTCTCAGTGTCGAGTTGCCAGGACGATGAGATGATGTCGAGTAGCTACTTAGTTAATGAACCTGTTGAGGTAAAGTGAGTTTAGACCAGAGAAACAGAAACAATGCCGTGGTGCTTGGTGGTAGGCATTTGATTGGTTTGTGACCAACAGCTTACTCACTCACCCACTCACTCACTCACTCACTAGCTCTATATAAACGTACTTATCGAATGAAGCAGCTTCAATTGCTTCAAATGCCATATTTATGCAAGTGTGTGTGCGTATCTCTCTCTCTCTCTCTCTGTGTGTGTGTGTTGTTTGTCTGTGGTTTATTACGCTGCTCTTGGCAATTATATTTGTTACCCAATTAGCGTAAAATTGTGTTTATTGGCATACTGCGGCTACCAACGTCCCCACTCTCGCATGAATTAGCTAATGAAGTTGTAGTTGCTTCCAAACGGGTCCATCCCCTCTTACCACCTTATCCCCTCCCATCCACCAGCCTAAACATGTTGCATGTATCAGTTTGGTAACCTAATTTGCTAAAAACATATACACACACACACACACATACACAAATACATACATCGATGGCATACCAAAGTTAGAGTACTCTGCGTGGGTGTACACTCAAAGGGCAGCAACTTGGCAATAACTTCTTTAGCCACTTCTTTAGCCGGCTTCTTCGTCAGTCAGTCTCAGAGTAATTTAAGTTGCGGTCTCGTAGGTGTTATACCTAATGCTTAGATAAAATATCTAATTAAGTATTGTTGTTTTAATAAATCGCTTGTGGGCTTATCTCTCCACCTTAAGCCTTAAGATTAAAGTACCTAAAATGAATGGTTAGAGAGGTGTTTTATTGTTTACTTATTTTCTGATGGACTTTTGGTCTTTAGGACTTGGCTAAGCTAATTTTTCTCTCAATGTTTTGCGCGCTAAACAACATAAAGTTCATGAAATTATTTAACAAAATATTTAACAGATTTGATTAACAAAATAAGTAGAAATGCAAGATTAATTTACACGTTTTGTAACTACAAATTTTTAATAGGTTTCATTAATTTTAAATGTTTTTATGGTCATTGAAAATTGAATACTTTAATTTGCTTTTGAAAGACACAAAAATATTAGTCCACATTGATTTCTATTTCTTAAAATTAAGATATATTTCCATTCATATGATGATTTACACTTGGCAAAAATCAATTGTGTAATCAAATTATATTCAAAACGAGAAGTTTAGAACTAAAATAAAGTCCGCCTCTCAGCACGAACTATAACTTCTCATACTCTTGGGGCCAATTGGCTTCTTTCTGTAGATTCGCTGATCCTTTTGAGCCAGGTTGTCAGACCCAAACTATTTAATATTATTAACTTCTGTATGAAAAAAAAAACGCCTTAATTTATCTGTGAGGTATCTAAAAAATATTTCATTAATACAGAAACTAAATCTTTAGGGCCGAGCACCTATTAAGAGACAAGCATTTTTTTCTTGATAATTTTCTTGTACAAAGTACTTTCTGGAATGCTATCGAATAAAGTAATCAACCTATTTTCCCCTTCCGAAGGAGAGAGAGAGAGAAAGAGATTAAGATTATGATTAGGAATAAAGGAAGCAACTCGCTCAAAAATTTGAAATAAACTTGAACTGCGTACATACACTCTTATAGTCTCCTAGATCTATACAGACAAAAGGACGAACAGACGAATATGGCCAGATCGACTCGGTTTATTATTATGCGGGAATAGTCTTGGCGCCTTTAGTATACCCTTTTACCCTCTGGGTACAGGGTATAAAAAATGAACAGGCATAAAAAAGCATGACCATTATTTCTATAAACAGTTTGTAACGAGCCGAATCAAGAGTAACGAGTATATTTAAACTCTGGTTGGTAGTCTCATTTCCCTCATTGAAGGGAATTTCGTGAGAAACTATGGTTTTCCAACAGAATATTGTCAGGAATCCATGTAAGCAGACATACAAAGAAGTATTTGGAAAAATGTCATGTTGATGTTCTTGAATGGCCAACAGATCTCAATCGCATAGATAATGTCTGGGGTGTTCTTCACAAATTCGAAATGAATGACAAAATCTCGAAAAGGACATTTTATTAAATTTAGTGGCTTCAATGAGGAAGAAAATTTTTGAGTAAACTAATTAAGACCGCACTTAATATTAAAATTCTTTATCCCATCATTCCGCAGCGGCTTCGGATTTTTTTTGACCAAAACATCAAATTGGACTATAATTCGTATACAGTAAATTTGTTTTTACTTCTATTTTTAAAATCGTTATTAAATCGTTAGTTTTAAGTGAAGAAGTTGTTTTTCATTTATAATTCAACTAATGAGCTACTCATTAAACAAGATTTTGAGGGAATATGTCATTTGGGAAATATTTTCAGCCAATGTGTTTTTTTTTTTGTTTAAAAATGGGTTATAAGTTTGATAAGCTTTGTGTTTTAGAATGCTTAAGAGTAATTAGTTCATAATTTTTGCCAGTGAATGGTTCTAAAAGAAACAAAAAAGTTATGAATCAACTTTTTTGTCAGCCTTTTATGGAATATATCCTTATTGTTCTAAAAGTAAATTTTTCTGTCTCTCTTTGAAAATACTCTTAACAATTATAAAAAGTATCTTAAAGATAACAGGTTTCTAGGACTGAATTCAGTAGTACTTTTAGCTAAGCCAAGCCAAACCTGGCCCACCAGGCGCTCCTCCCCACAATTTCTCTCTCACTTCTTAAGACTTGCCTAAAAACTAATCCCAACCATCAAATCAATGAAGTGTTGACTCTTATATATATTTACCTATTCTCAAAATGGATTATCTGCTTAGGAAAACGCTAAACAATCAAAGTAAACGGTTATTTAATCGCCTTCTTCTTCTTCTTTGCAAATCAAAAAGGATTTTCTCATAAAGTTTTCATAGTTTCAATACAGAATTAAATTGCTTCAACTAAAACCACATAATTATGTGCATACGAACAAAGGGGATAAGGGGAGGTGAATGGGGTGGAAGGAAAGCCAGCTAAGTACTAAGGCTACTTCTGTTAGCTGCCTTCTGCTTGCTCCTCCTCGGGCATTCGGACAATCAAACTGAACTGGTTAATTAACCCATTGTTCTATGGTCTGCCTTGAATTATGGCCAGCAATTTTGTGTTAATTGTGCGAAGTCCAGTTCACTTCAGTTCAGTTCGGTTCAGTTTGGTTTAGTTTAGTGTTAAAGCCATTTAATTTTGAAATGAGTTTGTAAAATATTAGATAAGTCGCTTGGCGCCTTTCTTTGTTTGCCAGTTAAATGTTTTGGAATTAATTAGAAGTGGCTATGAACACAGTGAGTGCTATAAATATTTGCACACACACAAACACTTTTCAAGTGGATAAACACAATTTTAACTACTTCAATATTTAATGTGATTCAAAAGATTGAGAGTTGAATGCATTTCACTTTATCTAAATCTAAATCTTTCTTGACACACTTTCGCCTCCATTAACCGCAGACGTTAATTTTTCGCATAGACTGTATTGGGAGAGACCCCAGTCACGCATGATTTATATAGACTTATTTATGTTGCCATTTCTCTAAGAGAAATTTTTCAACCCGTCGCCTTTTGTCTTTTGTCTTAACCAGACAATTATTTATTAGCTTTCGGCTGCGGTTACTTTTACCCACCTCTCTCTCTCTCTCTCTCACTCTCTCTTCCTTTCTCTCATGCTCTCGTGTGTTCTATGTGTTATCCTGGCTGCTTAAGACAGCTTAAGACGACAGGCCCTGTTGAAAAATTCATTTTCATGTTTCGCCAGCTTAAGCAATTTTTCATAAACATGCGTAGACCGAAACACGAACGAAGGAAACTCTAAAGACTCTTTCTGATCTAATCGCTTGTTGCGTCTGTAAGGAACAAACAACAATAATTTAATTTGAGCTACTTATGTTGCACAGAGTTATAAGCTGCTTAGTTGCTTTCCCCATCCACATTATGCATTCCATGTGGCATCAGAATCGATCGACTGCTGCTGCTGCCGCTCATCGCATCAATCATTTTGCCATGCAAAAAATTTCGCATTTAAATTCCCAATTATTTCACAAGAGAGAGAAAGAAAGAATGGCCAAGACTTTGGCTCAATTAAGCATGTCCAGAGCAATTCACAGAACGAGGTATGCTTGAAAAGAAACTGTTTCAAGTGAGACCATTGAAAATGTCTGGAGCATAATGGCACGGCGTGTCTATAAGGTTAACAGGACCTACGATACTTTAAAAGTTATTAAAACTTCAATTTTTAGAGAGTGCGATTTGTTAAAGCCAGAATTGCTTACAAAATTGACAGAATCTAATTTTTGATGTTACTAGAAGCTAAGAATCTACAATTAATATATATAACCTGTTTGTGTTCATAAATGAATTATTTTTTAGTTTTAAGGACTTTAGTTAAAGGTTTTCATCTTTACCTCTTTAGTTTAAATTTCTTTCTTGTCTTTGGAAAAAGCTTGTTACTAAATTGACATACTAAGGCAACTGCTCTTGTGATCAATTTGCAGTTTCTTTTCAAACAAACCTCGACTATTGTTTACAGCTTTTGAAAGTCCATTAATGCCATCAAAAGGGTATATTAGTGCTATAAAATATATTTTATATATAATAATATAAACTTCCAAATGCTCTCAAACACGATCATCATTCAACTCTGGGGCATCGCATCTTTTTCAGGAGGAAGTTTGCTCTTATATTGAGTTTTGGAGTTGCCATTTGGCACTCCACTTTAAGAGAATAGTCAGCAAACGATTCAAAGGAGCCTTTTTTTCGACTGCAATCCGAGTTAAGATTTTCTGAATATTCAGATATCTTTTGAAACAGGCTTCGAGAACTTACAAGCAGATGTAATCTTAAACTTGTTCATCATTATACATACATACATACATTATGATGAACATAACTAAGATACTGAACATTTTTCCTTGTCTTCTTTTTTTCATTGGCAATCAGCAGGCTAAATGCGTTTTAATCTGGAAGTCTTAAAACAAAGAGCAAATGAGCAAGTTGACTCACTTCAAAAAACAATACAAGTGAACATGTTCACCAAAATGGGCAATAAACTCCAAAAAGATGTATTAACATTTCAAAAAACTTGCCAAATTTGAAACTTTTCTTATTTTTAGCGCACAATTTGTAGTTTCTCTTGACCCTAAGCCAAATATTCTTCCAAACAATTTCAATTCTACCTTAGGTTACGTTTGTGGAACAAATTGTTAGCAGGATAGCTTTCCATCAAATGTAAATAAGTTTAGCTAAATTCGTTTACCGAATAAGTCACAATTAGTCGCAGTTTTCATGCTAATTTCAGCTAAATTCGCAGCTCTTCATTATGAGTCCCCAAGATCCTTAAATATTTCCAAATATCATTAAAATCAATATCCAATATGCTTTAATTTTAAAAAGGTTTTTTTTAATATTTTCAGCTAGTTAGGCATACGATCGTTTTTTTTTTTGGCGACGATGATTTTAGGGGATATCATCAATTCGAAGACTTTTTCAATGGAGCATAATAAATGTTTTTCCTTAAGCGTTTTGTGTTTTCCTTCTTCTTTTTTTTAACCATAAAACAGCTTTAACGGCAGTCATTTTACTTCCTTTTTGTTGGCCGAGACTGCCTTGTGCCTCTTGCCCCGTGCCCCCGTGCCTGCGGCCCTCTTGTATGCCGGCATTTAACTCTTACGCTCATTTATCATACTTTGAGTGCAGTCCAGATGAAGTGAGTCTGAGTCTGAGTCAGCGTCTGCATTTACATTTAACTCCATAACTGCCTATAAATGCACAAACATACGCACACACACACACATGCCGATTCATATATGTATATGTATGTGTGTGTATGGGCAATTTATATGGGCAAACATTTTGGCCAAGTGCTTGCCGCTTCAGTGAAGTTAAGCGTCGTTTATTTTGTTTTTAACATATTTTATTGGCCATATTGCGAGTGTTTCATTTCAATAACTCTTTACTCTCTCTCTCTCTCTCTCTGTCACTCTCTCTTATGCTTTTCCATTTCTTTTTAAGTCGTAATCAGAGTGCAATATGGGATCCAATAAAGTGACATTTTGTTTTTGTTTTTGTTTTTGCAATGTTATTTTTTCGTTTTATTATTATTATTTCTGTTAAGCAATATTTCCGTTTCATCTGTAACTTGTACTTGTATTTATTACAGTAAATTAATTGCGCATACGTCATGTGTGCCTGCTTGCTTGCTTGCTTGCATACATGATGGAGTATCTCATGATTGTGATGATGACTTCTTCTTCTTCTTCACTTTAAACGGAAGCTGTTCAAACTCAAACTCATCGTGCCTTACATGTTGCCATTTGATTATGACACGTTTTCTTGACTTAACACCATTCCGTATACACCATTTGCCATCAAATTGAATTCATTTTTAAGAGCTTCATTTTTAAGCACAAAGAGTATATGGAAAATCTAGTTGGCGACAAAAATTTTGAAACCAATAAACATTCTAGCTCAATCTCTTTACTCTATGAAATTCTTTCAGTCAATTCTTAATTATTATAAATTGAATTGTGGACATTTTTCTAGGCGTATCGTTACAAAATAAAACGGTAAAGAAAAAAGTAGATCTTTTATTAGCTAGAAAACATTTTCTTAGCCTTTCCACGACAAATGAATTCCATTTTAAACAATTACAAAACAATAAATATTTTTAGAAAGTAATTTTATGTTTTTGTCTTCAAATTGCATTTTGGTTTTTCTTAAAAAATGATTTTGTATTTTATATAAGAACGTTCATTAACTAGGTGACGCAGTTTTTTGAAAGTTTTTCAACTTGTAGTCAATTTGGGAACTTTGACAGAGTCTCCCCAGAATGTCAAAGGATCCCCAAGAAGTTTAATCACAGACTGAGACAGGCAATGTTAGACAAAAACAAACTGGGTTGGCCTTTTATAGAGTCAATTTAAATTGCTGCTGTTAATTGGACAACAATTAAAATCATTTGCTTCTTATAGGAGGGGCCAAGAGGGACCGCTGCCTGGTACCTGGTATAAAAGAGAATGGCATGGCGGGAAGGGAAAGGCCAGGCGAGAAGCAGAAGAAATGGAAAAAAGGTTATTAAAAACACATTAAAAACATTTGCCAACAAATCACTGGAACACACACCACTAACCCGCTCTATGTTTTTAAAAAACAAATATTTAGCAGCTCGTGCAACTTCAAACGAATTGGTCTACAAGATTCAAAGGGGTTCATAAAAGAGCATCAACGCTTCGTAGTGAAAAAGCAACTGTTTTTTTTTCGCTTTTTGTTGCCATAGCCAAGACGAAATTTATTGAAATATTTGCCAAGTAAAGAAGAAAAAAAAAAGCAAAGAATATGTAAGCGAAAAAGGGGAAAAATTGTTTAGAAAATGCATGTGCAATGCGGGTTAAATGTGTTACGATGCGAAGCAGCTAGAAATCGAATGGCAAACAGAAAATGCATTCAACTCGCATATCAAAGGCACAAATGCAACATCCGTTTCCGTTTACACAGAGAACGAGCGGGAGAGAGAGAGAGGGAGAAAACAGAGATCTAGGGATGTCAAACACAAAGCTTGCTTAACACTCCACTTGCCAGGACGTTTTGCTGATTGCATTCCCTTGTTTGGCCACACAAACAACATCAAAAACATCAACAACAACAACAACATCAACAACATCATTCTCATCATCAATAACAGAAATATTTATATTTAGATTTGAATATTTCATAATTTTTGTTTTTTTTTTTAAATTGCTTATTTATTTGTAGCTGGCCAAAACGTGTCTTTTGCCTAATAATGTGGCAAATGCCGGAATTCAGTTTGTTTTTCAATTAGTTGTCGGCAAGCTTAGAGATTGTGGCATAAAGAGAGAGTCCCACTAATTGGTATTTTAGCTTTTAATTTCCTAACACAAATCCTCTCCCCTCCCCAAAACACACACACCCACATACACACACACACAGCCACTTGGCCACATTTTAGTTTTAACCTCCCTCCAAAAACCGCATAAATTATTTTATTATTTAGCTTGTGTCACCCATTAATGGCAATTGAATTTATCTGATTTGAATCTGAGGATGGAATATAACTCCCATTTGCCCATCCAATTGGCATTAGATTATGATTTTTATGCACTTAATGCAGGCGGTATTTTTTTTTTGTTTTTTCACCCTTGTGCCAAGTGCTTTTAAAATGGATTATTGGCAATTTGTTATGATAACCATAATTAGTTAGACATAAATATTGCATGCTAATTAGCGTAATTCTTTTTCCCTTTCCCTTACTCTCCCGCTCCCCCTTGTTTTTTTGGTTGGTTATTAAATTAATATTAATCATGGAGCAAAAAAAGGAGACGATAGCATTCAGTTTTCGCTCTTGTTCATATGACAAACGATGTGACAATTCAAATCCATTGGGACATAAGCTGTGCGTGTGTGTGTGTGTGTGTGTGGGGGTGTGTGTATGTGTGATAAATTACCATCGTTCAGCTTGTCAAAAATCTATAACAACAACAAATAAACTATGTATAAAATAAACGAACCACACTTTCTGTTTGACAATGTCAATTTGACATTAAAATATCATTTAGACTTCCATTGATTGGGGCAGTTGAAGTGCATTTTGCCCCCTTAAGTATGCAATGTCAAAGTCGACAACATTGAAATTAGAAAAGAGAAAATAAACCAATCACCTTAAGTTTTTACTAAATTTTTGCAACTGTTTATTGCATACTTTATGGGGTAAGTTTCTACAGGTGGAGCTACCTTTGTGGATTGTCGGGCTTTGAAATATTGTTCGATCAGTCAACTCGTATAGATTCTAATCAGTTTTGATTAAATTTGAGAATGCTGACTTATTTTTTTTACTAAATCTAGCAATTCGTTGATCCTCATTTGGCGTCGTTCTGCGGTTTTCCGGCTTTTCTTTAAAATAAATAGCCTTAAATGTCATTGTCGTGCTTACATCTAACAATATTGGTGGTATCTTTGTAGGTTTTACCCTGATTTTTCCTCATCTCGACCGCCCAAGCCATAATTTATTACTTTTGATTATAAATTTGATTATCCACAAGATTACTAATAAATGAAACTTACTAATGCTAACTTCTTTATACAGGTAACCCTCGTACTTACATTCCAAGAAAATTCCGCGTTATGTGATTCTTGTTATAGAATAAGAGTTTCTAATACATATTTTCAATTTCAAGTTGTACCGAAACCGCGTTGTAAAAGTAGCGCCGTATACGAGGCAGATCTGTATTTCAGTTCAATTTATTTCAACTTATATAAAGGTTTGAACTTTGCGTTCTTATTTTAGTAAATAGGCAATTTTTGAAGGACGTCTTTAAAATAATTGAAAAGAACAAAAGGAAACTCCAAAATCCCTGAAATTTTTCTCTATTTTGTCGTTTACACCTCATCACTAAGTAAGTGGTAAAATTTCGTTTAAGCTGTAGTTATATGAGCACAATATAAGCCATAATTCGATTTACGTTTCCTACTAATACACAAAAATTACTTCTTTAGTTAATTCTTTTACTTTTTCTTTAAAGAAAAGAGAGAGTTTTTTTAAAAGAGAGAGCTTTTTTTTCCTTTGGCCAGTATTTTGGCCTTCAATCCTAAAAGGCTAAAGCTATGCAATAGTAAGTTTTATAAATGGATTAATAACTACATAGTTTCCCAATTTTGCTTGCCTAAAGCAATTATTTATCAAATTTTAAATAAATTGAAGCCAAGAAGTTCCAATTTCAGGAGCTCTATTCCCGAAAGCATTTAAAGTTTTCGTTTCTAGACTAAATTGGCTACAGGCAAATGCCTAAAATATTCCACAACGAGATGAAGTCTTCTCCAAATTGGAGACAAGAAATTGTCTACGTCCGTGCAAACAGTGCGTAGCAGGAGGCACACGTGAAACACCCATTCACCGAAAATGCAGAAAAACAACTCACAAAAACTCTCTCTCTCTCTCTCTCTCTCTCTATCTCTCACACACACATACGTAAAAAAAAAAGTGGAAGAGACAAAGGGGAATAGTAAGTCGACTCCCTTTTGTCTCTGATTCTGGCAGTGAGTTTCACTGCATTTCGTGCTGTTCCCCCCAGAGTCCTTCTTGCCATTTCTTTTGACACGTTTAATGGACTGCGCGGGCAAGGCAAGGCAAGTTGGGGCTGCCTTTGCCCCGGTTTTGTCCTGTGGCCGCAATGCGGCTCACAAGAGGCACCTACCCAGGCAGCTGAGGCAAACTGAGGCAACTGAGGTAGCTGCTACCGGACTTCATCACACTTTGATTTTGCATTCCCTTTTGGTGTCGTGTCTTTTCGCTTTTTGTATTTTTAATGCCATTCTCTGCATTCTCACAAAAGTTTTCCCCTCTACAAAAGGCACCTTTATTTCACTGATTTTTCTGTTTTCCTTCTTCTTCGTCCTTTTTGTGCTGTGCTGTGCTGTGCTGTCCTGTGTGTTGCTTTGTCAGCCACTGAAAGTGATTACTTAGCGGTTTGGTATTTTACAGTTGACAGAGAATGAGAAATTCTAGCTAATAATGGCTGCATGAATTGAAGAGTAACAAGGTAAATATAATATCCCAATCTATTCTTCTTGCCTCAGTTTTTAGGTTATGACTAACTAAAAATGCTAATACCAAAGCGAATGGTAATAAATCAACAGGGAAGACCACTTTATTGTATATCACGAAAAGCCAAGTAAAATGCCGCAAAAAAATACCTAAAATCTTGCTAATCCTTCTAAGGATAATGTTGTTGTTGTTGAAGGTAGGGTTAGAAACGAGTATAAGGGATTGGGCTAGGGCAAAATTATCTTTTCTTACATAGAAGTTGAATACATTCATCGAAAATGTAATGAGCTGTTAGTAGCCTTTCACATTTTGAACAGGAAACATATACCAAACTAGCTTCCAACCAACTATTCTCTTACAACCAAATATATCTTAAATAAACTATATATATATTTTCATATATAGACTTATCGTAGTACAGTTCTATAGTCACTAGTTAATTTCTCTTTTAGATTGCCTATTCTTAATATTATGTGAAACATTTAATTCGAATAGCTGTTTGTTTCGAGAATAGCAACTTTAATGTTTGTAAAAAGGTTAACAGCCTGAAAATTATGATGGGCTTGAGCAAAATTGGCAAGACTTTCATTCATTCAAACTGTATGAAATTTGGTAACAAAAAAACTGACAAATATAAATTTGCAGATCAACTTGTCAAACCAGTTCATGTTACTGTTGATGCTCGTTGCAAAAAGCAACGCGAGATGATAATCTCATTGTCATTTTTTCTTTTTTTCAACAATTCTTTTTCCTATAAAACCTTTTTCTAGTCTTTCTAGTTTAACACTTATCAACTTGTTTGGGTAAATTCGTATAAGCCTTGCACAGCCTCCAAACTTAGCTTATTTCAAAAAATTTAAAATTAAAAAAATTATGTAATACAGTTGAAACTTAGTCTAATTTGTGGTAAAAATTTCAAAGTTCTGCATTACTCTTTTTGTTTAAAATTCTCAAACATCATCCAAACATTTTTAGTAGTCACACTTGAAATGAGACCCAAAAGTATGCAACAAAATTTTAGCTTTAAGAGTTAGGAATTTATTCTTAAAGAACGAACATTTTGAGCCGAAAAAAAAAGAAAAGAAATCAGGTAATGGCAAACCTAGCAAGCCATAAAACTCAAGCGTGTGTGTGTGTGTGTGTGTGAGTGTATTTGCTTTGGACATTTGTTTGTTACTCCTGTCCATTGTGTGCATGGTAAATGCTTTTCACATAAAATCAAATAAATGAGCAGCCATTTTATTTTCAACTCTGAACTCTATAACATAATTGCATTGGTGTGTGTGTGTGTTAGTGTGCTTGTGATTTTTTTTAGTGTTATGTTAACTGTAAGTGTAACTGTGATTGCCATATGTACATATGTATATGGCCAAAGCTCTGAAACAATTTTATTGAGCAACAAAGCAGAAGAAACAAAGATAGAACACACTTACAAACACACACACACACACACAGTATCTATATTTATATAGATATAGCCCACATACACAACTAACTCCAAGAGACAAAAGACTGTTAACAAATGCATGGAATAATGGTCAAAAAATGAAATTCACTTAAATAAAGAATCGACGGTTTTTATATCTATTAATTTATAGTGAGTTCATTTTGCAATAGTTTAGTTTGATTTTGTTGTATTTTATAGTAAACTTTTCGATTGCCTTTATCTAAAGTGATTTGTTTTTTTAGTTTTTTACAAGCAATCAATTTCAATCTTTACCATCGAGAAAAAAAACTTCAAAGAAATGTTGAACTATCGAAATCTATTTTACCATTTTGTTGTTTGGATTATATTTCTTAAAATATTTGATTAAATGAGTTTTCTGAAGGCAAAGATTTAATTGCGATTAGTTTGAGGAAGTTTTCTTTTAAGTACTAAGCGAAGACCTTGGCATGCACTATGCCTATTCCTTTCACACTCAAAGCGCTCTGAGTACGAACAAAAGAGCTGTAACTGAGAGAGAAAATGTCTGACAGACGCCGACTGACATCAGCTTTAGCTATTACCATCAAAGTGATCCTCAAAACCGACTCAAACTGAAGCCCAACGTATATAACCAATTCCTGAATGTTTGCTTTCCTACAGGGTAGAGGCAAATTTGCAACAAGCACTTGAAACAAAACAACAATATGGGAAAACACTGGCATAACTAAGATTTCCTATTTTAGTTAGCAATTTGATAACAGGCAAACTGTATTTTTTTGCCCTTCTCTTTTTTTTTTGTGTTTTTTTTTTTTGTTTTTGTGTCAACAAAAGCCAAAGAGAAGGAGCATTTTCTCTAGATTTCTGCTTTGTTGGATGCAACTTTTCTCTGTGTGTGTTTTAGTGTGTCTCAATGCATTCGGCCGTGACAAACAATGGGGCCGTAAAAACGTAAATGAAACAAGAAATGGCAAAGAAAGGCAAATCAAAAAGGAAGAAGAAGAAAGAATATGATAAAGTTCACTTTTAAAGTTCATTCGAAAAGGCATTGAAAATATGCATTCATTTGAGAAATTGATATTAGCAAGCAATTAGTAGAAGATGCAATCGCCTGGGACTTTGATAGCCAAAGTAACAAGCAATTGCAATTAACGCCTGACAACGACCAACAACAACAACCAAATGAAAGAAACGAATGGACACAAGAAAAAAAAACAAGAGGAGCAACAAGGGAGCGAGTGGGTTCAGGACTCGTTAAGTTTTAAATTTATGCTCCTTTTTCTCTCTCTTTCTCTCTCTTTGTTTGTTTGTTGTTGGTTTGCGTACACGCAATTGTCATTTATCACTTTTTATTGATTGCCGTGAATTTATCAATATCCGCTTTTTACCTCCATCCACCACACCCCACCACACCTCACCCCACCCTACCCCACCCCATTCCACGAACCCACGTTGAGAGGTTTGCATCATCAGTCCACGAAACATGGCGTATACGTAACAATTTTTAATGCCTTTCAATCGAGTTTGTTTCCCTCCTTTCGTTATATTTTTTTTTCTGTTTTCGTTTTTCGTTCCTTTTTTGTTCACAGTACTTATTTTTGTTCAAGGCATGAAATTGATACGCTTTCCCGTTTTCTTGCACTCTCACTCCACTCCCCCTTCATCGTCCTCTCTCTACACCCTCTACACTTCATCATTTTCTTTTCTAGGTGAGGGTGCAATAATGTGATTATTTTTATAAAAATACAAACCATAACAGGTAAACTGGATATGAGAATGAGAACAAAAAAAAATTTATCAATTTTGTTTTCCTTTTAAGCGCAATTATAAAATATGTAAAATAAAAAGTCTTTTGGGAACATCTCAAATGCAAAAAAATTTTTCATGAAACGTCAAAGTAAAATATGTTTGGCGGGTAATTTAACAGCTTCTTTCGCTGCCAAATCGATAAATCGCACTACATATCGATTTGTTCTATCGCATAGTCGCACATCCCTAGCCTGTAGTAGCCTTTGCTTCAACACTTTTTCTCGGTTCAGTCTCCAGTTTATATTTCTCATTCGTTGATACAATCTCAAGGCGAGCAGTTCAGCTTCAGTCTAGCGCTTTTTATTTTTCTTAAATATTATTTTAATAATATTTTATCCTGACTACAATATTATTTTCCTGATTTTTAATTTTTGGCCATTGAAAAGTAATCAATTTACCTGATAACAAGATTCCACTGGTTAAAATTTCTTAATTTACATCACCTTAAATCACATTTTACCCCAACAATCACCAGATTCCTTTGAATGAGCAGGTCGTGGCTACAACTTTGTCCTTGTTTAATTCAATTTGCCTTGGAAATTACTAAAACCCGTCCACTCATCTGTCAGACTAGAATGTATTCACATTCGGTTAATATTTCTTTATTTACATTGTCACTTTTTACCTTGAATAAGCTCGTCGTTGGCTAAAATTGTATTCCTTATTTTTATATAATTTTATTAATTTGCCTTGATAATCACTAAAACCCGTCCATTCATCAAAATCAATACTTGGTAACATCAATTTGAAGATTTAAACATCTGGGAGTGTGCTTTGAAGCCGATTCCATTGTTTTTCTTGATTTATTTAAATTCGCCAAGTAAATAACATAGTTTAAAAATAGAAATGGGGCTTCTGGTTTTATATATTCATTTAAAGAATCAAATAAGCAATTAAAATGGTTACTATTAGTAAGCAAAAGTGACCCTATTTAAATTTTGTTTGGTAATGGGCTAACAATATAAGGAACCTTAATATCAAAAAAAAGAAAAATAAAATATTTTGGATTTCAGTACCCTCTTTAATTTCTTTTCAATTTATGAAACAAAAGAATTGGATACAGTTTTACTTTTTTCTACAACTTATCGATGGAAGCACGAAATTTGCCCCTCTTTTACACACTCGATAACACCAAAGGGTTAATACTTTAACCATCCATGTTGGTTCTGCCGATAAATTTCAGAGCTTAATGGTGACAGTGTAAAGGAAACTAGTTCCGAGAAAAACGCTTCAAACCAACCCTATTTAAATTTGGTTTGGTAATGGGCCAACAATATAAGGAACCTAAATATCAATATCGTTTGTTCCTTATTTTTATTTAATTTAATTAATTTAAAAATAAAAAAAAAATGTGAAAAGTTTTGAAAGGAAAAGTTTTTATATGCCTTAAACATTTTAGTTTGCCAATGTTTTTAGTTATTTGTTTAAGCCCCTTTAAGTCCCCTCAATTTACCTAGGCTACGCTCCTGAGTTCATGGCTCTCTTTTCCTGTGTGTGTGTGGCTTTTGCGGTATTGCCTTTGCGCACACATTCAACGTTAATTGATCCAACAGCAAGCAGCAATAAAGGATTTGATTTTCAGGCATTGACAAAAGGCATTTCGTACTGCAGGCCAGAATGGCCAGGAGTCTATCATTTACTTGGTTCCCAGTCAGTCAACGAGTCAGTTAGGCAAGCAGTCAGTCAGTCAGTCAGTTAGTCAGTTGACCACCATCATCAGAGAGATAGAGAGAGAGAGAGCGAAAGCGAGGCTGGCAATCAACTTGTGAGCCATTGCCTTGTAATTGAATTTTAAACTTTATTTACTGTTTGCTCTCTCTCTCACGGCTTCAACGTATGAGAATTTCCTCCATTTCCACCCCCCTCCCCACACCCAAAGTTAGACAATTGTTTTTTGGTACTTACAGTTCAATTACCCACGCAAGAAACTTCCATTCCACATCCTTTTCTCTTTTTGTTGTTCCTCTTTTTTGGCCACACTTTGTTAAATTGTAATATTTTTTTTGGTATTCTTTTTTTTTTGTTTTCTTCACCGCTGATTTTCGCCTGTCAAGTCTGTCAATCAAAAGAGCGCACAGCAGACAAAGGCGGAGACAGGGCTGGCAATATAGCCAGCTGCTCGGTGATTGAGTGAGTAACAGCCCACCCACCCAATCATCCATATAAAACAATGCAGATTGGACTTCAGGAAAACACCTTCAAATATTGCATATTTCATACAGTGGATATAAATATATTTAGAAATTGAAAATGTGCTCTAAACAGCTTTAACAAATTTTCGAAAAGATGACAGCCTTCAAACTGAAGCTACTCCTTCTCGTTTTTGGGTTTTTTTTGAAGTGTTGGATTACCCATCTACTCACAGTGGATAAAAGAAGCCAAAATAAAGATCTACTGTTTGTGAAAGTCAGAAAAATTTTCGTTTTTTAAATAACTTAATCAACTAAGAGATTCGTTCAATTGTCATTTCTAGGAAATTATTATTTCTATTAGCTTTTAATGGGTTATTGCTTGCTTCCAGTGTGGTTCCAACTTTATTCAAATGAGCTCACAATATTCCTTCAGAATGCTTTTAATAATATAGAGAATAAAACGTCCAACTTCAAGTTTAAACTGAACCGCTATTGCTTCTTTATTATTCGTTCTTTCGTCTTCTCTTGCCCGACCAGAGATCACACTTAAAACTAACTGATAAAAAGGAGAAAGAAATACGAAAGAAAGAATACTTAAAGTGTATATAGAAAAGGAAGTATCCTTAAGGACCCAACATATATTGCCACAATAAGATCACAAAAAGGTCTCAGGTGGCTTTTGTATTTCAAATCTTTTACCTATGCAAAGGTTGTTTAGAAAGAAATTTTTTTAAACCTTTGATTGACTTTCTTAACAAAATTCTTTATAATTTATACAAAAGTTTTTCTTAGAAAAATTTTAATTTTTTTTTTGCCTAGATGACAATTTAGTTTAAAGATTTGTCTTGTGAGGCAATTCGGAATTCTGAGAGTTGATTTTTTTTTCACTCAATTGGCAGATTTTTGAGTAAAATTTAGCAATTTTAACAAGTTGTTTATAAATTTTAATCTCTTTGAACTAAGTTTCGGTACATTCCATAAGTTTTCCAAAGTTTTTAAAAACTGAAATTTTTCAACTGTCTATTTTACAAAAAAGTTCTTTCATATATAAAATAAAAATATAATGTTTTAAAAGTTTTATGCCTAAAATTGTTATAGTAAATCTAATTGCTGTTAAATCTTTTTGTTAAAACTCGAGATTGATTATCAAGGCCTACTGATAAGAGACAACCTTGATATCGGACAACTTCCCCATTTTCTTAAGAGTCCCAGCAAGGACATCTTTGAGCCTTACTCATGCAAAAATTTGATAAAAAATTGTTCGATTGTTGATTTTGTTGGAAAAT
This sequence comes from Drosophila nebulosa, assembly GCA_024703675.1. NCBI lineage: Eukaryota > Metazoa > Arthropoda > Insecta > Diptera > Drosophilidae > Drosophila > Drosophila nebulosa. Next base: position 1,462,440 of record CM045724.1, on the reverse strand, counting down.
ATTAACAAAAAGAAAACTTAAAGATCATGTTACTTACTTTGTTACCTCTCTTACTCCTTATAACTAGTTGTCATAACTTGCTCGTTTGGTTCTTTCAGGAGTTTCTAAAAGTTCAAGTTTTAAATTGCGAAAAATTGCTTCTTACCACAAATTTGTGAAATTTTTCCATTGTAGCAAATGTCAAAGCGTTTTGTTCAGATGATAAGTAAGAGAGTACCTCGATATCTACATACAATATATGAGCCTTTCGGATAACATAATAATTTTGTGCTGACTTATTGTTGAAATTTGTAAATTTTCGCTGAGCCAGGACTAGACGACATGCCAGACAGAAGGAGAAGGAAAGCGAGGGGAGGCGGCAAGAACTCTCAAAATAATCACGAAATCATTGACAGTTGAGATTTGTTGAACAATGCAATAATAATAATAATAATAATAATAATAGAATGAACATTTTTGGCAGACAGGCCAAGGCTGGGTGAGCTTGGGCGAGAAAAAAAAGGAAGAAGAGGAGGTAGAGGGAATCAAATGTAGTCGAAATAACTGCACTAACGATAGACAGGGAACTGGCAGGCAGGCAGAGAGGCGGGGCGCAGGCATTCAGTCAATACTGTGAAAACTGTTTCAACGGTGTGCAGAGTCAGCACTAAAATGCATTATTAATAAGTTTGTTAAATTTGCCGAGCAAACAGAATACGGGCGAATAAATAATTCACTCTCTCTCCCTCTGTGTGTGTGTGTGTGTGTGCAACGTCGCAAAATGTTGATAGAAGGAGAAAAAGGAGCGATAGCGGGGGGGGGAAAGAGAAGTAACGCTGCTGCTGGGATGCAGTGCAGCGAACCGAAAGTGGAAATTATGCACATCGAACGTTAGAAATGAATGCAAGGAGTAACTCGAACTCCAACTCGAACTATTTTTGGTTTTCTGCGATTACAATATTTTGAATATTTTATGCCGCCAGCACCCCAAAAAGGGATACACAGCGAGGGAGAGAGGAATGATACCCTGGAATATATGTGTGCAAAATGTCATGTCATGTGGCTGCTCTTTTTGATATTGTCGCGTGGCAGCAGTTGCTCTTGCAACTTCCTTCATCGGAATTCAATGTGCACAGCTGGCAATGGAATAATATCACAAAACTGTGTTTATGCATTTGCAATGCACCAACAGAAACAGCATCAGCAGCTCCAAACGTCTCCATCTGCTCCTTGATGTATGCGAACTTGTGCTCGTCTTTAGTTATCTTGTTTCTTTTTTTTTTTTTTTTTGTGAAAAATTCATTTATTCTGCGTGTTGTTTACATTTGACATTTCATTTATGTTTGCTTATGCAACTGGGTGAACAGTATCCTTTTCGCATTGAACATAGAAGCATATCAAGTAGTGGGGAAAATGCTTCAAATGATTTCACAGGAAAATTAAGCAAACAAACCACAATCGAACCACAATCGAGTTGAGTTAGGTTCAAGTGGATTGCTAAACTTGGCTAAGAAACTAACAAATTCTCAAATAATCCAAAACATATTTGCCATAAGCAGTCATCAAGGTATTTCATAAATTGTTGTGACAGATTTTAACTTACAAACTTAACCAAGTCCAAGGCTCCTGGGATTCATTTTCCATTGTAGAGTTAATTAAGTAGGAATTAAGTAAAAATGAAAAAAATTCTACAATTTTTCATCTAATTGAGAAGAGAGAAAAAGAATGGCACTTACTTAATTTCTCAAAGAAATATAAAAATCACATAATTATTTCAAGACAATAGATTATCAGCCAAACTGTCGGTTTGAGTAATGATTTAATTATTCAGATTCAAAATTCAGCTTTTGTTTTATGTATGTTACTCTTTATTTTTTTTTATTTTATGTGTTTATATTTGCCACCAATGCTAATGAAGCTTAAACTTGGTAGCAAATCCTTATCAAAAAAGGGTCAAGAAGGGTTCATCAGAACTTTAAAAGACATCTTCCGAACTTGGAACTACAAACAAATAAACATTGATTTTTATGGTAATTGTTTAAGAATTGCTCATTTAGTTGTAAATTATAGTTTCAGTAGCTATTAAACAATTAGTTTCTTATTTTCTTAGCAAATTAATATGGTCATATTACTTCCAGTCTAGTATAGCAAGCCATGAAAACTGATTACCCATTAGTAAATGGGACTCTATGTCTAATAATATAATAATTGATCTTATAAATTTTGTGTTTACCAATACAATTAGATATTTATTCAATATACCTTTTAATTTAAATCTTCAAACAATAATCCACAAAACACATTTTACAGGTTGTTGAAGTTGAACCTAATTTAAATTATTTTACAATTTGCTTTTTACAAGTTTTAAGACTTTCGTTGATATATTTTCTGATCCTATCGGGTAAATATTCTGCATCTTAGCAGAATCCACGATAGAACGATGTAAACACGACGAAAAGCAAAGAGTATAAGGAGAAGAAAAAAACACAAAAGATTTAGAGATGGAACTTTTGCCAAGTGATAACATAAAATATAAATCGATAAGAAAACATGCATTATTTTAACACAAAAGAAATATTTTAAGACCTTAAAACTAAAGCTATATTAGCCATATATCTTAAGGACTTAAATTAAAAAAAGAAAACTCTAAATTTGTTTGAAATACCGAAAAAGCAATTTTTATCAACAAAGACTTCCTAAAATTTTATGATTAAATGCGGCAAGTTTAAAAATCTTTATGGCCAATAATTTTTTGTTTCATCTTTTAGATGAAAGTGGCTTGAAATGTGCATTAGTTTGGCCAATGCATATGGATCAAAGTGCTTTATCCGATTGGCAGCATAAAATTTCATAACACTCCAAAACAAATGAAAAAAAAAAAAAAACATTCCCGTCAATGGCCAAAGAGGGGAAAACGGAAAGAAGAGAGAGAAAAAATGGCGGCAAAGGAGTAAATGAAACTGTGTTGCCTAACTGCAAGCAAGTGTCAATTACGCCTTAATAGCCAAAGGATAACCGGAAAGGCCGCAGCAAAGTGTGGATGGGCGTGGTTAGAATGCGGTGGCCAGAAAGCGGTTTTTCTTGTTGCATCCCACACAAGTGAAAGTGGGTGTGTGGTTGTGTGAGTGTGGGTGTGTATGTGTGTATGTGTGGGAGAGGCAAAGGACAATCAACGCTTGGTCAGAGCTTTGAAGTGGACATCATCATGATGACAATGGTCGACGACGATGGCAACTGATGGTGATAGTGATGGGACAACAACTAGAAAGAAAATGGCAAAGAGAGCAAACAGATAGAAAAAGTGAGAGAAAGAGAGAGAGAGAGAGAGAGAGAGAGCGAGAGCGAGAGAGTGGGAGATAAAATGACAGCGGAAACCGGAAATGTAGCAAACAGTAAATCATTGAAGTGCATTAGAGTGACTGAGTATCGATGTGTCTCTCTCTGTGTGTGTGTCTTTCTCTCTCTCTGTGTGTGTGTGTGTGTGTGAAGGAAGTGCCCTTGGCTTGGACTTTGGTTACTTGATTGCATTATAACAAATGAAATAAAATGATCCATTGGGGCATATTATTGTCATTTCCTCAATAATACACCCCCGTCCCCCTTTGTCTCTCCCTTTCGCTGCTCAAAGAATGTTCATAAATCAACGACAAAAAAAAAGCGGGAAACAAAAAACTTCGCATTTCAAATTTCACTTTGACATTGTCTTTGAAGTTGAAATTAGCAAATACTTGGCATAAGGCTGAGGGTGTTCCAGTGGGTGGTTGAAGGGGGGGTTAGGGCGCACTCTGTTGGGGTAGTTTCCAGAATGCAAATGTCTGATTACGTGAGCGCCCAGCAACTCGTTCGTGCGTCATCATCATCGTCATCCAATGTCAAATTACCCGCAGACAACGCGGTTTGCTATTGTTGACAATTTCCTGTCGTCGTCGTCGTTTCACTTTTTCTTCTTTTTGTTTTTGTATTTTTTCTGCCATGTGTGCTGTTGCCAAAAGGGCTACGGGGCGTGGCAGTTGCTCATCAGTGAATTGCAAAAAAAAAAAGAACCAAAAAGAGAAGAAAAGTAAAAATGGGCAGAAAAAACGAAAACCACGCGCGGCTTGTTGCCAAAACAAAAACTGCATTTGTCGTTGAGGAGGCGGACCCCGAGGCCGGGTTAGGTCAAAGGCAATGATTTTAAATTTGCGTAAACAGTTTGCCAAATTTATATATAGTCCTATAATATTAATAGGTTGTCGACTTTAAGGGCAAAATTTAGTTTGTTTAATCAGATAAAGGTTACCAAATGCAGCCATTGCTTTGCTTAAATCTCTAAAAATCTCTCAAAAAGATTGGTAACAGTTTCCAGTACTTGCCAGTGACAATTGAATATCAATTTCCAATTGATAGCCAATTTCATTAAAGAGTGAATTCTGAATGAGTAATTGACTTCGAGCTTCATCAAATATTAAGCCTACCAAGATTAGCCACTCAATTTTGACACATTTCAGTTTGACAGCTTAAGTTTGATAATTAATTTCTTCTTAGGCCCACGCTTCTTGAGACTTCAATACTCGTCCTTTGGATCAGGTACTGCGAAAGGCCTTGCTGGAAAAGAGAGAGGTTTTTGAGAGGAGGAGACTGCAAACAAAAATATTAAATATTAAATATGAATATGTGCTACGAATTGTTTTCCCACACTATACACATTTTCTAGTCTCTTTTCTTTGTAGTTTAATAAAACTCATACAACTGATTGTCCTCTTACCTTTTTTTTCAACTCAAAATTGATAGCTGTTTCCTTTCATTGCCAATTAAATATATTCACTTGATTGGCAATTAAATGGTTGACCTTTTAGACGATTTATAGCGATTTATGTTTTAATTTCAAATTCTAAAACGATTTTGACTAAAACTTGCCTAAAATACTCTATTTAGTTAATTTTTGTTATGCGTTTTTAAATGTTTATTTGATCTTTGCCCTAATATGAACCTACTCCTGAGTATTGTACTTTAATTATTTATTATCTGAAATTATTTCTAATAAGTTCTTAGACAAACTTTATGCTCTTTACATAGTTTCCACTTGTTAGAATTAGAACATTACATACTGTCGATAGAATTTCAATTCTTCGGTTCAGTTTTTCAAGTTTTTTTTTCAGTTTTTCTTGGCTAATTGTAGCCCACACATTTGTGTAATCGAAATCTCTTTAATTTGGGGTTCCTTTTTCGTAATTATTTAATCCAAATTTACATTTGGTAAGCTCATTTATTTCTATGATTTTTGGCATTTTGCATTTACTTATCTTTGGCTAATTTTCCACATTTCCTTATCATTAGGAAACCATTTCCATAAACTTTTATGCCCACTTCCGGCCAAGTAATCACAAAAAAAGAAAAAAGGGAATTAAAATATTATTAAATCTATAAATAAATAAAAGTAGTGGCAAAATGTTGTTTCATATTTTTGTTAATTCTAAGCCCCCTGTAAGCAGAATGGCACGCAAAGAGGTTTGAGGGACGGGAGGGGCTTAATTTGGTTTGGCTTCGTTCGGTTAGTGCGTAATTATTTAAATGGCAATACAAGATGACTACATAATGATAACGGCCAGGCACGTTCCTCAGTTCTCAGACCTCAGAGCTGAGCCACGCAATCGTGGCCACAAATTAATTGCGGCTTGTAGTTTTTGGTTTGCCTTTTTCTCTCTGTGTCTCCCTCTCTCTCTCTCTCTCTCTCTCTTATTTATGGTAGTTATTGTAGTTATAGTAAGTACTTTCGGGTAGTAACTAGTTGGTTTGGGGGCAAAAACTTTTTGCTTATCTCTGGCGAGTGAAGTGAACTGAAGTTTCAAACGCCCGCAAGTGTGTGGCATTAAAAAGTTTTCATATACATATACACGAATATATATGTATGTATGTGTGTGTGTGTGTGTGTGTGTGTGTGTAAGATATATATATATAACCCCATCATCCCTGTATGGTTCTTATGCCATAGACAAAACATTTGTTATTGTGCGTCTTAATTGTTAGTTGTAAAGATTTAACACAAAAAGAAGAGAAAACTCCTGACTCTTTGGCGGCTTCTACAAGGAGACTCACACGCACACACACACACTCACACACACATAAGTAGCTTCTGTTAGTTATTGTTTAATTTTTAATTTGTAAGTATATAAAAACTTTTTCAATGCATTTTGCACTAGCCAACATCAGAAATCTATGCTTCTGATCACAACTTTTCTTTGTCTTAAGGTGTATAATTTGTTTTCCCTTTGAAAAAGAAAATTTGTCAAAGTGGCAAAGTCAAAATTTTCTAAATGAAAGATTCGAATTGGTCGGATAAAAAAAAAATAACTTATACTCAAAAAGAATTTATTTTAAAAAATAGTTGTACCTTTGCGATTTTGAAAACGCTTCTCTTTGTCGTTAGTGAAAAGAGAAAACACCGCAAAACCTAAGATAAAATATTTTTTATATAGTTCACATATGATTTTTGTTTCGAATTTTTAATCACCTATATCTAAATTAAATGAAAGTCCATTTAACATTATCTTTTGTGAAGACTTTCTTCATTTTCTAGAAGGCAGTTGAGTGAAAAATTGATGGCGGCAAGTTTAGGTGTACGCTTATATATAACTAGTTTCTATTTATTTTTACTTGAGTTTTATGGTTAAGTTTAGGTAGATGGAACTTTTACAGTTATGTTTAACTTTAAGCTTTACAAAAGGAAAACCACCAGTCTCTCTTCTAAGAAAGTGAATATCAGAATACTGGGATCGAAGAGTAGCAAAGTGGCAAGTGTGACCATCTCTCCTGCTACAATTTGTTCATTTCTTGCCACTCTAACTTGGAACAACGAAACATTTTGGTGACCCGAATTACACTAATGCAATTTTATGTATTCTGTTGGGTTTGTTTATAAATAATAGATTTTTGCATATAATTTTTCATTTCAAAAATTTTTATTACCTAGTCTCAACCAGTGATAGTAAATATTAAGCAATAATTGGTTTATATATTGATCCCAAAAGTTCAGGTTTACGATACTTAAGTTAAGCCAAACAAGTTGCTAAAATAAATTCCTAAATCTAAAGTGCCAAATTTAGTTATGTAAACTAAGAAGGAAATAAGAATTGAACTAAAAAAAGTGAAGCATAGATCTATCGATTAAGAATAAATTATTGCAAACGAGGTGCGAAGAGATTCTTTGAATTATCAAGTAAATGATCTCTTTACTCTTTACTAAAGTACCTCAAGGATACTAATTTGAAAATAAAGCACTATTTGAGTTGCTTATAATAATTCTCGACTAAACCCAAAATTTGATGCTGAGCAGTGTGTTTATGGGTTGAAAGCTGTTGATGTCTTTAGTTCGCTTTTCTTCAACTCCTTCTGCTCCCTCTCTACTCGTATTCAAAAAAGAAGGGCATTATATATATTTAAGCTTTCTGTATGAATAATATTTTTGTGCGGCAACCGCGAAAAAGGCGAACAGTAACAAAAACAAAAGAATATTTTATGCACACTGTCAACGCTTTACTTGTTAAGTTTTCTTTATGTTTTTTGTTTCATATATAAATTTTTTATATATATATTTTTTAAAGAATACATTTTGGTAGAATTGCACTTAAGTAGAAAGTAGCTAAAGGTAAACAATATTAAAAAAAAAGAAGAAAAACGAGATGGGGAAACGAAGCGACCTAACCAAGGACATCATGGCATAAAAGTGCAGCCAACAACTGTGAGGCAACCAATAAAATACATAAGAGGGATAGGGAGAGGGAGAGAAAAGGCGGTCGAAACTGGAAAGGCAGTGAAAAATTATATATGTATTAGCCCTGGAAAAATATGCACAGCAGGTGCAGTGTGAGTCCATGTGTGTGTGTGTGTGTGTGTGAGTGTGTTTAGCAAGGCGTATCCTAAGCTGCCGCAGCACTCAGCGCTTTGCTACATACGTTAATGTTGCCCAAGTGCTATACTAAATAATGTATACGTGAACGTGTCTGTGTGTACCTACATTGCATAAGAGTGTGTGTGTGTGTGTGTGTGTGTGCGACTGTGTCTGTGTGTGTGTGTGTATCTATGCGCAAATAGTTTTTCAAAGTGCCTGAAGCCCAAAAAAAAAAAAGCTGGCCGCGTGCCTTGCCTAGCTGGGCAGACACAACCACAACTGTAATTATGTTGAAAGTAAAAAGCTTGTGAAATATTAACTACTGCATGCCACATGCTGCACAGCCTGAATCACCTGAAACAACACGTGTGCGCCTGTGTGTGTGTGTGCGTTGCAGAATTAAATATTTTAAATCTTTAAGGAGTTTTTTCTCATTTCGAATTCCAATAATCTTTAATTTGTTGAAAATTTGTTATACATTTTTCATAGGTACTTCTAAAATTAATAAATGTATGGGTAAATGTTTAAATATTTAGCTAAGAATTTTGCCATTTGATCACGTATTCCTTTATGATCATGTATACGCCTTGTTAACGTGTTGGGGGAATCGGCTTAGGCTTGGTCGATTGAAGTTGATATTTCAATCAAATGTTTTGGTTGTTATATTTTAAGAATCCCTCATTTCTGATCCTGGTCATCAATTTGGCACACGTGATAAAAAATGTTGAATATTGCAGATACATTTTTGAACCCTTTCATGAAATTTTCTATAAACTGTCAACAAGAAATTTTGAATAGTTATTTGAAAGACCTTGAGCCACAAAAGAAAAGGGATTTAATAATTATTGAAATGAGTTATTGCTGATTATATCAACATCTCGCAATTAGGATCTTGGGGGCGAAAAACATTGAAATGAGACCCTGCATAAATGCGAAGAATAAGGTGGATCAGTTTAATTTAAGCAGTTAAGATTTGTAAAGGATAGTGCCCGCCTGTGAGCCAGGGTCCAGACGCTTTTGAAATGTGGGGCCGAATGTCTGCTACTTTTTCTTGCTGATATACCCGAACCACAACACTCTCTTCCACTCTTTGCCAATCATTGAGAGAATTTAAGTGCAAAGCATTTGATTTTAATTGGCTCATCTTAATTGACTTGAAGTCATTAAAATAAAGTTAATATGGATGGCTAATAGATTAAAGCACAATCATCAAACATTGCATTTGAGATTGAAACCCTTTTTGATAAATTAAAATTGATGTTAGACCGATCCAATGCTATCTATCTAAATCCTAAAATGAAGAGTTTGTTCTGCAACCTTAGGCAAACAATAATTTGCCTTGAATGCAGCGGCATCGGTAGCAGCAGCAAATTTGCCTCGCTTAGAGGAAAACGATTTTTCCATTTTTATGGTTTTCATGGTTTTTATATTTTTTTTTCTACTTTTTCATTTGCATCATCTTGCCTGTTCGGGCTTTAGCAACTTTTCATTTAGCCAGTCGACCAACCAGTCTGCTAATAGAAATAAAAACAAAACTGCACACAAGCCCCACATACACAGAGAGGGAGAGAGAGAGAGTGGAGAGAGCAAAGGGAGAGAGAGGCAGAGAAAAAACAAACTAAGCCAAGTTAAAAGCTCAAAGGCGGACTGTGCTGCTGTGTGCCCGCGCTGCAATGAAAACAAAAAGCGATTTGCAAGTTTTCTATTGCGCATAAAAGTATGCTGTAGAAAATTCCGCTTATTTTTTTTCTCCATCATGACGTTTTCCTAGCCATGGACGTTTCTCTCTCTCTCTCTCTTTCTCTTTTTCTCTTTCTTTTTTTTTTTTTTGCTTTTCATAAAAACCAAACTATTAAGCCAAGTGTTAAACTCATTTAGCGCGGATTTATGCGCCCGAGTGCCCCATGCATGGGGCCCATGTTAGAGGGGCGGGGGGAATGGTGTAGGCAGCATGTGTACATATGTGTGTGTGTGTGTGTGAGCCTATGCTTTGTAAACGTGACGTTTTCTTTTATGCGTTTTTAATAAGCCTTTTGCCAAGCGTGTCGTAGTTTGTTTGTGCCAAGCAATTTTTCACTCCTATTTTTCATATTTTCCTCTGCTTTTTGTGCACAGTTTTTTTTTATTTTTAATTTTTTCCTTTTTTTTTCTATTTACAGCTTTGCATTTTGATTGCTGCTGGCATTTGTGTGCCAATTTTTCTACAGCTTAGATGAACTTGAAGCGTGAACAATTAAGTAACTCATACAAAATGAGAAAAGAACAAACAAAGACTCTTTGTCTGGCAGTAAAAAAAGAAGAGGAAATTTCCTATAACCTTGCAGCTTTGACTTTAGTTTTGGGTAAAAATTTTATAAAATAAACCTATCATATGATAATTGCTAATGATTATATTAGTTCACTCTGTCTAGAAATTGGTTCTGTATTCAAGTTCAGCTAATAGATGAAAGCAATTTACGAGTGCTTACAAATTTAGTTTCTATATGCGAAATCCTCAAATAAATTTTTTAATAGCATTTTTATTTTGATGAAATTCAATTTCCATATTAGATTGCTTACAAATTTAGTTCTTATATGCGAACTCCTATCATAAATCTTTTAATAACATGTTTACTTATTAGAAACTGAAAAGCAAATATATTGAATTTTAACAAGTTTCTATTTAAATGAACTCTGCTTGGATCTTATTTCCAAAAGTAAACCATTTTGAGCCATTTTCGCATATAACAAAATAAATCATACGCCATGTTGTGCTCTATTGAACTGACACAGGCGGCCACAGATTACTTAAAGACGATCTCAAGTCACTTAAGCCAGCTAGTTGGAGCCTGGCTAGCCTTTAAGGCTGCCAATAGACTAAAAATGGCAGCCACAGAACTTAAGATGGCGGATACAGTCCACGTTTGGTAGCTGGCCAGTAGCATTAAGCTGCCTTAAGACTTAAAATGGTGAACCTTGTCACTTTCATTAACTACTTGAGACTGTTGGGCTTTCAACTAAAACTAAGACTAAAAATAACAGCCACAGAACTTAAGATGAAGGCCTCAAGTCACTTTCCGTAACCAGCGGAAAGTTTTGAGGAGCCTCCAAGACCCGAAACGGCGACCTAAATCATTTTCGGCAGCTATTTGCGACTATTGAGCTCTATGATAGATTAGATCTTTCCAGCGACCAAGTCACTTTTTTGAGTTGTGTTGGCTCTTTAATCACAATTTGATCTAAACACTCACCATTTAATCAAACCAAACTTGATTTGTTTATTTTTAAAACAACAAACCGCATAAATTTATGACTTTCCGTTCCGCCTCAAGAAACAAAATAAAAATAAAAAGAAATATACAAAATATTGGTACATAAATTTCTTTAGATAAAATTTTGTTAATTTATTCTTAAAAATGTTGCTGTCGACTTGAAGTCAATTATGGACTGATCAAAAATAGCTTACAATGTATGTATGTAATCTGAACTGCCAACTAGCAAATGCAGAAACAAGATACTCACATTTTCAAATAGATTTATTTTGTATGCCTCACTTAAATATACAACATTCAATGAATTTTCAATTAACTTTGATTGGCACTTTTCCTTACACACTTCAATGGACAGCCTGGACATAGTCTGGTTTGACTTGACTCTGATACTCAACCCCCCCCTCACCTCTTGGGCTCCCCTTGGTCTGTTTGTGGTTGGTTGGTGCTCAAAATGATAGACTGGTACACACTTGAGAATTGAGAGATGCAAAAATTGCCCAGGAATATGCATAGATATATATATGTATATTATTCTCTCTCTCTCTCAATTTTGTTATTTGCTTGGCTTGGCTAGAGTCAACAACACAGGAAGGCATGTCAAATACTTTGCTTATAGATTAATTCACATACATATGTAAATGTATTACAACAAAAGCAAACAAAGTTGTAGTCATTTTGTAAAATATCTACCAATCTAATTTATAGTTTACCTATCAGAAATTAATACAATAATAACGTATATCAACAGCAATTTCCACCGCATATATTTTAAGGCCTTTTATTCTCACTCTCTCACTCTCTCTCTTTCTAATTTAATTTCAAATTTGCTAAGGTAATAAAAGCATTTTGGCAGTTTCAAGTTTTGCAGTTTGCAGTTTTGCAATTTCCAGTTTATTGAGCACTCATTGGCAGCTCATTTGACAGGCTTTTCACAGCAGCAGCTGGCAATTAGTTTTGGCCGAAAATAAAAACCAAAACAGGCTGACACTGAAATTGAAATTGATTTACTAATGGCCAGATTATTTGACAATATTTCAAATTATTTGATTTTGAATTTAAATGAAAAGTTAGACACATTTAGAATTTGTTAAGCTTCGGAATTAAGAAGCAAAACTTCATTTTTTTTTTTTTATATATGTAAAATATAGCTTACTGAGTTCTGTATCAAAACAATAAAGCAGCTCAAGCTAAAGTCCTTAAAGCTATATAATAAGTCATTTTCAAACACAAATATTAAAATGTTTTAACATTATGATACTTATATTAATTTTTAGAAAGTTTTTACCAAATTGTTTTACCTTATCAATTTTAATTTTGTGAAGAAGCACATGAACTTTATTTTTCCAATTCTTTAGTTTCTTATTTTGACTTATCTTTCATGCAGGATCTCAATAATCGAAACTAAGAAACAAATTTTATTGATAATCGAGAGCAATGGGGCTAAGAGCAGGGAACGACAGCCAAAGCCTCCGGGGGACGAAGTATTTTGGTAGTTCGTGTCCGTGTGAACCGAAGTTTGCCGTCTGAGAGGCTATACATGAAATTGTTTTCTCTATCTTTCTCTTGCATTTGATCGCCAGCTGCGCATGTTGTTTCAGTTGCGGCAAAATATCTTCCCTTTTCATTTTAAGCAGTGCAAAGCAACTGACATTCACATTGAAATTTTCTTTTTTCTTCTCTTTTTTCATATCTTCATGTCAACTGATCTTAATTTTATCCCTAAGAAAAATATGATTCACTTCTTAAAAAAAAATTCAAGTTGCGGCTTATTACGATTTAGGAGCATAAAATACTGTTCTCTCCATCGGGGAGTGAGAGGATGGATTTCCTAGTTGGGCGAGTACGGTCACACTGTCACGAGAGGCCGAGCAGTATTATCCATTTCGCCATATCTATCGAATGTGTTTTACGACTTTGATATTTTCCTTACCCTCATATAAAACTTAACTCAAAAATATATGTTTTGCCACTCGCCAAGTGAATTGTTATAAATGCTTATAAAAATTTTAGAGTGTTTGTTTGATTTTATTTGAATTAAGAATCGGGACAAATTTCGATTATGACAAAAGCCTTTTAACCATTTAGAGGTGTAAGAAATAATCTCTTCAATCCATTAAGACCAAAATTAAAGAGTTCCTTTTCTTCATTTTTAATTAAAGAATAATCAAAAGGCTATAAAGAGCTATAATATTGAGCCCTTCTTCAATAAGAAAAGCGTCATAGTGCTCTTTTGTTCCTTCGAAAAGGGGAAAATATATTCGAAACAATTATTTTAGAGTTTACCTTAAAAATAAGACTAGGAAACGCAGATGTAAAATATTGAAAAATATAAATATTTATAAAATATGTAATGTAAAAATTGTCTTAATAAAACCTAAAAAAAAAACCTAAAAAAAAAGGACAGAAGTTATTCTTTTAGAAAACAAGCCATGCCCTGCTCATATATTTTTGAAGTATGAAGGAAAAGAACAATTTTTGGTTCTTTAGGCATACAAAACTTTGTTTCTTTTGTTCGTTTTAATAAGTTTTAAGCTCTCCTTGCCTTGAGTACCTTAAATCAGATTTCACTTGACCATTGTGACGAATCGAACAAGGTGAAATTGCCTCTTTCCCTCTCTCTCTCTCCGCCACACTTTAACATTTTATTGCTGATGAGAATGACAATGATGATGTGGCTGGTGGCTGATGGCAGGTGGGTGGTGTCAGGTGGTTGGTGCTTGCTGTACACAATGGACACTAACTAACTCCGCTGTTCTGTCTGATTTGAATGTAATGGCTTTGGTTTTCGCTTTGACAACGTTGACAAAAAAAAAAAAAGAGAATGAAGAGGTAGGAGGAAGTAGAGAATGTGGCAAAAAAAAAAACAGTTACAATTTGCGCATAGACCTCAATCAGTTGTTGTTTTGGGCCAAGTTGCCCTTTGACTCTTTTTTCTATTATTTTTCTTGTTGTTGTTGGTGGTTTTTATGGCTGCTTATTGGTTTTCTCTCTCTCTCTCTCTCTCTTTCTAACGCCTTTTGTTGTTTGTATTTTTGCAGGTGGGCCAAACCAACAAATTTTATGAGCTTGTTATTGTTGTCGGCCACGCCTTTTTGTGGGTAAATGTATGCGTGTGTGTGTTTGTGTGTGGAGTCAATAAAGTTGGCTTTTATGGCATTGTGTTTGGTTGCTGTTGTTGTTGCTGCCGCTGGTCAGTCTCCTAATTGGAAGTTCTAAATTTCATTGTTTGGCTTTTAAGCTTCAATTGTTTGCGGTTAAAATGGTCATAAATAGTTAGAAAGAGAGAGAGAGAGTAAGAGGAGAAAGTGGGTGGTTCTTATTTCATTCCTTTTTTTGGTCAATCAATCGATGGGCAAGAGAGAGAGAGAGAGAAGGAGGAGGGAGATTGGAAACCCGCTAAAACATTTCCCAATTTGCCTGCTTGCCTAATGTAAATCAATTGACCTCGTATTAAAAACTTTAAGACCCACAAATTGTGTCTGAACTCGCTGAACTTTTCTTGAACTTTTTTTTTGAACTCAGAGGCCGCCATTGCTTTTTGCTATTAGCATAGAAAAGTCAACAATTTAACACACAAACACACACACACACACACACAGTGATCCAGAGACTTCCCGACCAGCGCTAACACTTCAAACCAAAGTAATCTGAAAGTAAGAAAAACTTTTCAATTTGTACCAAGACGGCCTTTGCTCCGCTTGGCTCTGCTCTCTGTGCCTTGGTTGGACTTGGTTTCTGCGTTCTGTTCCTGTGGCTTGATAGATTTTCCGTTTGATTCGCAAGAAAAATGTACACAGCCACTTGGACTTCCGACGACTGGTCGGTTGGTCTGTCGGTCTGCCGTTCGGTCGACCACAGGCACGCAAATTCTGTTTGCCCAAGTGTAATTTCTTAAGTAAAAGGTAAACACTTTTAGCGCGAACCCCATTCCAATCCGGCCAGCGAAACCCTCCCCGTTCCCCAACCAAAGTGGTGGCAACTTCAGCGCAATGCAAATGACAGAGGGAACTGACATCAATGGCAAGTGGCAAGTGGCAAGTGAAAGACGTTTGGCCAAGTGCTCACACTATTTGCAGTTCAATTTGCTGCTGTGCCACGGAAATGGCAAATAAAAAATACATTTTTAACCAGATTTCATCGCCACACGAATCACATTACAAAATCACAAAAGAACGTAAAGCGTGTGCCATTTTTTTGGTTTGTTAAAAAACTTGGTTTTCCCAACAAACTTAGCCCCAAGAAAAGCGTTCAGGGATCCTTAAAATATCCTTTAGAGATCACAAAAAGCAATTATTTTAAGGCAAGAAATTTTATTCGAATTTTACCAACAATAACCGTGATAGGTTAAGAACGCCCTCGACTGTTGTTTGAGAGACTCGCAAGAATCGAACAGGTCTTTCGATCGGTATCACATTTAAATTAGTCGATGATAGTCAGAGAACACTGCCCTACCTTTAATAACTCGTTCATATTAGGTGCATTCTTTCTAACTACTTAGAGTCGATCAAATTGATATTGATTTGCTCATTATTGATGCAAAATGACTTAGTGTTTTCGGAAGTTTTCAATTGGTATAAAAGTGCTTGAGTCTGGTCTGAAAATTTGTATGCCTATTCATAGTTGATTGTATTTTGTGTCTGTGTGTGTGTGTGTTTATGTGTGGGGGTGTGTGTATGTGGGAAAAAGCACATTCAGAGTGCACAGATGTGAAACTTGTATTTTGCTCTTTGTTTCGTTTAATTTTGCAGTCCCAGACAGACCAGAGCAGACCAGAACGGAGCAGAGCCCAATCTATTGGATACGCTCGATTGGCACATTGTTCAATTAAAAACTGTTTGGCTTTGTTGACTTTGGTGCATCACTGCATCATCATTGTTTTTGCCATTGTTTACTTTGTCTTTAAAGAAGAGACGGAATAGGGAAAAAAGCAAGCATCGACACAATGCTGTAATGAAATCTCCCCAAAAGGAGTACAAAACTGCCAACCGGAAATGCAAATTGTCATGTGGGTCTTCGGTTTGTATGGGAGTCTGTGTGTGTGTGTGTGCTGAATGTGTGCATATATGTATATACATATATATATATATTATGCAAGTTGTTACAAATGCAAAATGTGCAAACGGGAACTGCACTCTAACTAACCATGCAGTGAAACAAGTTGCGGCAATTTTCTTTGCATCTTTCCTTTGATACCCACTACCAAGTGGCGAGGGTTATATTCATTTACAGAAAGTCTTTGGAAGTCCTTTTGCTGTACTGAGTTGAAGTGTAAGAGATAAATTTCTATACCTTTTTTTATAATAATAACTATTTCTTTAATAAAGGGTATAAAGACTTCGTTTTTGTCTTCAATTAACTCTGTTTTTTGAATTTCTTTCAATGTGGGGGCGAACCCTATGATCTTTGTCTTAAATTTCTCTGCTGTTTGTCGGAATTAAACAAAATTGAACTGACTTGTTTTAACTTTAAAAATGCGAAAAAAGGAATTAAGACTTCCAAAAATATGTTTAAATAAAAAAAAAAATTACATAAAAACGGTTGAAATAGGATAGCTAAGACGATATTGAGGGGAAGGAAATTGAAATTGAGAGAAATGAAATTGAAAGAAATAAAATTGATTGAACTAAAATGAAATGAAATTGTATTGAAACACTTAAAATCGTTGGCAATGAAATGAAACTGAAACATTTGATATGGAAAGAAATGTAATGGATAGAAACGAAATGGAATGAAATGAAACTGAAACGAGTAAAGTTAAAGAAAATGAAATCAAATTGTAACGTCAAGAAAATTCAATTGAATGAAAAAAAAGAATCATTTGATATAGAAAAAAATGAAATTAAAAGAAAAAATGTAAAAAATGAAATTGAATGAAATGAGAATGAAAAAATGATATAGGATCAACATAAATTGAATGAAATTGTATTGAAACAATCAAGAGCGTAAAAAATAAAAAAAATAATATTCCAAAATATTTCATGAATCAATTGATATAGAAGAATATGTAATTGATAGAAACAAAATGGATGCATTTGATATAGAAGAAAATGTTATTAAAAGAAATAAAATAAAATGAAATCGAATTTAAATAATTAAAATGAAACGAAATTGAATGCAAACGAACTAAAACATTAAAAATTGAAATTGAAAGAAATAAATTCGAATGGATTGGAATGAAGATTGAATGAAGAAAATTCCGAGTTCAGTTAAAAATAGGTTCATAAGTTCTCCTAAAGCTGGTTTTCAGGCATTGGAAATGATTTTCGATCTCTTTCATTAATTTATTTCGAATCTTAACACTTTAGATTTGTGTATTGTTTAGATTAATTGTTTACAATTTTTGCAACCTGTCATACAAATCTGAAAAGATATTTTAACGAACAGAAGCAAAAATCTGCAAATACTTAAACGAGAGTACGCTGACCTTTTCCATGATTCTCTGTTCAACAAGGATATAATCTCTGAAAATTATCGCACTTAAACAGGAGGCAAAGTGGGCTAGGGCTGCCTTTTTTGGTTTTGGTGTTTCATTTTTTTTTTGTTTGTGCTGCATCATTGGACACATAAAAATTTGTCGCATCGAATTGCGGAATCATCTTAAAGGGCTGCGGGGACTTTAATAGTTGGCTTTTACCCCCCTCCCCAGACTGCTGACATGAGTTTGGCTTTTGTGTCCCAAACAGGTTGATTTATGCGTTGGCCAGAATGCAAAAAATAACACAGTCAAGTGCATGGCAAACACTTGGCCCTAGACGCCGCCGTAGCCGCCGCAGCTAACCTACCATCCTTCCTTCCTTCCTTTCATTCTTCCTTTCTCCATTCTTCATTGCTTGCCTTTTCTCTTCTGCCTTCCTCCTTCCTGTATGTACTTATACTTACTTGGCTTTTTTGTAATTTTTCACATAGGCTTGAGGCATGGGTATCGGTTAGGGGTATGGAACGGGGTCGGGAGTCGGGGGTTAGGGTTGGAGTGCAATGGAAATGCATAAAAAGCCAGACAGCTGAGCATAAAATATTGTTGTTATATGAAAAGCAGCCTCGTACTGCCCTCGGTTGGGATACAAAAGGAGCTGCTGCATTGACTCTCTGCTCAGCTCTGACTCTGTCTGGGTGCGAATGCTTTGAATGAAAAATGAACTGCTTTGGCCAAGTGTCGTTGCCAGTTTAGTTAGGCTGCGTTTTGCTCAGTCATTGCGGGCAGGAGCTGGAGCAGAATCAGTAGCAGTAGCAATAACAGAATATTACGTATACGCAACGTAGTTGTTGGCCAGTCGAAGAGTCGAAGCAATGAAATTCCCATAGAAACTTGCAACGTTTGACTGGTGAATGTTTGATAAGAAGCCAACGGCAACAAAAAGCCATTGATAGAACGAACAAAAAGTTTTGCGCTAAAAATTGAGCCAAGAAAAAAAAACGCACAAGACTCGTGTATAGAGAGAAATGTTAGTTTTCCTTTTCAATCTGTGTAGGAAGTAGAAACATTTTAGCTAAAAAAAACCTTAAAGTGTTATCATAAGGTGAACAAATGATAATTAAAGTATTAATAATTACGGCTGATGCCCCCTTAAGTATGCAATAGTTAGGCGTAAAAATGTTTCTCAAGAACTTTGAAGGACTTTTGAAGCCTGAAACTTGTAAATAATCCTTACAGTGTCTATAGCATAATTTAGAGGGCAATTTTCTCTCATATTTCCCCCTAACGAAGCCGCCACTGAGTTTTTTTGCTCACATTTTTTGCCTCTTTAGAAGCTAATCACACTCTTTGCCTTTCTCTATGTGCTCTTGGCGTATTTCTTGTTGAGAATTTTTGGCGTTTACTTAGCTCATTTCTGTTTAATATAACGCTTAATGCGTTTACACAATAACCATGCGTTGCCACTGCATCATTTAACGTCCTCCACATACATTGCTAATGGCCTTATAATTACTGTCCACGTCCAAGTCCACGACGAAAACCAGAAACCAGAAAACTTTTCGCTCAAGTAAATATAACAGAAATTACCAACAAAATGCAGCGAGTTTCATTAAATGCTACAAAATTTTTTGCTTTTCTCTCAAGATGCTTTTTGGTTTTTTTTTTTTTTTTTTTTTGGCAAGTGTTTATTTGTGTCTATCTCGAAGCTCTTATACCCTTCCTTCCCCTCCAACCACTCAGCCAAGAAAACACCCAAAATAAAGTCAACGCTGCTGTTGCTGCGGCGGAACGGAAGTGCGTCTTGGATACCAGAAATATGAGAATTTTCGTATCCTTGGAGTCGCATAAACTATGCAAAAGCGTCTCGCGTTTAGAGCTTAGCATTTTATGGTAACAGCAACAGAGACAGAGACAGAGAGAGGGAGAGAGAGAGAGGGAGGAGGTAGAGGAAGAGTTCGCGAGAAAACTTTCAAATAAGAAAAATGACTTTGGTAAAGAAGAAAACTACAGTGAAAATTTGCTGTCTCTTTTTTTTTCTTTTTTTTTTCCTTTTTGATCTATGAAAAATTCTGTTGAAAATTTTACTCATGGCATATACAAAACTTTGCTGCTCGCAGCACATACAAAAATTCCTTTCTTCATTCAGAAATACATTCATATTGAATATGTTAAAACATATTTATCTACATATGGCAAAAAAAATCAGCTCTTTTTTTAATATTTTTTGTATAGCCAAAGCAGGAATATTAATTTCTTGGACAAGTTTAGAAATAAATTAATCATAGAAAGTTGTTTAAGCGAATTTTGCATACTTGATCAATAAAATGAAATGAATAGGTAATGTTTACAATAATAGATAATGGAATCCAGTCGAGGGTATTGTCGAGAAGGTAGGGATCAATTCAGAAGATTCCCGGCCAAAAAGAACAAAATATGATTCTTGGTAGTATTTGTGAGCTCATTAAAAATTTACTCACTTTAATTAAATTCTCTTTTTTTAACAAAATAATGAAACTATTGAACTGTTAGAAATCAACGACCATAATTTCTGTATCTATCTATCAATTGAAATATCTGTCAACACTTGCAAACTAAAGAACTTTGGATTAAATTCGTATTATCCATATTACTTGGTATATTTTGTTTCTTTAAACGAACGGGGACTAACAGACGATAGACTGATTCCTCTATAGGCTTTTCCAAAATAAAATTCTTCACATGATTCTGTATCCGATTATTGCTCTATACTTCCAGCAATATAAATCGTAAAAACTTACTACTTTTTACATTTCTAGAAGCCAAAAACATGCTTAAGCAAACACAGATATAATATAATTTTTAACTTCTTCCAAATCGGTATTTAATGACAAAAAAATTTGAGAGTCAACGTCTATATTTTGCAATTTTTCGCATCGCATTTAAAAGACACAACTTTCTTGTTTTAATTTTTTAGCACTTCTATTTAAATTCCATATGGAGAAGTTTTTTCGAGTTCCATTAATTTTTTTTCGAGTCCAGTTAATATTTTTCGCAACACTACTAATAAGTTTCTATATAATATTATTTTCTTTATAGAAAAGTTCTTTAATCTTTCTGACTTGGACGTGCGTCTTTATTGACAGCTTCTCTGCGACTGTTTCAACGATCTTCTACTCGGCTTGTATACTTGCTTTATCTTATACTTTTAGATTGTACTTTTATTCGACTCTTCTACTACTAATCTACTAATTGCTCTCTTAGAACATTCATTCTATTTCTCTAAATGATTGAATGGTTAGAAATGTGTTGATAAACTTTGACCTTCAACAGTTTCGGCAACAAAGTAAACTTTGCTACTCATTCATAAAAAAAAAAAACATAAAATGTAATCGACTAAATAAAACAATATATATTTTTTGAATGAAAAGTGTTGTCCATAGGGTAAAAGGGGTATATTAAAGTCACCAAGCGGGAATGCTTTCGTTCACATAAAAAAATTTGTATTATTAATCAGTGTATATAGACGAGCTTATCTCGTGTGTATGAATACTTTGAGCTCTGGAACTAAGAAATAGTCCACAAGAACTTTGTACTCATATTTAATTAAAGTTTTAATGCCAAATGTGGTGTTTGGCAATTTTGAGATTCCCTGAATTTTGGGGCTTAAACAGTCGATTCTATTTATTTTTCCCCCAAAAAGAGTTCATTATGCATCATGCAGCAAACTGAAAACAGTTTTTTTTACTCATAAGAGCAACTTTTGCCGGTAGGTGCGCTTGTGTTAACTCTGTTCTATACTGCAGGGTATAAATCAGAAATCACAACGACGTATTAAAAATGTCATGGTTTTTTTTGCTCTTATCTCTGGTTTTTTTACTTCTTATGATTTCTTTGGAAATGACATTAAGTTTGAAAAAAAATTCCCATGTGCTTTTGAGGTCAAACATTCGTGTTCTCAGTATGACACTGGAAATTACCCTTACTCTGATCTCTTTTTAAATATTATAAACTATTACTGATTCAAGAGGCTCTAAGACTTATTGTAGATGTTTTGTACTCTTTACTTCTGTTGTAAGAGTATTAACTACTTTTGGTAAAGAGGAATTCTTTATAAGCTAAGAATTTTAATTAATTCTTGTTCTGTTTTTGATACTTTATTCTATGTATTCCCCACACTTCGTCGAATCATTCCTCTGAGTATAAAAAAATATAAATAAATATAAATAAAAAAAAATAAATATAATAAATAATATAAAAAAACAACAGATTGACGAGCTATATTCGGGCGTGCTGATCTACATATATATGTACCTATGATCTAGCAGAAACTCCCTCTCTCTCTCTCTCTATCTGTAAATATGAATTTGAATGTTATCAGTCTATTTATTTTATTCTTCTAAAAAAGTCGTCGAGATTAATACTAAATTGGTTTAAAATTCTACATAAATTATTAATTGGTTTAGTATTTCTATATAAATTATAAAGCTTTTGATTGAGGTTTTCTTTATACTGAAAGGTTAAGTACTGAAATTAATGAATAAGTTGCGCTTTTACCGCCATTAGACTATGTTGGAATGCCATGTTGGAAGACTTGTATTTGATTTTGGCGTTCTCAACTTCAAGTGCTCATGGAATGAATACAGGACATGATGAAGTTGTCGAACTCCTTCAGGGGGTGAATATAAATATTTTGCATCTTTCAATTGTCCTATTGCAGCTGCAATATTGATTTGCTTCAACTGCCTTTGATCCCATGGGGTGTACATTACAATGGAATCGGAAGCATTTTTATAGACCACACCAAGTGAACCTACAAAACGGATTCACAGAAAATTAATTTCTTTTCTTTGCTTTCGATTGCTTTGATAATTTCTTACCCTTTTGACTTTCCGAAAAACGTAATAACAAGGTTCCAATCGGTTGTTTCTGGAGCATTTCGTGGGCTTGCTGCTTGCTAATAAAACCAGCTATAAGATCTCTTTCCCATAAATTGTGTACAGAATTATCGAGATTAATATAATAATATCCATCGTGATTTGTGTATTTGGGTTTAAGAACTTTCATTATATTATAGAACCATTCCCAGAATGAGAAAACATGGCCTGGTAAGGATTTCCGGCAAAATTGCTCAAAACTTATGAAATCGCCACTTGCTATGACTTGAAGTTTTTTGGCTGGTAACAGGAAAAAAAGTGAGTAAGAAGTTGTCTAAAATCGATTGAAATTTCCAAAACTTACTTATGAAAGCTTTGTGAAGATCATTCAAAGGGTGGCGGGTGTAATTATGTGCATAATTGGCCAACTCTTCGATTAGCTCATGGCAATTCACAGTTTCTCTGACTGCGAAGAAGTCTCGTGGACTCTCTGGAAATGCATTGTCCCACCAAATGGTGCTCTGAGCTAAACACTCTTGATTGTAATGGGAGATCACCACAATTGGCTGGGACATAGACCAAATGCGTATTGATTGATTATCGATCAGTATTGTTGTATAAAAGAAGAAACTAAACTTTTCGGCCAATGAAAATTTTGTTGTATTCCGCTTTAGTTTCAAACTTTCAAATTTAGCACTACGTTGGCCATTCTGATCCAGCTTTAATATGGCACAAGAATTCTCGAGGTTACCAAGATTTGGCATAGACTGATTAAGATGCCAATTTTGTTGTATATCTTTAAATTGACTGCCTGGAATTAATAAATTTTAGCTTAAAGTTTGAAGTAAGGAAGATTTAGCATTTTTACCTGATATCAAATAGCAATTGACTTCGGCTTGATCCTCATCCAAGTAAGGGCATTGAAATGTAAGATCAAAAGTCTGGTTAAATCTTAAGATCTGCGAAGGTTGTTGGCTCACAATACCCAAAGATGATTGTAGCCTGAATTGTTCTCTTTGTATAAGATTTTGTAGCTCATTTAGTCTTTGCACGGTTTCTCTACTCTCTGATAGCAAAATCATCTTTTTGATTCGCATCGAGAGATCATTTAGTAAATTGTAGAGCAATTGAAAATGTTGTTGTTGCCATTTATTCCAATTTTCAGTTTTCAAAGAGATGTGAAAATCATTTGTCATTTGTATTAGTTCTGTGTGGATTTTAAACACATCCTCCAAATTGCTTAAGTACTCGCATCGAAATTCAAATTCATTGATATAAACTTCATCCATAATTGAAGAATTTATTTCACTTGTTTATTTTAATCTTCAGCTGATTTGCTCATGTGAAGGTTTAAGTATTTACTGAAGCTTAATACTGAATGTTTTAAGGCTTTTATAAACATTGTTTCTTATCAATTACAAAGAATTTTGCGATTGCGGTTGTTTTCTTATGAAGTTCATTGGGATTTTTTAAGTAATAATATTACTTGTAAGCCA
The DNA here is from genome assembly GCA_024703675.1 of Drosophila nebulosa. NCBI lineage: Eukaryota > Metazoa > Arthropoda > Insecta > Diptera > Drosophilidae > Drosophila > Drosophila nebulosa. The sequence goes on along the minus strand of CM045724.1, from coordinate 1,438,579 downwards.
CTTTTCCATGAATAGGCCAATGCTATTTTACTTTTTGGGATCTACATGCTATAGTGGTTCGATCCTTACAAAACTTGCTGGCAAATTGATGTACTTCTATCATCATAGATTAAGCTTTACCCACTGTCTTGGTATCAAGCAGAGAGGTATCAAAAGAGAGAGATAGAGAAGGAGCGAAAGCTTGCTTGTAACTGTAAATTAACTTGCAATTGAGTAAGCTTGGACCCTATCATCTTACTTTTCCTTTCTCCAATTTGGTCAATTAGTGCAGCTTCATTGTCTGCTTGAAGAAGCTTTAGAGGAAGTAAACTTCAAAAATTCCATGAAAAAGATTTTATTAAATCACTCCCCCCACCTTTTCTCTTGATCCTCACGTATTTATTGGAAGTCCCCTTATATTGGAAATCTTTCCATGTTCAATGGAACTTTTGAACGGGTATGGTATAAAAATGCGATACCAAAATACATCATGCATGTAACTTGTTCTAAAATTTTCAATATAAATAGCTTAGAAATTGATTGTATATGATTTATGTCGATCTAATTTATTTAGTCGATTGGCTCAAAGAGGGATTCACTACATGTAGACAGTTTTTCCCCGGGGAAAAGGTTCAGGTTCAAAGATGTTGGAATAACCTCATCCCAAGGGAATTTGAATCTTGTTTATAGGGAAAGGCATGACAAAAAGCACATGCGAATATATTTTAGAGACAAAACCATGTAAGTTGCTCTTGATGAAATAAATGATTGGAATCATACACAAGAGAGACTTCAAAGTTCTATAGAAAGCGATAGGGTAAAAAACTTTTAATAAATAAATGAATGACCCCAAAGGCATTTAATGATATACCGAGTTTCTTAAGAAGTTTCCTCGGCAGTTTTTTATTTCAAGGGAAACCATTTAAATTCCTCTATTTATCAAATATTTTTTTTATACTTCCTAAGGATAGAAAAAACAGAACTTGATTCTTGTGAAAATATTTAATGGTTTAAAATAAAGAATTGTTCGAAATTTAGTAGAAATTGAAAAGACTTGAATCGATAACAATGATCGATAGAGTAGCGATTCCAATGAACTCTTCTACTCTAAGAGATGAAGGTAAAAGATTGCCCTAGATTTTTGTTAACTTGAACAAACTCATTTATGCTTAAGATACAAAATACATAATGAAAGTGGAGAAGTACATATTGTACAGCAGGCGACAGAGATAAAGAGAGAGAGAGAGACAGAGAGGGTGAAGCAAGTCCTGGCAACTTGGTAACGTTGTGCTCTATATTTATTGCACACACACAAAAAACTTTAGCACATTAAAAAAGTCAAGTTTTCAGTTTTCACTTTTGATAGCGCTGCGTTTATCTTCGACTCCGGCTATCTCTCTCTCTCTCTCTCTCTTTCTCTGCCTGTGTTTCCTTGCTGTGTCCTGCGGAAAGAAACATGAAAAAGGATTGGTTTAATTAGCCCACAAAGCAAACACACACACACACACACAGAGAAAACAAATTGAGTGAGGAACCCAAATGAAGGAATGAAGGACGATAAGAGGACGAGAGAGTGAAAAGGGGTGAGAGAGCTTAAAATAAAGATATATACACTACATTCATATTTAGATTGTAATTGTAATTGGGCCATCCAGGAAAGAAGTTAAGCTCTGATAAAACTAAAACAAGTAGAATTATCTTAGTCAACAACTCAACTGAACTCAACTCAGGTTGACGCAATCCTTTATCACACACACACACACACACACACACACATCGAAATTCGAGCACAATTACTGAGAAAAGTGAGCTGCAGCTAAAGCAAGGATATAAGGCAAAGAGTCCTTATTCTTTCCTCTCTCTCTCGCTCTCTCCTCAACGCGTTGTTATTTGCTTAATGCGGCAATTATGGTTTTTGTGTGTTGGATTTGTGTAAGTCTATCTGATGGTTGTTGTCCTGGACAACGAAACCACCAACCCAAAACCAAACCCCATCTGCCCACATACATATGTTTATGTGTGAGTGTTGTCATTGGAGCAATTTTTATGCTAGCTGAAAACTGCAAAAATTTCTTGCGATAATCATTATCACAGCAGCAGCAGCATCTCGCTAGTCTCTAGTCTTTTCTGTTTCCATTGTTGTCCTCTTTCTTTCTTTATGAAAATTTTCCATTTTTCCATCTTTTATGACACTTTTAATGACACATGAAATTTCATATGCCATCTCGTGTATGTTGTATATGAGCTCCTCTGCTCCTTGCTTAAAATAAGTTCCCAAATGGCAAAAGAAAAAAACCAGAAAAAGTTTCATAAAAACAAAATTAACTAAAGGTGATTAAATATGAAAAGAAAATTCAAAAATAACTTATTAATTTTTGTATATTGTATATTTGTTATATGAGCTGCTAATATGAAGACAAAATAATCTTCAATATAAAAACCAAATTTAAATAAAAGATTAAAGTCCTGTGACCTACAAAAATACTATTTTTAACAAAAACTTTAATGTAGATGGGGAAATTTTGTTAGAGTCGAACATAAGTCAGGGGAGGACACTGCCAATAATTATTATACCCTGTCGGTCTGTCGGTTACTAGATAATTTTGTCCCTCAGTTTTTGGACTATTTAAGCCAAACTTTGTATTTAAGCTTCCTATGCTTGCAGGCAGATCGTTTGTAGTTTTAGTCAAAACCCACAATTTTAATAGGTACGAAAGGGATAACAGCAGCAAATCCACCATTTTAAAAGAACTTAAACATTGTAAAGACTTATACACCATTTTACCATCGAACCTACACATAAAACCTATCGAGCGTTATTTAACAAGATAAACCATGTAATTTTTTATTTAAAAGTACTTTTTTGGCGACCTTTTTAATTAATAACAAATGAAACTCCACATCGAACAGTAAGGACGTGAAACGTGCGAAAAACTTTCCTAAAGACAATTACCCAAGGAGATCGAAATATATTGGGAAACCAAATTAAAGGAACACCTTGTGATTTATTGATCTAGAGCTGGCAAACCTAAGGTTTTAATTTAGAAGTGTCTACAAACTATTGAAACCAACAATTAGGTAATTGATTGATTAATTAAATTTAAAATAAAAAAAAATAGAAAAGTTTACTAAATAAGTATTTCCAATGAATTCTGCTAACAAAATGTGGCCAAAATATGCCGAAAATAAAACTTCAAAAAAAAACGGTTTAGTTTGATGATTTCTACCACAAGAACTTATCGAACATAACACAAACCATCTATTTATTTAAAAATATATATTTATTGTGTAATCGTGTGTAATCACATTCCTCTTGACAGGCCTAACCACACACGATCACACTCATACATGCTACTAATGCAATTATGAACACACACAAATCCGTCGTAATCCAAAATCCACACATTATCTTAATCCGATCGAGAACAAAGATGGTCTCAAATACCTTTATGACATTATTTGTTAGTTGTTTGAGGGACAGAGTAGTAAGCAGTTTTATTAGAAACAGGCAAACAAACAGACAGTGCTAGAAATGCTTTCTAGAAATAAGAAAAAAAATAGAGAAAGAGAATAGTAGAGAATTTCCTGTCCCACCTCACTTATAAGAACTCATTTGTTAATCACGAATGAAATATTCTGTAGAAAAACGATTTGTAATATATTACATATATTTATAGGTAAAAGCTGTGATTCATCTTATCATTGATTTGGTTTTATACCGATTTATTAATCGTATTTGACGTCAGTATTATATAAAATCTTATTTTATATATGATTATATTGTGATTTTTTATTTTCAACTTTTCACCAGATTGAATTTTTAGTATTTTTACTAAAGAAATTTTTAATTTTTACTAAAGAAATTATTTGCGAAATAAAATTAGATAAGGCACAATCATTGCTGATTTTAATATAGAATTTATTACCGAGAAATAAGTGAGTTCCATTTAAATTGAAATTAGTTTTAACAGGACTGATTATTGTTTTATAAAGAAGTGATTTTCAAATGAAATAACATTTTGGAAAAAATATCAATTTGTCGGGGATTCCTCATCAATTTATAAATTCCTTCTACTTTCTACAGAACCAAAGTTTAAGCCAAATAATAATGTTTTTACACTAAAATTAAAATAAAAATGTGGGCAGATTTTTTAAGAAGCAGTTTTCAAGGGAGGAGAACTATCTGAAGCCGAAACAAATACTAAAAAAAAAATACCATCAATTAACACATCTCCAATTGACTCTGTAAAAAAATATGTTTTTAACAGTTTAATAACTGTCGAGAGAACGTTAAGAGAATTGTAAGACTTTCGATTGTTTTGTTTATCGATAGTTTTTCACCCATAGTATTATAAATATTTGTTAGTTATAAATCATTTTAAATGTGTCTTTTTCGTCTGCCTATTTTGACAGAAGTTCTTTTATGGAAAAAGTCTTTTTTGGTGAAGTAATCGATCATTTTTTTTTTTGGTATAAGATCTAATTCAGCACATACATAGCTAAGATAGGTAACTTTTGAGGGCTGGTCTGATGAAAATAAAAGTGGCGCAAGCTGAAGTTGCCTTTTTGAGCATAAGAGGAATCACTGGAAGACAGATCCATTGAGGCCAACAATTGCTCATTCCAATAGTTAAACTAAGGCAACAATAGTAAAAGTAGTATAGTAATTTGAATGTGATTAATGAATAAAAAATCTTAAATTACAACGTTAGGATAGGGGCAGCTTGCCACCTCTAATTAGCCCAACTAAGAACTAAATTAAATCTGTCTCCTCATAGCGAGACCCTAGCTAGGTCCTTGTCATTGGTCCTAATGTATGGACTGTTCGTTGAGAAGCAGCTGTTGACTAAGTTAATATTATCAATATTTTAGAAAGTGTAACTTACCTTTGTTGCGGCTGATTGTAAACTTTTTGGCAGGTTATATAATATCTAATATGCGGATGACAAGTGAAGCAACCAAAGTTAAGGGAAAATTGCCAAGGTTTGTGGCGCCAAATTGACAGGCGCGAATATTTAAGGTTTTTGGGCGGCAATGAGTCTTCATTGTTATGACTGGCTGTCGCAGCAAATGAGTAGAATAACTCAATAAAAAGGTATTGTTGGCGCTGATGTTGCCGCTGATGTTGCCACTGATGTTGATCCAGCAAGCCAGCGTGGCAACAACCGTGCACATATTTAATAAGCAACACACAGAGAAAGTGCAAGAGAGAAAGAGAGAGAAAAGCCGTGGGAAATTGGTACGAGGTTGGTTTACCGCAACATAAATTATGGCAAACGCTTGGCTTGCCTCATCAGTCAGGCGTCGCATAGTTTTATTAGCTACGACGAGAACGATGAAGGCAGCAATGGGGACGACTATGGCATAATTTCATGGTAAACAGCTTAAAAATTTGCATATGAACATACAGAGTGTGTGTGTGTATGTGTGTGTGTGTGTGTGTGTTGAAGTATAGAGCCGTAAAGCCAACTTGCGTTTGCCTAATTGAAACTGTGCGGCTGCCAAAATTGAGACAATTAGAAGCAGCAGTAGCAACAGCAACAACACCAAAAAGGAATTTCCTCCAAATGGTTTTTCTCTCCTTATGTGCAATCTTGATTGCCAAGCCTCTTGCATATTTCTTCACAATTTACAGTTTTGCTTTTGCGCAAAAGGAAATTAAATTATGTCATCGTCAAGCAAGAAGGCTGTGCAAAAAAGAGTTATGCATCAAATGGAAAACATTATACATAAATCTTAAGTATTCGAAATCGAGTCGTCTTGTACTTCTCAAGTACAGTCATACATTTCTGTCCCAGCTGACACTTGTCAGCTTCAGGCCATAATCTAAAATAATGGAAAATGCTAAATTCTCTTTTATTTCATTTTTTTTTGCATTTGCATTTGCATTTCCCTTTGCGTTTTGATTGAATTGAAAAGTATCGTTTCCTTGCATATGAAGTAATCGAAGAGATATGCTATGAATGCAAAGACATAGAGATAATTTACTTTTAATGTCATTCATGATTAGAGATACTTGAAGATTTGGAAAAAGGAAATATTAAAATTAACCAGCTCGATTGAAAAGGTTCCCATAGGGTCAGAACAATCTAAAAACCTCCTCCCTATTACCAACTGCTTGGCGGTAGCTCTTAGAGCCTAAAACCAGTGTTTTGTTTAGTTAGGTTAAAAAAATATTTATAAAAGACTCGTAAAATCATTAAATCAGACGATTTAACTAGCAGACAATAGTTTAAAGAACATTTTCTCAGGCTTACTTTGGTTTTTTCATTATGTTTAACGAAACGACAAAATCGATATGAGTCAGCCCTTTCAGGCCTTTTATTTGAGCTAAGTGCCTATAAAGTAAAGAAAAATGACTAATTCAATTGAGTTTTTTTATTATAAGTTTTGTCTTTACTGAATTTGAGATAGTTACCTTTCCCTTTTTTCACTTTGTATAAAAGTTTTATTTTCCAAAAGTTATCATCAAGCAAACGACCTCAATTTTGATCCTTTTAACAATCCTAATTTACTTTCAGATTATAATCTTATAATTAACACGATTCTTAAAAATATTTTAAATATATTTAATATTTATATTAATCAAACTGCCACACTAATTGCAAACATGCTCGCTTAACGCATGCCGTGGTTGGGCATACGGGCACACTTATATGGTATTATGAGATAATAAAGATTAGAGGTGGAAAATTATCGATAGTAGAAACAGTTCTAAGACTTTGATTGCATTGATGACAGATAAGAAAAATTACCTTGTTCTGAATGGAAAAAGGTTATTTAACTCAATCTTAAAAATAGGCGTTGCCTTTGTACTTCTAAATATTACTAAGGAAAACATAAGGACAATTTCGTAAGCCAATTATTATTGTCATACAGTATTATTAGTATTATTTTTTATTGTGGCATCAAGCAACCAACTTTTTAAATGTTATTCTGACTGTTTGGACTATCGATAGCTTTCCACCTCTAATAAAGATAAGGTCATAGTAACCTGAAAACGGCAGTTTAATTATTACTTACAATTTGATCTAGAACTAATAGAGCAATCATTGAGAAAAACTGAAGACATTAACTAAAAATGATTTAATTTTATTAATCTAAAGCATCTTTCATATCGTAAGCTTGATCTTTTCCTTACAAATGTTTTAAGAGTACTTTTGATATCCTTTTAATAATTTTGAAGTAGGTAATTAATGATTTTGAAGGCATTATTGTTTAGCAATTCAAACTGATATTTTATGGTTTAACTTTTTGATATGTTATAAAGAAAAATCGACAAGAACTTAAACTGACTTTAATTAGCATGTGATATTAATAATAAAAAGACAAGCGTTAGGTTAAACTGATGAAGAAGCTTAAAAGGATAGAGAAAGACACCAAATAGGACTCGAACGAAAGTTCTCCCTCAATTTTATAATCGATTACCTTAAATTGATTTAAGTAATTGATATGGTAAAAACCTCACAACATAAAGTTATGTTTTTTAAGCAACTGTAAGACTTTCTGTTTAACTTTTTTTGGTTTACAAATTATAAAAAAGTTTTGTTTGCAAAAAAAAGGAAATGACAAATCACATTAGCAAAGTTATCTTTAAGTAACTAAAGTAATCTCTGTTTGTTCAAGGGGAAAGCATCAATATGTTTGCCCAAAAGTATCCATTGCTTAAGATACACCATATTTTCCATGTGCATAATTTCCCATCCAGCACCTGAGAGTCCCTGGCAATAGTCCCTGGAAACTTATGCGCGATATGCAGAGCGAAGGCAGATTGAGGTGAAGCTTGGCCCCATTTGTATGCATTTACCCAACTGAGCCAGAGTTCAGCACGTTTACTGTACGTGTGTGTGGGTGTGGGTGTGGGTGGATGTGTGGGTGTAGGTGGGTGTGTGTGTGTGTGTCTTTGTCTTGTCAGTGGCTGGGTTCCTGTTCCTGGGTGAGTGGGAAGCTATGTTTTTGGGCTCATTGTTGATATCAACACAATTTAGTGTCTTATGCCATGCAGTTTCACATGCAACTAGGCAAAGCTTTTGCTAAATACCCAGCCCTTCGTCTATTCCCCCCCCACCCTTCCGCTGCCACCCTCTAACCCTAGTCATGCCTAAGCAAACAAGTCAGAGAGATACACACATACACATGCACATGCACACTTGCATGGAAAACAAAATGAGTTGCATGTTGATTAAGTCACCTGTACACACTTTTGCACAAGCAAACAAGGCAGACTCCACACACAAACACACACACACACATACACACGCACATAACCAGGAAGAGCTGCACTCAAAACTGAGCGTAGTTTTGTATTTTTTTAAAGGGGTGTTAACTTAAAGAATAATCAATTTCTCTACTCAACTCTTTGCAATTTTGTATCGAAAAACTGTAGCTTTTGCTTCTTTTATCCTACTCCCACATAACACATCTATGGGGAACGATTGGAATTACAGTTGAACATGAAACATCTGTCCCCACTGGCACCATTCCAAATGTGGAAGTTCCTTATCTTCTTATTAAGGATAAGTTTTAAATTTCGCTGACCTTTTTAACTTGGCTAGTTTGGGTTTTGTAGTCAGCAGCGTCTTAAGCTTTGGTTTTATTCATTTTGTAATCGTTTCTGGTTGAAAATTGATTATAACAAATTAATTTCTTGTTTTTCATTCACATTTATCCAGTAAGTTGCAAACCTTTCAACGCTTCACTGCAAAAATTTTAAAAAATGTACTGAAACATATGAAAAAGAAACATTCACTATAAATGGAACGTTACGGGTTAGTGGCTAGTACTGTGTGGGAATGGGATAATAATTCTCATTTAACTAGTGGTAAATATTTGTTCGCTAAAAAACTGCATGTGGTTCGGCTTTAAACTAGCCATGCATCAGCCCCTTTTAGCTAATTCATCTACATCTCTGTTTTTGTCATCCATGTGAGCCTTTTTGGCTTTAGTCAGGAAGTTGTTGCTTTTTATGCCAGCAGCAACAGAAGTTGCAGTTGGCCTCGATGCTTCTACTTCTTGCAGCTCAAAAATTGCTTCATTAAGTGTTTCTTGTTAGCTGTAGTCCTGTTGCCTTGTGAGAGTATACGTGCGTTTGTGTGTGTGTGTGTGTGTGCGTGTGTATTAGTAACGCTTTTATGCTAATGTCCTTCGAATGGGCACGTCCTTGCAGAAGCAAAACTACCAGCAGAAGCTCAAGTCGACCAAACAATTTGACACCCAAGCAAAATATGCGTGTTTTTGAGCCAGCTTATGCATGTAGAGAACGCTATTACGCGTCGGTGTCTCTCTGTCTCTCTCTCTCAGTGAGTGTGTGTGTGTGTGTGTAAGTGTGAAGTATAGTAATTTTTTGGCAAATTAACTTGGCATCACCTAAGGATCACTCGACAGACCACACACCACAGGCCACCTGAGTTCCATTGATTTAAGGTGGAAGTCAAGTGGCTATTCATGAGCCTCTCTTGTGGTCTAACTCGAAAGACTACATACAAAAAGTTATACGAAATTTTGGCAATTTAAAGTTGGATATGTGGTTTCGATTTTATTGATTAGATTCCATCTGATTACGTAACAGTTAGGCGGGAAACTGCACCTGAAACCAAAGTTAAATCGAAATTCGGTCCTTAATCAAAATGTATATATCATATTCAAAACGCAAGTAAATACTCGCGCCTTCAAGCTCTATTCTTTTGGGTAATACGAATTTTTTTAACTAGCTAATTTTTACTTGCTGTTTTAAGAACGCTTTTGTATTTACATTCGCTTTATTCTGTGTAGTTCGAGTATCGAGTATCGTTACTTGCTCAATTCTTAATTATACTTTTGAGCTTGTTTGTTTTTACTTGTTCAGTTGTTCTCTACACTCTTTGGGGTTTGCTTTTGTTTAAATTTGGTCGATTCTGTGTGGTTCGAGTATCGAGTATCTTTACTCGTTTAAATCTTAATAAGATCTTAATAAAAATGGTTTTCACTCGCTCTTTTCTAATTGCCCTATTTAGCTGGTTCTGTATAAGTAAACTCGTTAGTGTTTACACGCTTCTTTTTACTCGGTCTGTTTAGCTCCATTCTGTTTGCCATTACACGTTTGTTTTTACTCGGTGTTTTTTACTAATTTTTTGCGACCCCTTTTATTTCTTTTGTGCTTGATCCTGCGTAGTTTGAGTAATAAGTATCTTTGTTTGCTTTGTGCTTAATTATACCCTTAGGGCTTGTTCGGGTTTCACTCGCTCATTTCTAATTGTTCTGTTTAGCTGGTTCTGTATAAATAAACTCGTTAGTGTTTGCACGCTTGTTTTTACTGGTTCCGTTAGGCTTTATTCTGTTAAGTTTTACTCGTTTCTTTCTACTCACTCGTTTCTAAATGTCTCTGCGTTCCTTAAGCATTTTAAATCATTCTTTTTAAACTCGTTTGTTTTTATTTAGGCTCTTTATTTTATTCCATATTTTATGCTAATTTTTTTTGTTTCTTATTCCTTTGTTCTTTTTTATTTATTGTCTACTTCAATTTAAAATAGATTCGATTTGAATACTGTTAACTTGAAATTGCATATTGCAAAGGCGGTCTCAACTCGTTACATAGTTATATTAATTTGTTTTTATGCCATAAACTTGATTACCTTTGCCGCCCAATCAACAACAAAAGCAACTTCTTGGTTATCGTTTGCACAACTTCCTCAGCTGCATATAATAAATCTTACTTCTTAGACAATTTCGCAGGAGAAGGAGGAGAAGGACCGCAAAGAAAGAAAGAAGAAAATAAAAACCTCAACGAAATTACATTGCATATTAAACTAGACAAAAGGGCCAAGTAGAAGCAGGAGCACTTTTGAGAGTCAAGTGACATGCACATTCTGTCTCGTTGACTTGTCTTAGCTGACAACTGCAACACTTTGGCTATTAGAAAGCAAAAATTTAACAATGTCGCAAGGTGAAACCGAGCTCTAACTGGGTGTCTCCGTAACGCCACAGGTCATAAATTCAATTTGGCTAACAAACACGTTGCCATGCATAGACCAACAAAACAGACAAACAGACAGACGGACAGACAGACAGATGAACAGATGTTGAGATACGAGAGCAGCAGCTGCAATTTTTCATTTTAGACCAAAATGGTTACTGGACATGGCTAGGCAAAAACCGTAAACTAATTAAAATGATTAAAATCTCATCTTACATTTGTTTTTTTTTTTTTTTTTTGGGTGGAAATTGGCTTGAAGGAAAAAGAGAAACTTTAAAAAGGGCCAACAACAAATTGTTTAATAGAAAAGCAGCAGCAACAAATATCCGATTAAATTATGCTCAAAGTCAAAAGCGTCGACAAAAATGGCCAACAGAAAATTGTAGGAAGCTCGTTTTTCTTTTTTTCCTATTTTTTTGGCTTTATATAAGAAAACTTTTGCAGGGATACAAGCTTACTCACATACACACTCACAGAGAAACACACAGAGAGAGATATGTATGCAGTTTTTCTTTTTTTTTTTTTGGCTGTACTGCTCTCTCGTATTCTCTCTTTCTCTCTCTCTCTCCATCTCTCTGTAAAAATAAATCAAATAATTCAATTTTAAGCTAAACTTATTTTCGTATTAAAAATGAAAATCAAATAGAAGATAAAAAAGGATCAAGCTGTGCCAGTCGAAAGAGAGAGATAGAGAGCAAGTAAAATGCTCTTACTCATACCGCCCACATTTGTGTGACAGTGGGCGGAAAGGAGGGGGCGTGGTAGAACGCATGAAACTGCAACCACATGGACTCTGTGTGTGTGAGTGTCTCTTCTGTCTGTGTGTGTGTATGTGGGAAAGTCATATCCTTTTGCAATTTTCGTAGTTGTTGGCCACTAACCTCACTCATATAGTATTGTAGATGCTTGTGAGTGTAGCTGTGTGTGTGTGTGTGTGTGTGTGTGTGTACAATAAAATTGTTTGTCGTTCAACGTTGGCTCTCGTTGGCCTTAGATTTATGCGGGGCCCGAAAGTAGTTTACTTTTGCTGCAAATTGCATGAAAGTTAAGCAGTTTCCCTCAGCATTTTCCAGTTTTTCAAAGCTAATGCCAAGCCCCACTGCACAAAAACCACACACACACACACATGAAGAGAGAAAGAGAGAGAGAGACAGTGGGAATAAGAGACAGAGCAAGAGAGTAAAGAGTTTTGTAAGTTTAATGTCAAAGACAAAATCAATTAACAGTTTAGACAAACTTAACCACAGGCGGGCCAATTATTATACATCTCTCTTTCTCTCCGTCTTTCTCTTTCTCTCGCTCGTACTCTTCTAGTCTTATCCTCTTTAAACAATTTCAATTTATTTGTTAGCCTTTTATGCGGTAACTGCCCATTTAGTTATATCAATTTCAGCTCCTTTAATGTCACAAACATTTTTTGTGCCAAAGTTTCTCCCCTTTGTTTTTTGTTAAATAATATATATACAAATTTGCCACTATTACTCACCTATGTATGCAATCAACACACAACAGAAAAAGCTGACAAAACAAAACAAAAAAAAAAAGGAGAAGAAGAACAAAGGGAACACAACTCGCGGGCTAAAGAAGAAATGGAAATCCATTTTTTCATAATCGAAAACGTGACTGTAATTTTTGAGCCTCGCCTAGTCAAATTGGCAGACATACGTTATGTGTTCCGGAAATTGTTTTAACTGCGAATTTATACTTATTATTAACGCAATTCGAAGAATTCTTGGAGAAGTGAGTTTTTGAGTTTAGTCAAGTGAAGAAATTTTTGGTTTCAGATTATATTTCTTTTTTTTGTCTTCCGATCACTTATCTCACTTCATAATTTACTTACTTGTTGGTTCTTTGGAATTCGCCTTGGAAACAGTTCCGGAAAGCTTCTGATCAGAGAAGAGATTAGGAAAGTTCTCGTAAAATGTCAATATAGAAATATTAACAAGAAGAACTGCTTTTTCTTTTCTACAGTTGAACTGACCCATGATTTCTGATTGTTTGAGTAAATTACTTAACTCAACTTGTCATCTTATCTGAATTGAAGCGTTATCTTACAGGACATCAGGCTAAATCCTTGATAACCTTAATTATGGAACCGATAAGCTCGAAATGTATTAATAATTGTTTATGATAAATAACGTATCAAAATAAGTTCGTTACGTCATAGCTTTTGGAGCTAGGAATATTGGTGTTATATAGCCTAAACACACTTTGGTCACACTAAAAAGGGGAAGACACTACAATACAAAGACGTAGTTTGATTTGCAATTCAATATATTGGCTTTTTACTAATGTAACGTGGCTAGACCATCACGGAAGACTTCTGCAGGTAACAATTGATCCGTTTACAGCGAGCTATAGCCGAAAAACCAAATGAAAATTTAAACAAGATACGATTCTTTAAACGCTTGTCTTTATGTTGCGGTTCCGGCTAAGAAACCAATTGAAAACAGTGGATGAAAAGTTCAAAACTTTGCTTTGATTGGAATACGCTTCAATTCAGAACACAAAATTAAAAATTGGCTTGATTCATTCGTGACTTTAAAACATTAACGTTTCGTGACGAATTTCATAAATTGCCGGAAAGATGGTAGTGAAAGTAAAAGCAAGTAAAAGCCAATACTTTTTCCTAGCTTTATTTTACTCTAAACTTAACTGTCGTAACACTTTGTGGGAACATCTTTTCAATGACGATTATTTGTTTGAATGAAAATACGATTTTCGTTGTCTTTTAATGTATATATATATTTTTTTTTTTGATTGGCATGTGTTAATAAATTTTCAAGGCAACGAGCCAACGAGTGGCATGGCATGTTGTCCATTTTCCAACATATTTCCCCCATTTCCCATTCCCAATCACACACTTCACATTGTGTGCGAAAATTGACACGTGTTTTGGTGTATACCATTCACCACCATCGACCATCGACTATCTATCCCATCTGGATGGCAAATTAACTCACACTAATTTTGTGGTTCAATGGGCAAAAGTCTTTTTCACTAGCAGCAAAAGCTTAGAGAGAGAGAGAGAGAGGAATAGAATTAAATGTCAGTTAGATTGTCAATAAATATGTTTGCTGGTAAATAAAATTTTATTTCATAGGTAAATAAATGAATTTAGAAATTGCTCTAAATAAATAAATTGTCTAAATGACTTGAAATTGCCTAAATTTTTGTGTAGAAAACTATTAAGAACTATTATTAAGAAATTATTTGGTTTACGCTTATCGATTTAAACACGTTAGTTGACCATTTAAACAGAAAGCTAGTTAAAATCAAAACCAAAATTATGACTCAGTCAATTTAGAAATATATAAAACACAAGATTTTGTCTTGAATCAGATTAAACCAAAGCTAAGAAATTATATTCTTTCGATCATTATGACAAGCTAAGTTTAAGGTCAATATTTAGTCAAGGAAGAGCTTCTATTTCATATTTTCGACAACTATGTAGAACAATTTTATTTCTCTCTGGAGCTGATTTCTTTTTCCACTCTTTACCATTTGCTTCCAAGTTGGCTTCTAAAGGAATACAATCCGAATAATGTTTTTAATTCAGTTATTTGCGGTTATTGATCTTTTCAATTAATAAATAATCTTCGATTAGCCATTTCCATTTTTTCCGCATTTTTTTTTTTTTTCACATTTATCTCAATTTATTTATTTTAAAATTCATTTTTGCATTGCCATCAATTACTCAACTTCAACACTTTAAAAAGCGCCAAAAGGGGAAACGATGAGCGGATGATTTGGGGCAAACTTCATGGCAAATTAACTTAAAACGTTTTTTGCATACTCAAATAAACAGCGGCGCACATTTTGATGGAGCTTCGTGTTGCTTTCTTTTTTTTTTCTTGCTTGTTTGCTTTTTGATTAAATTTAGCCGATATCATTGAAATATATGTGTGACTAAATGTATAAAAATAACATGGCTATGAATATGGAAAGCAACAAATATGCGAGGTGTGAATTAATAATTGTTGGCAATTCAAAACAGTTAAGCCATGAGGATAAAAATTATGAGAAACGTCATAAAGGCAATGAAAAAGGAGCTTATCTTTGGTTCATAAGAAATTCATTGTTCATAAAAAGGATTCTGAAGTACTTCATTTAGTGCAAAACGATTTTCAGACTCATTTTGTGTAGTGTTCGATTGCATTTGCAGTCAGAGCTTATTGAATTTGCCCTCTTAAGTATGCAATAGAAAGCGGAATTGATTCTTCATTCCATTTTTGCCAATTATAACAATTTCAATGAGTTGTTTATAATTAAAGAACTGTTTAAACAAAGTGTAAACAAACAAAACTTTTTTAAGTGCATTTTTTAACTTTCTATAGCATACTAAAGGGGGCAATTTTTCACAAATTTCACTTTGTAATGATACTCCAATGAAGATCTGCTGCTATTTGGCCGAAAGGCTTGACATAATCACTTTCTTAGACAACTTTAGTACAGAAATCAACAAATAGTCTTCTAGAACTCTTCAGCCACCCCTCGTATATGGTAGATATATTTCCATTTCAACATTTATACATTTCTAAATCGGCATTCATCAAACATTTGACAATTTTATCAGTTTTGCCTTTGCCTTTTTCCTGCCCCCCCTTTTTTTCACCCGTTCGGCCATTGGGCACCCAAAAACCAGAAACAAAAAAAAAAAACCCGAGAAAAAAAATATAATAAAAAGGGAAAACAGCATAAAACATGGGGAAAAAGGAAAAGTAAATTTATGTTATTTGGACATTGCCATGCAGGAAATGCGTGTTTAGCAAATGTTTTTAAATTGTAT
Organism: Drosophila nebulosa; assembly: GCA_024703675.1. Lineage (NCBI taxonomy): Eukaryota > Metazoa > Arthropoda > Insecta > Diptera > Drosophilidae > Drosophila > Drosophila nebulosa. The sequence goes on along the minus strand of CM045724.1, from coordinate 1,422,860 downwards.
AACGAGAATTTATGATAGGCAGCGAACGGACAACGATGGAAGGTAAAAATTGCATGTTAAAATTCGTTTAGCATTTCTCGTATTCTCGTTTATATATCTAAATATCTATATTATGGGTGTTGGCGAGTGCCAAAAAATATTGCTAAAGGCTCACATACAAAATAAATGTTTCTCTTGGGCAGCAAAGAATTCGTTTTACCCAGTAATGGAATTTGATTTAAAGTTCATTTATTTTTATGTCAATAGAGATGATAAATAACATTTTTGATGTGGAAATCTTTAATATTCAGTTGGCTTTGATATAAATTTCGATTTTCTTTTTTTTAATTATTATTTTTTGTATGTCAACAATTTGCCAGAGAATAAACTTTACTGAATTTAACGTGTATATAAGGTTTAACTTTATCCTCGTTTTTTCAAATCATTAATCTGTGGTTTTTCTGTTTGGTTTTCAATTGTCAAAAAGAGATTTTTCACGTCTCAAGCTCTTTCTAAAACAAGTTTTAACATAGCAACATTTTATTTTTATTTTAAATCCTGAACAAGGATTCCTGTGAGAGAACATAAAAACCAATCTCTGTTTCGAAACTGAACTTATTTTATTTTAACAAGTGCTGAGGAAGTTTTACGCTGTAATTGGACGCAGGTTTTGAGGGTTGGGGAGAGGTCATAACCCAGCGATTGGAGTTTGAAATCTATTTTGGCTTAGACTAGCCGTTCCCATTGTCGTTGGTCGTTGTTTGGCTCTTGTAGGCTTGGCTAGTTTTTAAATATTTGTTTTATATGAAACTAGAACTAGCACAAGAAGTTCTTTTTTAGTGTTTTTTTGAACTTGGGTCATGTGAATTATTTTTTCACATTGAGTTGCATTTTGATATTGTACTTTATATATAGCTTAAAGATACTTCTGATAGACCGTATCAGCAAATCAGCGTGATTGAAAGATTACCTATTTAAAACACAACACTCACACAAATATTATTATCCAGCCCTGAGCTAAGCGTCTTGTTTTCCAATCTGAAAGAAACTATTTTCAACCGTTGTGAAATCAGTATTTGTCATTATCGCCTACTTCATATTTTGTATTCCATATAAAGCCAAAAAACGTTTTTACAAAGTCGCATGTTTTTCGTTTCTCTCTGGGCCTTGAGTACCCCAAATGTTAGGCATTGATACCCACTAATAAAAATGACAGTCGAGACTCTTCTGCTCCGACAACACATAAATTGTCATTTATTTTTGAGGCTTGTGGCATTTGGTTGTATGGGTGAAAGTGTGGGGGTCGTGGGGCGTGGGCGGTGTTCAGTTTGTGCTGCATTTCAATGAGCAAATGCAAATAAATTAAAAATACATGCAAAAATAGAAGAAATACATGGAAAAATATTGATGCTCTTTGCGTTTGGTGTTGTTCTTTTTTATTGTACCTGAAACGTGATGAAATGTCTGGCTTGGTCATGGTGGCATTTGTTTGATGGTCCTCCAATGCTTCATTTTCGTTTTTATTCATTTGAAAAATAACCGCCACGTTCTATAAATTAGATGGCATTTCATTTTGACATTGGATTACTTGGGGAGACGAGAGAGTGAAAAATGTGAAAGGAACTTAAAGACGTTGCGGCTTTTTCGCTTGACATGAGGGAGTGAGTGTGAGTGTGACTAAGTGTGTGTGGGTAAGACCAAGTTGGGTGTTGATGAATAGGTGTGTGGATGAGGGTGGTGCGGTTTGATGCCTTTACTTGGCAGCCTGATGAATGCCTCTAAACCGCTTAATTATTCATTCAATGCCAATGCCAAGCCGCAACCTTATAAATAGCGCACAAACTATGGGAAAACCATAGAATTGTGTGGCTTCAATATGTACGTATATATATGAACAAACACACACACACACTCACACACATACGTAAGCATCAAGTATGGCTTGGTGTCTGTATGTGTATTTAATGTTAAACATTAATCAGTGAGTCTCACATTGATTACAGAGAGAAACTGCAAAGTAACAAATGCCCAGACAATGAATGCATTGCAAACAAGGAAATCCAAAACAAACAAATAGATAATCATCGACTATTATGACAGATTATGGCAACCGACTTTGAATATCTTGGTCCCCTCACACAATGACTCATCCCATTATACTCTTACTCAAGGGGGAAATATCATTCAACTTAATACGATTCCGGAGAGTTTGGAGTAGGCTTTCATTGTCTCAACATATTTTTTCTATAAACTAGCGACGAATCCATAAGAATGCAATGAAAGCAGTCCTGTTTAATATGATTAATTTTTTTGAATTTCAAGAAAAAAATTTATAATTTCGATATTTAGGTAATAATTCATCAAACAAAGCAAAGTCGCTGTCTAGGCAAACATCCTTTTAAATTTTAACTTTGAAGAGTATGTAAACTTCATCCAACTAGTAAGTCATTTTCTGCACTTGCCCATCACCAACTCGAAGATAATAGAAAGCTGTGTGCAATAAAAGTCAAGTTTCTTCCATTGTTGGTAGCCACTGTCAGCCAGGCCCATATCAAGTCAAACTGCCAAGCACTAATAATGCATACATATGTCCGTAATCATTAGACAAAAGCGAGCAGTGACTTATTTCTATTGGAAGCATTCATTTGTTTATGGGTCACAGGACAGATTGTTGCACCCGACAAGCAGTAAACCCGGGGAACGGGGACTTAACCATCACTCTAATGCAAAATTTAAATGTCTTGAAGGTGATTTCTGAAAAAATTGGTAAAACGAAATTTCTCCCCAAGATAAAGTAGTTTTTATCTTAGATTTATAAACCTTCAGCGGATAAAAGAAACCTTTTAGAAACCCTGTTTTTAGCTGCATTTAAATTTGAATTGTTTTGAGTTTAAATGGCTATAGCATTGTATAGCATTTGTTATCCTTTTTAGTTAATCGCAATAGTCAACGACTTAACAACAAGTTAAACCACAATTTGGAGAATAACTAAGGACAATTTAAGATATTTTGTGACTAAGCGAATAAGAGTGACAAAAGATGTTAGTCAACAATTTATTACAAAAGGCGGCATAAAAATGATGGAAAAGACATAAAGACGATAAAAAAAATAAGAATTAAAATGGACACATTCAAGGCGCTCCGTTTTAAAAGTTGAAAGAACATTTTCGAGAGAGAAAAACAAGCCCAGCAAGGCAAAGCGTGATGCATTCATTGGTCGAATTAAAACTAAGCTTTTTTATAAAGCTTTTTTTCCTTTTAACCTTGATCAACTAAATATATTAAAGTTAAAAGAAGAACGTGCGATTTAAAAAAAAAAATCTCTCATACCTGTTTAAAAAACGTTTCTAGCATTTACATTGTCGCCTGAGCCGGAAATATGTGCTTACTTTCATATAAGCAACTCCATAAATGCCACACATGTCAATGTACGAACACACATACACACACACACACACACAAAATATGTATGAGTGCATGTCATTTTGCCTTTTTCTGTTTTAGATTTTGTTTCCACCTCTTTTGTTTTTCACCATTTAGCAGCATGCACAAATCGTGAGCTTGCATTTGCCAGCGTTGACCGAGTTCTTTGTTACACTTGTAAATCTGTGTGGTTGTGGTGAGGATGGAGGGGGAGGGAGAAGAGGAGGTGGGAGTGTGTCTGTATTACATGTACCCGCATTTATGAGTTTCAAACACACACATACAGAGAGTTTCTAGCCCCTTTTCAATTGTCGTCTAGTATGAGCATGAGAAAGTGAAGTTTTGTGAAATGTTTTTCTCGTTGCATACTTTTTAGCGTTTTTTTTTTCCTGCAGCTGTAAGTGAAAAAGTGAAAATTGCAAAGGCTTGGCCATTGTAATTAAGAATATAAATTAAAGTGGTTAGACAACACACACACACATACGCACATATTGTAAAAAGTTGTCAAAAAACAGGAAATTTATTAGAGAAGGCCTTCTCTCAAACCAAAAAGAGATTCAGTTTTGTAATCTAATGAAACATTTAAATTATTTTGCAGACTCTCTTCTACTCACCATAAACATAAAGAAAAGTAATTTGTATGCAAAATAGATGACTGACTCGCCCCAATTTCTCTCTCTCTCTCTCTCTCAGTCTCTTTGTATTTCTCTCTATTTTGTCTCTTAGACAGAGTCTGTGACATGGCTCAACTATTTGCCACTGACTTACATTTACATGCTAAATAGCAAGGACTGACTAAAAGCCGTTGATGAAGACGAGACATTCTCATGTGAAGAGTGGGAGAGATAGAGAAAGGACATTGTCTGATTTGCTCAAATAAGCCAAGGAGTACAAATTTGATTTTGAAATGGACTTGGTCTTGGTCTTCGTCTTCGTCTCCGTCGCCGTCTTAGTGTGTAATTGAAACGTTAAATAATAAAGCCTGTGGAGTGTAAGAGATTCAATCAGTTCATGAATATTACAGAGACAGAGGCAGAAACAGAGAGAAAGAGAGAGAGAGAGAGAGAGAGACGGCAATTAGGCAGTAGTAGAAACCATTTCAGCTGACAAAAGGCCAATAAAATTCAATGAGATAAAGCGAGAGAGAGAGAGAGAGCAAAACACGTAGCTGGCAGTCCTTGAGAATGGATGAATGTAGTGTGAAATGTTTGCCTCAAGATGCGGCTACAATTGGAGAATTTAAATAAAAAAGTTTCACCTACTGAGAGAATATTCGAATAATCAGATTTATGCAATTGAATAGCGAAACTGAGGGGTAGAAGGGGTGATGAGAAAGAAAAGGAGGAGAAAGACAACTTGAGAAACAAAACAAAAAGTTGATGCAATCAGTTTCAGTTGCCTTTTATACTTCTTTTCAGGTATTTTCTAGAGTTTTGTTGCCTTACTCGACACTTAGGCGACACACACACACACACACACACACACACACACCAGCACACACCAGCACACACGCACAGGGCGCAAAAGTGGTAAAATTAGCAAATGCTGCAACCTGCTGAAAGAAAAGTTTTACGCTTAAGTAAAAGTGCAAATGCCTTCTCCTTCTTACCTCATCACTCCTTCTTTCCCCATTTTCCCCGATTTCCCGCTTTAGCAGCTCTTTCTTTTCCTCCTTTCATTCATTGCCTTTCTTTGCACAAATTGCGCACAAATTAGTTCAAGTTGAGGCGCACTTCAGCGTTATGACTGTCAATGAGCCAATGCCAATGCCTAGAAGGAGAGCAGCAGCAGCCCTTCTTGAAACTGGTATTTCTCTTCATCGCCCCCCCCCTACCCACCTACCCGCCCGCTTGCAGCGAAAAACTTTGGCCATCCTCGCGCTGGAGTCGCATCCTTTGGATTTCGTTAGACATTGTGTGGTAGTGTCAGCAGTTTTTGTTTGGGCTAATGATGCGAAGGATGATGTCGATGTTATTGGTATAGCTATTGATGGGTGATTGGCTTCATGTTTTTGTTGCTGTTGCTGTTGTTGTTGCTGGTGTCGCCATCACTGTCGGATATCAATGAAAATGCTGTTGATGCAGGCTCCCAGATGAGGCTTAACTGCGTATAAAAGGAAAGGAAACTGCAAATATCTTACAAATAATAACAAACAAAGCGCCATATTAATACAATTGAAAGTTATCCAAAAATAATTCAATTTAAAGGCTTTATCCTAGTTCTTGGCTAAACTGAATGGTAGCACAAGGAAATCACATGCAATTTTTATTCATCATTTTATTCCATTAATCTTTTTACTTTAGGTGTAAGTTTATCCTTTGCCACTGATAATTGGCAAGATTAACGTTCAGCGTTCTTTGGGGCGAAATTGGATAATTGAGATCGTTGAATGACTTTTTTTAAACGTCCTAGATATTATTGAAATTCCATTTAGGAATTTTTTTGTTATTTTAGTGTTTGTATTTCATATTTATTTTAAGATTGTATTGGTACCATTTCTCTGTAACTCAAAAAAAAAGGTATGCTATATAAATGTGTCTGTTGTGTTGACATGACAAGTGGTAACTACTTTCATCTGTGTTTTAAATTAAAAAACGATATTATTTGAGAAAAGAAACATGTTTAAGATACAGAACACATGGTATATATAAAACGCTTGTGACAAAAATAACCTATACAACAGAAAAATATCTAAAGACCAACGTGATGTCGGGTTAAAAATAGTCTCAACTCTCGATCGCTGAGACGCGACCTTTTAGCGATGGTGTCCAAGATCCCTTGACCCCAAGAATATCACCAACAGAGTTTTAGAATCTCCATATAAGCAGAAGATGTTTAAGTAAATTTTGAATTTTATTTCCCCTACACGGAATCCCCAAGCATCTTCTTAGTCTTTTAACAGACTCTTGCAGTTGTTAAGTAGTTAAAGTGTCATAACAAATATCTTAGAGTCGTATCATAATTTCAAAAAACGTTTGACAGGATCTTTTCTTTGGCGGAAATTGGAATACTTCTACTAAAGATGCACTATGAATGAACCCTATATAAACCTTTTTTTTGCAATGACATGACAAGTGATTACTATTTATATTTTAGGATTTCCTTTTTCATTTAAATTGGAATACTTTCAAATACTATTAAGAACCTTCTTGAATAGCAGCGTCTTGAGTAATTAAGAAAAAAATAAGGTTTTTTTTTAAATCTTATTTCAGCTATTTCCATTGGTTTAGACAAATTATTGATCTATTTGTGTCCATTTTTGGACAACTAGAATAGTCCGTAAATTGTTATTTTTTTTAAAAATGAGTAAATAAAATAAACTACAAAATAATCGTTAATTGTTTTAAAGACATTTTGTATTATTTTCACTTATAGTAAACCTTGTTAAATAGATTTTATTGCTTACGTTCTTAAGCTAAACATAATTGTGGCAATTCAGTTTTAAACTGCTCTCAACTTACCATAAAACCACAAAAAAATTTCCCATTATTTTAACATGCGTTTTACTCTGAGCTGTTAGCTACAAAATGGGAATGAAACACTGAAACCACCCACTCGAATACGACCGAGACCTTACATTCGGCTGGCTCTCTCTCGCTCTTCCTCTCTTTCTCTCTGGGTCTGTCGTGCTGCTCTCTCATGAAGTTCCCCAACCTCAGACAATGCGAACAAGTTTGTGCGAGCGCCCAGTTGAATTTTTGGTGTGCGTTTTGGGTTACATTTTGAGGGTACCGCATACGCACACTCACACACCCACACATACACACACACACACACTTGGACTCGGGTTTTTCTTATCCTTCTCTGATATCCGGTCGTGGATGGCATTGGCGTTCGACAATGCTGCACGAGTTGAACGAATCGTGTGAGCCTCAAGTAAAAACCAGGTAATAAGGAGAGCAAAGCTTTTAGTCTTGGTCGGTAATTGGTGCTGTGTGGTTGAGACGACAGGACTCTGCATTAGCGGCTGGCAAGCTGAGCTATACCAACCTACCAAACAACCAAAGGACATCGTCTTGAACGAGGCGACCAAGCGAAGCGAGTATCTCGAAAACGTCGTGTGTTTTGGGGCGTGCGCCTGTATGTGTATGTGTGCGTATGTGTGTCTCCGTTTATGTGTTTCTGTGTGCTTCAGTGTTTCAAGGAGCTGATGAAGAAAAAAAATTATGAATAAAGCATAACAGAAAGTGACGTAAAAAAGAAACAACAAAAAAAAAAACAATTGCAACTATTGTATAATTCCTTTTTATTACAATTCAAACTGGCAAAAAAATTGTGTTCAGAGTGTTTAGCTTAAGTCTCGCGCCTCGCGTCTCTCGCACACACACACACACACACACACACAGAAATTCGTTTTGACAAATTAAAATGCATAAATTATGAACGAAAGTACCGTTACGTGCGTGACAACTAATAATTTGTTATTATTATGATGCACGTGGCCAACAACAACAACAACAACAACACAAACACAAATAGAAACAAAAACAACGAAAAGAATAATGTTAGAAAAAACCTGGCCGACTGTGTAACCAAAAAAAAACTCTCCTCCTTTTCCTCCTCGGCCGCTCTTCTCCACCCTCCTGCCATTTAGAGTCACATATCCTCCTCACAAAAAAAAGGGCCTTTATCATCAATTGCCGGCCAAAAAAAAAAATTGAAATAGAAAGGAAAAATTGGTAAGTTGAAGCATTTTGTGGCCAGTGGCTGAACTTAAACTTTTATTAACTTCTCCAATTTAATTTTCTACCTTACCTCACGCGCGCCTCAGGTGTCAACATAAATTATTATAATTATGAAATTCTATAGGCCATATACAACAGCTATAGATAGCTTCTATAGTAGGTACATGAAGTACATTTTTCGTGTAATGCCAATTAATTTAAGTCTCTTAAATTACGGCCTTTTATTAGGCCAACAACAACAACAAGAAGAAAAGAAAGAAAACTTTGTAGACTGGGACCAAATGGCCATCATAAATTTCCAGACAACCAAATTGCCTTTATTGTCTTGACTATTTTTAATAATAGACTAATTAAACCAATTTTTTTGAACGCTTCAAGTTAAAGTTAAAAAGGAAATAAAATATTACATACGAAATTAAGAATTTGATCATGAAACAGTAGTTTGTTTTAAGTCAACTCTGTCTGTTATATCAATCTAAAACTTTATCTTTCTATATATCTTTTGGGAAAGGTAAATCTTTCTCTTATAAAGACAAGCTAACCAAAAGGAGTTAAATTCAAATGTTATAAGTAAAATCCAATTAGTTTTACTTAGTCCTTATAAAAGGCTTTCTAGATGAAAATAGTTCTGAAGAAATAAGCAAAAATCTGAATATCTTATTTAAAATAACACATTCGATGTCGGACATATATTAAAATTGATTTCGCATAGATGCAGACTAGAACTTTATCATATAGAAAGTATCATATTTGAGAGCTAAGATAGAAAATTTGTGTCTAAAGTCGTTTATTATGCCAAGAGCTTCATTACGTAGAAATTAACATTAAGTAAGTTCAGTCATAGTTCCATTCGTTAAATATTTATTCTACGTACCAAAAATTTAAATATAAAGAGTATTTTTAGGATAGATCTAACAATTTCACATTAGGAAAGCTGGACTCTATAAACAAATTCGAATATTTTCTTAACTAAAATTTTAATTTATATGTAACTTTAAGTAGCTAAGTAATTTGCCAATGCAGGTTTTTTTTTTTGTATTTACATTTACTACAATCTTTTTAGTTATTTATAATAGGAAAATTTTTAACGAAGTCTTTTTTATTATCCTTATCTATATTTTTGTTATGGGTAAGCTTGTGACCTATCCAAATGACATTTACCATAAACTTTAGACCTATTAAAAGGACTAAACTGAACCGATTCGTTAAAAAATATTGAAGTTATTTTTTAGACAATGTTATGTTGCTACAATACAATGTTATCTTTATGAAAATAGTCTGATACATAGTTTTTCCGTTTTCTATTGTAATATGTGATGATAATTTTTCTGTAGTTTTCATGGCTTATGAAAACTTTTATCCTAATCAATTCTCTTTCTCAATATTTCTACTGGGCATATCACGACTTTTCTTAAACGTAGGTTTTAAAATTTCTGCAAATTTTTAATGTAATTTGGTACAAATTTTCATTTTTGGTAAACATTTGATTTGTTTAAATTTAAAGCAAACGTTTGGCCAAAACCCATCATCAAAGAGAAGGTAGAGAGATGGCAACCAGCTGGCCGTGGCCCCAACACACAAACACACATTCACACAGAGGTATGTCAGTCAGTCAGCCAGTCAGTCAGTCAGTCAGTGCAGGCATTCAGTTATTTCTTCATTCGCCATTCACAGAGTTCGCCCTACTAACACGAGGCAACTTGTGCCTTTTGTATATGAGTGAGAGATTGTGTATTTTTTTTTTTTGCCGTCACTCATCTCGCTATGTGTGTGTGTGTGTGTGTTTAAGTGTGTGTATGTGTCTATATATAGAGCTGGCCATTGAACATGGCAATAACCATGCTTTTTTTTTTTGGTTTGGTTTTGCTTGGTAAACCAGAGACACATTCTCATTCACTTTAAATCTTAAAGCGACTGGCATATGCGGCGTATGAGCAATTTAATTTCATTAGGCAATGTTTGCCGAGTGTCGCCAAGGGGAGAGGAGAGTGGTGGGGCAAATCTGTGTGGTTTTCTTAGTCATGTGACTTATAAATAGGTAAACAGCGTATGAGTGACCTCTGACAGCAGCAACTGAAGCTATAGTGCTTTGTCCTTAGTTCTTAGTCCTGGGTCCTTTGCATGAATATTTGCATATTTAACAAGCCCAGCGCCATTCTTTGGCACATAATTAATTATGCAAGAGTCAGAGAAAAATACTTAGAGCCAGACCTAAAGCCTAGAGAGACTGAGCTTGAGCTTGAGCTACTGACATATCAAGTATACGCAACGTGGTCCAACAACTATTTTACATAAATCCCAAACCTCCCGACCCACCGTCACCTTCAGTTGCTTGTGACATGTGAATATGTCTCGTTGGGCATATCCTTTCGTTATGTCTCGTTTTGTCTCGCTTGCCAGACGCCAACAACAACAACAACAACAACAACAAAAGGTGCCAAAAATTATTCATGACTTCTAATTACAAAACATGATTTTCATTTGAAAAGTTTTCCATCAGTTCATTTCAAATGAAGAAAATGATCATCATCATCGGCATTATCTTCTGTTAGTTGTTGTTTTCCATGTTATGCCTGTGGCCCATTTTAATTGATTTTATGTAAATTTAATTTACTTCGCCTTCGCTTTTTGCTCTGCAGGCAGCCAGCAAATATTATTAATTTATGCACTTACTTAACTAACTATAACTCTAACTAAAGCATTCGATACTTGCGCAAATGGAAAATGTTTGTCTCATTGCCTTTAGGTCAGAACATTGCACTCGCAAATGTTTAATTCATATTAATTGTTATTGACCATTGATGCATCGAGTTGTATGATTATATAATTATATTATTACATTTTCTTGTTTGCAGGCGACAAAACGGGATAAGAGAATAGAGAACAGGATATGCCCCATGGAATAATAACCAAGGAGTCAAGTAGAAATATCACTGCTTAATTGAATCTTTCTGTCTCGGTAGAGAACATTTATTTCATTTATTTGATTTATTTATTTGATTCAAACTGTGGCTGACACTTTTCTTAAAATATGCTGAAAGTTTAGTTTACTGTTTTGAATGGAACATGAATCTATTGATGGAAATTCTTCAGCTTTTAAAGAATTTGAACCAAACTCAATTCAAACAGAAGAAATAGACGTATTTTTGGTTTTTTAAATGAAACAACTTCCTTTAGAATTTGATTTTGTATATTGTCTTCGGGTTAACTACAGACTTTGCTCTTATTTTTGAGATGTTTTTGAAAACGGAAAATGATGATAAGGTGTTAGGCATGGACTTTATAGCATTTGCTTTCTTAGTAGACCGTATTCAAAACTATTAAATAACCTAGGCTAATCAAAAGAAGTTCTTGCTAAAAAGATCGGAACGTTTCCAATAACGTCTGACTGATACAAGATGCTCTTTGTTTAGGTCTGTACTATAACTGAACCAAAACAGTCTTTATTCAAAGTTGATTTGCTAGTTTCTTATCTTTAAGTTAGAGTTGTTGTGTTCTTTCTGAAAATGAAGAAAGAAAGAAAAGAAAATTGTATGTGTTGTCTCATACTTAATTTATAATATAGTGTAGTACTGGCCTTTTTATAAATTGTTTTATATAATCTTAGTTTTAATGAACATAAAAGGATTAGTTTAAGTTCAATTATTGCGATTATTTCACATAGCTTTGAGCAAAATATTTTATTCGCCCAACCATTTTTAAGAAAGAGCTATCACTTGCTTTTATTGTAGAACTTTATGAGATTTGGGATGGCCTTATTGTTTATTGGTTTCTTATGTTGTATCAACAAGAAGAAGAAAATAGCGTTGTTTTCTTTTTTCTTATCGATATTACCCCAAAAGTTATATCGATAAATTTAAATGCTATCGTACATCGATATAAAGGGCTTTTAATAAACAAAAGGGGTATTGTTTAAGCATAAGGGTATTAGATAAATATAAAGAGGTGCATTATGGCCTACTACGCCTTTGTTATCGATATTTTAATAGATAACTTCCTCTATTATGTTCATGACAACTGAATACTGCGAGTCCTAAAAACGATGACCGCTTCTCTAGTTCTTCATTGCAATTTCACATAGATACAAAAATTTATTCATAGTTTTATTTTTTATGAGACTTAGAATAAAATATTCTTTATACCAAGCATTTAGAAATATATTTATTCAAGGTACTGAAAATTCCAGTATAAAGAGTTCACTTTAAGATAGATTTAACAATTTCTAAGCGCAGATGAACTGTAAATAAAATAAACTAATCGATTTTCTGATGCCCTATCTAAAAGCTCTCAAATTTAGTAATTTTTCCGAATGAAATATTTTGTGTTCAAAGGCTTTTCTTTGTAAGGCCAACATGTCATGTAGTTGGAGAAAATTCTTTAAAGAAAAAAAATCACACAATTTTTACGAATATATTCTCTATCTCTCTCGCTTTCTCTATTTGTTTTTTTTTCTAGTTGCATATTTGACATGTTGGAAATGAACAAACTGACATTTTGCTGATGTTTCAATTAATTCGGGCATACACATAGAGCCCAAACTTTGCCATAGAAATCGAAGAGGAGGTGAAACAGATAAACAACAGCAGCAGCAACAACAACAACAACAACAAATACCAATTGCAAATACACACAGGACATGGAAATGGAACTGCGTAGGACATAAAGCATAATAGGAAAAGCAAATACTGCAAAAAAAAAAAATAACGAAGGAGAGAAGACAACGAGAAGCAAAACGAGAACGAAAACGAAAAACTAAATAAATAAAATGAAAGAAAACATTGGTTAATGGTCATGTGAAATTTATTACATTTCACAAAATGAGACAAGAAGAAGGATCTCAAACAAAAGTAAATGCAAACGAAAATTTTGCTGAAAATTGAAATATTAAAGAGATAAAGAGGCAGAAAAAAGTCTTACAAAAAGACAACAGAGTGCAAAAAGAAAAGCAGAAAGAAGCGGAACACAATGGCAAATAGACAAACTATGGAACTGAGTTGTTCCTTAGCCCTGGCTCTGGTCCTGCAAATCTTATTTCTACTACTATGTCGAGGTGAGTAGCACTCGTAATTACATTTAAGTTGCAAATTCTGCAAAATCGATATATGTATGTACGTATTTATACCATGGAGCACTTTGGCCCCCAAGGCAACTGAGCAAATCTCAACATTTTGCTAACATTTCACCCAAATCCGCCAGAAAAGTTTTTCTCCTGCTCCTTGCTCCCTGGTCCTTCTCAGACCGCGTCTCGCTCACGACCCTTTGCCGCATTAATAAACAAGTTTTTTGCCGTTGCCTTATTTATTTTTAATTAAGTTCATGCAAACTACTAAAAATATCAACAAAATTAACTGGCGTCTTGTTGATGCGGTTTTCAGAAATGAGTAGAGAATGAGAAGAGCAGTAAGAATAAGGCAAACATTTGATCTGGGATTATTAAAGCGTCAACTACGGCAAATCTATCTCACAATATTTATTCGCCTTTTGCGGTTTTCTACATTTGGATTTAGACTAGTTGTGAGAGATTTTTGCCAAACAGAACTTTAATTAAAATTTTAAATTTTACGCCCATAATGGGCGTATAACTTTGTTTACCGCAAAAGTTTTTTTTAAGAAATATTAAAAAAATTGGCAAATTTTTCTTCTTATGCAATTTTTATCGTATTATAAGTCAAGTCTTAATGCCAATTATTGCCAAGTTTTAACCTTTATTAACTAGTTGGCGTCTCCACGTTTTAATAGAAATTCCTATACTTAACTTTGGTAATATCAAAGGCCAGAGGGCAGACAGTTCGGTTGTCAGAGGATTAGGTGAACACAATGTAATTTGTAGCTGATAATACTCATGGTAAACTTACATAATGCATATAAATTTTCGTGTTTCCTCGACTTGCTCTCTACAACCGAATGCTTTCTCCCAATGATATCGATACTTGTCGATAACTCATACAGATACTCAGGGGTGCAGCTTATCCGACTTGCTCAGGGCTGAAGTACTCTTATGAACTGTCTTGTGATAGTAAGATTTGAATATCGGAATAATAATCTTAGAGCTTGTGACTTAGGTAACTAGGCATCTTTTTTGAAAGTTCTTCTCAGGAAGGTTCACCATGTTCATCATGTAAACATAGTTAAAAGTCGAGTTAGGAACTATCTTACTTAGAAAGGTCATTTATCCACAAACATCAATCGATTTACACTGTTTATACGATTCGGAGAATAAAAATCTAATGAAATACTTTATTAATAGTGAACTAAATATATTTAAAAAGGTTTTATCTGATTAGCAGGTAGTTTAACTGTAAAAGTCCTAGAGAATTAGAGCTAATGGAAATAAATTATTTGACATTAGGGAGAGATTACCCTCAGTTTTAATTTTATAGTACTGCATTTTAACCTTTACTTTAAAATAATTAATTTCTTATGTGCAGATCTCTTGCTTACGAGCATAAAAATAGTAGTGCACAACACTTGCCAACACTTATTGCAATAACTTTAAAGCTAATGTTCTGTTCTGAGCAACACTGCTAATTACCGTTAACCGACATATCCTTCTCCGTCGCTGTCTATTTGCAAATTGATGTTTAGGCCAAAGTGCCAAATTTTCGGCAAGCAAAATGAAAGTAGTGAGATTAAAACTTGATATTATCGTCTATCAAGTTGGCAATATCCTTTATATATTTTGTCTTCAGTGTTTCTTACACAAAATCTATAAAATAGTTAACATTTGCCTTCGCTTGCAGTCTCACAAATCCTCCTGCAAATCAAAAACCTTTATGTTTAGAGAAATTTCTAGTTAAAAAACAAAGAGACCTTGGGAAAAAAACCGAGCATTAAATAATTTCTTTGGCTTTCATTAATATTTCCTTTCAACTAATTAGCTTGATTGCCTGCTTCTGGTTAATGGATGCATTAGTTTGTACAAAAAGTTTCACGAAGCCGCATTTAATTAAATAAATAAACATGGACATGTTTTTCCTTTTGCCTTAACCACAGACGACCACTAAAACCACCCAATCAACCCCTCACCGCACCACCGCGACTGACCGCCCACTTCCGCTTATTCCTTTTCTTTGTCACTTACTTTCCATTCCTTGTTGGCCGTGGAAAGTTGTCAAAGTGAAAGTTTTCCTCAGTTTCAAGTGAAACAAACTAAATTTAGTTACACTCCTTGCCCAATTGAAGTCGAAATAATTAGCTGCAAATGCAATTTTGTCTAGACTAGCCAAAGAAATTATTATTATTACACAGAGTCTTTCTGATGATGCCTCCAGTCGTAGGGGTCTGAGGCGTCGTCATCACTTGAATTATAGATAAAAATCTTATTTTCCTATTATGAGGTCACGTACGCTTTGCCATAGTAAGCAACTTGGCCAACTGCCGCCAAGTGAGTCAAGCCAAGCCAAGGGAAGAGGGAAAAATACATTATGGATGAAAGAAAGAAAACAAAAAACAAAAAAAATCGAAAGCGAGCAACAATAATGAAATTAAGTAAACGTGGCGCACACTATTCCAGTTTCTTTTATTTTCTCATGTTTTTGTTTTGTTTGCCAAAAGTGTAACTAAACAAAATGTGGAGCAAAAAACAAAAAAAAAAAAAGAGTAAGTAGAATGTAGGAAGTACATATTTATTGGCGGCACATGAAACTAATGTCAAGTCACACGCAGACCACTTGCCAGTTAATGAAAATTGGGTTCCAGTTTATTAAGCGACTAACAGGGAGAGAGATTCCAAGAGTATTTCATAAATATAAACATCTATCTAAGGGAGAAGCTTGTTTAAACACAGCCTAAAAGAAGCAGAGACAGGAGGAAACAGTAGGAGGAGAGACAGTCTTTAAAGACTAAAACAAAATTTACAGAAATCAAAAGAATATTATTACCTTATATTCTAGTAGTTGAAAAATATAGTTTCAATATTTGAATAGTCAATTTTTTAGTAGATTTTCATTTAATTGGTCAGTAGTAAGTGGTAAGTGCGTCTGCTCCTCATAGTCGAAATCGAAATTGAGGTCTGTTTCCATTCCGCATCAAACAACTCAATATCAATCGCTTGTGGTATAAAACATAATTGCTAATTCTCTCAGAAATACTTTTTAGTTACATTTCCCAAAAAGTTATCTATTAATCTTAAATAGGTTGAGAACATTTTAAAGTATAGTTTACTAAGTTCAATATGGCCATCAAGAAAGAAGGATTATGCCCAGCAAATTATCCGAATATTGAGTGTGAAGAAGTCGGAATGAAATAAGAACTAAATTGGGCTTACTCTAATTTGATTTGTTTACCATATGATTCAGAAGTGTTGTATAGCACCTTGTAAAGGGTTAAGAAACGTTTGGTATCTTAAGTTTAAAATATCGATAGCACTTGATATCGATTGCTTAATTTGCAGTTGAAAGAAAGAAATCTAAATTTACATATATAAAAATGTATATAAATTCTTCGGGTTTTTCATAAATGTTAGCATAGTTTTAGCGGTCTTGTCGAGTTGATATATGATTTAGGATTAAACTGGAACGATCTTAAATTGTTGAGCTCAATAACAAAATATATTCATAAATGTAACATCAAGAAGACCTGAAACAGATATGAAAAACAGATCCAGCTTTCTATTGACATTCCTCGTTCATATCAGTGGCTATATCGACTCTTTAATGCCTATTTCTATATTTTCATCAGCGTCTTAGCAGCTTGGTGGACCACCTCAAGGGAAGGGAAGAAATTATATCCATAACTTTTTGCTTAAGACAAATGTTTGTGTGAGTGTGTGTGTTTGTGTGTTTACCATAAATCCAAGAGACATCTTAAAAATAATTTCCAAAATGGCTAAGTTAATTAATAATTGAACAGAAAATTGATGTTTTCATTTACTTAAATTGAATTAATTGATTTCGTATGATGGTTTAGCTTCGTTTCTCTTCAGCCTATTGACAAGTCGAAGTGAATTTTAATTATATTATTACAGCTGCGTGTATGTGTGTGTGTGTGTGTGTGTGTGAGAGAGAGTGTGTTGTTGGTGTCCTTAATTGATATTCCAATTAAGGAAAATATGATGCTATTTGCTATACGTACGTATTGGCCTTTTGATGGCTACAAAATGTTCAATTTGATTTATGTGTTTAGCTAACAGTTTTTTGTTTGCTTGATTAATAAATTGTTAGACAATTTTAAGCAAATAACTTAAATAATAACTTTAATTTGCATGTGAAAAATATTAATGCGTTCAACCAATTGAGATTCTTTCGGAGGTTTGCATCTCAGGAGAGCAATTGCAAGAACCAAACTCAATACGGAAAATCCTTAATTCCAAAAATGTCACATCAAGTGGGAGAGGGAGACAGAAAAAGAGAGAGCTCAGCCAGCTGTGTCGTCTACAAATAACTCGACATGTGATGCAAAATGCAATTAATTTTATTAGAGTCCATTGAAAACACATTTTGCAGAAAAAAGTGGGTGGAGAGAGAGAGAGAGAGAGATAGGGAAGGGGAGCTATAGCAATTTATTGCCAAGCCGAAGGCTTCACTTACAATGCAAATTTTCCTAGCCAGACACAAGAACGAGAAAAAAACAAGTACAGAATGGAAATTATGATGCGGCTAAAGAGTGATGTGATAGGCGGACAAAGAATGGGGCTCAGTCGAGAGAGACAACGAGAGAGAGAACTTTAGACCGGATGCCAAGTCTTGAGCAAATAAAGATATTTTTCCATGTTTCGCAGCAGCAGCAGCAGCAGCAGCATCAGCCTCAATACGCATCAATCCGTATTCCCCTTAGACATCCTTCATGGATGTCCTCCTCCATTCGGGCAGACGGCTAGAACGTGCTTAATCTGCAATCAGAAGCGGAAGTTTTGTCTCCTCTCCAGTCTCCAGTCTCCTGACATCGACATCGTCAACCCATTGTCTGTTAGCCCAATCCTTCTCCTTTGAGCACTACAAAATGGAGCACGTTCCTCTCCCAACCCCCCTCCCAATTTTCCCTTTCCATTGCCTAGTGCTTTGCTGCATTGCAGGCACACTTGCATTTGCATATTGTCAGAGCCCCTTCCCTTTTCTCTTCCCCTCTTCCGACACCCACCCACCCATTCACACAAAAAATATATAACAACATTTCCGATCGATTTTGAGCCTGCTCATAGAAATTTAAATGCCCTGGAATTAATCGCCCTACAAAGTCACAAAGTTTATTTCTTTCTTTTTGCACAAACTGTGGCAATATTTATGCTTGTTTTCAGTTTGTTTTTTTTCTTTTCACTTCGTTATTATTTTTATTTTGTTACGTTTATTTGCCGAAACAATAACGTTTTTTTTTTCTTTCTGTCCGGGAATGCGCTTTTGTTTGGCCAGCTGTAATCGATGACCATATTTGCCTTTGCCCACTGGGAGCTCACAGCTCGGTAATGTGATGCACACACGAACACACACACACACTGACATATATCTGGTTGAAACACGTGTTGGTACACGGGATATATTCGTAACAATAGATTGGACAAAGGCTTTTGTTAAATAATCTATAAGTTGACTGTCTGACAAGAGAGGGAGAGAGAGAGACAAAAGGCAAACCAAAAAACGAAAAGAAAAAAAACAAAAACAAATAGTTTTAATACACTACAAAATGATATGGCAAGTTCATTTTAGCCTACAAAAGTTTCAACTCTTTTTGCAGTTAGAGATAAAGAGATTATAGAATATATGGCATAAAATATCATATAAAAAGCTTAATTGAGAAGTTAAACTTAGATTGGGGTTTCGTTTATAAAGTAAATGCTAGAAGTCTAAAATATATATGATTTTGTGCCTTGTTGTAACTTTTTTCGTTCTTCATTCCAAAAATAATCTCAATCGAAATTCAATCTAATTAATCTTAATTTGCTTATTTCATTGCATTTATATGTAAGTTTGTTTATTATTTCAAAGACTTCATAATTTGTAAGAATCAAGCTTAAATCTGTTAATGAAATATACGCAAACATATATTATCTTTAACCAATAAAATATAATGTAAAAGCACACTGAACTATTGCAAATGAAATGTGTTCTGTCGTCTTTTTAAATAACTAAATATTAATTTTATACATAGAAGCAAGAACTTTAACAAATATTAAACTAAACTGCCTTTGGTATAAGATTTTTTTGTGGGCTTCAATATTTGTAATTTCACTTATTTAAACATAAGGATTTACCCACAACAAGGTCATATATAAAGCCATTTACAATCTTGTCCCTGGCAAAATTGGCTTCGTTTATTAATCCAAATGCAAGAGAAGATGATTTGACCAAGCTATTAATTCGTTTGCTGTATGCGAAGCAAGGATCCAAGTGGACTGGAAGGATCGTTCAAAACCCATTTAGAGTTTTATTTATGATCCACATAGCCGATACCAAGGTTTTTTATCACCATAATGACAAAAGATTTTGAACTTGAACGACCTCAATCGGAAGATAAAGGGCGACAACTTTTAAAATTGCATTCAATTGTAAAAAAGATGAAAATAGAGTTCAAAGAATTGATTGGTCCCAGTTTGTCGTGTTAGACTTATTCATTGAATATATAAATTATCTCTTTTAGATTAGTTACAGAAGAAATTTTGAAACAAAGTTTTCTGTCTCAGCCAATATAATATCCATCCATAAGGCTTACATTTATCTCCTGCAAAAGATATGACTATATATAAGGAAACTGCTCTAAAGGGTTTTTTAAATCTTTATTTTCTTTCTTAAGGAACTTAAAGATTATACCATTTAGGGAATTTTGCTTAAATTATAATTCAATTGCGACTAAGCTTAAATTGCTCTTCTTACTGTATATTAACTCTGTGTACTTTCCTATAAGCAACTCAATTTATTTAGTCTTGGAATTTTATTAAAATTAGCTCAGAATTGGCCTAACTAAAATAGGAATTTGTACTTTTGTTGATGAACTTAAGTAAGTTGTATCAAAGTAAATGCTAATTAGGCACATTTGTCCTATTATTAGCGAAGAGTTCTTAAGAAATTAGGTCTTAAAAAAAAGTTTGCTTTAAGGCATAATTAGCTTTCAAATGAATTAACCTTTAGTTGACCATTTAAATACACAATTTTCGCTTTCATTTTCGGCTATTGATTTTAGATTTAGTAGCCTTAACAATTAGAGTGAAGATTCGTACAGGCGTTAGTTAGAATTTAAGAAGTGTTTAAGAGAAAGTTCAAGGCCAAAGGTGACTCCTTTTAAGCTCCACTATGAAGTTCAGACCAATTAAATAAATGTTTTAATGGCCAATCCAAGTACACGTTGAATAAGTTATTCTACAGTTATTTATAGCACTTTCTAACTTTCCAACTGATTACAATCTTGGATATTTTGGCCTAAACTGTGAACAATTATTACAAGTTCATTAAAGGGCTCAATACTTGGCTGAACTTTTTGTGTATATTTTTCTTCTGCTTGCTTTCTCTTTTTGGGCAAGTTTAAAAATACTTGCCATATAAGTTTAAAAATACAATTGTCATTAGGGACGCTGTCGCTGGTTGTAGGTGGTTTTTGGTGTATGATGGTTGGTGGTTGGCGGCTGCTTTCTAAAAATAAGCGCACATTTTCATTACTCTCCTAGCAGTCACAGCGGAAGCGGCGGCATTAAAAGGCTTTTGGACGTGTTTTTTTTTATGGTCGTCTTTTGCCTTTGGGCGGGAAACCAAGCGACAAACAAACAAATACAAAGCACTTGGCGCACAATGCACAAAGGCAAACAGCCGCCATTGAAGCCGATGATGATGACGTCGACGACGACGTCGACGCCGGCCAGGACCAAAGTGGCGCCGCTAACGTCAGAGCTCTCCTTTGAGTGCATTTCCGCTTTGAGTTCGGCGTGCTGTATGTGCTTGCTTGTGTTTGTGTGTTTGTATTTTTTTATGCGTGGTTTGTGTGGCGGACACTTTGTGCCAAGTATTTTATGGCATAAGTATGATTTAGTATTATGCAGTCGCCATCTTTCTCTTTGCCAACTATGTGTACCCCCCCTCCATCTCCATCACCATCTCCATCTCTTTCGTTTAGCTATTTTCCAGGAAAAGTCAAACAAAGAATGCGTAACCAAAAGGCGTGCGCTCAAAAGTATGCTACACTTGGCGAACAAATGTCCTTAGCGGCTTGTTTTGACGGCTTCTTTTGAACTATTCGCCGCTTTAAAGCAATATAATTAAAATGCCATATACCAACTAAACGTTAAAACAGTTAACTGCAATGAATTACATAAAACGAAAGTATAAGAAACTACATAAAAAGTTAGTCAATTTTTATCTTATTTGAGCGGAAAT
This sequence comes from Drosophila nebulosa, assembly GCA_024703675.1. NCBI lineage: Eukaryota > Metazoa > Arthropoda > Insecta > Diptera > Drosophilidae > Drosophila > Drosophila nebulosa. The sequence continues at coordinate 1,401,478 of CM045724.1, read as the reverse complement.
CAATTAAATATTATTATTTTGTGCAACAGACCAAACAATTTTCAAGTGTAAACAGTTACACAAATCTGAAGACTGTCCGTTTTAAAGGCTTAAGTTAAAAGGAAGATACGGGCAGACTAACCTGTAGCAAGCTTAAAAAACGAAGCTAAGAACAATTTTGAGGCTTTTGCCTACAAGTTTCATATAAACTAATTCACACTTGAATCGTGTAAAATAACTGAAACTGAGTAATTAAAACTAGTCGTTCAATTGATAATGTTATTGTGAAACACAGTTTTATATATAACGATGGAGCTCGACTATAAGTCAACAATTGATGCTGATCAAGAAAAGTATATACAAAAAATTGGTTTCGTTTTCCACTGCAATTGATTTTCGGCATTCTAAAAAGTTCACACTTTAATGCAAGCCTTTTGGTCGATTGAGTTCTCTTTTACTCTTCGTAATAGATAAACCCGCATATAGAGCGGTTTCAGTTGTCTCACAACTTACTTACCATTAAGTCCAATAGTAAGCCCATCAAAACGTAATTAATCTTGCAGCCATATTTATTTTGTCCATTTTTTTTCAACTAGAGCTAGATTCATATTATTTGGTTTTGGTTTACTACTCTTTTAAACTTGACTTTAGCTTGACTTAGTCCGAAACATAACAATCATTTTTTGGTGAAATTTCTTTCTTTCCCAAAATTACGACATGGTATTTCTTTTATTTTTGATGACATTGTCAAAATGTTTTTGACTTTAAATAAGAAATTTTTGACAAATGTCAAGTGACTTTATGCTGACAGCAACTTATCAACGCCCACACCGGAAGATTCTTTTTTTGTTAAGCCAACGACAACGATTCAAAAAGCTGCACAAAACTTTTTGTCATCTAACCTGAGCTTAATTAACAGACACCGGGGCTAAGAATAGTGGGTAAACTTTTCCATTTGATGTCGTGTAAATGCCATAGTTATGGCCAACAGGAGAAGCACACTGGTCTGGGGTCTTTGGGTCTATATGAAATTGTTCGTTGAAAATAAAGTTGCCAAACAAAAGTTTCCTACATAATTATTGTTGATTTTTAAATGATTTAATTTGCTGCTTGAGGCTAAAATGTCAGGTGCAGACAAAAGTTAAGCGGCTTCTCGCACAAATGAAAATGAAAATGAGTTAGTTGAGTTGGAAAAGTATTAACTCCGGACCGAAAGGCGGACTGTGAAGAGCATTCACAAGCAAAGGAGTCCTTTGCTTTGTGTCATGCTCAGGACTCTTCAGTCAAATGACGTTGGATGGTTACTAAAAGATATTACATATTTTCAGTTCATTATTTCACTACTTAATTTTGTGTACAAAACATAATAAACAGATAATTAAAGGAAAACTTTTTTCTTGCTTTATTTATTTTTAATATGATGGTCTAGTAGTCCAATTTTTTGGCACGTTTCGATCAAGTGGAACCTGTACATTTAGGCTAAGCTTGAAGAGTCCTCTAGTATCATTTGTCTGCCGAAAGTCGTTGTCGTCATCATAATCCTGGGCCATGATAGTTTGGGTCAAAAGCATCAACATTAGACCCATTCCCAGGGTAATGGCAAAAAGCAACTTGGTGTTCATTATCAAGACTGCAATCAACTGTAAAATCTTGTCATAGAAGTAGACGTATTTATAGCATGACTTTAATGGGTTTCGCAAAAGCAGCTGAATTAATATTTAATAATATTTGCATTGCTTATTGTGACTCCACTTTAGTTATCTATAGTAAACAGTTCTCTTAGCCCAAGACAATTGTCTAGTCTAAGGCCTTAGCGCAAATAAATTGCCTGTACTTCTAATAATAACTTGTTAACCACAAATCGAGTAACGACTGTGATAACAAGCCTCCAGATCCCAGCTCTTATGTATGGATTTCAAACATCTTTTCATTTAGGCTTTTGCCTAAAAGTATTCATTTATCTGTGTCGTTATATATCAATTCTAGCTAGCTACTTATTTGTATGATTATGAATTCAAGTTCAATATTTTGTAGTTATTTTCACTTTTACAAATTATTAATCACTTAAGAGTACGCCATTTGGGAGCTGCTTTCGAATTTGGTTTACGCTTCAAGACATTACTGATATCATTTGTCTATGGATCTGCCTCCAGCTCCGACTCCTTGTAATCAGAATAGTCATAATCATTGTTCCCATAGTCCTTAGGATTGTCATCTTCGTAATCAGCCATGATCGTTTGGGTGAACAGAATCATCACTAAGCCTAGGGTAAGAGTAAGCGCAAGAAAAAATTGGATGTTCCTCATCTTTAAGACTGAAATCAACTATTTTGCCCACTCGTAGTAGCAGTTTTATATAGAGCGAAAGCAGAGAAAATAAATAAATAGAGATCAAAGATTTAAAGTCTTTTCTAGTCAAGTTTATCTAATCTCCATTGGCGATAAGTAGAACTTATAATAAACTGATTTAGTTATCTTTAATTCTAAGTTTTTTTAGCACACGACAATTGCCTGGTCTAAGGTCTTATCGCAAATGTTGCTAACCGCAAATTCTACTGAAGATTGTGAGAAACTAAATTTGAATAAATATTGAGCTAAAGATTGTGCAGCATCTAACAGCAATAAATACTTTTGGGACAGACGCTTTGAGTCTGTGCCACGCGTTATCCAATAAGTTTCAAATTGGCCTGCCTGCTATAAGCCAAGTTAGCCAGTTTCAATTATGGGTCAGGCAATGAATGTAAAACATTCAAATTTTTTTTTCACAGAAGAGTATGGTTTGATTATATTTAGCAAGTAATTTTAGGTTTAAGTTATAATGCTTTGATTATAAGCTTCAATTTTATATTAGCCTCCGCACTGATGCTCGAATGCTCTCTAAGATCAAGCATCACTTAGGGAAAGAGCCTGCTACCCCTTTATCCTTTGGGTGCCTGGCATATAAATCCTTTATGAAAATTTATTTCAATTCACGCCAAAGGAAATGAGTTACAAACACTTAATTAAATGATATGCAAGTTGAATTCAATATTTTCACTTTTTATTCATTGCTTTATTTGTGTTTTAACATTTCACCATCCTTGAGTGGTTGGCCATCTCGGATGTGATCTATGAAGTGGCAACTGAACATTAAGTTTAAGCTTAAAGAGATTGCTAGTATCATTTGAAGGTCCACCCAAACGCTGGTTATCATCGTAATAGTCCTGGGCCATGCTTATTTCGCTAAATAGAATCATCATCAGTCCCATGCTCAGGGTAATGGCAAGGAGAAACCTTGTGCTAATCATCTTGAAGACTAAGATAAACTGTTTTTCATACTCACGGTATCAAATGTATTTATAGGTCCAAATGGAATAGATGGCAGCTGAACAAATATTTTAGAATCGTCTAATTGTTATTTAAATATTTAAGTAAAGTTATCGACTTGCAAATAGAGAAACTTTGAAAGCTCGTTGAATATCTTGCAATTAATAACTTATTTGTTTTTTTTTCTCTGGTTTTGAGTTTCATTTGTTGGCTCTGACCTGAATTTTGGTAGAGAATAGAAAATGCTCTTTTATGCGATGGGGGAAACTTTTGATTTCATCGTACGAGATTCGCGTTGTGTCTCGAGAGTGAATCAGGCCACGTTTATTTGGGTTTTTGTTTTTTTTTTTTTCTCAAGTTGGCTCTATTCTTATACATTTCTAGTCGCACACCCCCGTTTCTGTGCACGGTGCATTGTGCTCGGAAAAACAAAAGGGGCATTGTTTTAGTCAGCAAACCAAACCAGTGAGTGAGTTTTCTTTCGATTTCCTTGACTTTTATGCACTTGCTGCAAGTTATTTATGGGTCTCTGGCATTGAAACTGAAGACTATAGCACATTGTTCTCCTCTCACTCTGAAGGCTTATTAAAGTTACCCCGCCCCCCTCACTCACTCGCTTTCTTTTCTCTTGCAGAATCCGTGGAATGTCTGACAATGACCGAAATCAAGATACCCAAGCATATAATGCGGCACGAAGATGCGACTTTGGGTTGCAAATTTGATTTGGATGGCGAGAGTTTATATTCGGTGAAATGGTATAAAGATGGCTTTGAATTTTATCGTTATGTGCCAAGAGATTTGCCCCCGGGACAGGTTTTCCCCTTGCCAGGCGTTGACGTTGAGGTGAGTATCGAAATAGGCATTGCCAATTGTGTTTCCCTTTTTCTTTTTTTTTTTTTTGAGTAAACTGAATTGGATATTTGGCAAAAATGTTTATGAAAAATACATCGAAATTGGTGCAGTGTCTGGTGGAGATTATACAACCGCGTACCTATGAGGAGGCCATTGAAGATATAGCCGAGGATATACGTAAACCGATTAAGTATGATCCCATTGCCTCAGGTCTGCGCATGATGAATGCCCAGAAAGAGTTTGCCCTACTGCATATGGACAGCTGTCAGAAGTTATATCAATCTTTGGCCCAGTTTAATGTGAAACCAACGGCGGAGACTTTGGACAAGGTGGTGCCAGTCAATGATCAACAGCTGAGCCATATAGCCGAGGCTCTTAGGGAATTGAGTGCTGCAATGGAAGAGGATGACAATGAGGAGGTTGAAGAAGAAGATGATCAAGACGAAGAGGCCGATGACGACGACGACGACGAAGGGGATGAGGATGAGAATGAGCGAGCGGATGAAGAAGCCATAACAATCAGAGATTTGCATCTTTTGGATATGCCAATGTAGAGCTAGATAGCTAAAAAAAAATTCTAATATTATAAAAAGAATTTAATGTTTGACCCAAAAAGAAAAAAAACTTTGACACAGACTTTCACTCGATTTCGTTTCGTTTTCTCTCTTTTTCTCTCGCTCCCTCTCTCTGGTTGCAGTTGCAAAATTCAACGGACGTGGTTGTTGTCCTGCGCTCGGTGAGCCTTCAGTCGACTGGTCGCTATCGCTGCGAAGTGTCCGGTGAGGCGCCTTCGTTTCAGACAGTTTCCGGTCACGAGGACATGATTGTTGTGGGTAAGTGAACACAAATACAAACTCAAAAAAAAAAAAAGCAAAGACCAAAATAAGCAAAGAAGGCAAAACACAGGCAGAGGCAGGCAGCAAGATTAATTGCTCCAACTGGACTAAGCGACGAAAAGTAATCTCTCTCACACACACACACTGAGACAATCTGGCACACATGCATACATACACATAAAATATTTCACATTTATTTAGTTTATGCCTGGCATTGTTTCTCGCTGCGATTTACAAATTCTCGAGCATGAAACCGGTGCCAAAACAAAACAAAACTATGAGAAAAACGAGAGAGAAAAGCTGAGGGCAAAAAAAAAAAAAAAAAAAAAAAAATTGGGTAAAAGGAGGAAAACTTTCGCAAAAGCTACGCAGCCATCTCTTCTTTGGCCAACGTTCAACAACCTTCATGTCTGCTCATCTGTCTGTGTCTGTGTGTGTTGGGTGTGTGTGTGTGTGTGTGTTGGGTGTGTGTGTGTTTGTTGTGTGCTTTGTATTATTCTGTTGGCAAATTGCCCATGTACGTGATGCAATTCTGTTCTGCTCACTTACAGCTACAACGGTTCGTCCTTTTTTTTTTAGTTTCTTGTTTTTTTTTCTCTTCCTCTTTTGGGGTGGGGTGAGGGGTCTGGGCTTGAGCTTGGGCTGCAACTTAATTTGAAATTTTTCCGCAATCCAACAAAACATGGCAAAAATATGGCGAAAAAACGCAATATGAAAAAGTGCTTTGGGAAAACTTAGAATAAACGTGTTTAATAACAGATGCAGTACAAGCGCCGGCCAACAAGCAAACAGTTGCCCATTTCCATCACTTGGCTTTCAAATGATTTCACAGAAGTTGTTGCAGGGCAAAATACTAGCAGCCCAATGGATGAATTGGTGAAGTTCAGAAAGGATCTAAGCCAGAGTTTTCACACCAAAAAGAGTCCAAAATCTATAAAGATCTGGTTAAAGACCTTAGAACACGCTGGAGATCATTATTGTATATCCATTCTATAAACATTAAGTTCTTAAGTCAGCCAACTTTGCTGCAGACTCTAAAATTGCAATGGCCACATAATATAGTCAACGCCAAAATCCATTCGAGAAACAAAGCTCCAAAGTTCAAGACCATGTACGATTAGTTCGATAGAGTATGGGAAATTTTACCGTAGTAACTTCTAACGTATTTCATTTTGAATTCAAACATTCTTTTCAAATTGTTTGACCTATTTTCAAACAGCTGTCTGACCAGATGCCCACCACCTATTGCTAAGTGAATTTAAAGGCTTCCAAATATCCTGATCAATGTGACTTTAATAGCATATTTCCTAAATACTTTTCGTTAAGCATTGTTTAGCTGAAAATTTTTAATGACAACTTAACTTTAAAATCGTAGATTGTCATTTCATTGGAACAGTTCTAAGAGGAATATAAAAAAAACATTTCTAAATTGTATTTATTGTTAAGAATCGGTTAAAAGTTAATAGATACTTATATTTCGTGTCCGTACTCATGGTCAGGCGCAAGAGGAAGGAAACATTTTAAAATTGTAATAATTGTTAAGGATCGGTTAAAAGTTAATAGATATTTATATTTCGCAAGAGGAAGGAAAAGAATAGTTTAGAGTTACATAATGAAGAATATCGATAACACTTAAGCTTACGACAATCGATATATCTGGGCATACAAAAACCTAAACTAAACCTAAATCAGGGCTACACACAGGGCTACATATGATATTTTCAACATTTAACTAGATAATCGACATTTTTTGGAAGGGTTTTCAAAACGATATAAATACAAGAACGTTTTTCTTACCCATGCAAAAGAGATTATAAAATTGGTCAGAGAAAAAGACGTTTTCGACCCCATAAAGTATATATATTCTTGATCAGCATGAGGAGACGAATCGATATACCCATGTCTGTCTGTTTGCCTGCTTTAGAACGCTGAAAATTCTTTTGCTAAGGAGCTATTGAAATTAAACTTCGTATATAAGTTTTCTATTACCATAGATAGGTTAAGATCTTGGGGTATCCGAATCGGTCCATTATATTTTTTAGAACTTTATTTATTTAGAACTTTCTTTGTATATTGCACCCTCGAATCAAGCTTCATAAGATTTTCTTAGCAAAACAATTTGTGTTCAAATAATTTCTTGAATTCCTCTTAGATATAATTTGTGTTTTGGTTTCTGAATGTGACATATTTTTTGATTTGCCCATTAAGTAATGGATCGTTTGGCTATAGATATATTGCAATATGTATATGTATTATTCTTTCTTGTTTTTTTTTCCCGCATGCACTTCAATTATTTGCCGCCCTATGAAAATCGAACTTCGAACCGAATTGGGTCAAAGTTATTTTGCCTAGTCATGTGGCCTCATCATTTAGCTTGGCACTGTAATCACATTCAATTATTTTAGCCACACTCTCGCACACTCACACTCACACACACACACGCACACACACAGATATAGCCATAAACAGGCACTAATGCTCCAATGCGCATTAATTTCAATATTCTAGTAATTTAAATGACATTTCTTTCTCCCAGTCAGTTTTCCTCTATTTTTTTTTACTCTCTCTCTCTCGCTCTCTCTCTCTTTCTCTCTGCATTACATTTTGCCATTTTGCCGTCAGCACCTGTCGGGAAGGTGTTGTTGCTGTTGTTGTTGTTTTTTTCTTTATGGCAAAAGTTCATTAACTTTATTGATCCGTAACTGTAATAGTCATTCTATGATTCTGATTTAATCCGCTTATACGTGGAACCATCTAAAATAGAAAAAAACGGAAGGAAGGAATAAAGGGGGGTGGGCGGTATAAGGTATAAAAAGGAAGGGAAAAAGGCATTAAAGTCGCGTCGTTTTCGAGAGTCGAGAGAGCGTAATTAAGTAATTTCCATCTAAAACGGATGTATATTGCTTTGATTGGTGGCGCATTGCCTAAGCCGAGGAAATATTTAGTTAGCCTAATTATGCGATATACCAATTTTGATTGTGAACCCGAGCTCACCTGTTCGCCAGTTTCACTTGTTCACCTGTTCACCTGTTCACGGTGCTCGCTCTCTCTCAGGCTCACCTGTGGGCGGAAATGGAATGTGAAATTGGCAGGGGAGCAACAATACATGCACAATTGAGCCGCTTGAATGTTGATGTTGATGATGATAATCATAATTATGTTGCTGACTTGGCTTCATGCCAATGTTTGTATATGAATATTTAGGTCAGATGATATGCTACATAATTCTCCCCCCAGCCGCCTTCCTTCTCGCCCCATGCCGCTTGCCACACAGAGGTTAAGCTAAGCGGCAGAGCGAAATCAACAAAATGAAGCCATGTAATAGGCAATTCCCGGCACATCCGAAACATTTGAATAGTAGTTCAACTTTTTAATCAGATTTCTCTCAAAGAGTATTAAGATATTTTATTAATCTAGCACGTGATGGGATCTTCAGTTAGCTCATTATTCTGATAATGGTAATGAGAAGAAACATTGCCTTAAATTATAGAGAGAAATATATAGAGAAAAAACGTTTACTTCATATATATAAAGATATAGAACGTTTTGCATTGTAAAACAATTGACGAACAGACGGACAGAGGAAAAAATGAAGATGAACACGCTTCCTTTTGCCTGTTACATTTATTTTGGCGACCTTTATATACCCTTTTTCCCCTTTGTCAATGTAAGTAAAAGCTCATCGTGACTAGCTTTTATTTCTGCTCTTCGTCTTATAAAATATAAATATTTAAGACTGGTTCCTTTTCGACTCTAAAAACGCTTTGATCTAAACTTGATTCGCTTTCAAACCATTTGTATTTTTGATTAGTTTATCCCATTAGAAGTATATGCATATGCAATTCCGAATTGAATTAAATTTACTTCTGAAAATAAGAACTGATCTAATTATTAATTTAAAAAAGGGAAGCTTATTGTGATTGTCTGGTTTTATGTTTCATATTTGATACCAAACAAGGTCATTATAAATGACTTATTTTATGTTTATACAACAGACAATAATCCTTTTACATTCCTATTACTAATTAATGCTTATTGAATGGATATTTTGTGGAAAGTGTCTATCTTTCTTCTTTTTAGTCGACCTTTTTGATTGATATTAAATTTTTAGTTTGGCCAGCTCGAGGTACTCCTTCTCTGTCTCATTCTACTGAAAAAAAAAGAAAATGTATATGAAAACTACAAAATTGTTTGAGTGAAATTTTAAATCAGAAAGTTAACATTTATAATTATAAAATCACCTTTTACTTTCTTCTCTTCCTTCCTTTCAAAAGCCAATTGCATTCTTTAAGCTCATAAATACCTTAAGACCAAAACATTTCCATTAAACTTGAAAGTTTTTTTTCTATCTACTTCCTCGAGTCTGTTTACTCGGACAATGGAATTTTGTTAATGAGAACTAATGCCATTGCATTTTTGACCTCAGTTTATAAGGATAATGATTTCCAAAGAAAAAACTTCCACTCACTCATAGAGACTTCAATAATTGCTGAAGAAGAAAATAACAGGTAGTTTTTGAGTTTGTTTCGATATTTGCAATTCTCTTGCAGTTAAAGCTCTTAAAGAAAGGATAATTTATTTACAAGGACTTTAAGCTTTATGCTGCTTTCTTTTGCTCTTTCTGGCAACTTCTTTAAGGGGATATGTAAAATGTATTTTAAGCTGGATATTCTCTCATAATTTCTGCGATAGTCAATTGATTTTTTTTCATTTTGGCTTTGTTCTTTTCGGGTAACCAGCATGTTTATCCTTTGTCTAAGCTCCTTGGTAAACAATGCAGGACAATGGCCTCACAACAAAGGAAAGAACCCTCAACAATTATTGCCAATTGAAACAAGCTGGCAAACAAATGACCTACCAAAAGAAAAGAAGGGAAAAAACAGCAACAACAACAGCAATAAATGGGTTCACATTTTTCGGTTAAGAAATGTATGACCAAGAAGAAGAAGAAGAAACGTGGGCAGAGAAAGCAAGAATAAAAGTGTGAGAAAGGGAGTAAAAGTGGTTGAAGAAAGAAAGGAAATGGCCCAAAATATCAACAGCTCAATCAATGTCAGGACAGCGTTAAAATAGTCGCGTCATATAGAGGACGAAGAAAAGCATACAAAAAAAAATAAAAATAATTTATGCAGTTGAATTGAGTTGAACAATGCGAAAAGGAATTAAAATAATCAACAGAAGAACAAAAAAGGGAAAGCATTTTTCTTGGCTCTCTTTGTTTGGTCATACGCTATATTAAAAAGGATTAAATTTGGGTATTTAAGGCTGAAAATTTGATGACCTTTCACTGTGACCAGGCAGAGAAACAGTAAACGATGAGGTCCCTATTGCAGTCCCTTTTAGCCTTAACTCCGACTTTATCTGCTCTATAATACACCTTTAAAAGAAATCCCCTTTGAAAGCTGATTAAATTCAGGGAAATTCCCAATAAAAAGCATCAAGCAAAACTTTCTGAAACCCAAAAACAATTATTTTATATTTTATATTTAAGTTATATTAAAAAAATCGATGTTCATTAAGGGATCAAATGCAATTACGCAATACAAATAAATGACCTTTAAAATATAAAAACTCGAAATATTGCTACATCTAAAGCAATCATAGCATTTTTTTTTCAATTATGTAAAAATTTATGCAAATTAATTAAGCTTATGTCCAACTATGTATATCTATGTCTTTCATACTTAGCTAGATATAGATTTCTTAAAAGATTTCCATAGTCATAGATAAGATTAATTTAATCAAAAAGTGCTTACAAATTGCCTCAAATGACCTTTAAAGGGTAACTCGAATTCGAATCCTCAATATAAGAAATTTTGCCAGCTCATGCTCCACCGAATCATTATCATTATAAACGATTTTAAAATCAAGCAACTTGAAAAATCGATTAAAGAAATCGTCGGAAAAAAAAATCCATCATGAATTTTGTGCTGACCGAAAAAAAAAAATTGCCAATGCAACAATTTATTTCGATTTTTTTTTCTCCTGTTTCTGTTTGGTTTGTTGCAGTTTGCAGTTGCTCCCTCCCCTCACTCTTATCTGACCCAATTGGCAAGCATCCAGGTCAGACACGATGCTCAACTCTTCTCAGGGTATTTGCTTTTCTTATTTCTCATGCGCCAGCAACAGCAGCAGCAGCAGCAGCAGCAGCTGTGGCAATAACTACAACAATAACAACAACAATAAAATGCTACAATGTGCAAAAATTACGCTTGAAACTAAGTCTTCCCCCCCACCGCCCCGGTTTTTTTTGTTCATGGTTTTCTGGTAAATGTTTCTTTGAATGTTTGAGGACCTACATACCATTATAATCCATTTTCCTTAAGCATTAAAGACATCTTTGCGTTTTGGTAATTGCTTTATTTATAATTTGTTTTTAGATTCATTAAACTTTTATTTTGGGGCTAGTAGTTATTTTTCAGTCATATTGAGGTGTTATTTTTTAATGGATTTGCTTTTATGTAGTTCTTGTGTGAATTTGTTTATAAATGTTAAATTTTTTAATAACATAAATTCGATAGAAACATTCAAAATTGTTCTCAGCTTGACCATTTTTTCGATTTCTTAAGTTTCCGCACAACAAAAACTTATTTGAGATTGAAATGTAGTTAAATTCTTTGGTATTTTTTTCCATTTTTAAAAATATTGAAAATTCTATTGATTTTTTAATCTAATGTGTTCAACTAAAGTCGCTGGTGTTGTTCACTATTCTGATCCTGTCGAGCTCTAAGTGATGTAAAGAGTATCCCTTATAAGTAACCCTAATGAACTCCAAATTGAGTTGATAAGAGAAGAAGTCAATAGTTCAAGCCATCAGACAGAGACCAAGGAACATTTTGAATAGGAAATAAATATTGCATTTCTATTTCTACTACTGAATTTAATAATTATCATTGTTAAGTATAGAACTATTTAAATACTAGCAACTAAGGTCATCGACTTAGACAAAGGCATAGACTAACCTGTGGATTCAAGCCCGGATTCTTGTTGCTCAGTTGCCTCTAAATTAGGCAACTCATCTACCGATGTTTGCTCTAACTTTAATTAATCGTTAAATTATTGAGGAAGATAAAAGAAATTTCTGCCTTAAGTATAAAGTAGAAAGTGAAAAAACTTAGTTCAAATTTTTATTATTAACTAAATGTTTGAACATTTTAGCAATTTCAACGAGTTGTCTATGAGCTCAATGAATAAAGAGGCCAAGTTTTTCGTCTAACTATTGCATAATAAAGGGACAAATTTTCTGCACTTCCTAAAGATGTTAAAATTTAGCTTAGCTTCACTTATTCTAAAATATTAGTCAAGGATTTAAAAAAGTAATAGAGAAATTATCAATGAAACTGCCGCTTAGGTTAATTTCCGTAACTTAAACTAACACGTAATGATAATTGGCTGCGGCCAAATTCCTATCCTTTTCTTACAGTCCAACCGAAACATGGACCACAAATCACGGGGGGCCAGCCGCGCTATCAAATTGGCGACATGGTGCGCGTGAATTGCACTTCGGCCGCATCGAAGCCCGTTTGCCATCTCAGTTGGCTGATTAACGGTATGCATGTAAATCGCTCTCTACTGCGCTCCTATGAGCCATTGGTTGTGGGCCGCGAAGGACTGGAAGTGGCACGCCTTGGCCTGGAGTTTCGTGTCCGTGGATGACATTTCAAGCATGGCGACATGAAGTTGAAGGTGAGAGTTGATAAAAAAAAAAAAAATTGTACAAAAATTTATTTTTTTCTGGTCCGGCGACTATAAGCTGATTATGGTCATGAAAATTGATATGTCCCTCCACCAGCCCCGTTGGCCTATTCTCATTCGCCATCCTTGTTGCAAGCGTTGTCGTTCGTTCGTTCTGATTCAATTTGTGCCAACATAACATGGGTAACGGCAGCAGCAGGAGCTGGAGCAGCAGCTCATGTTGATTATTATCAGGCCAGACCTCGGCCACCACAACAGGTCGGGGTGAGTGACGGGGCCGAGTGGGTGGGGCGACGGACTATCACCGAGTGCAAATGTGTGTCGAACAAGCCACAAAATTTCATGTGGACGCGGCAGCAGATGGAATGCTTTTATGATATCATCAACTTCTATACAGTGGAATGAATAGTGAAAAGTTTGCCTTACACAAAAAGGATACGCGAACAGGCGAAACAAGTCGAGTCTCTCTGACCACTGTCTCGCTTTTGCATATGTATGCGGGTCATTTTGGGTTGGAATTTCTCATGTGGGTTCCAGGAGGAAGAGCCGGGAAGGGGGGGGGGAGAGGGGCAGTTAATGAAAGCATAAAACTTTTAGTGTGTTGGCGTTGGCAACGGGAACGGCCAATGTCCAGACCGCGAGAGCACACAGATTTCATGAGTCGGTAAATTCAAAAACTTTTCTCTCTCTCTCTCTCTCTTTCTCCTTTTCTCTCTTTCGTTTTGTAGTGTGTCGCCAAAATCTCCTCAGTCTATTGGCAGAGTAACGAGGAGAGTGTGGAAAGTGACAAACATCAGAGAATACCTGTCCTAGAGTCAAGGGAAACCGTAATACCCAAGTCACGGCAACTGGACAAATCCCAGTCCCTGGAAGGTAAGAGTCATCCTGAGAGAACATCAATCATTTCCCACCCACCCACCAAACCGGCTGTTAGCAACAGTTGTTATAACCAATCTTCATCTCTTTTCCTTTCCTTTCCACCCCGGCCCCCCCTTGCCACCTAAACAGACAAGCAACTAAAGAAGAGTCGTCGTCCAGCAGCCGCAACCTCAGCTGCCTCCGCCGCAGCAGCAGCCGCCGCCGCCGCCGCCGCAGAAGCCGCATCCAGTGCATCATCATCATCATCATCGTCGTCGTTGTGGGGCTCATCTGTGCCCTGGTCACGCATATTAGCTTCCAAATCAATTGCACGCATTTCGCTCTACGCATTGCCCGTCCTAATAGCATTTCTCTGTACTAGCTGGACCTCATTCACATCCATTCCGGCCAAAAGGAGTCAAACCAGACGCCTGTCGACCCAATTAGTACTCAGCACAGTTTCCCACAGATAACAATTAACGAAGATGTATGAGGACAGCGGTTGGAATTCGTCTGCCTTGTAAATAATTTTTTGGTTAGTAATTTCAAATCCCTCTCCCCTTTAAATCTCACATCAAGTATACGCCATGTGTAGGGCACGCTAATATATATATTTTGTATATACATGCATATACATATAATAACTAATTTAGCTTTCGATTAAATGTTCCTCTTTGGGCTTTTTGCTTTTAGTCTTCAAAACAAAAATGCTCAAAGTTGTTTGCAAAAATTTAAACAATAAGATAAATGGATAAACAACAACAAACGTTGAATGTTAAATGTATAGAGAAAACTTGATTAGCCAAAAATTGTACAAGTTCAATTCAAACTAGTCACAACTAATTTGGACTAAAAGCGTTAAGTACTCGAACAAAACTATTTATTCATACACATTTCATTGTATCAATTGTCAAAACAACATAAAAAGTTTGTTAAATTAGCATAAATAAAAATCTAACTTAAGCCTTGAAATAGTTTAAGGGACATAACTAAATGTTGTAAGGCCAAAAGTTGAGCAATGAAACAAGTTAAATGGAATTTGGGCTTAAGGTAAAACAAAGATGAAACAAATTTAGATTTTTCTCTGCAAACTACAAATTTTAATACAATTCAGTTAATGAACAAAAATTTAAACCGTAAATTTAAAGTATTTATTTAACATTTATTTTCTTATACAAATTGAATTAATTATGGTTTTAGTTTGGCATCAAAGTAAGAGGAAATAATTAAACTGACTTGTATAAGATTATGTTTAACCCTCAAAGAACTCCCTTTTAATAGTTAAAAGTTCGACTTTGTTTTAGTTTTATAATTTTCAAAGTTAAAAAATATGGTTTAAAAAAATGTTTGGTATAAGCAAAGAATTTTTATGCTTTAAGTAAAAACTTTCAAAAACAAAAAGACAACTTTACGAAGTTCTCAAAATAAGCAAGCAAAATGAAGGGCAAAATTTCACCTACTTAAATATTTTGATGTTGGGATTTTTACTTGATTATTGGGATTGAAAAAAATCGATAGTGAGAAATCGAAAATAAATTAATAGAACAAACAATTGAGAGCTGATCAACCAAGCAGAATCTTAAGCAAATTTTCATTAACTTAATTTAAAGCTGCGATTGGTATCGTTGCTTAAGATTAAATAATGATTTGAAATTAGAAAAATTGCTAATGAAAGATTGCGAACAAATTAATAGAAAATCGAGAACGAATCCCAAAGGAAACTATCGGATTGCCTTAAAAAAATGTAAATTTTATTTAAGTTCACAATTTCGATACGATTTTTGATTGAATAAATGCTAAACCATAAAAATTCCGCAAGGCTTTAACTTAGAAACCAAAGACCATTAAAAAACCATTTAATTTCCATACAAAAATAATATTTTTTTTATGCAAAAATCCATTAAAATGTATGCCGAGAGATTTGTAAATAAGATTGTATGATTTGAGTAACTAAAAAATGTTTTCTTTTATATCTTTAAGCATTGGCCAAACAAATTGTTTTCCTCTAATCACACATACACTCCCACACACACACACACACACATTCACACACCAAGGCACGCCCATACCTAGTTACTTTCCAGCACTTTCTGGCACTTGCTTATATACTTATAAATATATATAAATATATAAATTTAGATTAAACTACATACTACCACATATCTCTATTGGAAAAAAACCGAAAAGAAAAATTGTTAAATGTTCATATATATCAAAATGTATATGTATCTGTATGCGAAAGCCCTTAGCAAATTTAAGTGAGCAAAAAAAAAAAAAAAGAAAAATGTGTAGTGCAGTGTAAAATATTGTAATAATGAATGTTATTAAGTCTTTAAAAATAAACAACAAAAAACATGCAAAGCAAAACAGAAGAAAATGAAAATGCTGATTTGGCGTTGCCCCAAAATGTAGGCAACACTTTTCACCTTCCAAAGCGAGCTCTTGACCTGAAACGAGGATCCTATGCCAGGCGAAAATGTCCTTGGCAGGGTTTGCTTTGTTTTTTTCCGTTCTTTTTATTGTTGTTTGGCACTGCCATAATATCTCGCCTTCGTGGCGCTGCTTCATTTTATTGTTATTATATTTACTTGTCGGATTTGCTGGTGTTTTCTTCTGCTTCTTCTATTGTTATTGTCGCTGTGTGTGTGGGTGTGTGGGTGTGTGTGTGGGTTTTGTTGACTGGCGATGCGTGTGCCATGCACTTAAGCATTTTGATTTTGATTATGTGTCATATATCAACACATTGAGTCAAAGTCGTGATTGGATGTCATAAAAGTAGGCAGAGAGCGGGGCGTGCTCTCTCTCTCTCTGCCTCTCTGCCTCTCCTCCTCGCTTTGTCATCATTATTTTTGATTTTGTATATTAACTATAATATTTTTTAAAGCTCAAACTGCAATTAAAAATTATGAAAATGTCAAATGGCAAAAGACTTTTTGCGGGCTACAAAGTTGACTCGGCTTCTTTTTTTTTTTTTTTGCTCATGCTTATTTGCTTAATTTCACAGAGCGCTCACATGCACAAAAGAACAGCAAAGGGAGAGAGGGAAAAATAGGCAAACAGACAGACAGACAGTCAGTCAGATGGCTGCTCGTTCTTTTTTTTTATCTCACACAGAGGCAGGCACTTGCATTGCATTTTGTTTATATGCTTTTAATGCAATTAGCACGCTTTTCACTTTGATTTACGCCCAGGCCAACGGGCCACTTCGTTGACTGAGTGCTTAACGAGAAGAAGGAAGAGGGGGACCGAATGCCAGAATGTCAGAATGACTGACGAGATGAAAGGGGAGAACAGAGAATGAGTGACAAACAGACGACAGAAGTGCATGCCCATCGAGCGTTTTGTCTGTCAACGAACACACTTACACACCACACACATACACACACACACACACACACACACACATACACAAACACACACACACAGATGAACTATGAGTGCATATCACCCTTTTGGCTGCCTCTGTATTTATGAGTGGAGCGAACTCTAGTTCCAGGGTTAGAGTTGGGCTTTCATCTTTTGTGAGAACCTATTTTGTGTGTGCATTTTGTTGTTGGCTCTGGTTTTTGTTTCTCTCGCTTCTCTGCGTTTCTCTTCTCTGTCTCTTTCAATGGCTCAATGCCCACATTTTGTTCATTATGCTGCATGCTTATGCATTTTCATTAGCAACGACTCAACGTCATTTGCCATTGAGCCAACCAGCCATCTAAGCAATGCCAGTGCCAGTAATAGAGAAGGGATTGTGATTATTGTTTTCCATACACCCCCGCCCTGCCTCCTACCATCACCTTCTTAACAACTCCTTTGACCCTTGCTTGGCCTCTAATGCATATTGTTTGTGCCTTGAAGCGTAATTTGTTGCGTTGTTTTTGCGCTTGGCGCAATTTTAATTACGATTTGCTCACTTACATTTCACATTGCTGCTAATACATAGCCTTTAGCCAGCATCTTCAATGACTGACTGCCTGACAGAATGCTAGCCTGCCAGACTGCCAGCTTGTCTGTCTGTCTGTCTGTCTTTCTGTCTGTCTTCCCGCCCATCTGCCTGCCTCTGCTGATTACACTTCAATCAAACGCGCGTAAATATCAATCAACGGGCGAACAGCGAAAAGGGCCTCTTGGCAAATGGAAAAGTCGAGAGCGAGAGCGAGTTAAGAAACGCCGTTAGCGAAACTCATTTAAAAGTAATCAACAAGTAGCGCAAAATTGAACAAAAAGTATAGGGTTGGAAATAAGGACCAAGGAGTAATCGAAGAATAGATGAAATGCCAAAAGAATATGAACTAAAAAAAAAAAAACTTGGTTCAAGATGGTCAGATGATGGCCAAGGGCTTCAGCTCTTACAAATTCTACGCCATTCGATATGGAAACCAGAGACCCAAACTAGCACATGGTGAGCAGCCATCAAGTAAGTCCCATGGCAACTTAAAAAGCAGACTATAAGGTGTAAAGTTTATAAGCTGTGCCCAAGTAAAGATTTTGATTCAATTACAAGTGATATCGTATCTAATTCAAGTTGCATTTTTCGGAATTCGCCATAGACCATAATAGGAAGAACGCTGCTGAGTTTCCATATAGCTAAACCTAATGCTGATTTTGAATTCTTTTTAGGTCAATGATTATTAATTTGTATACCTAAGTTTTTATCTTAGAGCTGATATAAGACAAAGTAAAAAGAGACACAATCATGTTATAGGAAAGGCATATTAAAGGTCTTAATTGAAAGATATTCCAGAACTTTTCAGACAAACCTTGTTGTAAAAAGTTTATAAAATATGAATACTACCAGCATTCTTCTTCACTGGGACACTTATCAGTGGTCGTGGCCCATTGGCCAGAAGTCGCTCTTCACTGTTATTCACTTGTCCCATCAACCGTTGACATGTCCAATAATTATCCTTTATTACGGCATGCACTTATGAAGCGCCAATCAACAACGGCAACAACGGCAACAGAGACAGCGGTGGGTGGGCATTTTTTAAATGCTACTTAAATGCATTTAAATGTGGCTCTCCATTAAGTATGATGTGGCGACACACACACACACACACACACACAGACTGCACTCCTCTTTGGTTGGTCTTTGTGTTGAAGCCATAATTATGGCACTGAACGAACATCGATGGTCAACCGAATGAATAAAATAATAAAATGTGTAAAAAAAAAAAAAGAAACATACATATATAACCGAGCCACAGCAAAAGTCAAAATGAGCCACACACATAACAATGAATTTTAATTGCAATTGCAAAAGAATGGCAGATACGTATACCATCGGAAGGTTGAAGGGAGGAGGGAGATCAACAACTCGATGTCTCTGAAATTATGGTAAAATTTACGCGCTCAAATTATGTTTAATAAATGCACTACAACAACAACAACAACAACAACAGCAACAATAACAATAACATTTTGTCATTAAGTTCTCACCGCATTTGTTAGCAAGTGCAGCTTGTCATTTGGAGCAAAGTGTAATAAAAAGATCAGCAACTGTCAAGCCAAGGCTCGACCGACAACAACAGCAACAATAACAACAAACGCCTGAGAACAAAAAATGTGAAATAAATATTTTTAATAAAGCATCGCAACATAAATTATCCCTTCAATTATTGCCGCAAAGACTTAATCCATAAATTACAATGACTTTTGTGTCTGTCTGCCAGTTAATGATAAGCAACAATAAAAGGAGTTCATTTTGTTTATTAAAGTACAAAAATGTTGCATTTTGTCTTTTAACTGAAAGTTCTATTATATGTGGCTACAAAATCATAGTCTCAAGAAAGGATTCAAGAAAATTGAAATATTGCTATTACTTCTAAAATTAAAACTCTTCTCGAACTCAAGAACTCATTTCTCATACAAATAAATTCTGTTTCTCGCACACATACAGGCACAATGCTTGTGGTTTTGCGTTTGTGTGTGTGTGTGTGTATTAACCAAAGCCACAACAGTATTTAAGCAATGATATAGTGTTTCGATTTCTATGAAGTCTGGCAAAAAGTTGCAAATTACAGAAAACAAATTAGGAGTGAGTTTGGTTTGAAAAACTCTCACTAAGATTGCTTTTTTTACCGATCAATCCTACTGGTACTATATGCTATAGTAGTCCGATCCTTATGAAATTTGACAAATAGTTGCGAGCAACTTTAGTACACATTAGTGGCGAAACTTTTTTGAGAAACTTAAAAAAACAAAAAAGTTTTTCCCACAGACTTCCTTTTCGATCGATCGTTCCTATGGCAGCTATATGATATAGTGGCCCATTCCGGAAACGCCAAAAACTTAACCTACCTATGGTAATAGAAAGCTTATATACGAAGTTTCATTTCAATAGCCTTTTGGCAAAAGGCGCTGAAACAGACAGGACAGATGGGCATGCACATATCGACTCGGCTTCCTATGCTGATTAAGAATATATATATTTCATGGGGTCGGAGAGGCCGTGCTAACTTGTGACATGCCAAAGTTTGTATACCCTTGCAAGATATTATGTAAAAAGTCGATAAATAAATTGGCTTTTTCTGTTCTACCGACCAAAATTGGTAATCGGGCTTATCCTTTCTATGGGGACTATATAATAAAGTCTGATGAGAGCCTATGCCGAGAGCCTATGCCGAAAGCCTAACCAAAAGCCATGGGAGGGTTATCTAAATCGTCAAAGCTGCTGAATTTGGCAATAAAATTTTCAATATTTTCTAGTTTTGAACTTTTCCCTTTAAGCATAAAATAATCGAATATAAAACAATTTATTTTCTTGAACAAATTATAAACATGTGAAACAATTTACAATAAAGAAATTTTAGATAACGATTTTGTTGCCTTGCTGTATGAACATCCAGAGACGCAGACTCATTACAGGCACGGACAATAATCGGCAGACAGCCTGAGAGTCCTTAATGAATAGGGGAAAGAATTCTGCAACGTCTGCCACATCGGAAGTAAAGTCCTGTTGTCGCAACTCAATTGGAATGTCATCGAGGTGTTTGGGCTTTGATTGACTGCTGGGCATGACAGCAAAATAGGATACCAGAATACGATGTGTGCACCTTGAGTGCAATGCCAGCGAATAGCCAATTGAATGGGGAATGGTGTTGTCAATTGATTTCAAACGTAAATTCATTATCCATTGCTCTTCGAATGCATAGAATACTTTGGAGCTTAAAGTAAGTTCACCCAGGCAATCGAAGTTGTTATCCTGTGTCCAGCGAAATTCGATATTCTCATAGAAAACACGAAACGAACAAAACTGACGAATGCCACGATCAACGCGACGCATTGCCACGAGCTCCACTTCATCTCGTTCCAAAAGAATCTTCATTATTTCTTTGCCCGATTTGCTAGGATATATGCAATCCTTCTCGTGCACTGGACACTGGTCGAGAGCGTCTTCCCAGTCGCAGCCAATGCAATAATTGCGACACCTGGCTAAACGCTTCTCACACTCCTCGTTCATGTGCTTCAACAAGGACTTGAAGTCCCTAATGGTATCGCATTTCGGACACGACCTTGGCAACTCCCACATGGTCTGGCGGACCACCGTGTTCCTGGTTAGCTCGTGAATATTGATTTTCATGCGACAATGTGGACAGAAAGCATCTTGACCATTCACTCTAGCCTCAGTCAGTATGTAATGGACGCAATTGTCGCATATTATGTGACCCTGCAAGCACTGGTTCATCTCATCCGGATGGGGAACTTCGTAGCAAACATTGCACTCGAATATGTGGCGCAGACGATCGGTCAGAGCAAGTATGCCAGTCGTTGAGTCCAGGGTCTGGGTGGACACTTGAATTCCAATTTCTGTTCCTTTCGTACATTGGTCTCGTTCGGATGGGGATTGAGTACGTAACTCAAAACTAGGGCTTAAATCCAAATGCAAATTACTTTCCTCGGTCTCTTCTTCTTCCGAATCAGAGCTAGACATTTTAATATATGGTTAAAGTTTTAAAAGTTTTAAATTCTTTTTTACTCTACGTTGATCGAGTTGTGTGTTAAGTTAATAGAAATTGTAAATGAAATGAGTTTCCACATATGTAGCTAAACCTTTTTGATTTTGTTCGCCAGGCCAATGCCGATTGAATTCAAAAAAAAAAAACCCAAATTTGGAGTCCTGACGACTTTTAAAACCAGAAATTTTGATGTTAAGAATTTATTTAAATCTATTATTGAATAGGAATTCCGAGAGAAGCGAAATAAAACCCAGTTTTCGTTTAGTGAATTCAGAAACTGAACTGATTTTATTTAAATTGGTTTAAAAACATTCGATTCACGGCAATAGTTACTTCCTTTAACGTTTACCAACACTCGCATATCAAGTTACCCCGTTCCAACACTGAAATCTGTATAGAGCTGAGACAACACAAAGAAAATAAACTAAAGCTAATGAGTTCCCCAGTTTGACGCTTACCAACACTTGCATATAAAGTTAAACATTTCCAACACTGGTACAATCTGTCTGAGACAATATTAAAACAATTAAGCAATGAAAAGAATTAATAACGTTTATCAAGAGTTAATTTAATGTTTTTCAACACTAACTTTTGATATTTAGCTTTTTCCAATTTTGTAAATTTTGAAAAATTGATTAAAAATGTTATTTAAAAGAAATCGAAAGTTCTATAAAAACTTTATGAAAGTTTAAAACGAATGACAATCTTAAACAAATTGAGCTGAAAATTGCTTGCCCTTCCTTTTAACTCAAAAAAGAACATTTTCAAAATTCCAAATAAATTTTAAGAAAAAATTTCACGTGGCTTTCTCTTGATTTTTACTTTTAACCATGCAAATTTATTTTTCCTTTCATTTAATTTAGCTTGTGTTCTTTGTTTTATTCTCGTGTTGCTGTTATTGTTATTGTTGTTGTTGTTTACCCCGACTGGGCACATAGTTCAAATATTTGCTTAGCCTGCCAATTACCGGAGCCCAATGAGTTATTAATTTGACTCCCGCCCTAAACAAAACGTTTGCCACGCACCTAACTTGTTTTTCTTTTTGTTTTTTGTTTTTGACTTTTTATAAATTTATTTACTGAGTTTTTGGTGCTGTTGTTGTGGTTGTTATTGTTGTTGGGGTGAATGTTGTTCATTAATTTGGCAATTTGTATGCAAAATGCATACACAGCAATCTCTGTCCCCGTTTCAGACTTCACCCCTCCCCACCCACCTGACCTTATCCCTGACCCCATCCCTGACCCATTCCCCATCTTCTGTGGCACTCTTGTCATTGTCTGTTGTAATTAGAAGCATGTTAATGAATTTCATTTGTTTGTCTGCCTGTCAAGGCTTTTCCATTTCTCTCTTTGGGTGTGTGGGTGTGCGTGTGTGTGTGTGTGTGTTGGTTGATTTTTTTTTTTTGTTTATTTAGCCAGGGATTTTTGCTTTTGTTTGCCATTCGCTCAAGTGATAGTTATTTAATTTTTAATTACTTATGATGTGGCCAACGTCAATGAATACATTTTAAATTGTTCATTCAAATGTGAAATAAATTTCAATTTGTTGTTGATTTTTTCTCTCTGTATTTCTTTATTCTCCCCCAAACATGTCTTTGGCAATTAATTGTTTAATTTGGTTATTTAAAATTAATGATATGTTTTTTCATATGTCATTGCACATTTGTTCATGGCTTATTTTATTGTATTCATCTCTTGCTCTCTTTCTCTCTCTCTCTCTCGCTCTTATGGGGCATATGCGTATAGAAGCAAATATAGTTAAACATTCATTTCAATTATGCGGATAAGCGCAAATGTAATGAAAGTTGAACAAGCGGATTAATGGGCACCAAATAGCCAAAGCGAAATTGGCCATAAAAAAAAAAAAACAAAAATTATAATAAAAAATTCGGGATTAAAGTCATTTTAATGAATTTCCAACATTGACACTTAGCGACGATTTGATTCGACATGAACACGACAAATAAATGGATGAGCTAAAAATTTAACTAACGTTTTTCACTCTGCGGTTAAGTGCTCTCACTCTCTTACTCTTCCTCTCTCTCTCTCTCTCTTTGTGAACAGGTGTGGCGATAAGAATAGTGAGACAGTTTTTCCATGAAAATTGGAGTCATTACCTAAAGAATTTGTCAAATTGATTCGAACCAATTTAAAAGAAATCTTTCGCTGATATGATAGAAAATTAAAACTTAATATTAGTACGCCGAAGAATTAAGAACTCAATTAAAAATGGCCCTTTAATCGAGATGCTTAAAGCTGATTCAACTCTCATTCTGTGTCTTTTGGGATGCATCTAATACTTCTGTCCACAGGCAAGATATGCTCACCTTTCACCTGCTTGCCAAGCCAAAAAGAACTCAAAATCATTCCAAAGCTCATTTTTAGAGGAGGATCCATACACACACGCACAGACACACACACACACACATAAAGTCACACTGGCAATGGCAACTCAAACACAGTCAAAATCCGAATCAGAGAGGCCAAGCAAGAAGCCGTCAGACCAAAAATCTAGTTCACTTAAAATTTCTCTCATTTCCTTCCGCACACACAAACACACACACAAAAACACACACAGAGAATGCTAACAAGAAGACCAAAGACTGGCCCACAGGGCGAAGGACGACGGACATTGGCGTTGGAACAGGAGCTGTGAAATCTGTTCCAGGAGCTTAAGTTAACAACTTATGCCTGTTAGCCAGCCTTTAGGTGGGCGGGAAAGGGTGCGGTGGTTTCTGTACCTCCCTCAAAACGCATTTAGGAAGGAAATTAGTAAGTAAATGTCATAATTTGCCGGCAAAAAAAAGTGAAACATATACATATAGAAGAGAAGGCTAATCAAAATGCAAATTTCAATTTTCCAACAAGTAGATGAAAATGTTGAGAAAAAATAAAAGAAAACAATTTCTATCAAAGAAAAAAACACAAAAAAAAATTCAAATCGCAAAAAGGCATTCAACTAAATATGAAAAAAAAGTAATCATTACGAATAATACGACTTTTTGATACCCTTTAAAGGGAAGGTGCTAAGAAATCGAATATGGAAAAAGACACCTCTGAGTAGAGATGGAGAACTATCGATGGAGCTACAATCGATAGTAATGCCATGTTAATTTTAGTGGGCAATCGATAGTTGAACTTGCAAATCATTAACTTAAGCAGAAAATTATCTAATGAGCAAGGTCACACTGTTAGATAAATAATCGGTGGTTAAAATACAAGCAGAAGCCATTTAAAGCGTAAAAAAAACCTTTATAGACGAGAACAAAGTGAATTCGAGCTGTCTTCGAATGTTTACAAAAGTTTCTCACTTGTTTTAGATCTCCAATCAAAGTTGTTGTTATTAATATATAATATCTATATAAACAAATAATACTTAAAAGATACTTTTAAAATAATTATAGACAAATGGATAAACAGAAAAATGTTGAAGATCTCTCTCTCTTTCTCTTTCTCTCTGTCGCTTACATATTAAGCAAATATTCTTGTCAAAAACTAAATTAATATTAAAATTCAAAACTATCGAAAGTTTAGGGAAAATATATCGCCCACTAATGATGTTCTAAACTATCGATAGTTGACTATCGAAAGTGTTTCACCGTTTTCTGATGAGAGGCTCCGATTAAATGCTCTTATGAGAAAAACCAGATCACAGACTCTGATTAAATTTTATTATGAGAAAATCTGGATTTACTACTCTTGTTTTTAATACAATTACTTGCCATATAAATATCAATTAAATGTCTTAGTTTGGCGTATTTGCTTGAAAATTAAATAAGCTTTCACCATTGGAGATTTTAGTAAAAGATTCTTTTGCAATTGACAAGGCTCTGATATGCTCACTCACTTGCTCGGCTGCAGGGTATCTAGAGAGTGGGACAGGAAAAATTTGTTGACTTTTTACCTTGGCGCAGAAATAATCATGAGAATCAAGAATAAAGGCAGGCAGACAGTAGCCAGAGAACCCCATGAGGGTAGGACAAATGGCCCAACAGATTCTCGATGCTAACTTGTTGTGTTGTCAACACACAGACACACACACACACACACACACTAAGACCAAGCGAGAGAGAGAGCGAGAGAGAGGAAGGTGATGAAGACACAAAAGACGGGTCCCATCGAGCCTCGAGTCGGTCCCTCTCCTTCAACTGGTTTTCTCTCCTACTCCACGCGGTAATCCTTTTCAATGTTAACTTCCGCTGTGCCCACATTGCCCTTAGCAAATTACTTGTATCCTTTTTCTTGACTGGCTCGCTCTTTCCTTATTCTTATTCTTATACTTATATATTTCCTTGTCCTTAGTTTTCTTTTTTGTTTCGTTTGGTTTTATTCTTTTATTTTTTTGGTTTTTTTGTTTTTTGTTTTTTTTTGTATTTTTCCACCGCAACTTTTGATAACGTCAACAGAATTGAACATAGCCGCAAACCAAAAGCAGCAGCAACAACAACAATTTGTGCTTTGGCATATTTTTCTTTGCCTTTGAATTTTCATTTTGATTTCTTGTGTGTGTAAGTGTGTATCTGTGTCTCGCTTTACATATTTCTATACCTTTTTCCTTGGAGTTTGGAGAGAGAAAGAATGAAAGCGACAAAATGGAAATCTTCTTTGTGCTTTCGACGAGTTTGTCAATTTGTGGCAAATGTAGTAAACATCATCTAATTGACGTTGAAACTAACGTCAGTTATCCCACACACACACACACACACACACACCACATTGCTGTTGGTTCCAAGTCTCCCTCTTTGAGAGGGAAAGCACATCACACAGCGACATGTGTCCTTCGCAAATCTCTTTTATTTATACCCTATAAATGGCATCTTTGAATGTTGGATGTGGCATTTAGCAATTGCTTATCAATGTTTGCTTCAATGTCGTCAAAGTAAAACTCTAATCTAAAGGATTCTTAGGCGCAGGATGTGAGAGTGAA
Organism: Drosophila nebulosa; assembly: GCA_024703675.1. Taxonomy (NCBI): domain Eukaryota; kingdom Metazoa; phylum Arthropoda; class Insecta; order Diptera; family Drosophilidae; genus Drosophila; species Drosophila nebulosa. The sequence goes on along the minus strand of CM045724.1, from coordinate 1,375,078 downwards.
TCAAGTACTAGTTTCTTAAAGGCTACTTATTGTAAGTTAATGAAATTAAGACACAAACAATGAAAGCTTATATTCAAGGACCGTCAGATATTTCAGAAATTATACATTAAATTATAATATTTTATTCGTATGCCAAGCCACGTACGTCGTATGGGTAGTTAGTTTAATAGTTTTTCTTACTGAAAGAGCTTAAATATTGCTAACAATACCATTTCTATTTGTTCTACAAATACTAATTATAGAAGATCAAAAATAAGCCTATAAAAAAGGTAATTTTTTATATATGTCTATAAACTAGAAAATGCAAAAGAGAAAATTAAGAGTAAGAAGCTAAATTTGGCTGACTTTTCTACCTCGCTTTTGCTGTTTCTATGAAAAGACTATAAAATACTAAATATTTTTTATTAATTACACTCTTTTTAAATACTCTATATAAAATGCTTTGAAAGTTTATTGTTGGCCAAAAGAGGATAACAAAATTATTTGTGCCGTAAAACTAGATCTATATAGAAACTTGTAAAAGCAGAATTTGTTTCTTAGATTAGAAAAAAAAAAAAAACAGGTCAAATGATGTCGTTGTATTAGACAGTTTAATTGTTTTTACCGTTTTATTCCTTGTACATTCTTTCAAAATTGTTTTCGGAATTGGAAATATTTCGTCTGTAAAAAATATACCTGACTTTATTTAGTCAAGCCAGAAAGTATCACTTGACTTTCTAGTATTATTCAAGAACACCTAAAAAGAGTCCTTTGAAGGTAATCAATGGTTTAGTTACACACAGAAAATCTTAATTAGATTTTGTTTTGTATTTAGTGTAAAAAATTAATTAAAAATTTTTTAAAAAAGCCCAATTAGAGTTGGGTTAGTCGCTTTTCTTTAATGATTTTCCAACATATTTTATCCTCTTTAAAGCGCAGCAGTATTCCCGCTCTTAGTAACAATTAATTTTTGATTTTATTTATATTCGTTTTATGAAGTTTCAATTTAGAGCATATTATTTATGCTCTTTTATGGATTTTTCAGTGAAAACTTTTTTAAAATAAGAAAGTGAGTCTCAAAAATATTAAAATTGATTTGGCTAAAGGTCATTTATAGAAAGAGAACTTGTTTATATATCTTGCATAAAAAGAAATTCCAATTTTTGAACAAACATTTTATATAAAAGGACTTTTATTTAAAAATAATGTCTCCATATTTGGCATTTAGCTTACTTACTAACTTAATTTAAATTAAGCATCTCACATAGCCCTAACATTTAATAACTTTACTTAATCTGTTTCATTTACAGGATATCATTTAGTCGTTTACTGCAGAGTCAAAACGATTCATTTGATTTTTTTTCTTTTTCTATTATTTGTCCTAGTTCTCGGCTAAATTAATCTGGGCCGTCAAACGTTGACAACTGTGTGATTGGGTCTTAGGGGAGATTTTAGCGGGGAATTTCAAAAACGAAACTAAAACCACTAACCATAGAACACATAGATGGGACAAACTCAAGATTTTTTGATTGCAAACGCTAGCCTAGTCATGGAACCCCAGAGAACTTCGGGAAGACCCGAACGCTCGTACTCTCAATGAGAGCGTAAAGTGGAGAGAGGGCCAAGCAGCTACGAAAATAATTTAGTCTAGCACAGACTACAGAACGACGAAGGCAGGCCTATGTCGCTTGTGATCTCGTTCTGTCTATGTATGTGTACACTCGTCGGTACATGCTTAGGCTTCGTTGTGTGTGTGTGACGTGAAGTTGTATTTCGTTTTTTTATTCTTTTTGTTTATTTTTATTTTTTTATTTTTATATAATGATAAATAGAAAAATGATTATATGATTTATATAAAAATAAAAAAATAAAAATAAACAAAATAAAAATAAACAAAATAAAAATAAATAGAAAAAAGGAAAATAGACAAAAAAACCTTCTTTAACGATATCGAGTTGGGAATCGAACCAGGGTTAATCCGATCATGAAGCGAACACTCTATCGGTACAGCCACCGGGATACATACAAAGCTGATGCCAATATTTCTTGGCATTCTTTCGACAGGGGCATATCCTATTCGCATAGTCGCTGTTTTATCGAAAATTAAAAATTTTGGTCGAGCGAGCTATTGAAATGCGATGATGTACAACTTCACGTCACACACACACAACGATGCCTAAGCATGTACCGACGAGTGTACACATACATAGACAGAACGAGATCACAAGCGACATAGGCCTGCCTTCGTCGTTCTGTAGTCTGTGCTAGACTAAATTATTTTCGTAGCTGCTTGGCCCTCTCTCCACTTCACGCTCTCATTGAGAGTACGAGCGTTCGGGTTTTCCCGAAGTTCTCTGGGGTTCCATGACTAGGCTAGCGTTTGCAATCAAAAAATCATGAGTTTGTCCAATCTATGTGTTCTATGGTTAGTGCTAAAACGTTACCCACATCCTGTCAGTTGGCTTATGCCAATGCATAATGTTTTTTAATTGAGTGATGGATTCAATGAAATTGATATTGATATCAAAAACCCCAACACACACACACACACAGCAGACATTTAATAAATAAAATTAAAACTAACTCCGCCGAACCCTTTCATTTAGCTGGCAGAGCTGTCGTCCCCGCCAACAGGTCTATCAGTCAAAAATCAAAAACTCCTTCCCTTTGTGTATGTGTTGGTGCGTGTATGTGTGTGAAATGAAGTTTTAGTTCGTCGAGTGGCACAAGGCGCTCAGGTGTAACTAATCTCTCTCTAAGCATGAAAAGCAGGTGGCAAATAACCGATAACCGAAGTGCAAATGCTCTCTGATTTGTAAGGGATTTCAATTGGTTTAAATTGTGACAAAATCAGATCAGATTACTATATACCAAAGTACTTAGGCGAGTTGAAAGGGATACAAAATATAGTAAATTTAATGAATTTTTCTCTCATTTTATTCTTATTGGATTTGTGGTTTTCATGATAAACATTTTATTACAGTTAATTAAGGCCATTTCGTTGCAGTTTTTACATTTAATAGGCAAACAAAAAATTAAAGAGAGAAAACATAAATAAGCTCATAAATAACATACAATAAGCGGATATAACAGAAAATGGATAAAGTAATGGGGAAATATAAAAAAAAAGTTTTTATTCATTGTTTTAGGCATTTGTATTTGCAATTATCTTCAAGGCTTACAAATTTTTTTCTAAATCACTAAACTCGGCTTAAAAATAAAGTTAGATCTATTGCTTCAAGTATAAAAATTGAATTCTTCTGTTGCTCAGCACAAGATTTAAGAAAAATAGAGACTAAATGGCTTAATTATTAGGTCATATATTGATTTATAAATTTTAAAATAATTATATTTATTAACCAAACAATTAAAAGCCAAATAGAAGAATGAAATATAATTCAAAATTTTCTATTAAGCAATTGATCAAAATTAAAAGCAACTTTTAAGTATGAAAATAAAATAAGCCATCAGTTAAAGTAAAAAACAAAGATACATTTTTTAAGGATTTCTTTTAATGTGCCACTAAATTAAAATAACATACAAAATTTATGCATTTTAGTTAAAGATTATGTCAATTACTTAAACTTTTAGTGGAAAGTATTACAGATTTCATTTGATAAAATTTCTCTCTAAAAATGTATTTTTTATTTGAAATAAATGACTTTAGCTAAGAAGTTTATTCCATTAAAATATAAAAATTAAAAATTTTAATTCGATTTTCTACTTCAAAGTTTTATTATTTACTTTTTAGATTTTTCGCTTCATGCAAAATATTTGTAAAATCAATAAAAATTGTTTTACATGGAAAAAACAATTTAATTTATTCTTGAATGAAAATTCTAATGAAAAATTGTTTAAATTTATTGAATGAATAAATTAACAATATTTGAAAGGAATTTCAGAAGAATTGGTTTGCTGTTCAAATATTTAGCTACAAATTGTAAAGGCAAACTAAACAACCCGAAAGTTGGCTGGGTTTTGTTTCTCAAATGTTTCTCTATTCTCTGTTGCTTTCTTTCTTTGTTGTTGCTGTTTTTTTCTTTTCTTTTTTTGGTTTATGCTTTTTTTAATTCTTTGGTTTGCCAGCCATTTTATTATTTCACTTTGCTTCTCTAACCATTAACGTTTTTTTTTTTTTTTTTTTTTTTGGTGTTGCTACTTGATTTTGTCGTGTTGTTGTTCTTTCTGCAGTTTCGCGTTTTGCTCGGTTGCGGTTCAACGCGCTCCATGCCCGCCAAGCCACGCCCCTCCATGGATGACGCCCGTTTACTTGCTCCTTGTCGCTTTTCGCGCATTTTCATCATCAACAATTTCTGCACGAAAACTTTTTGGCCAAAAAGGAGAAAAAACTTTTCAGCATAGTGGAAAAGGGTTTCACATGCGTGTGCAGGTGCACTAATGTGTGTGTGTGTGTGTGTGTGTGCTTGTGTGTGTGCGAGTTTAGCTTAAGTTTTTAGCATACAGAAAGGGAGAGGGAGAGGTGGCAGGCAATGGCAAAAGTTTCTACAAAAGACCAGCAGTCAGACAGCGCTGCGTGCCAGGCACACCTTTAGGCACCTTCTCCTCGTCTTCATCTCTCTGGCTCACCTGCTCAAGTAGACATTGGTTAAAAACTTTTAAACTACCCACACACACACACACACACACACGCACGCATGCACACACATGCGTAGCTTTGAAAAATTATTATAACACGCCACGTTGGCAACCTTTTCATATGCCACAAAAACTTAGACAGCGTCTGTGAAAGCAACAGAAGAAGTCTTCTTTTTGTGGATAGAAAATTATGCGCGTTTATTCGTAAATTAAGTGCTGGCTGCTCTGCCTTCCTTTTCCTCTCTCTCTCTCTCTCTCTCTCCCTCACTCCCCTTGAGTCACTGAACCTGTGCCCTGCTGCGGTTTCTACAGCCACTCAAAGGAATTCCCTGTGTCCGCCACACGTGTCCTTAGTTTCAAGGTATGCGAAATACCTTTTAGTCGGCATATTAAAATTTTATAAGCTCTAAGTGGCCCAGCCTATCAATAGGCGAACAGCAACAACAACATTTATTAACAACTTTGTTATAAAAATAAATTCTCTTATGGGAGAAATTAGCAAAAAGGGAAATCCAAAATTCTCAAAATGCCCATGAAAGCAACACGTAAGTTAAGAATTGGTCCTTCTGGCAATAAAATTGTCGATAAACAGAGAAATTTTCTTAAAAGTGTTTAGAATGAATGAATGAATCGATTCGCAATATTATAAATTTTCTACTAACATTGTTATTGCAGTAAGCTAAATGTTTAATAATTTACAAAAATTAACTATTTATTTTGTACTTTGCTTCAAAAATATTAAAAAAAAGGAACTCTTTAATGTTTTAAAGTTGTTTGGAACTTACAATTATTAACTTAAACTGTCCTACAAATAAATGACAGTGAAAAAGTTACTCTTAATATAAATCTAATCTTAGTAGAGTAAGAACTAATGTTCCTCTCTCGTTGAGCGATCTCTTAGAGAGACATCTTAGAGAGACCTCTTAGAGAGCCATCTTAGAGAGACCTCTTAGAAAGACCTCTTAAAGAGACCTTTTAGAAAGACCTCTTTGAAAGACATCGTAGAGAGACCTCATACAGAGACTTTTTAGAAAGACATCTTTGCCTGACCTCGTAGACGACCTTGTAGAGAGAACTTGTAGAGAAACCTTGTAGAGAGACCTTTTAAAAAGACCTCTTAGAGAGACCTTTTAGAGATATATCTTAGAAAGACCTCCTGGAGACATCATTTGGAGAGACCTCTTAGGGAGACGTCTTAAAGAGACCTTTTAGAGAGATATCTTAGAGAGACATCTTACAAAGACCTCTTAGAGAGACCTCTCAGAGAGAGACCTTTTAGAAAGGCCGCTTTAAGAGACATTGTAGAGAGACCTCATACAGAGACCTTTTAGAAAGACTTCTTTGCGAGACCTCGTAGAAAACCTTGTAGAGAGACCTTGTAGAGAGACCTTAAAAAGAAACCTTCTAGAGAGACCTCTTAGAGAGACCCCTTGGAGAGACCTCATACAGAGACCTTTTAGAAAGACCTCTTTGAGAGACCTCGTAGAGGGATCTCTTTGAGGGACCTCGTAGAGGGATCTCTTTGAGAGACCTCGTAGAGGGATTTCTTTGAGAGACATCGTAGAGAGACCTCATACAGAGACTTTTTAGAAAGACATCTTTGCCTGACCTCGTAGACGACCTTGTAGAGAGAACTTGTAGAGAAACCTTGTAGAGAGACCTTTTAAAAAGACCTCTTAGAGAGACCTTTTAGAGATATATCTTAGAAAGACCTCCTGGAGACATCATTTGGAGAGACCTCTTAGAGAGACGTCTTAAAGAGACCTTTTAGAGAGATATCTTAGAGAGACATCTTACAAAGACCTCTTAGAGAGACCTCTCAGAGAGAGACCTTTTAGAAAGGCCGCTTTGAGAGACATTGTAGAGAGACCTCATACAGAGACCTTTTAGAAAGACTTCTTTGCGAGACCTCGTAGAAAACCTTGTAGAGAGACCTTGTAGAGAGACCTTAAAAAGAAACCTTCTAGAGAGACCTCTTAGAGAGACCCCTTGGAGAGACCTCATACAGAGACCTTTTAGAAAGACCTCTTTGAGAGACCTCGTAGAGGGATCTCTTTGAGGGACCTCGTAGAGGGATCTCTTTGAGAGACCTCGTAGAGGGATTTCTTTGAGAGACATCGTAGAGAGACCTTGTAGAGAGACCTCATACAGAGACCTTTTAGAGAGTCCTCTTAGAGAGATCCCTTGGAGAGATCTTTTAGAGAGATCTTTTGGTTGAGCGTACCGAGCAAATCTTTATCTTTCAAAGCACTTATCACAGTCTTCTCTCTCTAATTGCAGTCCATATTGTTGTCTAGCTTCAATGAATGCACTGCGTATGTCAACAAAGTAACTTATAAAAGCAAATTAATTCGCATACCTTCATAACTAGTTCGCATAAGAGACTAGTTTGCCTAGGCACTGACAGACGGACCGATGCTTCGCCTTAGCCTCTACATAATGATTTAAGTTCCCTTACGTAAAGTTCCCTTCATATTAATGAAGATAAATTGCAATTAGTCAAAAGGATGCACATATCTTTGTTAAATTTCTTGAACTATCTGTGACACTTGGTTTCTATTAACGCTAATTGACTGAATAACAGGAATGCATCTCTAAACACCGACTACTTTGGGTTCACTATCCTTTTTTCCACTTCCTAATATCATGTATTATGCACATGTTTCAGATTTTGGAGTGTTGATGGCTTTCATAAACTTTTCTAACCTTTCAACTTGGCGTCAAATGTGTCAACAGATAATTTGCGCAGGATAATTAAAATATATTTGATGAAAATGAAAAGCACAATGAGGTTGATCTAGCTTAGTATACTCCTCAAGCGTTAGTTATTGAGTTCTGATGGTAGGGATAAATGTGTTGGCTACCATCCTTCAAGGAAGACATCCATGTAAAAGAAAAGAAAAAAGGAGAACTCAAGACCAACGCTTTAAATAAAGAGAAACATCTGCAACCACCTGGCCACCTGACCACCTGACCACCTGACCTGAGCTAGTCATAGCATTGGCCATAGCCGAACTATTCCAAACGAGAGCAAAGAACAACATTGAAATGCTCATATCGATCCAGTCAGCCCCATTTAGCCAGCAGCCAAGAGCCAGTTTCAGCTGATGTAGAAACAATCTCAAAAGCAATTTCTCAAGCTCAAACTCAGTTGCTTAGTTGTTGGAAAAGTTTTTCCTCTTCTTTGAAATGAATCTTTCGAGTTGCTGCAGATATTGTCGATATCTAAAGAAGTAACTGAATCCGCTAAGAAATCACTTTCTGGGAAACGGAGACCTCTCGCTCAAAGGCGTTTCGAATTAAAGCTTAACTGAAGGAATTTTCAAATTTCATAAACAAGATAAAAAGTGTTTGTTTTTATTTTTTTTAATAAATTTTCTTGGAATTGAAAATGAGAAGAAAAATGTGCTTTGAAAATTAAAGGAGGGGCGCAAGTCGGAAAAACATATTGAATGACTCCATCTTGGAGACTGGAAATTGGTTCATGCCGCCTCAGGGAATGACTTTGCCATATCAATTAAAGGCCAGTGCCATGTTAATAATTTTTCTCTTATAACTTTTTTAAGTCAATAGCTAAAACCTAAAACAGAAAAGAAATTAATTATTAGAAGTTGGCTTCCGTTTCACCAGAGTAGCTAAACGCCACAACTCATGCACAGGAGTCAGATATCAGTGTGGGAGAAAGAAGCACATCACCCATCGATATACATACATATACAGAAACTCAACCAGGAAACATTCGCCTGCAGATGCTGCCAGCCATGCCAAACATGAGGCAAGGCAACGTTATTGGCAGACAGGTAGGCAGGCAACAGTGGCAGCCGGGCAGCTTGGTCTCCCTTCCCCCCCCTTCCATATCCATGGCATTGCTGTCGACACCAAATACATAGATGGAACCAGATGGAGCAAGAGAGAGGCGGGGTCAATGTGTGGGCGATGAACGAGAGTATGAAAAACGCTTTGAAGCGCGCTAAAATTTTCAGATTTTCAGAACATAACATTTTACGGTTTCACGGTTCATTGCCACATGCAGGAAAGTGAAAGATACATCGTCATATACACACACACATGCACACAACTTTAGGTGCAGTTCTGGCATATGAAAGCGATACTCTCCTTTATCGTTTGGCTCGTTGTCATATCCTTGCCAATGGAGTCCATTAGTTTTAAATGGAACTTCTCATAGTAGTAGACGAATATATTGAAATTTATTTCTTCTTATTATCTAAAAGTTTTTTTTTTTAAGTCTTCAATGTATTCAAATTTATAAAACAAAACTTTGAATGTAACTTATGACTTTTTCTAAAAAGAAACAATTTGGAACTGGAAATTCTTTAAGAAAAAAACTACTTAAGTCGTTTCAGGGAGATTTGGTATGCAATTATTTTTTTTGAAGACAGAACAGAGCACAGATGTCAAAACAATCTAGAAAAAGGAGGAGAAAGCTGTCGTCGATTACCGTTGCTCTTGGTCGTTTTTTAGTTAAAATATTAAGTTTTCATTCATAAAGGTTGTTTTAAAATTTCCTTCCTCATCTTCATTTTACTCTGTATTTTATGGAATCGTATAAAAGTCATTATAAATCTAATATTTCAACTCTTATTCAGCTGAATTCATGCAGCAAACGCAGCAAGCATTGACAAGTGAGTGTAATTTTAAGGTTACTTAAAAAAGCAATAAAAAATTTTCCAATCTATTGTTAGAAGACAATTTTTTGGAAAATTTATTTTGGTTCTGAGGCCTTGGAATCATAGCGGCCCAGGTTCCCTAGTTCTCAAAACTCGGCCTTAAATATAGTCTTTCCATTTTGAATCTTACATCGAATTTTTCTTTAAAACGATTTAGAACCCATAGGAAATACAGAAGAATTTTTAAATTTCATTAATAACAAATAGAAAATTCATATCTGAATTTAATTTTGAGTTTATTAAAATGTTTTTTTTTATTTCTAGAAATACTATGAAAATAGAAGCAATTAATTTCGAAGACAATCTCAAGCCTAACCCACAGGCTTAGTCGATTGATATAAATATCAAATATCTTTTCTGTTCACCTAAATTTTTATTGCTAAAGGGTAATTCAAAATATTTTATTTTTAAGGGTGTTGGAACTTCGACTTTTTTGGACCTCGATTTACTTTTTCTCTTTCCGTTGGTTTTTTTTTTTTCAAATCGCTTGAAAATCGTTTGAAGAGCAAGAAGTGAGGCTAACTTTTGGGTTTTCGTTTGCTTTTTGTTTTTTGTTGTCTTTTTTTTGCTTCCCTCTCATTTTTTTGTTTTTTTTTTTGTGTTAAGCTTCAACAAAATATTTTAAGCAGTTAGAAAGTGCTCCATGACTATATGGTAGAGGGTCACATATCAGTCGAGCCAACTGCCAGGCGCCAACGTAAAGGTCTGGAAAATTGTGTACAATGTGTGTGTGTGTGTGTGTGAGAGAGTTCGATGCAACTTTTGGCCGACTCTACGGCTCGATGACGTTAAGCCTTTTGATTTTGGCTCTAAGCATAACGGATTTTTACATTTTAATTCGCTTAAAATGTGAACACAAGGCTGAAAAGTATTCGTGTTTTTTTTTCAAATTCTCATACGAAGCTTCGCTTTTTGTGTGGTTTAACTAATTAAATTTGCTTCAGCCAGTGCTGTGAAATAAATTTAATTTCAATTTGATTACGATTAAATATAAATAAATTAAAAAGTGGAGAATGCATAAATTAAATAACAAATTGAATATTTAAATGAATTCGGAAGCCAAATTTCACACATTGCATTGAATTCGACACCTCGAGGAATGGGGTTGAGAGTTTTATGAATTGATCAGACATTGATCAAGAATGTATAGTCTATATTGCCTGCCACCTGAATACTAACAATTGAAGATGAAAATTCATTCGAAGAACTTTTGCTCCCGCCCCTTCCACTACATTCACTTTGAATGACTTATGAGCATAAATAAATGTCAGCATTGTGGGCCCAAGCCCAGTCACTCTCTCCCTCTCTCTCTCCCTCTCGCTCTCTCTCTCTCTCTGTGGTCGATAATTTATGTTTATTGCTTATGCAAAACGCAAAGTCCAATAAGCGCGAAATCAAACAAATTGCTAAAAGTTCACGACCCTCCTGCGAGGGGGCTCCAACGGGGCTGGCTGAGAGGTCGAGAGGTCCAGCTGCAAGTGTCAATAGGGGTCATGCTAATGGCAGGCGGCTGCTCGTTGATAAGCCGTGAATCGTGAAAATTAGCAAACAAAGTGCGTAGCTGTAAATGCTTTTCCTTCCGTTCGTTCTCGTCCTTAACCTCCCTTCTTGCCCCTGTCCTTTGCCATTATGATGCCTTGGCCTTTTTTTTTTTGGTCAGAATCTATGCCGCCAGGTGAAAATTGTGTGCGAAAAATCGTACGTGCGTAAAGAAAATGTAATTGTCTGTGGTGGGGATCTCCTAACCTGCCTTACCTTTCGTCCTCTCAGCGGTCCTGTGGTCAGGTGGTCGACAAAGATATGACCCAAGCCCCTCCATATACATATATATATATGTATGATTTAATGTTAATCACTTTTAAGAATGGAGCCAAGTGCCAGTGCCCAGGCATATTGAAAATACAAGCTCGTAAATTAAATTTTACATCGTCAGCGAAGGCAATGGAATAGCAAAGAGTCATCCTGTATACCAAATGATGCTGCTACTCATATTGTTAGACCTCACTCACACCCACCCACCCTTCCTCACGGTCTTTGACTTACTATATATGTATCTATCTATTTTTGCCCTCTTTCCTCTCGAGTTGGCCATAAATTGTTACTAAGCACACGCAGTGCGCTCTGGTCATCTATTCCAAGAGTGGAAAGTGCTGGTAAAAGAAATGAGTGAAACGGGTAGGGGGGGGGGGGAGCGGGTATGGGCAGCGGTACGTCTGCTGCCTTTTTTATCGTTTAATTAAAATTCGCAACACGTAAATCCATTTGAGCCGCTGCTGCAATCTTCGCTTTAACCTTAAGGCGTCCAGTACAAGTCCAAATTCCTCTTTCTCTCAATCTCCTAAGTCTGTGGCTGCCCCCAGCTCTTCCCCCTCTTCCACTCTGCTCTCTTCTCTTCACTTCTGTGGCTATGTTGTGTGTGTGTGTGTGTGTGTGGTAAATCCTATTTTTCTATTTTGTTGCCCCATAAAACCACTTTACACAATTTTCGTCTTTTGTTTTTCGATTTTCTTCGTGTTATGTTGGATTTCTATACACTACAATTTATTGGGTATATTGGCATATATTTGAATCCCAGTAAAAAGTGAACTAAGGGGAGAGAATTTTCCAAGAAGAGTTCAATACGATTGCCATTTATATATGACCAAGAAAAGGCTTTTGATTTTATATAAATTTTGTTTTTTTAGTTAAGTTTTTAATGATATATGAAATCGTTTGATTTCTAATATCAGGTCACTCTATTTGATATAAAACTTCACTGAAATAGTATTTTAAAAATCTACATGAAGGGAAATGCGCTCACATTTTTTCCCAAAATTTACTTTTGCCTTTTATTTTGTTTTATAATAAAAACAGTTTCACTTGCGATTTCTTAGATTAATTACCCTTTTCAAAATGTCGAATTTCATTCTAAAAAATTGCCAAATGTTAAAAAGTAATCTAAATTATTTTATTTCAGTGTTTTTTTATGTAGTTTTAGATGGTTAAATTACTTAAAGTTGTTTCCGTTTAACAACTTTTCAAACTTTTGTCGACTTGTCCAAACCTTTTTGGTCTTTGAATTAAATTTGAAAATAAACTTAAGAGTTCCTTTGGATTTTTTTTCAATATTTTTCATTCAAAGTTAGAGTATAGAAAAGTCACTAATCTGAAGTTAATAGACATTGATTTCTTTTTTCATTTTTAGCTCTGACTTTTACCAATTATTGCTAGTGCAGCCAGCCAGCGAATTAGCCTTTGTTGGCCAACCAATCAGGACTTCCCCGCCGCCCAGAGAGGGGGGAAGACTGAAAGACTGGCCCCGTTTCATTACTTTTCTATCAACGTACTTAGGCCATTGTTGTGCAGTTATTTAGCACAATCAACACCCGATGCCGCTGATAGCTTGTGCTCGGTGCTCGATGCTCGGTGCTCCTTGTGGTACTCTAGGTACTAGGACACCCTTGGGCGGCTTTCTCTCAACTGTGAAGCTTGTGAAGCAAGTAGATGCCTTTGGCTTAGTAAATTTTATCAATGGCAAACATTTCTTTTTACCCGCCACACCCCTCTCTACCATATAGTACATTCCCAATCCCTAGTCATGCCCTTAGATATTCTTCTTGCTGCTTGTTCAATCGCTGTGTGCTGTGTGCACCTGAAGGCAACCAGAAGCTCCTTTGTTCATTTACGTTTCAGTTGAGTTGCACACAAAATTAATGGAAATTGCTGTGCACAATGTACGAGAAAGTACAAGATGTTTCTGTGGACCGACCAAACGACCGACCAACCGACCGACGAGCGACGAGCGGGCTAAGAGGGTATTTAAAAAATTAACAAACAACTGAAAAAAAAAAAAAGAGAATAATAGATGGGAGAAAAATAAGAGCTTAGCAGCTGGCAAGTGGCAAAATTCGAATTTACTATTCCATATCCCCTTCTTTTCAATGGTTTAGTCAAACAAGGGACAGAGAGAGAGAGAGAGAGAGAGAGAGAGAGAGAGAGAGAGAGAGAGCGGGGTAAAGGGAAAGTCCCATTGTCGATTTGCTGCCTGATGAAATGCTATACCAATAGCAATTGAGCAAGTTGTACTAATTGTTGCATAGTTAGTTGCTCTAGTTTGCCGTAAATGGCAAATGTGCCTAGTTTTTGTTCTTGTTGTTGTTGTTGTTGGTGTTGGATGGTATAAAAGAGCCTAAAGGATTTGTGTAAAGGATCTTGTTGTTACCAGGCAACATTTCAACAAGCTGTTCGATAGGTGTTTGAGACCATTCATTTAGAATGTTTCAGCAATTCGTTAAAGTTTTGTTTGGCAACAAGCCTTTTGCATCCAATTTTTAATTAAAAATGAATCCAAATACGAACGATTTTTGGCAAATATGTCCGGAATGAATTTCTAATCAAAGTTTTGATGTTAACTTCATTAATAAAGAATATTTCATTTATAATTAAACTTTATTTGAATGTCTTTCGGTTTCAATTTTGTGTCAATTCATTCTCATGGTATTGGGCATCAGGAGATCCCTTTTAAAGCTTTTTAGTTGGTACTCGAATTTGTTGAAGGGCTTCAAATTGGGGTCAAATTGCATAAAAGTTTCTCTCTTTTTAATAAACAACTCCATTTTGTTTCTATTTCTTGTATTCAAAGCAAGTAAAGGAATCTAAGGCGAATTCTGATGGGCAGTTTAGAAGGATGTGATCTCTTCTAATATTAATATTATACTCTTAAGATGGTTTCCACCATTCATGTTTAAAGGGACATATGTAGAAGGATTGAAGCCTGAAATAATTCTCATAAAGATTGCTAAGAAATAGGCTTCTATATCTATATCATTTAAAAGATTAGATTTAATCCTCTTTTAGTTGAAACTCAACATATATTTATTTATTTATCTTAGAGTTAGGACTAATTAAAATTAATCGGAACTTTATTTCTATTAAAGCGCTAGCTGCTTGGGCCTTCGGCTTGACTTGTGTGTATATTCATATTTATGGATAATCGTATGTACAGATTAATAAATTTACAGGTTAATTTATATTTATATTGTATTTTCTAAATTTAAACCTATAGCATGTAGTAGTAATTAGTTTTTTTGAGGTAGTTGATCATGGCAAAACTCAACATAATTTTGGCGATTTCATTGTTTCTCTAATTAATTTGGTAGCGCTGCAAGGCAAGATCAAACGATCTATGACTATTGTGGGAAAATAGTACAAGGAGACTATAGAACATATTTTCCAAGAAATTTAATGTTTATGGGCATTGGAAAAGTGTTTTCTTCAACTTATGAGCAACTTCGAATGACTTGAGAATGATATTATCAATTTTCATGCCGCTGTTGTCAAGGCCTGTTCTTCATGGAATCTTTTCATTATAATTGGCCGCATTCATTTTAAAAGCGAAGGACATGCAGAGAAAAGGCATTAAATGTGCCTTTTAAGCGGCCATTGCAATGGATGAATTTTATGCCTTCGACTGGAGTCCATCAGACCAGGCCAAGGAAATTGGCTGTGTGTGTGTGTGTGTGTGTGTGTATGTGTATAAGGTAAAAGGCGAATGAATTGTCCTTGGGGTTCGGGTGACAATTAACAGCATAAATTTAAATATGCAATTAACGCAACAGCTTGAGGCTGCAAAATAAACAAATGGAAAGTAGCAACAACAATTATAATGGTTGGGCAGTGGGTAGGGAAGTGGGAGTTGATGGAGTTGCTGGCGACAATAAAAGCCAAAGGTCATTTTAAAACACACACACACACACGCACACACAAAGGCAAGTGGGGAGTGAAATGCATTTGATTGTTTGTGTTTTTCAGGTTATTTTTACTCTTTCCTCTTTGTTTTTTTGCCGTTTTTTTTTTTTCATGCACAACAAACAATGCGAAAAAACACAATTTTCCGCTTTATTTGCGCGGCTGTGGACCAACCAAAAAACAACAATTGCAACAACAACCAGCGGCAGCAACAACAACAACAACAAATGTCTGCTCGTGGTTTTGCGTCCCTTTTTGGCAAAATCCCCTCGAACAGCAGCTCGTCCGTCCGTCCATCCGCCCAACGCGTTGCCACATGTCAATATTTTTACGCTCAGGGCCCGCTGGGATCCCGGCTTCCCCTTCTCCACCTTCTGGTCATATGTCCAGCTTTTGTTGCTGCAAATTTATATCACACACACACAACAGTCGAAAGCAAAGCGAATCCTGCTTGGGCCACGTTATTGATGTGTAAAGTGCCTGCTGTTGTTTAATAAAATTAAAACAAAAGCAACAAATACAGAAGCAAAATGTCAACGAAATTTAATATTTTATTTTCACTTTATTTTTTTCTTTTCTCCTGCTGAGTCGGGGGCATAATAATAATAAAAATAATAATTATAATAAAATCATTGCCTACCCACAGAGTGAGAGAGAAACAGGGAGAGAGAGAGAGAGAGAGAGAAAGAGCGAGTCCCACTTACACACGCAATAATTGACAGCAGCAACAGCGTTGCTGACAGAGAGAGCAACCACAAACAGCAGCAGCAGCAGCAGTGGGAACAGCAGCAACAACAAATTATTTCCCATGTCAACTTTGCCTCATTATAATTATCAGTTAGTTAAGGGTTTGAGGAGGAGGAGTAGCAGGAGGAGGAGACAGAGACTGAAATCTGAAACTGTAATGCCAAAAAGTCATCGTTCTATGCAAAAAAAAAAAAAAAAAATACAATACAGATGTCGACTTTATCATACCCTGCAAGGCCAATAAAAACTATGACATACAATTTCCAGCTACACCCTACGCAAGGCAGTACCAATCGAAAAAAAAAACACGCAATTAAAGAAGTCCTGGCAAGTCGCTAATGAATGGACTTTCAATCATCATTTAGTTTCATCATTCGTCATTTAGTCAATATGACACACAAAATGTTCTTTCTATAATTATAATAATAATTGAAAAATGGAAAAAGGCAAACTAATCTTGCGCGAAATGCATTGATCGATATTATTGTATGCCCAGTGTGCAAAGGTAAAAGTATAAATAGGAACATAACCACTGTATACAAAGCACCGTTATAATAGCCGACTCTGTGATTTAAATAATAACATCTCGCTTTGCCTCTCAGACGTATGTAGACAGAAAGAGGCGCTCTCTCAAGCTCTCTCTCTGAGTTAGTTTGCGAGTTAGTTGTAGATCAACCCTTAAAGCGAGCAGATCAATAGAATAATCTCAAGAGCACATCAAAGACTTTTTATTATTGGGCAATAAAATAAAATATTCGTTTTTTTTTTTATGAAACAAAAATTAAAATTAAATAAAACAAACCCTAAAATCGCAATGAGCCAAACTTTGACTGGTTTTCAAATACGACTAAAACCTTTTTAAACAAAGAAAACAACAAACTTTTTTTTTAAGCTATTCTCTTAAAAAACAGTCAACATACGAAAAGTCATCAAAAAACAAAATGGGTAAAGAGAAAAAGAAAAAACTGATAAACTTGATAGATCAAAGCGCTTTAAAATGGCTTTTCCTTAAATTCCATTTGATAAATTTTTACATGGGTATAAATGAAAAAGAATGATCATGTAACTTTTGGCATAACGACAAATTTGTAATCCATTTAGTTACTCTACCAAAAGACAACTATTTAAACCTTTTTGTGTATCTTTTGTTTTGTTTGTGATGCTTGAGATAGAACAAAACAAATTCTTAACAACTAGAATTAATCAACCTAGTTTGAGGTATCAGAAGTTAATCCCTTCATACATATGTCTATATAGATGCACATGTAAATGGATTCGCAGCATCTGCTAATTAAGAACGCATTCAGTTTTGTAGTAAACGTTTCCTCTTACGGCAGTTAAATGCATTTTACGACATTTAAAGGCTATAAAAACTATGTGCCTTACTTTTGCTTCTGCTGCTGCTTCAGGCATTCCCTTCGCACACCTGTACGGAATTTTTCACCTCTTTTACTTGGCTGCAGACTTCCTTTCTATAATCATAACATGGCAATTTTATTCAATTTCCTGGCTTTTGTGCATGCAGCACATAACCAAGAAGAAAAAGACGAAAATTGCTGAAAAAGTTGCGAGAAATTTACTTTGATTGCGAGATGAGACTTTGGAATACCCATTATTACTGTCATGCAAAAAAATTACAGAAATCTTCAAATAACTCTACTTAGATTTCCTTTGATTCCCACACTAATTAAACAGGGTACGAGATGAACCCTTCATCACAACACTCTCAAGCAAACCAATCGGGGATAGTTTTCTTTTTTCACTTATCTACTTATACTTATTAAATGCTTGAGAAAATCTTTCGAAAAATTCACCCATTGTGGGCCACTTTGGTGGCTGGCAAAAGCAGCTTAAGTCACTCTTCTGACTGGCTGGGTCACGCCATTGGGTTCCACTTTTGATTCTGGTGTTGGTTCTGGTTCTTAAGCTGGATTAAGGGCCGCAAGTTTGCACACAATGCCAAATGCTTTTGGGGAAAACAGTTTGTCACACTAATTACGAGGTGGTCGGTTCGAGTGACATGACACATGACGTATACGTAATGTAAATATTCCATGCACTCTTTGATGGCAAAGTTGCAGGCATTAAGCATTCCTTTTTTAACATATTTTATATGGGGGCCACTCTCTACGTGATCATCATCATCATCATCATCCACAAAAAAGTTGCATAAGTAGAGCGAATCGAAGACGTGAGATGGAAATCTGCAGAAATGTCACCTTGAATTGATTTAATTTTTTGGTTTCTCTTTTGGGCCAAAAGTTGTGGAAAATTATTAGCCACTATTTCGGAGAAATTTAATTTCTTCTTCCGTCAGTGAAAAGTCGTTTGACAAATTGTCGAAAACTCCTTGTAGTCAAGGTTTCAGGACATATTGCTGAGTTGTCAATGTTGTTGTTGTTGGTTGTTGTTGTTGTTGTGTTGGTTTTATTATTGCCTAGGCACGGCGTCGTCGTCATCATCAACATCATTGTCGGCGCCATCAACGTTGATGGCTTGTTAAATTGCCTGTTTCGTGTCCTTGTTGTCTGCGGGTGCCATGAGAGGCCATAAGAGGGTGTGGCACGTCGCCTTTTTGCACTCGTTTACATTATGCATGCACATTAGCGCACATTATGAACCTGTGAACATGTCACCCTTTTCGATGAGCAAAACTGGACACAATACTGAGCCATTTCGTGACCAGTTTGAGCAAATGATTTTTGACTTAAATTAGTTCTCTCAACTAGCCAGCTAGCCAAATGGTAGCCAGGTGGTAGTCAGGTGGT
Organism: Drosophila nebulosa; assembly: GCA_024703675.1. Lineage (NCBI taxonomy): Eukaryota > Metazoa > Arthropoda > Insecta > Diptera > Drosophilidae > Drosophila > Drosophila nebulosa. The sequence goes on along the minus strand of CM045724.1, from coordinate 1,356,573 downwards.
AGCCAGGTGTTGCATCTAACAGTTGAAATATTAAGTAAATCAGCAAGTACCAACCTATGTACCTACCTACCTGTTAAATGTCATGAGTCTGTGCTACACTGACCACATCCTTCGTAGCCCAAGCATTCTCATGCTGGTGCTGGTGCTCCTGGTCTCCAACAGACCACGTCAACGCCCGCCTTTTTTCAGTTAATCCTTTTTTTCTCTCTCTCTCTCTTGGCTAAGTGTTTACGTGTGCCACATGTCTAATGCACCAGAGGCATCAGCATCAGCCTTCTGCCTTCTGCCTTCGTAGAGCGTGCGTGTATGGGCGTGGCTTTTGTGGCTGCTTTGAACCATAAAAGTGCTACAACGTCAGTGTCACTAAAAACTAAACGTTAGTGCGTGAGGCTAAAGCTTTCGCTGCCTCTTCCTAAAACCGCTTTTGACTTTTGAAACGACCAGTTGACCTAATGGATTTCCATTGAGGAAAATGCTTATAAAATCGTCGATCATCAGGAATGGATTGGATTTCTATTTTTAGATCTTTAAATAAAGGATTATCGTTCAGCTGAAGATTTGAGCATCGCTTCGTCTCGTTGTCTTGCTGATCCCATGCCCATCTCAAGTCGTCTTGGTTCCCTCTTTGGCTTGTTGCCAATGATTATGGGTCGCTTGCTGCTTCTTATTACCGTTCAGTGTCTTCCTTGGGACTCAGAGAGTAATTGATTTTCTTGCTTATTGGCTAAGACAAAATCCTTGACTTTATTTATAGTTGGGATACTTTCTGGGATGTCACCCTGGCTTGTTTGATGGCTTTTTCTCAGTGCAAGGAGCTATTCGTTGCTTGCATTTTACTTCTAATTTGCTAAGTTTTTGCACACGATTCTACCGACTCCAAGCCCTTCTTGTTTGAATACTTTCTTGACGTTTTCCACCAACCTTCAAGGACACTAATATGAGACCTTATAAGAAGCCTTGCTAATGTCCTTTCAAAGACTTTGTCGATTGTGCTACACAAACTAGAAGCAAATAATGACTATCGATTTCGATTCTATCTCAGTATACAGTTTTCAAAAGTCAAACATCTTTAGAGCTATATTTATATATATATCTGTATAACTATATAACTAACGACTCGGTGAACAACTGAAATTTTATTGCTCCTACGAAACAACAAACTAAAGAAAACTTTTTTCGGCAATATGCATAATTTGATTAAGAGTCGTGCTCTCTTACAGATTCTAAAGTCTCCATTGCCCGAGCTAGGCAATCTGGATGAAGAGTATGGCAAGAAGGCCACAGGAACCAGAGTGACACCAGCTAGAGGATCGGGAACGAAAAGGAAGACTAAGCCAGCCAAACTTAATGTGAATGCAAATGAGTTTGTGCCACGTTCCAAACAATTGGCAGAGCCCAAGGAAAATGTGGATCTGGTTAAGTTGAAACGCCATTTTGAGGCTCTCGATAATAAGGCCAAGCTGACATTGCCTTGGAAAGGATTTCCCAAACCCCAAATGCGGCCAGAAAGTGAAGGGGGTAAGATATGTTTTCATTGACCTAAGGGTATTATCTCTTAGAGATTCTCTTGTCTGCAGCTCCGCGCAATCCTCACATTGTATCGATGGGTGAGGAGGAATATCTCATAGTTTCGGGTACTAAGCGTTCTAAGAAGGACAAACCGAAGTCTTCGAGTGGTGAGAAGAAAGCAGAAACAAAAGAGCAAGCAGCGCCTCTTGAAGCGAACGCACAGGAAAAGGTCAATGAAGCCGATGCGAAGCGCCGGGAACAAGAACGGAAAGTGGCTCTGGAAGCTCTCAAACTGGCCGAACAGCGTCGCATGCGTGAGCCTTTGGTGACAGTCAAAACGCTGGCCCAGTCAATAGATGGTGATGCAAATAAGCAGCCAATAATTCATCTCACACGCTCGCCGGTCAAATTCAATCCAGTGGAACGTGAACGGGTCAATCGATTGCGTATTGCCAAGCGGGAACGCATTGAACTTGTCCTACAGGAGATGCGCAAGGAGCGTGAGAAGCCCATTACCTCCAAACGTTTGGCTAACCCACCAAAGGAGGAGACTAAAACTCAAGCTACCAAGACACCCAAGCGATATATACCCACTGTCAAGGAGTGGGATGAGAAATGCAAAATGAGAATGACCAAACCGTTCAAGCAGAATCACGAGAACAAGGAGAACAATAAAAAAAAGGACCATCAGGAATATCCAAATCCCTCCAAGCGTTTTGTCACCATGTCCTCAAATGCCAAAAATGTTATCTCGCCTGGCCCTCAATCTATAGGCTGCTCATCCAAATATATACCTCCTGGCCAGGTCGTGCCTGGAGAGACTCGCCGTGGCAATTTAACCCATGCTGGCGCCTTAGCCCCTGTCGCAACTTTGCCCCGTTCAAAGCCTTATTCACGGAGCAATAATCGCCACGGCAAGGGCAAAGTCACTTATCGCTATAGCATGGAACAGTTGCTCCACCTGGAGCCACAGCCCGGCGATCTACAGAAGCCTCGTTTCGATAAGAGATTGCAAAAATTTGGCATTCTAAACGATTAGTTTGGAATTTCTATTTGTTTTCAGTATGTTATATTTTGTCTTCGTCTATTTGTCGATTTCAGTTGTTCGAATTTTAATTTGGTTTTGTGTCAATTAAGCATTTATTTTTGCTGATTAAATGTTAGATATCTTGTGTAAAATTGGAATCAAAATATATGAAATAGCATTTAACCCTCAATTGCCTTCATCACTCATTTTGAAAGGCTAAGTTTCCAAGATTCTTCAGTTTGGGATTGGAGAGAAGTGCTTTGCTCTGACTTCTCAGCACTTTTACTGCCTTCAAAACGCACGTCAAAGATGGAAACTGACGATTCCTGATTCCAACTTTTAACACTCTTCCTCTGACTGTCCTCACAGACCAAGTGAGAGATTGGATAATGGGGGACGAAAATCCGAAAAGACAAAAAATTTCTTGATCACAGGAAAATTAGAAATTGTTATTTATTCGCATGCATTATTACAATTAAATAAACTACAGCAAAGAGCAATTAGAGTTACGCTGAAGTTCCCAAGAATCTCTTGGTGAAAAGAGTCCCTGCTTAGCTAGAAGATTACATTATTTTCTATTCATCAATAGCTCTTGGATCAGCTGGTTGTCAGCGTCGTCGTTGGAGCATATAAACATAGCTTCAGGCGTAGAAAGTGCAAGTACTTCGGTCTATGCCTTCTTTTCTCATGGGTGCATGTCTCTGCTATCGATTCCTTGCCATCACCTGGCCCCCTCTCTCTCTCTCTCTCTCTCTCCTGCTCAGGTCTTTTGCTTCAAGCAGTTATTACGTTTTACTTATTGCTTTTTTTCTTACTTTTTTGCATTTTCGCTCACATGGCAAAATGATGCGGGGAAAGAAAGAAAACTGAATCAGCCAGCATGTGACTCATATGGCTCCTTGCATTTTGGTTGATAGGGGGAAGTCGGGGAGTCGGGTAGATTGGGGTTGGGGGCCATCAACTAACCCCTGCTGAGCACTTTTCCATTGTTTGTTTGTTTTTACAACTGTGATTGAGGTGAAATTGCATATTTCTGTGCGCTTCTTTCATTTCATTTCATTTTGTCGAGTTCCCGATTCACGTGACTATATAGAAAAGTGTGCAAGTGTGTGTGTATGTGTGTGTGTGTGTGTGTGCATGTTACCCGTAATATTTCCAAACGTTTTATTGAATGCTGCTGCCACTGCACATCGTCTCAACCCATGCAATTCGAGCTGCCTTGCGTTTATTGTGCAAATAAATGTCAACAATAGAAATGTCCAAGGAACATTTAACTATACACAGACGACGATGCAAAGGCTAAACTAAAACAACAACAAAAAAGTATTAAGTTGAATTTAGTTTAAGCATTATACACATAAATAAAGATCTTAAAGACTTTTTCATTCACCAGAAAATGAGTGTATAGACTTGCATAGGCCAAAAGCAAACCAAACAAGTCCATAAAGCTAAAAATATTACTCATACGACTTGTTTGCTGAACATATTTCATATGGTACTTTGTGTCACTGTCTTAAGAAGCAGAGTTATAGTGGTAATATGATATAATAAACACACATTCTTAGGGGTTTTTTTACTTTATAAAAATTGTAGTTAAGAAGTGCTTAAAGTAGACTGAACAATTTAAGTTTAAATCAAATTGATTTGCAGTTTGCCTTAAAATTGTACTTAACAGTCAAACGAGTGATATTGGTCAACTACTCGTTTGCGTAATATTCTTTAAATATTGTTCTTAAGTGCCACTTTTACTTTGATTCTCTCCTCGGATCTCATTCCTATATAGGAAGTTAACTTGACCAACTGAAAGTAATCAGTTTATCCCAAATACACTTCCTGTATGCAAGTCTTCTTCTTTTTGAACCGATTTGGTAGCAGATTGAACTTAAATATTTCGTATGCCCCTCATCAGATGTTCTCTATTTGAATACTTTTCAAGGATTTAGGTTAGAAATAAACCACTAATGCATTTAGGGGCAATTGAAAGCTGTTGTGTAACTGAGAGAGATACATTTGCACACACACACACTCACTCTCACACACACACACACACACACACACACATTTTTCATGTACACACTTTCACACACTGACATCATTTTAATAATAAAATTGTTAACAGAATTGCTGTGCTTTTGGGCTCTCTCTTTCTCTCTCTCTCTCTCTCACACGTTTGCCACAGAAACATGTGTTGGCCTTGTTAGCCACAACAACAACAACAACAATAGCAAACCATTTTTTGAGCCCCCCGACGACACCCTCAATCTTGTTGTTGTTGGCTTTGTTGTTGCGCAATCTAAATAAAATGGTCGACGTGTGTATACGCACAACTTTTGCCATATTTAATCGTATTTGCAGTAACAACTACAGCTACAACAGCAACAGCAGCAACAACAACAACATTTTTTGGTAGGTTTTTAGTGGCATTTGTACTCAGAGTAGTAAAAGAAGACAACAGCAACAACAGCAACAACATTTGTGGGGTGGGGGGGACCATTTGCTTATTATTGTTAAACTTTTTGGCACCCACAGCAACAGCAATTGGCCTGCACCCAGCCTTACCTTACCCCCCTGCGCCACCATCTTCAGTGGTGTGTGTGCAAATGTGTTTGTCAGAAATTTAGAGAAATTTTTAGCACAAAATTACCTTTAGGACCTCGACAAATGCAATTCAAATTTAGAGATGACACAAAGTGAAATAATCTTGTCCATATAGAAATTTTTACAAATTTTCAGCACCCAGAAACATTTTTTGCAATACGAAAAATATATACTTAAGTTTTTGAACAATATGCAATACATTCATGCTAATTAAAGTACATACAACGGCAAATCAAACCTCTTTCATGCATTTATTAATAAGTATTTTGTCTGTTAAGAGAACTTTAAAAAGTTAGAAGTTAAAATTTTTTTATATGCCGCCTTCTTGGTCTGTTCTTTAGTTTAAGGGGAAACTCAGTAGATTACCAGACCTGGCCCCCAATTTTTGTAGCTTTAATAAGAACAAACTTTTTTGTGTCATTTATCAAATCGTCAAGGAACTACTCCATATTGCAAAATATTGCAAAGAAACAAGAAAACTCAACAAAAAAATTTTCAATTAAACAAGTCATTCAAATTGCTTTAGATAATCAAAAGTAATCACTATGATTTTCAATCAGCTTAATGTTTTACCTGATGGAAACTCAAATTTATAACTTTGTCTTTATTTGATTGATCGAAAGGTTAAATATAATTCTTAAATTTAAGCACAGATAAGCAAATAAGAGAGGCTAACTTGAAGCATATTTAAAGACCAATTCATTTTGCCTTTCTTAAAGAAAAACAAGGCAGCAAAATGCTTATAAATTAAATGAAAATTTAGCTTGAAATTAAAATTTAATAGAAATATTTAAGTACACAGCAAATAGCACCGAAGAAATAAACTTAAATTAATAGAAATGCCTTTGCTGCATGCGACTATAAACACAATTTAGAATAATTTCTAAATTAAGAACTTATTTTCTAAGTTTTCTAAGAATATTTCCTATTCGTTTCGTTCGTTTGGCTCACGATTAAGATCCATCTCCAATATGTTTTTATTTTTGGTTTGTCAAATTTGCTTACCTTTTTCTATTTAAGCTGGTTCTCAGTTGCAAGGTGAGAGCTGCTGCTGTTGGCCCACTGGCCTGGCTTACAACGTGCAGCTCAAAACTTTTGCCTTTGGCCAATGGCAAGTTTTAAGACACAAATTTATGCCAGAGGTGGTGGAGCATGTGTGCTTGAAAAGTGATTAAAAATTGGGTCAAGAGGCGCATTGCGTGTTGGGATTAAGCAATTTAAGCATTGGGCATGAGAATGGGCATACACGCACACAAATCAAAGGATTTTGTCTGCATTTTTATGATCATTTTAAAGTTTTTATGCCCTGGCACGGAAGCCCACACACAGAAACATTTATCATTTAACTGGTTGGCATTATAAAGAATGTCAACTTTGCAAACAAAAACAAGACTAAAGACTACAGACAATAACAATAAGCAACAATGTCGAACAGAGTGAACTAACAAGTTAACTTCACCGAGTGGCCAAGCGAAATGTGTGCAACAAACAAAAACCTCAACAGGACTGGATTGCCCCAAGGAGCAGGCTGCCACTTGCCACACCGCACTCACACCCATTCGAGCATGTTGTTGGAGTATGCCCAGCCAGGTCTCTGTAGACGTGTAGGAGCGTGTCTTTTGCTTGTTTTGGGCTGTGGTTTTTGTGGCCACCACTGACGATGCCGCCGGCCTAGACATGGTCATAACCCAAAAACCAACCATTCGACTAACATCAACATGAGCACTTCTCATATAAACTAAATTGGGCGTAATTCTAATGAACACTAACTACAACATTCACTCTGGAAATTTGAAGAAATGAGAGAAAAAATACCATTAATTAGTTAAATGGAAAGTAGAACTCAAAAAAAAAAAAAACGTTAATCCATAATGTCTACGAATATGGCGATCCCATCAGGCCTATCGTGTGGGATAAAATGGGGGTAAATCGCGCCTAGTTCCCAAAGATACTGGCTAAGAAATTTCCTAGAACAAAAATTTGAAAAATAAACTCTTTTGAAATTGTATTAAGAACCTATAAATTTGAGTACAATTCAAATCTAAATATCTCTTTAAAACCTTTCTTAGATCGCTAAACTTGAGGAGGATCTTTTCACAAAGACTGAACAAATTCATAGCAAGCCCAAATGGGCTAAAAAGCTCTTCCAAGTGGCATCAGGAGACTATCTAATGACTCCGGAATTGCATTGCCAATACCAAATCGTCAATGCTAAAACACTTTGAGAATTGCAGGCAAATAAAGCAAAAAGAGCTAATAAGCAAGGCTAACAGCTGAGATCAAAGATCATTTGAATTCATTTTGTCCTGCATTGAAGTAAGTTTCAAAACATTTCAAAAGTGTATCTCTTTCTTGTGTTTTGTTTTTCTGTACTCCATTTCTCTAAGGCCAACAAAGAAAGTCTGCCTGAAAAATGCAAGCCACAATTACTTTGTAATCGCTTTACAATTTAGTTTTAGTTTCATCATCAAATAATATTACCAAATGGACATAATTTTCAATATGGCAAGACATTACAGACAACTTTGTAGGCCAAGTGAGTGCTTGCATATTTTATGGCTCATGCCAAGATGACCACAAGGCACATCCACCTACTCCTGGGAATCACATCGTGCTTGGGTTTGTTTAAGGTGCCTCAAATCACATTCTCTTTCACTCTGTCGCTCTCTGTAATCAGGCTAAATAAATATCTGGTTATGGGTGTCGGCGAGAGTGTGCCAAGTATTCGTTACATGTGAGTAAATCTGAAGTTTACTTAGTCAAATCCTAAAATGCATATTATCAAAAGCTCAGTCTTCACTTGGCAATCACTTTGGCAGAGGCAGAGATAGAAAATAGAAGGGTTACAATTGAACAATAAGTTTAATTTTAGACTTTGATACGCTAATTTTGCTGCAGTGTGGGTTTTTTTGTAGATTTGAGATTTCTAGAAAGAAGCCAAAGTCCCCTCTCCAACGTCCTTCTTTGGCGTTCTCATTTCTGCAGTTAACTGGGTCAATTGCAATGTTCACTTTGGCTATAAAATACATGTGAGCTGCTAAGGCGCTTATACTTATGCCATCAGGCAGATGTGTGTGTGTGTGTGTGTGTGTGTGTGTGTGTGTGTGTGTGTGTGTGCACTGCAGACATTTTATTGTCACTGCGAGCAATCGCCATTATCATCATCATCATTTTTTATGCATAAACTGACATTTGGAGCTGCCACTGGGGGAAAAAAAACTAGAGATAGCGAAAGAGAACGAGAGAGGAAAAGGAAATCTGATTGAAAAATTGCCATAAATCGCCGTCAATTCAATTAACATAAATTGTTTGATTAATGATTGACAAATGCTAAACAGACAGACAGACAGACAAACAGAGAGAGAGAGAGAGAGAGAGGGAGAGCTACCCACGCGACCTCCTCCCACATAATTGGTTTTCCATTGACAATAAGGATAACGATGTCGATGACAAGGACGATGATGATGGCGTTGCCCAGCATTTTACATTTCACAAACAAATTTGGTTTGAATAATTTTTTAATTCGCAGCCCTTGTCCAAGTCATTAATCATGCATTGTAGTCACGAACCAGACAAGACCGGACCGGACCGGACCGGACCCGACCAGACCAAAACGAAGCGGACTTGACTTGACCATGCCCAGTCATTCGGTCATACAGTCATTCAGTCAGTGAGTCAATCAAACAATTGAATACATTTCAATCATTAGGGCCCAGTTGTAGGTAACGACCAACCGATGCCTTTGGGTGTCAATTTAGGGCGTGGGCATGGTCTGTCTATTCAGACACACACACAATTTGATTTGACTTGACTTGGGTCAAAGTCGAAGTAGCATTTTGATTGTGCTTAATTGATGGACTTGTGGGGGCCTTGTGAATCCTTCAGCTGTTCAAGTGTTGCTAATGACCATGACCATCTCTCTATAAATATATTTATACACACAAACACACAAACACACACACACACACACACACACGCACACAAAATGAATTCAATTGGAAATGTTTAAAATAAGCCAACATTTACAATTTTAGCCAAAACTTATGGCTAATAAGTGTTGTTGTAAGCACATTTTCAAACTCAATGTTGAATTCAAGGTAGAAAATGTTATAAATAGATCAAGAGTTTGATTTTTAGCAATTTGATGTTGACCAAAAACTTGTTTTTGACATCCTATTTGCTTCTTGTGTCTTGATTTAATGTCATTCTTGTTTAGTTTGCTTTAAAATTTAAATATAAATTGACTTTTTCCATTCAAGCTCAGTTTGATTGAACTTCTGGGGGGGCTACTCGGAATCTTGGAATTAAATTTAGCATAGTTTGGGTCAATGTTAAGCTCCATGTCTATAGGGAAAAGTGTGCAACGTTTATAGCGCTAAATTTCAATACCAATAAAATTTGAGAAAAAAAATTAGAAAATAAATCATTTGATCTAGCAGATTCTAATTCTATGGCTTGTTCTATAGAACAAAAATTTCATGTTGTTAAGCTTTCATTAGAGTTACCCTTTACAACTTTTTGTTAGCACACAAGACTTAACCTAAGACGAAGTTGTTCTTTCGCTGTGTCCAAAGACAGTGTTGGACAACGTGTTTTTAACACACTCAAAAGTTACTCTCAAACAAGTCAGCCTGCTACAATACGAGTGAAGGATCTACAACCTTGAAATGAGAGAAATTTATCACTTCTTGTAGACAATCTCAGCCGAAATGTCAGTTCAGGATATTAATTTTAGCAAATTCCAATAAATTGTCTCTAATTTACGAGCTCTTCAAACAATGTTTACACAGAGGGTAAGTTTTTAGCTATAGGATATTTTAAAAGTCCTTCAAAGTTTTCAAGAAATGAATTTGTTTATTTTGTAATTCATACTTAAAGAGAAAAACTTATTGCATTATACTCTGCTAAGTGACCAATAGCCAGTTGTTTCTTGGCGGATTCCAGGCAGATACTTTTATTGAGATCTGGTTCATCCCTTGAGAATGAATGCTCCTACAGAGATATTAGAGCTAGGACGCTTTCGAATCAAATCACACATCAAATTAAAACTCTGCTTCACAAAAGTATGACAATTTCGACTTGAACTTAACTTAATCAAAGCTGATCAATATTTCCATTAACTGTTTGTTGCATTTCAAGTCTTCTGATTTAAACTAAATTTGGTCTTCTTTTCCTTAATTATTGCAATCGTTTTGTCTTGGCTGTTTATCGAAGACTTCTTAAATTTTCAATTGTCTTTTTGCTTTTGGTGTGTAGAAGAAGAAACTTCAGCAAGAGAGAGTTTTTCCATTAAGCCACCTGCTATCTTTTCCGCGATCTCTCTGTCTTTCTTTGTCGCTTTCCCTCTCTTTTGCCAGCCTCTTTAGGTTTTTTTTTTTTATTAAACGTAAATACAGTAAATTCTCCATGCTATTATCTTTTATTTTGTTTCGTTTGGGGCATGCTAAAAGTTTACTTTTTTACCGTTGACTTGTGACTCTTGTTGGCTGTAAAGAAGTCTTTTGTTGACATTATAAGCCAGTCGACTGGCATTTATCTTACAATGTTCAACTCGCATGAATTTATGTATGTTAATATAAAGTCAATGCATTAAGTCCCACGCTTTTTGCTCACACACACACACACACACACATGGAATGATATTCATACATATGCAAAAAGGCAAATGCAGTTACCTGTGCATAAATGCATGCCGAGCAGCAAGCTCGGTATATATTTTTTTCTCATACGCCTCATGAGTATGAAGCTTTAAAAATTAACAGTGGAAAAAATAAAATATGGTCAGGAAAAGTAGTGGGCGGGTGGGGAGGGGGGTAGTAGAGGCATCGGGCGGTACCAAAAATAAAAACAGCGAATATTTAAATGTATAATGAGCAGCTGAAAGCTTTTTAATGGCTTTTCAATTAGATGAGGTCAGAGGTAGGTAGAGCGGAGCAGTATTAGTGGGGCGTAATGTGGGGGGGGGGGAGGAATGGGGGTGGCTGAGGGTTGATGTGCCACCTTCTGTTCTATATGCGCTATTATGTGTATACAATATTATGCTTAATTATACAACAAGTCCTTCTGGCGGCCGGGCTGTGCATTTCATTAGAATTAACTAAAGCCAACAAACACACACACACACACACACACACACACACACACACTCTAGACTCTAGAGTTGGAGTTAAAATCTGTTCACTAACTGCGATTTAAAAGCTCTCTCACATGTTGCACACACAAAACAAATGCGAAAGAAGAACGACGATGACGACGACGACGAAGAGCGCTGAAAAGTATGCTAACAAAAACAAGTATTCAGCTGCTGTCGAAAAATTCTTTTCGAAATATTTTCTTTAGCCAACAATTTGTTGTTGTTGTTGTTGCTATTCAAAGCATTTCACAACTGTGTGGCTTAAATGAATTTCGGGTTTTGAGGTTTTCAAGTGATTTTCCAATTGGTATGCAGATTAAAAAATTTTGTTGATTTTTCCCCAATTTCAAGCTCGTTAGATATATTTCTATCACTCTTACTTGTCACTGCCTTTTCCTACTCCTTGTCTAATCAGCAAGTTTGGCATAAAATTACATTTATCAAAGGCAAACAAAGCGTTAAACAAATTACGTTTTTCTTTTTACAACTAATCAAAAGTAATCATTCTGCCAAGAAAAGACAAATAAAAAGTGCGCCAAAAAACGAAATTTCTTTTCCCTTTTGGGCCGACACACACACACACACACACTCAGAGGAACTCGCACAACGAATGAGCGGGGTAACAAGGAATACACAAAAAAAATTCTGCTGGCACAACAATCACAGAGACATTTGCCGCCGCCTATCAAACTTTTCCATACACACACAACTTCGACAAACAAAATCATGATAAATGAACCAACAAACAAGGCAACCTAAAGACAAAAAAAAAAAAAAAAACACCAAATGTGGGGTGTGGCAGGAAGAAAGGGAGAGAGAGAGAGAGAGGAGAACGCGCTCACTCACTGATTGAAAGAGTTTTGTATGCAAATTTCTTTGACAAAACTCCATGACAAATTAGCCAGCAGTCGAAGTTCACATGGAAATTCACATTGTATCTACTTATTTGACATTCAAAGAGATGTCGTGCGTAATACATGTAATTATCGCAAGTTATTACAAAGCTAATTACTCGGTAACCTCCCATCACTTTCCTCTCTCCACTCCTCTTCTCTCCCCTCTCTCTCTCTCTTGGACACATTTGCAATTATGTTGCAAATTTTCTGTCTGCAAACCAGTCAGAATGGGACTCACAACTAATATTTTATGCATGCGAAGGGAGGGGGGAGCAGCGGCGGCGGCGGCGGCGGCTATCACAACACGTTTTTACGCATTCACAGCATTTTCGGTTTCGACCAAATTAAAATTCATACGAGTGGAAAGATTGTTTAGATGGTCACACAAAGTGTTTGTCGCATAACAATTTATCGATTATTATGCATTAAAAGGCATTGACTTTTGGCAAATTAACGTTCTGTGTTCAAAAATCATTCAATATTAAATGAACTCATTTATATGCTGATGGAAGAACTTTGTCTGGCAACCTTTTGGTCAATTTTAGTCAATCCCATGCTACTCATAGCTCTGGCAATCGAAGAGTTATCTGATCGCCGACGGTGGCTAAACTAAAAAAGGCATTTCCACCGATGACTCTTACTCTGTGTCTTCCTAGAGAGACTCTCCAGCCCAGTCCCAATTTTAGACTTAAACTCTGCTTTATTTTCTTTGAAGGATTTTAAAAAATTTCTTCAATTCTCAACGCTTTGCACATAAAGAGAGTAGAAATCAAGGGAGAGAAAAGAGAGATTAGAAATATAGAATTGTAAGCTCAAAGAGAGCCTGTTTCTGCGGTACTTACTTGGGGGAAATGCTTCGCAGAAGCTGTAGCTTCTTCTTGCACTGCGATAAGCCAAGATCGCGCATTACAGTAGCAGAGAAGTTTCTCGTCGCTTTCCAGATCGTTAAATTGACAATAATTAATTTCAGCATATTTCTTATGGAAATTCTAATGCCAGCGATTGAGTGCGAGTGAGTGTGTAGGTATGGACAGAACTGCTTGGTCTTGTTGTCCCTGTTGAAGTTATTCTGCCACACTATAAGGTTCTCCTTCTTCAATAAATTTTAATGAATAACTTCTTGTTAACGGGTAGCCCCGTAATAGAAATATGGAAAAATGTATTAACGTCCGGGAAATACCTCAAAGGAGAAGTCATAAGTATTTTAAACTGTTAACTTAACGAATGGGCGGGTCAGCAAAATTGCCCAATCAATGATAAATGTAAAGAAGAAATTTATTATACCAACTCAGTATGTGTATATATGATTTCTTTGGATTTAGTTATCTGTAAATTAATTTTGGTAAAGAAAGAGTATACAAGAAACGTCATACACAAACTTTTTCCAGTGATGAAAATTAGTTATAGAGAGAATGTTGGTTTAATTTACCATTTAATACAAACCAATTTGAAACAGAGTTCATCTATCACATATTATTAGAATGTGTAATACAACTTCATTATGTTTATATCATCTTTAAGGCATAAATTAATTTCAAATTCATTCATTGAGCAGAGTAAATATTAGAAAAAAGTCAAGTCAGTTGGTCATATAGGTCAATAAAAGAGTTATTAACTTCTTACTTCAGATAGATAAATTAAAGATATTCAATCTTGTGTCAGTTAAAGCTTGCCAACTTCAGGCCATAAATTGAATAGAATACTATACGTTAATAACAATCAAATAATTCTCAGAAAATTGATAAGTGAAAGCGAGTTAAGGAGCAACTTAAAGTGTCATTCGATAACCTGTAGGAGTTGCGCTCGCAAATTGCTAACCGCTAATGCTATAAACGCCCAAAACCAGATTGCACAATTATGACAGGAAATTTGACCAATACACACACACACAAGGAGACATACACTAACACACTCCCTCACACACTCACGAGAATGACTTCCCAGCACGGTCAGCATACGGAAAGGCTTTAAGCACTTAACGAGATGAAAGCCCCATCAAGTATGCAACACCAAATGGAAGACAAGCAACAGAAAGAGAGAGAGAGTGGCAGAGGAAGAGAGGGGAGAAAGTGAGTTGGATGGATGAAAGAACTGTAGGAGATGAAGGGCAAGAGAGAGAGAGAGAGAGAGAGCAGTCGGAACTTGGGGAAAATAAAATATTAATAATTTTTGTTGTGCACAAAAACTAGACCAAAAATGGCTCGGCAGGTGTCGTGCTTGGCTTATACAATAACTAACGCATCGTGAAGAGTTGTAGGAGAGGTAAGGGGCGGCTGATGTGAGTGGGGTATATAGTGCTGCGTGCCTGGGACCTTGGGTAAAACAGACAATGGCAAAAATCTTTGGGGAAATTAGTTTAAAAGGCCAGGAAACAAGAGGCGCAAAGAAATTAACTGCGTAACTTACTTGTAAACTGATTATTTATGATACCAATATTTCGAATAGGGTGGGTCGAGGGGGAAAGAAACGGGAAATGGGGAAATTACTTTAGCCCATAGTCTATCGCTCAGTCTCTTTTCTACTCTCTCTATCTCTCTCTCGCTCTTTGCCAATTTCAAAACAATTTTATTACACTTGCCAAAAAATAAATTGCACTAAAAATTAACAACTTCACCAAACAATTCCACTTAAAATGTTTATTGCGCTCATTAATTTTTTGGACTTTGACTGTTGAATACAAGAGTTGTTCTTGTTGTTGTTGTTGTTGTTGCCTCCTCCGGTTGCTGGTTATTTGGCCAATAATACAATTAAAAATAGAAATTGCTGCCAGCATCAGCAAGTGGCTCAAATTGCATTAAAGTTTCAAGAGATTTAATTTCTTTCCTCTTTATTGCCCCCTTTTTCTCTCTCTCTCTCTCTCATTCTCTCTCACGCTCGCTCACTCTTTCTCTCTTTCTGTTTGAAAATATAATTTATGCCTTGTATATATGCTTTATTGAGTGCGATTTATACGACAGCAGACGACGGGCTATCGGCCCATCGACTGGCCAATTCAATCCAATAACAACAAAGTTATTGTCCATAAAATGTATGCATATAAATGTGTATTTGTATTTACATGGTACGTGTATGTGTGTGTGTGTGTGTGTTTAATAATATTAATATTAATTTCCACATAAATAAAGCCGACTTAAAGTTTTAATGAAGAGCATAAATAAAATGTGCAAATAAAGTTAATTTTATATATTGCCAACGAATCGCACAATGAACCGTACTGAAAGGACACACACAGCAACAAAATCAATCTGTTAAATATGCCATCACACACACACACACACACACACAAGATACAGCATACAGGACACAGGATACTCAAAGCGGCTTAAAGGTGTAAAAAGCTTGCCAGACAAGTGCTAAGAGGCCTACAAACACGCTGCCCCATTAGGCCAAAGTAAGTGCAATGCAGCTAAGAAAAGAGAGAGACAAAAAAGGAGTTACACACATACACACACACACACACACACATGTTGAGCTTTCAAAGACTACATCAGATTGGAAGTTCAATTGAAAGTGGAAATGCCAAAGGCATAAAGGAAAGCAAGTGGAAAAAAGAAACACATGAGAAATTATCGTAAAGCAAAAAAAAAAAAGAAAAAACTAAACTTGGAAGTAAAAAAAGAAATTGTCGATATATACCAAAAAGGTTGAGGAGAGAAAATACTTTTCCGAGGAGAATATTATATTAATGAGTAATAACTAACTCAATAAAGATCTTTGGCTTTAGAGAGAATAAGCTGATCCCAATGAAACTTTCGTAGGTGGCCCGAGTCTGGATATCTTTGAGAGTTTTCGAATCGTGGTAAAAGGTCTGCCATGCTCATCTTTCTACACGTTTATAAGGCGAGTGATCCCCATAAGGACAACAAATTCCCATAAGAATAACAAATTGTTCAGACATAATGGAACTGTCATGTTTAGAAAAGGGGCTTGCAGCTGTTTTTCCCTCAGTGTCAGATCTAAGGGAAACAGACGACATATTTAGTTTTGTAGTTTCCTTATTTAAAGAGCTCAAAACTTATTAAAGCCTTCACAATTTGCAAATATTAAATCCGAAAATAAATAGTTTGAAATTTAAAATTCTTCATAAGAAATAAAACAATTTTCGGACTACTTTTGTATGCTTAAGAAATTTTTATTTTGTATCTTTCTAAGCGCTTTTTTCAATCGATGCATATCAACAGTTTATTTTAGTGATTTACATAAACCAAAAAAATGTATATCGATATTTTGACAAAGAAAACTCAAATATTTTTCAAAACAAATCTAAAAACAACAGAAAAGAAAATTATTTTATTTGCTATAAAAACTCACAAATTGTTTAATTGGTTTTCAACTTTTTGTTGGGTAGCGAAAGCTTTTAAAATATCATTTGGAAAAGCGCCTTCAACTGCAAAACTTTTCCATTAAAATGCTTAATACAAGCCAAAACAAAACCAAAAAAAAATACGAAAAAACTGAAAAAAAAAAAAAATAATTCTGCTGCTGCAGGCCCGTAGTCAAAAGTTGCAGGCACACGCCCACTTCTAAAACAGGGCGTAACCAGCAAGAGGAACAGCAAAAGCAACAAAAGCAACAACTTCAGCGACCGCCGCCAAATGCACTTCAAACTCATTTCATTTGGAAAATAAAACCTGAACCGAACCTAGCATAAAAGACACAGAAGGCAACAACAACAACAACAACAACTACATCATAGCCAACAACAACAAAAGCAACAACAACAAACTAAGTTTTTTGCCCGCTGTTGTTGCCGTCAAGTGCGCGTGACTTTTCGGGGTCTTCAACAAATTTCGGTTGAATAATTTAATTGTTGCAAAAGAGAGAGAGAAAGGGCGAGAGAGAGAGAGAGGTGAAGAGGGAGGGATGTAGAGACGACGATGCCAAAGCCGAAAACCTTGACAGAAGCTGCAAAACTGAAGCTGAAAGCAGAGGGAACTCAATGGCATAAAACCAAAAAACTTTTTTCTTTTTCTCCCTCTCTCTCTCTCTCTCTCTCTTTCTCTGTGTGTTGGGGTGGTGTGGAGGGGGTGGTGGGGGGGGGGGGGGGGTTGAAATAAGCGCAAATAAAATATGCAAAAAGGCGTAGCGAACTTTATGATATTTGACTTTGTGGAACGCTGCAGAAAAAAAAAGGAGCAAGAAAAAAATTAAGCACGAAACCAAAACGAGCCCCAACCCCCCCTGGCCCCAGCCCACTGCCCACGCCCACCGCCTCAGCCGAAAGGAAAAAAAAAAGAGGCAAAAACTTTTATTTTAAGTTCAAGTTAACTTTTCGGTTAGAATGCCGCGGGACCAAAGGCAAAAAAGGCTCGCAAAGCGTAGGAATCGTTCTGAAAACAGGCAACCAAAAAAAGAGCCATCCCCAAAAACCAAAAGAAAAGGTAACCATTCAATCAAATGGCAACGACTTGTTGATACCCTAAAGACAAGAATTCTCGTCCAAAGCCTCGGTGGCCTTATGTCTTAGCCCAATTTACCCCGATTCCTTGCGAATGAAGTAAAAGTATTGTGAATTTACCACGCGTTTCCACCTTTTGGCGTCCAGGATTTTCATTTTCGGCACACAAAAAGCAACGGAAAGAGAGCGAGCAGGAATAAACGAAATAATTTATTTTCAAATCAAAGTTAGCAGCGCGTTGCGTATATTAGCAATGTGCACTCATTTCAATACACACACACACACACGCACACACACACACACTAAGTGAGTAGGATAGGGGTGTGCGTTTGCCTTCTCTGCCTAGTCGAAAATTTAATTTCCCTGCTTTCTGTTTTATTTATGATCCTGATATGCTTATTCCTGTTCTTCTGCCTTTCTGCAAGTTTTCACAATTCGACTTGGAGTCATATTTCATATTTTTTCCTCCGACTTGGCCTTGTTTTCCACACCACACACACACACACATACACACAGACACACACAGAGAGAAAGAGAGACCCACCTGTACCTGTACCTGTGCCTTTAACATATGACTTCCGTAATGTTTGCGTGCACAATGAATAACTTACTTCTATGTTATCCTTTTTCTCTGTGTGTGTGTGTGTGTGTGTAGCGTAGCTGCAGCTGTGCGTGGGCAAGTACACTCAGCAAAACAATATTAACTTAATCTTATATATTTATTTTTCTAAGCCGCAAATTATAACTTTAAATTGAGAAACAGTTAAGAAGAAGGACAACAGAATTATAAAAAAGCTTAAAGAGAAACTCCTTTTTTAGATTTTTAAATGACTAAACAAAGAGGATTAGAAATAGTTGCCAAAACAATACAAAGTGGTTTAATTTTCCAATATACATAAACTAGATCCAAGCACATTTATTACCTTCTAAGAAACAAGTAAAACTTTAAGATAAATCAATAATATATTCTGAAAACATTTCTTATTACACATATTTCCATTAGTGCACTTCAATGATATCTTATATGAAAGCAAATAAGAAAGAAAATGTCTTCATAGAAATTTACAAACTTCTAAGCAGTTAATATAAACTCTAATTTAATTTTTACTCTAATAATTTTCACCACAAAACGCTTAAAATTCTATCTTAAATAGGTTCAAGACTCTAATAACCTCAAAGAAATTTGAAAATTTCAACAGTGAAACGAAAAAAGGAAGTTAATAAACTCAAAAAAGGCACAAATGACTACAAAATTCCTACAAAGTTAAGAACTATTTCTCCATGTGTATTTCGTAGAAGGAATAAAGTAGAAAAGGATCCCCAACTGGGCTTTAAGTCATAATTTTGCATGCAAGCAGCGACAGCTGCTTAAAAATGTAAGCTCAGTTAGAAGCTAGATTAAAAGTTGCCGTTGCCGTTGCCGTTGCCGTTGCTGCTTCCTCAGTGCCTTATGCTTACATGAATTTTTCTTAACCACAGAAAGACAATACAAGAACTGAATCAGTATTGGTTTTTCTATGCTTGATATATTTGCAGAGAGAGCCGGTTGAGGCATTTGCAAGTTTTATTGAAACTAAATTGATTAGTTGAAAATTTTAGAGAAGGGAGACGGGCAACCGCTTCTTTCTTTTGCTTGCTCTAAACCTATGACAAAATAAGAGAAAAATTTGCAATTTTGCCTTAATTAACTTTGGTGTTTAAGAATAAACATGGTAATTTCTAAGGCTGCAATGTGTATAAATAAATATACTTAAAATACAGAACACATAAATGTAAACACTTGTAACAAAAATATCCTATGCACCACACATTAAGGTACATAATTATAGTCAATGCCCAGATATTTAATGACCAACGGATGTCAGGTTAAAAATAATTTAAACTCCCGATTGCTGGGACGCAACCTTTAGCGATCGTGTCAAGCATTAGAATAAGATTCCCCGACTTTAAAAATGTCACATAAAGAGTTTAAGAATCACTATATAAGTAGAAGATTTTTATAAATGAAATCAGTTCAATATTTAAATTCACTTAATGAAGATTGGGTTTTATTTCCTCTTCCCAGAATCCATATTCATTTAGTTTAAAGAGGACTTTGATTTCTCGCCTAGTCCACCACTGAATCAAAGCAGCTTCAGTTTTAGCTTAGCTGTTTTTTTTTTCACTTTCGTAATTGAATTTAAGAGCATTTATTCAGCACTTTCAAAAATATCTAATCTATGCCTGGACAGTCATTTGGAATCATTTAAAAGAAAACTGTAGGTTGTTAACCTTTTGGTCGTTTAATCTTATGTAAATCCCTTGACATGACAGACTGAATTGATCAATATGCTTAACGTCATGGCTATTTTAGGAGCGTATTTATCTACATTTTTAATCGGAAAATACTTTAACAAAATTTCCATGCAGATGCTTTCAATTTAAGTAGTATACAAAAGGAATGTCATATGCCAATTGTGTCTATGTATTTTTAATATCATTTAATATGTTTACCGTTTCCGTTTTGGCCATCTCTGACCTTTGTCACAATCCATTTATCTTTATCGCAGGGGAAAACTTGTCCTTGGCCCAAACACCATAAATAAATCATTAAAATTGCATTTATGATATTTGCTTTATTATTCGCTCATAAAAATGCTCATTGACACATGGCTCTGTCTCGCTCACTCTCGCTCTCTCTCTCTCTCTCTCCCTCTGTGTCGCTGAGAGAAGACGTAGGGATAAAAATAAACGGAAACGCAAGAAAAGTGAAAAAGAAACAATAAGCAAAATGTAAATCAACAGAATGAAAAAGGCATTCAAAATTGTCAATGACAAAGGAAAAGGACGCAGGAAGCAAGGAAAACAGCAGCAGAGATTATAAAATCCTTACCTGACAATCGGCATTGGCGAACTGAGCGAACTGAGCGACACTGTGACGACAGCAATTGTCAATGACGACGACAGCACCAATTTCGCTTCACTCCGAGTCCGAGTCCGACTCATTGTCATTGGAGTCCCCAGGATTCTAGGACATACGAAAAGCAGCAGGCAGTAGTCAATAATTAAGTGGGAGGCATAACCATGGACTCTGTGTGTGTGTGTGTGTGGACCAAGTGAAAGTCCATCTCATCCGGATTTTTGTTGATGTGTTGGCTGGCAATTATTATAAATTTCTGCTTGTTCTTTTCACTTCTCTCTCTTTCTTTTCATCTCTCTGCTCGCTCATCTCTTTTAAAATTAAAGGCAATCATTTTATATGACATTGGACTTGGCCAACATGAGCCAGGTGGCTTGTGTGTGTGTGAATGTGGGTGTGTTTGTGTTTGAATGGAAACCATTTCTGTTACCTTAAGCCAATTAGCCATTGTAAACAGTTTAAAAGGTTAAAGTTCAGATGCCAACTGCTGCTACCTAAATATATAATTGTATAAATAATATTTTATGCAGAGTATTTTTAGATTACTGGCTTTTAAAAGAAGAAAAAGAAGCCCTACACTCTCACCAGAAACGAATCATTTTTATTCATAGGCATTACTCAAGACCTAAGCGGATTTGAATAATTTAATTTTAGCCACAAACATTTCACTCGCAAGGCAAATGGAATGCCCTCTCATTCCTACATCAATTATGCCAAGAGGTAAGCATTTCGATTGTCTGAAATAACAAAACAAAAGTCATTTCCTTTTGACCCCTCGTGATGTATGCAAGAATAAAAGTTATTTAACCTATTCATATAACGTTTACTGAAACGGTTCTGCTTCTCGAAGTGTTTCGTAAGGGACTCTCCAAGTAGACAATTCATTTATGAGCCTAATTAAAATTGTTTGATTTGAGCAGAGAGATTTAGTCTAAGATATTTAGAGAGACTAAAACAACTCAAAATTAATCCCATTAATCATTGACCTCTTTGTTTTTTGTAAAAGTTTTCAAACCAATTTGATAATCTTTTATGAAATATTTTGGAAATTTCAAATCAAATTGTAATGCGCCTTAAAGCTCATGCCTGAAGGCATTCAATTGTTGAAGTTCTACACAAACATTTCGGTTGGCATGTACATAACTTCGAGCTAAAGATATTTCGCTGCCATGTCGCTTGCACTTTGGAGTATTCGAGATATTCGAGAGGTATGTATGTAGTTGCAGTTGATCCAACACCCAACCAACTAACTCTAACTCTGGGGGGACTATTTTGGCTTTAACATGGCCGTCGGCGGAGCAGAGCCTTCGTTTCCTCTGTTCCATTGTGGCCACATGGCGTATAAGTAACAAATTGACATCTGCCAGAGGCTTGTCCAACTAAAACCCGAAATGTGGGTTACATGTACGCGCTCGAAAGGGAGAGAGAGTGTGAGTGTGTGTGTGTGTGTGTGTGTGTGTGCCATGCCTTGCTCTACTCATTGATCGATGCCGCGACTCTGGACAAAGTGCCACAATTTTGTGGTGGCTTCATTGGCGTATCCGAAGGGATATCGAAACAAGGATGAGTTTAACTTATTGTTACAAAAAACTTTTGCAGTCACTTTTGACAGTTTCTTTTTCCTCTTTTTTTCTCTCTCTCTCTCTCTCTCTCTCCATCTTTCTCTCTTGCTGTAGTATTCTTTTACCATCGTTTGTTGTTGTTAAGTTTCTCTGCTCTGCTCTGTTTCTTGGGCAAGTGTAAAGTCAGTTTGCTCGAGTGCTTGAATTGAACCTTTGAGCTATTTTCTTTTCACACAAACAAAAAGTCAGTTCTCCTCACTCTCCAAGCTTCTCTCCCCATCCACCAATATAAATGTTGATTCACTGGATAAGTTGAGACGGCGAAAACTTTTCCACATGCCAGCTATCCAGCCAGCCAGCCAGGCAGTCAACAGCAACGACAACAACAGCAAAAAGGGAAAGTTATAATTCACTTAAAACGCAAATGGTAAGTGGGTGGGGGAATGGAAAGGGGGGGGGGCGGATGTGGGTGGATGACCCACATATGACAAATGTGGAAGGTTGTCCATCAAAGGCAATTATTATATGCAATTTGCTTAAAGTTTTACCAATCGAAAAGATATTAAAGTAACATGTGCATTTATGAGATACATTTGAGCCAATTTAATGGCAATTTGGTTTAATTAAAAATTTACTATGCCAACAACCAAAACGCGAGCAGGCAAGCCAGCCAGCAAGCAAGCGAACGAACGTCTGGGCCAGGGACATTTGTGTAATTAAAAGTTTAAAGGCCACAAAAGATTGGCCTTCAGTTTTACCCCATCTCATTCTCGTTCCCTCTCTCTTATTCTTATGGCCATAAAAATAGCTCACGTGTCACGCCCATAAAAGTCACACATAAAACAACAAAAAGCAACAGTAAACAGCAGGAACAACAGCAACACAAAAAAAGAACAACACCAAATTTAATTACAAACAAGCAAAACATTAAAATTTGTAATTCCATCATAAAAAATGTTGGCCAGGACACCGAAAGAGAAAGAGAGAGAGAAAGAGAGAGGGAGAGAGCCATGAACAGGTGCCGCCATATCCTGTGTGTCCCCCCGATAGGACAGACATTTACATTTACATTTACCTACTTGTATTTCCTCAATAAAAGCTCACCAGATTAGCCAATTCTCTTTCTGTCTCCCTCTTTCTCTCTCTCTCTCTCACACATACTGTTTCTTTCGCCCATTGAAAATTGCGGTTTTTAATTACTTTATTTTATTACCCAAGTTTTTGACTTGAAGATTTCACAGTACATAAAATCTATGTGGTGTGAAATGAAAGCCAAGTTCTAGTCCTAGTCATAGTCCTGATCCTGTCGCAAGCCAAAAACAACAACGCAAAGAACGGGCAAGAACGTTGACATGGCACTTGGACATGGACATGGCAGTTGGCATTGTTCTCTGTTTTAGCTCTCTGACTCTCCATCTACATTTTTGTTTGGTAGTTGTTGCTCTTGAAAATCAACTTCTGCTTAACTTTGGCTTTGTTCTACATGCAGTTCATTTTACGCTCCTTCAGAGAAAGCGAAAGACAGAGAGAGAGAGAAAGAGAGAGAGAGAGTGAGTGAGAGACCGAGTCCAGGCTCACACAAAAAAACATGCGTTGGCATTTGTTTCCTCTTTCCACTAGCACTGTCAGAAGGCTGCCACATGACACGTGTCACAAGCTGCACCCAAAAACCCCCATTCGCACACCCATTGAATCCAACGACTCAAATAACCAACAACAATGAACTGAACCGAACAAAAATGCATCAACAATAGCTGAAATCTCTGCTGATGGGATTAGCCGACTTTTCAATCTGCTTTAGAAGCCTACCACAATATTCTCAGATTCAAACTTAAGATTTACAACCGATTCAGAACACATTAAAGTTGCTAATAGCGAAAACACTAATAGGAAAAACTTCTCATCTGAATCATAAATAGAACACAGCCCAAATAAGTATGCTACACTTTTACCGTTTTGAAATTTCTGAAATGTATCAAATAGATCAATGATCAGCGTTTCCAAGAATCATTTTGACATGCTATTTTCGAACTTTTAATCTTGTTGTTTGAGAAAGAAGAACAGAGATAGCCCTGTTGGCATACCCTGCGTATACTTAATATTGGCTTTTTATATGGCAAAAGTCCGTCCAATAAAGTTAAGCATCTTTTTTTTCGTTTTTTGTTTAGCCTTAAATTATATCTCACGCTATCGGTAGAATTCCTCTGAAATTTTAAGCTTATCAATTGACTTTGCTTGGCTAAAAAACTGCACAGAGAGATTGTTAATCTCTGAAATGGAATATCATTTTTCTCTATAAAACTAAGGACACATTGGAAATATTGATGTGTATAGAGGGGTAATAAGTATTTACACAAAGCATTAGTTTATTTAGTTTTTGTTTGAATCTTTTTCGATTCTGGGACCCTGCACAATTTTGAGGACCAACAACTTACTACAAAAAAAAAATTCGTATGTAAAATAATTTTTTGTAAAAACTCTATTGCTGGATGTAAGATTGCAAAGACCAGTAAGCATCTCTTTAAACTAAATTTAATTTATGTTGTAATGTAAATTTCTAACTTTTCTTCAAATTCAAATGCCGAAATTCATTTTAATTGAGATTGTATGAGGAAGATAAGCGGCATTAGTCATAATACGATATTTGCAGGACTCACTTTGAGGGCAATGAAGAAAATATCGGAATGAAATATATATATTATTATTATTTACAGGGAACTTGCCAATCTCCAGTAGACGCTTAGGTCGTCTATAAAACTATTCCTTGAATTCAATTTAATAAATAAAGCTCATTGATTTCATATTCTCACCTAAAATTCTATAACATTTTCGTTGTCTTAGTTCGCCTAAAGGTAATAAGAATTATATGTGCGATCCGGCTCGAATGACCAGTTGTTGTCTCGATGGATCTGTTTTTCTGTGTTTCTATCTGATTCGAGTTCAGACTTCAAACCGTCTTGCAAAAAAAAGGCATCCGAGTAGTTTTTTATAATATATATTTAAAATTTACTTGCGCCAATTGTACGGGTCTTCTCTCTTTCATTTTCGTTAGAAATCTTCTTTTACATTCTTTTCTTATTGTTACCACTAAAATTAATGTGGCCGTATGCCGATTTCGATCTTATACCAAAATTAGAAACTCAAATTTATTGATTAGAAATATTTTACTATAATGGACTGTTTCGACAACAATTCTAGTAAAATTTCGCCATAATATCGACGCAAGAGTATAGACAACTCCACCATAGCCATCATAGTTTGTCGAGAGAGTCCTTTTGTGTTATTTTCTCGTTGCATAAAGAAAGTCTCGGGTTATAATTGGCAGTTGCAAAAAAGGGCCAGCCTGCAGAAAATATTGGCTTTTGTGTTGGACAGTGTAATGCATACGCAGTCAGTTGGTAACTCGAAGTATTTGTCAATTAACGCTTATTGTGTTCGCTTTTTTTTTTGTTTTGCTTTTGCCTTTGCTTTGGTGTTGCTTGGGCTCTCGGGTTGTCAGGCCTCGTTGCCAAACTTCATGTAGATGCGTTGTTGCCGTCAACGTTTTTTTTTTTTTTTGAGAACCTTTTTTTCGGTTTTTTTTTTTTGTTTTTGGGTGTTCGTTTTCTTTTTCACTTGTTTTTCAACATGTGTTCGGGAGTATTGTTGTTTGCGTTGATGTCACACGGTAAGGGGACGAGTTGGAGTGAGTGAGTGAGAGAGAGAGAGAGAGAGAGATGGCTGAAGTTAGAAGGAGATAGATAGGTAGTGAGGGAAAGAGATTTTGAAACGGGTTGCATTTCAAATTTCAATTTACCGACAACTGTTTCGATTGTTTACATTGATTTATTTACGTTGTTGTTTATGCGGTTTCGCATAGTTCTGCTACTCTTTTGGGCTTTTGTGTGCCACACACAAACACACACCCACAGCCGCACACACACACACCCACACCAATACACAGAGTCTCTAATCCACTAATACTCTGGTACATTGCCGGTTTTGGTTTCGCTGAATTTCATTTTTTTATTTTCGTTTTTTTTTTTCTACTGGGCTGCAACTGCATTGAAATGGATTTATTTGAGTTTGCGAAATATTTGGCAAGTCCTGACGCACGCCATTTTTATGCAATGGTTTTACATACATACATATATAGATTTCTATATAGTTGCAATAGTTGCTATTTACATTAGTGCTTGGCGCGTGGGCGCGGCATCTGGCAGTCAGATCAGCCCACTCACATAAAAAGCCATTCAAATCATCTCAATTGTATCGGTTTCTGTAACAATTTTTTTTTATTCTATTTTTTGCTTTTAAGTCTTCATCGTGCTGACAAAGCTCAATTTTGAACAATGCACGCGATTATAAACCGATTTTGAGCAGTTGCAATCCCTGGCAATTGGTGTCATTTATTTATTTCCAACCAAAATTAAGTAGGATACGCGTAAATGGCTTATACTTAAGTTACTCAACAAAAAATGTTAATGAAATTTTATGATATTTATTGAAAATTGCTCTCCTGAAATTTGCCAGAGAAAAAGGATTGCAATTATAAGTCAAATAGAGCGATTACAGAGAAGTAAATCAAAGACCTTCCTTAAAGAGTGCACACCTAAGAGAGCCTCAGTTTTATTCTTTTAATTTAGATTAAGCGTAAGACTAACACAAAGACTAGCAACAAGGACTAGCGCAACTTAATTTTCAACTTATTGTAATAATTAATAAATTTAGTTCATATAAAAATTTAGACTCATAATCGTTGGTAGCCACAAATAAAGTTTTAATTAGTTGCAAACATTGTGGAGAAGAAATAAAGAAAACAATACAAAATTTATTTACTTAAGACAGGGAAAAGGGAAACGAAACTAATAACATTTACTTGCCATATAAATTTTACCTCTTGCCAAGAACTTTGCATTTCTTTTTGGCTATACACACACACACACACACACACAAAGTAAAAAGTGGAAAAGTAAAAAGTAAAACTTGTAAAAAGAATCTATTTCATTTGGTTTTCTGCTTTGCTCTTGCTTTGGCCATTTTTATAAGTTTCTCTTTTCGTTTGCTCCCTTTATTTTTTTTTTTTTTTTGCCAGTTTACTTTGAAACAAGTTTCCACAGCTGCTTTTGCCAACCAACCATTTTCTATATGTTGTTGAGTCAAGCGCCGCAATTTAATTTGCCTTGACTATTTTAGCCATTAGCCGGACTTGAAATATTTGTTGGCCAAACCCCCCTTTCAAAAGTATGCAATAAGTTTTGCGGCTTTCGCTTTAGCCACATTATTTTATGCTTCAAAAATTGAAATACATTTTGTTTGTTTAAGAAAATATTCATATTTGACATACACAAGGATTTGCGTGTGTATGCGTGTGCGTGTGTGTGTGTGTGTGTGTGTAAATGTTTTGAAGCGAAAAGATTGCTTTGATTTTTAGCCACAAAAACCGCATTATTTAGGTTTCAACTTTTGTTTTCCCAATGACCAATAGCAAACAAACTTTATCCAAAGGATACCATTTTACAAGTGTGTTTCTGTATGTGTGTGTGTGTGTGTGTTTGCCTTGAAATTCAATTCATTTATTACACTCCAATGCACACAACAACTTTCGTATGCAAGAAAATTAGAAAGTCCAGCAAGTATGCACAAATTGCTCCATTATTAACCCTTTATAATTGAGGGAAACGATCCAATGCAAAAGTATAAATAAAAACAAAATTTTCTAGTTGCAAACAAATTGACTATGCCATGACTAAGAAACGATTTCAAAGTCACTTTTAATGTTTATTTGCTTAGAAAACTTTGCATTTTTTTTTCTCTTTCAGTAGATGGCAAATTATTAATATAAATAAAATTAAATACCATTTGTAATTTACTTAGCCTAAAGCTAAATTCGGCCACCACTTGCCTGCAATTTTCTATAGCGAGTCTTACGAGAGGAAAGTTCCAATAGCTTTGATTTTCCATTTATCTGTTAATAAAAAATATATTTCCAAGTGTTATATTTCACTATCATTATAAAACTATGAGCGATTGTTAGGCGAGAAATATTTCAATAAGACATGAAACTTAAATTTAGTTCAAAAGCAGTTGAGAATTTTGGAAAGAAACTAAGAAGAATTGATGGATGTTGCCAAGCCAATTCCTGACCACAAATTTCATTCATTTTCATTAAAAACCAAAGACCATAACTGACTGACTAATGGTAGAAATAATATATGCTAAAAATTCTTTTAAAATATTTCCGATTGCCCTCAGAAACAGTTGTTGGTTTGCTTTCAAATTATGTAGTTTAATTTTATGAGGTTTCCTTTGATGAAGCAAAGGGGCGTTAGTAATTGCAAATTCTGACTATTACTTAGGGAACACTTGGTTCGGTTGACTGGCTGGTGGCTTAATTAAAATGTCGCCAAAACAATTCCCATTGCTGAGAAACATGTTACTCGAATATCTTTGTCTGCTCTGCGCAGATATGTATGTATATATGTATATATATATATATATATATTTGTGCAACATTGTTTGCTGAACCGCATCAGCGTCAAAATGACAAACATCTGATGTAACTGCTTCAGCTGCTCCTGTTACCAGCTACCAGAGAGAATTCCTTTCATTTCACACCCCAGGACAAAACCACACACACGCACACACACACACACACACGCACAATGAGTGGGAGTCAATCAAAAGTCATTTACCCTCTCACACCCAATGCCTGATGATCCCCGCTCTCCTTGCTATCTGGTCCCTGGCAATTGCTTGTTGCCCAACTTGTAATTAGTTCACTTATGTTGATTTCCTTTGACAACGGCTCTAAAATATAAATTGCTTCAATTAATTCAGTTTATTCATTATGCATGTTTCAAATAAATGACCAAATCGAAACCAGAGACCCAGAGACGACCCAGCAACCAGAAAACCA
Organism: Drosophila nebulosa; assembly: GCA_024703675.1. NCBI lineage: Eukaryota > Metazoa > Arthropoda > Insecta > Diptera > Drosophilidae > Drosophila > Drosophila nebulosa. Next base: position 1,327,653 of record CM045724.1, on the reverse strand, counting down.
TTCATAAATTTTGTGGTAATTCTCTGTTATAGGCCAAATTTGAAAATGATGCGGTTTCTGGCAATATGTGTTAAGTGCATCTCTCAACCAAAAGTGTCCATGTCAAATTCATAAATCATTCAAGCATTTCGGTCAACTTAATTATGCGTTTTATCGATAATTATGATTATTTCGAAAAAGCAATTACAATTTATATAGCAAAGTGCATTATTTTTGGCTATAGATAGGTACAACTAAATATGAGAATGGCAATTGCCAATTATTTTTAGATTATTGTCATAATCGATTAAAGAAATTGTTTTCAATTTAGCTAGATTAGTTTCATACGCATTACAGACAGAAGAGAAACTATAGAAAAGATAACAACAATTGGACCACAAAATAAAAGTCAATTGCATAAGAATAAAAAAGAAACATTTTGTTTTTCAATAATTTGTTTTAAGTACATTTTGAAATCGTCCTTTTTAAGCCGTCTTACTAAAACAACGATCAGCAACTTTTAGCGACTTCCTTTTTGGCTCATATTAAGGAACAAAGTCATTTAAATTGGCTTAGATTTCTTTTGACTAGAGTCCCTGTTTGGACTACATACTAAAGAGAAAGAGAAAGTTTGAATAGAGCAAATGCTTTGTGTCTCACTGTCAGCCAAATCGAGTGCCAGCACCTTCTGTGCCCTTCAATAATTGTACCACTGAGATCAAAGAATTATGAATAATTGGAAACGCTGTAACAACATATTTCTAGGTCCAAGCACCTTAAAAGCCGCTTGGTTGGATTCATCCGAAGGCCGCGCTGTAGTCAAAGAGCAGTTTAAAGGCTCCACATCAAGAGCATCTACTGTCCAATAGTCCTATTCCTTTTGACGAAAAATTATCGATATATGTAAATGAGTAATGCTGATCATATCCAAGTTTAAGGCTTTAACTTATACTAGAACAGATTTCTGACGTCTTTTGAAAGTCTTTTTTAAGTGATTTGATACTTTATTTAATGTGCTTAAAGAACTTGAGAAGTCTCTCACTTTAATTGTAAATTGACCCACTGATTTAAATGATAAGCTCTGCATTCTCTCTTCAATTCTTAAAGAAATTAAATTCAAAAGTTAAAGCTACTTGGAAATAAAAAAGGGAAGAAAACTTAAGCAGAAGCCAGATTTAATTAGCATTGAAATGATTTCAATTACGTTGGAAATTAGCTCAACTCTTTTCACTCTGCGCTTAAGTTGATTGTGTGGAAACGTCTAAAAGGGTGAGCTCTGTTGATGATGACCATTTATAAAGTTTTCGCATTCTACTTTTAACTATGCACGAGTCTTAAGGCATTTCTATTTGCAGTCGTCAATATCAAAAACCAATTTCTCTAGAGATATCCAAAGAGGGAGAGAGAGAGAGAGAGGAATAGACTCTCATTTAATAATCTCGCAATTGCAACTATGAAACTTAAGCTGTGCAAATTGAAGCTCTGGTTCTGGCTTCATCTCCATCTTGTGGTGTCTCAGTGTGTGTGTGTGCAATAAATAGAAAATACTTAAACTTCAATTGCGTTGCGCATACGCCATGTGTGCGGCATCATCATCATCATCTTCGTTGTTGTCGGTCCTCGCTTGCTTAAAACAATTAGAAATGCAACATTGTTTTAATCTCTTTCGCATTTAACGCAAATTGCTTGGCATTAAGGCGCTCCCAAAACCGCATCCAACCGACAACTGTGCCACTGTGCAAAAAGGACAACGACAACGACAACGGCAACGACGAGAAGGCAAAGTGGTAAGGAATTGTGGAAAATGGATAAACGCTTGAGGTTTCCATGCTGACTCTCTCTCTCTCTCTCTCTCTGTCTCTCTCTCAATCTCTCTTGTCGTGCAATAATTCGAATTTAACCATTTCTATGAGCTGCACTGCTTGAATGGTGATGGAGGATTGCCCTCAATTGTTTCATGAATGAAAAGGATTTTGCTAAGGATGTTTGTCGGTTTGTATCGATGGTTAACCTGCAAGTTCCTGCTATCACTTCGAAAAGACAAAAGCTTCTTTATGCAATGGGAAAGACAACGCTTAAACACTTTCAATTAGGAGCAGCTAAGACTAACCTTTCCTGACTAAGACACGAAACTCAAACACTTTTTAGCAGGTCACCAATATATTCGAAAGGAGACAAATTAACATTAGATCAGATCAGGTGGAAGAAGATCGGTGTATAACAGGGACATACATCAATTACATTATTCGACAGCCACAGCCACATCGTCCTCTTTTGGGTGCATTCATTTCATCTGCCGATACATTACCCAATTTGGGTAAGTCTTCAACATGATCCAAGGATTCTTGTTGCAGTTGCGGCGTCTGCTCATTATCACCGATTAGCTCTGTCAATTGCTGTGACTTGGGTACATATGGCTTGGCTCTGACATTCAAAGTCATTGACCTGTCGACTGGTGACAATCTTGGATTGAAAGGACTCTCACGCCAAATGCGATCGTAGGCTATGCCATATGAAAGATTCTCCTGGCTTGCACGGCTCCAGGTGCAATAGGATGGCACTAAATGGATGACAAATCGAATGTGGAATATCAAAAGAATCGCATTAGGTAAAAAAAAACTCACTCACGTTCATCAATGATTTTATTGGCCAAAATGCTGGCTGTCAATCCGGGCACAAATGCTGGAGCATTGGGATTGAGACGCTTATCCATCGTTCGACTTCCACATGGCTGTAAATTTTGCTCTCCCCCTTGTTCCTCTCCACCATTTCTGTCCTCTGTCTTCTCTGTCTCCCTCTCCTGATAAGATATGTCCACTTCAATCTCATCATTGTCCTGGGACATGCTTTCGTCGGTAATCCCGTTTTTCAAATACTACTGAAAACAAAACAAATTATTATCTAACCTTGTAACCCGAAACTATTCGTCGTCAAATATCTGTGACAACAAATTCCCAACTACCTCAATCCACTGGCAATTGCTTTGCGCAAGCAAGTACGAAAAGAAAAAAAAAAAGAACTATCCCAAATACTTTCGATAATCGATCACAGTCTTCAGATGGTTGTGTTGTCAATGAATTTCTTTTGCGCCAGTCTACAGATCATGAAATATCCTTTATATCGCATTTGTTGTCTTTATGTTTTTTAATGGTGAGCTCACAATCGAAAAATTTTTAAATGAAAACTATTCACAAGGCTGCTCGATTGACATCACACACACACACACACACACACACACACACACACACACACACACACAGTTGGTTATTTCATCAACATTTGCATATTTGGGCCGAAAAAATGATTCTTTGGTTTTCGATGAACAATTTTAATTAAATGATGCACTTACAACAATTTTAATAAGCCATATCAATAAATTTAAATCAGTTTTTCCCCCCCTCTACACACCATACACACGGGCGGATGAAACGGAGGGAAGAAAAATTAAAAATTGTAAACTCACTTTGACATTCCTCGCCTTCCTCTTCGCCTCCCACAAACCTTCCTCGTCTCTGTGTGACAAATTTAATTTTGTCGAAACCGCAAATTGACAAATATTTTAGTTTGCACAACAAAAACTCACACACACACGCACACACAGAGCGAGAGAGGGAGAGAAAGTTTGTTTAAATCTCGTGTATTTTAATTGATTTGCGCCAAATTTATTGATTTCATTTTCATTTTGGGCAAACATTTGTTGCCAGTAGAACAACAACCGCAAAAGTACCCCACGCCCTCAGGCTAAGCTTTAACCCAACTTGAGCTCATTATGGGCTTAGTTCCTCACCTCACCACCCACCCTTTATCCTTCCCTCCCATCAAATGGCACTTGGGTTCAATGTTTGCATTTGTTTTGCTAATTTGCATGTGCTGCGACTGTGTTAAAACATAAATTAGTACTTTTCCCCTATAACCCCCTTTCACCCCTTTCGTCTAGCCACCAAAAAAAAAAGGTGCCAGCCACCATTTTGACCATTTTCAGCGATTTGTTAAATTTATGGGCAATTTATTGCATTCGCCATTCTCTCTTTGCCATTCGGTAGCTAACTTAACCCCTGAAAAAAAAAAACTAACTAATAGCGGTTTTCAGTGTGTTTTAGTGCTTTTAGTTAATTGCACAAATTACTTGCGCTTATTTATTGGCTACCCAACTTGATGGCCATTTGTGGTTTATGTTTAACTAGAACAGAAAAAAAAGTGCAATATCTTAAAAAAAAAGTCTCGTCAGTCAAAGTGCAACGACTTCTTGGGGAATAGAATGGAAACTCTTTAAAAGTTCAAGTCTGGGGGGAGATCTCAGTGAAAAAGGACATTAGAGAGAGAGTTCTGCATACTCTATTATCAAGCATGAATTCAAGAATTAACATAGAATTAACAAAGAATAAGGCCCTTTACGTTTGGATTTGAAATTGCCATAATAATATTTGATATAGTAACTTAACTCTACAATTATAAACAAACAAATAAGAAAGACAAAAATACAAGCAAAAGAACTTAAGAAAAACTTTTTCGTGCATTAGGCATAGAGTCCTTTTTTTACCCACTTCCCAACTAGTAGAGTTAGTTAGGTTAGAATATAACATTTTGAAAGCTCAGAGAGAACTCTAAGTTGTAGTCCATTGACTTTAGAAGAAAGCCAATTAAAATCATATGGAAAGGAAGATTGAAATACCTCCTAAACTTGCTCTAGATAGACGCTCTGGTAGATCTTCTGCTGCTTTTTCTATGAACAACTCCAGGAGGAGCTCCTAAAGGTTCCTCTAGACCACTTTGCTAAACGCTGAATTAGAAACTAAATACTATTTTCCATTTAATATTAGAAAAAATAATGCAGAGTAGAGATGAGAAAAATGTTAACCAACTCTTTAGAGAGTTCAACTAAGCTATAAGGTTCTTTCAAAGGTCTCGTCAAAAAGGAAAAGAACTTTAAAGTTAAGTTAAGTAACTCAGCTGTAGATTAGGTTTTCATCTCAGCCGATTTAAGAAATACTAAATATAGCAGTCACATTTACATAAACAGAAATGGTTGATGCAAAAGAAGAAAAACAACTTTTTGAAAGTGAAAAAGGAAAATAAACACACTTGACTAAGCAGCTTTTGGGCATTTGGCCAGTGATATTTTTGTAAAGCTGCTTAGTGGGTGGAGGGGGGGGCGGGTTCAATTATCAACATTATTATTAATCAAAGACAAATCAAACAATTCATCAAGTGAAACCATTTCGTTAACTCTTCACAGTTTAAGTGCCAGCAATTAAATGGACACAACAAATTCTCAAGTTTTTGTGTTGTTTTTTTTTTTATTGTGCTTTTGTTTTTATACTCGACATCCACTGTGGGGCTTCCCTCCCTGTCTCCCTGTCTCTCTCTCTCTATCTGTCTGTCTCTAGAAACCAGTTGTTGGATGTTGTTGATTTTATATATTCAAATTAGTTCGTTTTGCACGAGTGGCACTCGAATAGAAGCGTAGTACTGTGATATTTTTCCAACTACGGCTGACTGACCAAACCCGGAGTGCTTCTGATTTCCCCCATCCCCCCCTATGGCCAACTCAACTTAGTCTACTCTCCCTTTTCACTCCTCCCTCTGAGTGGGCTATCAAGTTGCCTTGTGAAGTGCTTATCCTCAAATCAGTGACACTTGAATGTGCAGCACAAGTGACTGACCAAGTGGGTTGAATGAGTGCGAGAAAGCGAATGAATGAATGAATGAATGACAAAAGTGTGAAGCCTTCGCCTTCATTTATTTACTTTGCCTTCTGAGAAGCAAACTGGCTAACTCAAGTGTTGTTTGCGGCCCTGATTGAGTAACTAAATAAAGTTGTCTCTCTTGCTTCTTTTCTCTGACATTCTTGCGAACTTTTCTCTATGTGAGAGATGCTCAGAGTCTGGGCTAATAGTCTTAGCCATATCAATAACTATTATGAAAGTTTTAGCCGACAGGTAAGAATAAATCGCCTTAATCGAATAGAATGGGAATTTCATGCACATTTAAAAAAAAACACAAAATCCTTTCTAAGCATAACACAAGGAATTGAAATGCATTAGAGCCTGAAATTGTAAGCCATTCATTAGCCTCGCTGGTTTTTGGTATTTGGTATTTTGAGGCCAACCCGAAAGGGCAACTTATTTATAGTTGTCCGTGTGACGCCGCGGCAATTTATCGTCATTACCATCTACCGCAGCGAGTTTTCACTTGAAATTTTCACGAGCTTCAAATGAAATGCCTGCGGTCGTTTCTCTACGAGTCTTTTGCCTTTGTTAATGACGGCGGCGACACAGACCGAAATGAGAATGAAGAGGGAGGACGACGCCAACGACGACGACGACGACGACAACGGTAATGATGATTACTGACGGTTTTAAATCATTCGCTAATTATTGCAATTGTTGCTCTGCTCCTCTAGCTTCAGGGCTGATGAAGCTCAATGAAATGGCAGAATGGAGCGAATGGCGACCGAATAATTGATGATGGGCAAACGACAAAGCTCGACGGTAATCAAATTTTAGAAAGAGTTCACTTGCTTGTACAAGGGCCACAAAAATAAACAATTTTCATTTGCTTTCTGAATTTTGTGAGCCATAAAAACGTGAGAGGTGAAGGAGAAGAGAGAGAGAGTGGGAGGAGATAAAAGAAATCACTGTAAATTTCGAGTTCACTAAACTGCATGCATTCCCTTTTTGAGTGCCAAGTTGCCCCTTAGCAATCAACCTAATTTATTATGCTTTACACGCCCCCCAACAGCACTCATTCCTTTTGATAATCGCACCAGCCACGCCCACACAATTGCCCACACCCAATACAAAATTGTCGTTTATCTATGAATGATGAATAATTGCAATTGCAATGTGGAAATTCCAGCTGCGGTTTTATAATATTATTCCACTCCCCATCCCTCCCTTTGACCGTTGATGGTGATGCCCTTGAGCAGCGGCCATCAAATGCCGCTAACCTAGTAAATAATGTAAAATTTCACAAAATTTGTTATATATTTTTGTACAATTTGTAAGCCGATTTGCCGGTTGAAAATAATAATAATGTATTTTGTTTTGTTTTTTGTTTTGTTTTTAATACTCGTATTGTTATAATTAATTGAGTGCAAATGTAGTGGCAATAAATTCAAAATCTGTAATAATCGACTAATGAGCAAAGTATCTAAAATATATGAACAATTGAATAATTTGAAATAATATATTATAAATAAATATAATTTTTATGCGTATATATATATATATATATATAACTTAATGTAGTAATTTATAAAAGACAAACAAATTACTCATACGACATGTTGCTTTAATAGAAATTTCTATTTATTTAGTTTAGAAGTCACATCTTATTAGGGTCTTGACTCTAAAACCAAATTTTATTTAAATATCATGGGATTTTCAGATAGCTAGAGATATTTTTAAATGACTTTGTTTGTCAATGCTTTCTGTTTTTTTATTTTAAGAAACTATTTTAAAGTACAATTGAAGAGTGCTACCATTTATTCACCGTGAGAAATTTCGGTAAGGCAAATGCAACTATCAAGAATCCTGAAAATAAGGATTGAACCACAAAGCGGTAACAGCGGTATTAGTGGCTGGTTATCTGAATCCGGAGCCAAAAGATAAATAGATACTCAAGGTCGTGGTCCCCGAGGAAGCTAGGCGGGGAACGAGACACCAACTACGATGACAATCCATGATCAAAAAGACAATGCCCCGGAGTTTGAGCATAGTTTCTCTAGCTTAAGCTTATCTTCCTGGCCGCAATAATTCTGGACACATCGGAAACCGAAGATTTGAAATATGAACTGATTAGACGGGGCCCCGCAGGGGTCAGCCTTTTTCAGGTCTGCTGAATGCAAGAATCGGCTCTATAATAGCCATGGTCCTACTTTAGTAGTTTTTTATGTTAAGTAAAACCTTTTTAAAAAAATTTCCAATGAAAGCTTCAAGTGGAATGAAATTTGCCAAATGACTATAATGTTTATTGCTCAATTGCTCTAAAATGAGAAAGAAAATGCCAATATTCTGCATAATTCATCTAAACTTGCTAATTTAAACTCAATCTACATTACAATTTTAAATTGCGAAACATTTATAATTGTTGAAATTACATTAAAAAGTAATTATTTTGTTTAATTGATTTTTATGGTTAACTATATGGAACTTATACTTTGCAGTATTTCTATTTGAAAATGTTGTACGATTGAATGCTTGGGGCTAATCACGAATAAATGTTTGTTTGTCGTATCAACATTTGTTCAATCCCTGTGTTAGGCCACAAGAGGGGCCTATCAGGGAGCGAGGTCGACACGTGCCTTCACCGAAATATTCACTGGCCCAGGACCAGCCTAATGCCCACACATTGACACATACGTGAGCATGCACACACACACACACGCACAGAGAGAGAATCCAAGAGACAGACAAACAACTCATTTCGCTCACTGAACTTAACAATAAGCATAAAAACATTCATCACTGATTCAGAGCTACGTGAGTTGGTTTGTCAATTATGATGGGTCTCTAGGTGGCTAGGTGAGTGGGTGGATAGGATGACGACGACGACAACGACGATGATGATGATGATGATGATAAAGATGATGAATATATGAGTGCCGCTGATTGAATATCAACGGGCCCCAAACGAATGCACCCCGTTTAATGCGGGCTCAAAGGCATACAGAGAGAGAGAGAGAGAGAGAGAAAGTTGTAGTGGCGCTTTTAACACTTTCCGTTCTCGTTTCCGGCTGATGCTTTGTAATATTATATTTGCCTGCCTTTTCTCTCTCTACCGTATGTATGTGTGTGTGTGTGTGTGTGTATCTATGTGTGAGCATATTTTCTACGCTAGTCAACTGTCAGATTTTCGTTGTGCCAGCATAAAATGTTAAAATAATGCCACAGACATACATAGACATAGACATAGACAAGGGCTGTCTTTATTTGGGCAGAGCAAAAGAGACAGACAGGGACTGAGACAGAGAGAGAATGAGCCCCGCATCAACTTGCTCTAGCAACATTATCTCCCATTTGTCGCATACAATCTGCTTGCCACTTTTTTTTTTTTTTTTGCTGCTTCTTTCTATCTTCTTCCTTTTTGCTGGGTTGTCGTTGCTGCTTGTTGTTGTTGTTGTTGTTGTTGCTGTTGCTTCCGGTGACATTGTAATATTGTAATATGCTTATGTCTCTGTCTCTGCCTCTGTGTATGTGTGTGTGTGTGTGTGTGTGTGTGTGTTAGTGTCAGTCAGATAGCTGAAACTTACTTGTAGATATGTGAATAGATATCAACACTTTTAGTGGCAAATCCTCATTGCGAAACGTATGGAATTTAAGGTACCCTCGAAAAGAAACCTTTTATTACAATCTACTAAATCCAAAGAAATTCAAATACCGTATTGATCTAATAAACCTTTAATTAAAAGTCGCTCTTTGTCACTCTGGTTCTGGTCACCAAAATAAGAATATTCAAAGCTTTCAGACTTTTTAAAGGTTTCAGTCAGTTATTCTTTGTATACGAATATGAATGTTACTTATGTGGTACGCCAAGTTAAAAAGCATTCAAAAGACTTTATTAAATGTTTTCATTGAGAACAAAATGATAGGCTAAACATTATTTCAGTTTAATGGTTGTTTAGGTATTACCCTTTCTTTCTCCTTGACAATATGTCTTAAGGTTTAATCGCATTTTCCCTCTAGCCTTTGGTAACTTCTAAGTTTAAGTTAAAATTATTTTAGTTCAACTTTCATCTACAAGAACTTTAAAGAAGTCGTACTTGATCGATCTTACTATGTAACGTAATGGACCTCTCTTTTCCCAGAAAGATTACTCTGGACTACAATATAGTCAATATAAACCAATCTTTGTGCTAATTTTAGTAACAGTTTCCAACGAAATGGCATATCAATATCATCACCTAAACTGCTATAGAACATTTTGTTTTCTTTTGACATTTCACAGCTTTGCAAACCTAATTCAATTGTGGCTAAAATCGATGGCTAAAGGGTACTTTAACTTCGTTATAAATGGGGTAACAAATATTTCGTAAATATTTTTAGCTTTAGTCAGCAAATGAAAGTTTTTTGTGTAAAGTTATTTATTGTTGCGTTGGGGTTTCCCTTTTTGTTTTTAAGAAATCAATCAAATCAAATGTGACAATGGTCTGGGCCATGCCATTTCATTCCACAGTGCCTGCATGCAATTTGATCAAATTAAAAGGCAGCCCGTAGTATGTCTTACTCTAGCACATATATCACACACCCACACACACCCACACACACCCACACATAAACACACATCTACTTGGAGACAGAGAGAGACATTGGCATTGCAATTTGAAGACATGCAGTTGAAATGCATTTCGTGTTTGCCTGTCTCAATTCTCTGTTGCTGTTTCGTAGAGCTCTGACATGAAAGTATGAAGGCGACGTAGGAGACGAAAGAGACGGACTTTCGGGTAGCTGTGGATTTTAGAAGACTCCACTTCATATTGTATGTAGAAGCATCTTCATGTTTAAACCCATTCATTCACTTGTATTCACTCCATGCACACACCCAGTTACGTGCTAAGAATTTTAATTAACAGATAAATCAATAAGAAATATGGACGACGGCTGTCACTCTCTCTACCCTCTTCCCTCTCTCTCTCTCTCGACTACTGCACTCTGTGTTTATGTGAGTAAAACGAACTAAATAAACTTCTGACGCTGTCTCTATGTGGAGAAGCTTGCCGCCTTTTGCGGTAGTTCAAGTTAAGCGTTAGCACAAAAATGGCCAACAGCAGCAAAATACTAAGAAATTAGAGAAGAGAAAAAAAGGCAGTTAAAATTGCAATTGCAGCAAGGGCCAGCCAAAGGCAACACTTGGTCATGGCCACAGGCTAAAGGCTACAGGCTAAAGGCAATTCCAATGTCACAGACAGAGCAGACCGACTTAATGCTCTACAAACTTTCAAAGTCAAAGTTGGTTAAAGATTTTTTCAAGCAGAAACAAAGCTTTTTGTATGCTCTTTCCTAAGTACAGGAACCAGATAAAAGATTTTTTCCCTTTTGCTAATTTGATTTTTCATCTTGTACAATTATCAATCAGTAAATTCTCTATGGCTTTTCAGTGGCTCAGCTATTCCCCTATGCCCTAAGGGCAAACAGCAGGCAGCCTTGAGTCAACTTAATGGTAAATGCAGCAATAAATAGAATTACAGTCAAGTGCTTGATAACTTGCTAAATGCAGCAGCAGCAGGAGCAGCAGCCACCGGCAGCTTGATCCTGGTCTCTTAAGAGCAGGTGTGCGAAAATTTATTATTTAACTGCAAAAAGCAGGCAAAAAATGAGAAAAAAAAATGAAGCAAAATTTAAACGAAGATGAAAACTTTTAGGCGGCTGAGCAAAATTTAATGACAAAACGTGCCACAAGGTAAATGAGCAAAGGTGCCTTTGTATATATGGGATGAACATTAGAATTTGTTGATTTTTGTTCTCCCCCCCCCCCCCCCCACACTCTCTTTGGCAATAAAATAGACAACAGGCAAAAAAAAAAAAAAAAAAACACCAAAAACAAAACCCTGAAGCAACAATTTCTACTTTTATTTTGGCTTTCTCTCTCTCTCTCTCTCTCTTTTGAAAAGCGCACAAAGTTTAATTTGAATATAATAGAAAAACTTTTTCAGAATATTGCCAAAAAATGTTTATGTGAGTCTGAGAGTGTATGTGTGTGTGTGTGTGTGTGTGGCGCCAAGCAAAAGGCCAACAAATTGTCGTTGGCTGTGACTCTCAACGGAAATAGTTTCGAAAAATACAAATACAAATACAAAGCGTAAGCGTATGACCATAGAAAATGTTTTATGGCATTCGTGATTGTTGTGTCATTAAGTTGAAATTGTGTAGGTGGTCACTAGACAGGATATACGGGACGCAGGACATGGGACATAGGATTCGCGATAATGTGGGCGTGCTCTTTGGATTTTATATCACACACACAAAAAGTTGTAATCGAAAAAGTGCCTCCATCTATGTAGAAGGTATCTAGGAACTGTCTGCTCGGGGTCTTTAGTTTTATGACCACATTTTATGTTCCTTTTGTTTTTCTCTCTCTCTGTGTCTCACTCTCTTTTTGTTTATAATTATTTGTCACAGTTTTATTTATGCCTCGCGATCTAAACACTTCCAAGCACTTATTTATTTATTTGTCTTTAATAATTTGTATTCCGTATTCCCTTTATGGCCATGAAAATGGCCCAAGTCAAGCCAAGCCAAGCCAAGCCAAGGTCAGCCAAGGAAACTTGAAAATCCAAATGCTTTTTCCGCGCTCTTTCATATTTCCCCTAGGACAATTGTGTGTGTGCACATGTAAGTTATTTTGCCGCGATTTGCTTCTTATTTAGCCAGGTAAAAAAACTGCCATTTGGGACCTAAGACATTTAGTTGCCAATTTTGATAAGTTTTTAGTGCAGGACAAATAAGTTTCGTAATAAATTACTCTAAGAATATGAAAAATTGGAATTGGAGAAACCAACATCTTGGTCTTTAAGCTCACTTGCTAGATTCGGCTTTCTTTTTCTCTGCCTTTTTCTCTGACCTGAGCAAAGCAAAGTGCAAAAAAGGAATGAAAATGCTCCCCGACAATCGCTCTTTATATAAACTATAATGTGTTCCTATCAATTGAGTACTTCAAGGACTCATCTCACTGGCATTTTAAGAGTATCTCCAGTTCGCATATATTTGCCATGATTTCTTATCAACAATTTAATAGAATTCCTGGCATTTGGCAGCTTCACTCTCACCTAGTCTATCTCGTCCAAGTCCCATTAAATATTCAAAAGTTACTTTAAAGACAGAAAGATTTTCTAGCAGGTGCAGAAGGGATGGGGAGTTTCCTTTTGTTTGGTAATTTGCCGTTGAGCCTTAAGTTCTTTCGGTTAAGGGAAAAAATTTCTTTTCAATTTTTTTTTTTCTGCGCCTAGCAATTCTTTTAGATTGTTTACGTGGCGTATGCGCGATATATTTGCATACATTTTGTTCGTGTTGTTGTTGCTGTGGAAATTGCGCATACGCCGCGTTTTGTTTTCGACTTGCTGACACAGTTCTTCAGTACTTTCTTCCTCCTTCCCCGCCGGTTGGCTGGCAAATCAATTTGCTCTGCACATTTGCATAATAAGCAGCAGAGGCCCAGTTTGTTTGTCACTCAGCCTGTCACTTGATCAATATGTGTGTGCATGGGCATGCTCATAAAATGGCACCCGCAATCCCAGCACCCCCTCTCTCCATCCCCAAGCTTTGCTTCTTTGCTTTATCGTGTATTACATACTTTGTTTTCTTCAGCAAAACCAAAGAAAAAGAGAAAAAAAAAAAAAAAAACAAAAGAGGAAGCAAAACCATGAAGGAAAATGAAATTGTGTCACACAAATGTTGTGGCCATGGCAGGAGGACGAGGCGAGGACTAGGTCGTGGTGGGGGAATGGGGTGGGGCAAAGGGTGACGGGGTCAAGTGGTAAATCGCAAACTGAGCCACTCGAATGCGGCATCAACCTTTCTGAACCCTTCGCGCATAAACACAACATGGCGCCACCGTAGCAACAACAATAGCAACAAATGCAACAAATGTAGTGGAATAATGGCATTATTATAGAAATATAGAGTTGTATATATATATATATATAAATATATATGAAGCATATGTTATATATTTTATATAAACATTCGTAAGCGAAACTATTTCTCTGTGCTCTATTACAAAATGATTTTCTCATTTGTCAATTATTTTGTAAATGAAATTGAATAAATATAAGAAGGCTTTTCTCCCCAAGTTCCCAAAAGAAGGTAAAATTCTATTAGAGATTAATCCTAGAAAAAAACAATTATCGATTATGTTTGACTTAAGAATTCCACAGAAGTGGGGGAGAACTGTGGGCAATCTTCCCGAAATCGTCCCTTAGATCTGCCCCTGTCTTGTCAATAAATTTTACGGAATTTTTAACCATCTTATAATTAAATGATTTGTGTGTGTAAGTTGTTGCTCGAGTTCTCGGTTTGTGGTTTTTGTTCCATTCGTCGCTACAAGAATCGAAAATGAATAGCTTAATTTGTAATCGTTAACAGAAAACTTATAGATTGACATACCTAAGCTACCTCCTCTCTTTAGCCTCCCCCCTTTTTAGATAACAACTGTAATGGCTTGTCATTCCAAGAAACGTTTTAACCTGCAGCTGACAAAAAGTTGCAAAAAGAAATGATTTTCTTTTTTTTTTTCATAAATTTGATTCATTTAATTTGCAAATTCAATTATTATTTATTGGAAACTCTTTCAAGTTTTAGCCACAAAGATTTAGCATTTGCAAATAGTTATAACTTTGACCATTTCCACTGAGTGGACAACTGAGTGAACAGAGGGGTGTGGTTGTTGCGGATGGCGGGGAGGCAAATGAATGGAGTTTTGTGCATTTAAAAGTTGAACATATCGATATTATATTTCATATTCGAAACAGAGCAATGCACACCGAAAAAGTAAAACTTGGTAAACATCAAACTCAACCCTTTAGTTTGGCCCGCCCTCACCCCTTACTCCACACACACACATGCACAAGCACACACACACACGCAGAGAGAATGAGAGAGAGACACACACACACATGAAATTCAAACAAATGGCAAAGTTAAATTTGAAAATAATAGAAAAACTTTTCACAGTCGCAACAACAATAAGAAGAAGAACAACAATAACAGTAACAGTAACAACAATAACAATAATGCAACTGAAATGAAACTATTTCGAGTGAAATAAATCTGTTAGAATGTGCAAAACTCTGCCAGCGCATTGCGGCGGGCATTTGCGGGTGGTTGCGGCGGTCCGGGGCGGGGCGTGGCGGTGCAGGCGAACCGAAAAACTGGAGACAACTGAAGGGAGAACTACGAACAGAAGGAGTGGGTGGCAAATGGGCGAGGGTAACTGGGCAGAACGGGGTGCAACGGGAACCGAAAGTGGAATCATTTTTATTGCCAAACGTGTTTGTTGCTCAATTTAACTAAAAGTGCTGCCAATGCTCCTCGTCTCTGTCTCCTGTGTCTGTCTCTGTGTCTGTTGTGCATAGCAAAAGAATAACAAAAAAAAATACCCAAAATCAAATACATCGATAGAAGGAATCCAGAGAGAGAGGTTTAGATGACAAAAGGTAATACCCTTTCTATAAAGATGAAAGATTATGAGCATTGGCCTGACTATTTCATCTAAAAGGCTTCTGCCTCGTGATTTATTTACCCTTATTATGCAAAGTTTTTGTCTTAATCTCATTAACTATAAAATGCAAAAGATTGGTTTCCAAAATTAAAACTCTTTTAGAGAGAAACTTAAAGTCAAGAAACTGAAAAACTACATTCGTTTTTTTCCTAAGAAGCAGTGTCAACTTTATTTGAGCACAATTATTAAAGGTGAGCTTTTAAAATATATAATCAAACTATTTCTGATGTGAACATTTAGTTTTTGAAACCTTTTTTCTATGCGGATTACCCTTTTTTATATACATTTGGCTTAAACTTAATAAAATTTTCTAAATGTTTGCTAGCTTCCAAAATTCTTAATAATAAATCATTTTAAGTTAAATGCAAGACTCAGGATCAATTAATACTTCGATTGATACTTTCATTTCCAAGTTTTTGAACCGCAGGCCTAACAAAGAAATCAATGTACTCAGTTTAGAAATATTTAGAGTATTACCAAGTAAAAACAAACGAAAAACTTTTGTTGGTCATTGAACTGATTGTGATTTTGGTTCGAGCCAATGGCATAGGCAATGGGAATCATGAAATATATATATATATTTATTTCTACATTTTTATGTATATATATGAAAGATACCTATATGCACGTATAATATAAATATATTTTGATGATATTATTTTGCGGGCTTTTGTTTTGTTGGCCAATGTCCATGCTCTAGTATTTATTATGCTGTAACAAATATCGCTTTTTGGTTTCTGATTTGAAATCGATGCATAAATAATGGCATTGTCGGTGTTGGGTTTTTTTCGTCCCCTTTTTTTTTTTTTTTTTGCGGCTTGTAAAACATCGATGAAGAGCTAACAATAATGGTGACAAAATCCGCCAACAAAACCGAAACAAAAACAAAATGTGAAAAGGGGAAAAATTGTGCGAAACTTTTTCAATTGCAACGATAATAAAACGAGAATACAATTTATGCAATAATGCAGCAAAAAAGTTAAGCAAACGAAAATACCAAATCAACAATCGGCAAACAAAATCAAGGGGCAGGGGGAGGTGGGGGGGGGGAGACAAAAAAGGGATAACACACCAAAAGACAAGAAACCGAAAACCAAATGAAACGAAGGGAAACAAAGGGAAATTCGTTTTCGTGCCGCTTGCCAATTGCTACATTTTCGATTCGTATACCGAATCAACCGAAAAGTGGCAGTGACAATTCTCGTGCAACAGCCACAACAGCAATAAGGTGACGGCACGCCCATTTAGCTCTAGTTTAACGCCCCCACGACGACATTTACGTGACTTGTTTCATAAACAAACAGCAACGGGGCAGGCAAAATGGCACGAAATTGCCAATTCTCAGCGAAGGAACCAGCCAAGGGATAGGCAAAGAACCAACAACAACAACAACCATGATGATGGCGACAAGGAGGAGAATGAGGAGAACAACAACGATGCCAGGACCAACACCAGGTGCCGCATATGTCCATGCATGTTGTCTGTCTGACATTGAGCGGCGTCAATTTGCACTTTTGCATACAAGTTGGTAATTGTTTCCGCCAACTTCTTCAGCTGCTTACATATCCCCCCATCCCTCTCTCCCTTCCCCACCACTCCTCACCACCCTTTCTGACTGTGATTGCTTCTCGTTGTGTGCAATCATGGCGGACATTTTTAATCATTCAAAATTCATGACCGAAAAGGGCAGCTGCGTCCATCTTTCAGTCAGAATTTGCCTTACTTCTGTTCGGCTGTCATTTAAACCAACTCTTTAACCCACATTTTGCATTTTCAGCTCCTAAATGAGACCTGAAAAGACATGAAAGTTTTCTCATTATGCCCACACACATTCACACACACACACATAGACCGTCCCACACCATTTACAAGTGAAGAGACGAGAAAAAACTTGTCACCACTTTGCCCAACTAGACAATGAGTAAGGAGCAAGAACTAAGGAGTGCAAGTGACTGGAATTTACCCATGTAACACACCAACATAGACAGGTGAGGCAGGCTCCCATCTCATGTAACACACCAACATAGACAGGTGAGGCAGGCTCCCATCTCTACTCTTTGCATTTCGAGTTAACCAAATGGAAAGAAAAGGGGAGACAAGTTTTTCCAAGCAATTTTTGCGTAAGGCAAAACTTTTCATGCATATTCAACATCATTAGAAAGTCACGACAAAGTAGCTCCTGCCAGAGTTACCCCAGGGCACACACCCCTTACACCCCCCCCCCCCCCCCCCCAACACAGCAGACATGAGAGAAGCAAGTGAAGCAGTAAGTAGTCCGTTTAAGGCGCCAAAATGTAGGCTATAATTTATGTCTTTACGAAATTGTCTCTCTCCCCCTCTCTCTCTCTCTCTCTCTCTCAGTGAACTACAACGAAAGCGAAAACCTAACCTAGAAAGAAAAATGCAAGCACATTTCCGTACTCCATGTAACATCGATTAAATTTACCGGAGAAATGTATAAAGAAAATTAAATAATTTAAAGAGTTTGTATATAACTTTCTACTAACTGGCGACTTTGATTCCAAACAATACTCATGAATTATCCTATCGAAAAAAAAAAATTAAGTGATATGCATCCCACATATCAATTTTTTTTAAGGCTTTCTCTTGCAAAGATCTTCCACCTATTAATCAGCATCAATTTCAGTAAAAATTACAGATTTTCTTTTATATATAGTTTTGGGGGAAAACTTAAATCCTACAAGCATAGTGACCCTCTTTCTTAGCACATGTTCAAACAGTCAAAAGGAGTTTGCTTGCTCGTCACCTTTCCCTAGGACATTCATTCTAGGACACATATGCGTAAGGTAGTTCAACTTGAAGCTCCGCTCCTTTAGTTGCTTGGTCTATTTGCTTGTTTTTCTTTAGAACTTGTTTTAATTTCTTGTTGCGCGCTCTAACACGCAACTAACCTCGTTAAGCAAGTTGGACTTCAGCCCACCTGGAAGACGCATATGTGTGTGTGGAATCCTGTTTAAGGCTCCAGCTACGACTGCTATTACGCAGCGGCAGCGCTTTAGCCTTGGTATTAACACTTTGTCATGTTTGCTAAATGCTTTCTGAACCTGCTGCCTGACCTCCACACACACACACACACACACGCCACACACACACACACACTTGCACAGGTTTTGCGTGCGTGCGCAAAAAGCACCAATTAGTGTGCATGGCAAAATGCTGAAAAAAGAGATTTTGATATTAGTTAACACGGTCTTTGATTTTTGCTGCCTGATGGATTTCTGTTACGTTTTACTTTATTACCGTTTCGATACGTACTCAATAATATTTATATATATAGTGCGCATTGTATTCAACTTGTTTGTGTGTGTGTTAGCATTTATTGCTTGGCACAGCAATCAATTGGTGGGCCATAAGGCCAAAAATAAATAAGACTTAATTGTGTATTGGTCAGGGACAGAAGGGGACCGACTATCGCCTCTCTCTCTCTCTCTCTCTCTCTCTTTGCATGCCTAAAAGGCTGTTTTATGGACAGATTTGGCATGCGGGCCCCAATACCATTTAAAGGTTATCCATGGCATTATTTTATCAAAGGGAATTAACACGCATAAACAACAAGAGCAGGAGGAAAAACAGGATATATCGACTGGGATCGACCTTATCGCAGTCACCGTCACCGTCACCGTCACCGCCGTTGCAGCAGTTAAACGCACGCACACACACACACACACACACCCGCATGCTCATTGCGTGTGCAGCAGCAGCAGCAGCAGCAACGAAGGGAATCAAATCACGCATACGCCATGTACAACCTTAAGCCACAACTACCACAGCTAAAGGTCGTTTGGCCCTGCACTAAAAGAGCAAATAACGAGGGGAAAAATACAACCCACCCTCTCCTCCTCTCATTCAACTGGCTTGTCTTGCAGCGGGGATTACATTTTTACGCTAAGAGAAAACAATTTTTAAAGTATTTAAACTTTTGGGTGTGGTCAAAAATAAACTCAAGGAAACTGAAACCATTTGAAGTGAGTTAAACCAATACGCCCCTTGCGACCCATATGCTAATCTGAAACGGTTGCAATCTACAAGAGCTGCAAATCTGGTTGCCAATTCCCACAATTTATCACTTATTGAAGGCTTAACCCTATTTTTTGTTTGATTGGTCAAGTCTAGATCATACTTAGCTTGTCATAAGCAGATGCCGCAGCATCTCCGCCCACCACTAGTTGCAGAGGCGTGGCCGCCAGCATCCTTTGCTCCTTGCTACAAATTGATCATAATCTGAGAGTCATTTATCTTACAAACACAACACAACACAACAGACAGGCAGGCAGGCAGAGAGACAGTGAGCTAGCAGGGAGAAAGTAGAGGGAATGCTTGGCGGCTTTAGATGAATGACCACGGATGCTCGCACGATTGGGCAGAGCCCCCCGCCACTACCATCGCCATATGAATGACACTGTCGGAATGAATAGCTTTGTTTGGATAGATGAATTGCCTGCCCCGCAGCTCAGCCATCCACCCACCTATCCCAGAGCCAGAGAAAGAACAAACCCAACAGATTTGCTTCCGCTTTGTTTTTTTGGTTTTACTTTCGTTTTTTTTTTTTTTTTTGGTTGATGTGCTAATTTGGCAATTTGTTTATCGATTTTGTTGGCTTGTTTTCGGTCAATCCGGGTCCGGGTCGGGTAGAAGAGAAAGTACTAAATCAATAAAAAATCACTTAAGCTTAAGTATGCTGGGGGGAGGGGGAAAACACGGAAGCAAACTATTCAGGCGTAAGTTTCGCCCCCCCCCAAAAAAACTTTCTGCATAATAATGGGATGCGATTCGGCACTGTGTTGTGATTTATTGTTGTTCGAGCACCCACAGGGTGAACTTCACTTTCACTTTTAGTTACTTTTACTAACCGCTAATCAAGATGGTAAAATGTCAAACAAAACCAATAGCTGATGACTTAAGATGCTACGTCCTGGTACTAGTTCTTTGATTGTTGCTTGAATTTTGGCGTAAACGAAAAAAAACTAACAGAAAACTTATCCAATCCGGGCCAAAACGCCGTACAACCCCAGATGTTACTTTTTGAAATACTTTTACTTTCAGATTGGACAATAGGAATTTGTGTGAGTTGGTGAACAGAAAAGAAGGAATGAAACACATTCGGATACCGAGGAATCTATGGAGATATTTGGAGATATATGTAGGTTGTAGTTATGAGATTTTTCACCGATGCAAAGCTAAAGAAGCGGAGAAATATCCAGCTCGAAGCACCAAACATTTTTAGGAGGACGTAAAAAGTTCTCGGCGGTTGCCAAAACTACTCTAACTTGCAATTTGGTCAGAGTTTGTTAAAGGTCAGTCTAAGATTGTGTAATTATTTCCGTTTATTAACACTTTTTAACATTTTTAATAACAGAAAATGTAAACACGCTAATACATTTTGGTTTTCGTGCTGAAAAAGGAAACTTGGAAAGAAAACAAAGATCGAAAACCGTTAGAGTTTAATGGCGGTAATGTCAGACATATTTTGCAGTGTGACCATTTTCGCATTGGCGAGAAAATCTCAAAACTAAACCCCCTAAGCAGGGTGACCATTACTTTTTAATAAATTATAATTATAAACTATTATAATTAAATAGAAATTAGTTTATGCAGACTAGTTGTGTGCTGAAGGTCAACGAGCAAAGCTTTTCATCTTGATCACAAATACATAAATATACACAACCTAAGGAGTTAGCGATCCTAATCAAATGTCAAACTTAAAATAATTTAGTGGCAATTGAAGATACATTCATTACTAATTCATTTTAATAATTATTTACAATTATGCGTGTAATCTGGTCACACCAAATAAACATTGGTGACTTTATAATTTCTGGTCACACTAATGCGAAGCGTGCCTTTTCTTATTCGTTTCTCTGGGACACAATCACATTAAAAAAGAAATAAATGTGTAAATTTGAAATAAAAAGTAATGAATACATTCAAGTATACGGAGCCACAGATCTGTGAATCAGCAGTAAGTGAAAAACCTTCGTTTTCTTGTGCTCCGCTTCAGTTCTGCACTAATTCTACGTAAAAGTCTCTGTTGATTGAAGGTTGTCGTCTGCCAGTTAGAAATCAAAAGGATAATATATGGAAGCTCGGAGAAATAGTCAGCATAAAGAGAAATGATAAAAATCTTCAGTTCTATGTGCATTATGTGGATTGTAAGATATTCGCCAGAGGGTAAAGTTCATGGGAATACTTAAGATTGTTTATATATGTAGTTAACAGGCGTCTTGATGAATGGGTTAACGAAGAGGATTTGGATCTTAAGCAAGTGGAATTCCGCACTGGTGCCGTCTCAAAGCGTCAGCCAATGGCTTCCATGGATGTGGATGAGAATGAAGCCGGCAGCTCATCTAGAGCACGCACCAACATTGATCCTGAGGATGTGGTTGAGAGCATGAAGAACATTGCTTTAATCGAACTAGGACGCAATCGCATCCAGCCCTGGTATTTCTCTCCCTATCCCATAGAGATGACCACTCTGCCGTGCATTTATCTGTGCGAATTCTGTCTCAAGTATGTGGCCAGTCCAAAGTGTCTCAGTCGTCACTTGGCCAAGTGTGGTCTACGTCATCCGCCGGGCAATGAAATCTATCGCAAGGATATGATATCCTTCTTTGAAATCGATGGGCGCAAGAACAAAATCTATGCTCAGAATCTCTGCTTGCTGGCGAAACTATTTCTTGACCACAAGACGCTCTACCACAATGTGGATCCCTTTTTGTTTTACATCATGACGGAATTCGACTCGCGGGGCTTTCACATTGTTGGCTACTTCTCCAAGGAAAAGGAGAGTGCCGAGAATTATAATTTAGCCTGCATTCTGGTCCTGCCGCCATATCAGCGTAAAGGCTACGGCAAAGTCCTGATCGAATTCAGTTACATTCTCTCCCAGTTCGAGCACAAAATTGGCGCACCAGAGAAACCTCTCTCGGATTTGGGTTTACTATCGTATCGTTCCTATTGGTCACAAGCCATATTGGAGGTCTTACTCAGCCAGGCGCCTGTTGAGAATGAGGAGCGACCAAGCATCAGTGTCAAGTGAGTGAGTCAAGTTGTAAATTTCCCCTCCATTTGCCATTGCTTTAACTTTCACAGAGAAATTAGCGAGTGCACTGCCATCAGAAAGGAAGATGTCATATCCACTTTGCATCTTTCCAATGTCATCAAGTACTACAAGGGTCAGTATATTGCGTGCATCTCTCAAGATGTCATCAGACAGCACAAACTTTCCTTAGCGAAACGTTCCATACGCATCGATATCAATTACCTACGCTGGGAACCCAAAGAGTGGCTCAAGCGTCACAAGTAAAGAATGTAACGTATAAAAATGATCAAAAATATCTAAGCCATCTTTTTGGATATTTAAAAAACTTTTTTTCTAAGTTTTAAAACCAATTTTAGCTTTGCATGAGTTATCTACTTTATGTTTTCTATCTTAATGATCTAATAAGTTTAAATGCTTAATTAAACTTTAAATAATTGTTAACCAAACAAAAAGTTGCCTTAAATTTTATTAATTGAAATATTTAGGATGCTTATTTGGCGAATGTTTTAAAGAAAATAAGGACTAAAAGGAAACTGTGATCTTTGAGAAATTTAAAAAAATGTCAAAGTTCTTTTTTTCTAAACAAAATAATGTATTCCATGAAAAATTTCATTGTAAAAGAATTCACTAGAGCAAAGTTCGTATGTAAAGCTTTTTTCAGCATATAGATTTTAGTTTTGGATAGATATTACATTCAGACATTTTCATGCTAAGCTCTTTGGAAATTAAAATAGTTTTAGGGCATATCTTCAAATCTACAAAGTAGTAAGATAAAATTATACTTGTTTCTTATTCTTTTTGAATATTTTCTATGATTTCGAACAATAGCAACGAAAGTTGTCTATTCAATAAAGTAGAATTGCTTGCTGAGTTCGAGATATTAAAAAGTGTATATCTATTTCTTACAATGGAACCAAATCACAACATTTGGTTGGAAATTCAGTTGATGCAGCATTACTACATCTATTAAAAGCAGGTAAACTAAAAAGTTAAACCTTCTCTTCATTTTTGTACTTCCTTTTGATATTTATTCATTACTATATTAATATCTTGCACAAAAGTCAGCTGCATTTCCTTTTTCTTTACCCATCGCGTATCGTTTATGGAGCTCTGTTATTTCAAATGAATATAACGAAGTTGTCCTTAGCCAAATTAAACAAAGTGTTGGTAGATTTAAATTCAAAGTCTCTCTCTCTCTCTCTCTCTCTCTCTCTCTCTCTCTCTTTGTCTATTCTTGGGACACCCAAACATGTTTGTTTGAATGCAATTTCAATTTGTAATTTATTATTAGTCCAACAATTTATACAATCCCATTGACAATTAAAAGTAACTTTTAAATGAAATTATGTTTGCCAATAAGATGTAAGGTAAATCAGTTGGCTATTCAGCCATTCAACACAAGTTCAATTATTAAATCTCTCACCTTTGGGTCATTCAATTCATCCCAGTTCTCCCTTTGGTTCATTTAGCCTTCACCCAGAATAAACACACACACACACACAGAGAGGGAGAGACATCCAAGGTGGCCAAATTACTGCCGGTTCATGTTCGTGTTGGTGTCGTTGCCGGGTGTCGGTGTTGCCACCTTGTACCTGGACTCTGTATACCAAAAAAGAACAAAAACAGAGAAGGAAGGTAAACCAAGAAAAAAAGAAAAAAAAAAAAGGAAAGAAAGGCTATAACATGGCCGCACAAACAGTTGCAAATGTTGCATTTGCATGCATGGTCAGTCCAGTTTGACTGCAACATTGCTGCTGCTGCTGTTGTTGTTGCTGTTGTCGGCCAACTGGCCCAGGTGAGCGTCAACGTTGGCGACGCTGCTATTTAGACAAGTGACATATGCGCCATACACACACGCACACTCACACAGTTGGCTCGCTCATGCAACATGCAAAATGGTGTGTCAAATAGGAAAGCAGCGCTACTTTTCACCCCGCCCCTAGTAATCTCCCGTTGCGCTGCCATCCCACAGGTAGTAAGCCAAACACAGTGATTAAAGTCTTCTGTAAAAGTTTGGTAAATTCATCTTAAATAAGTCTTCCATTACTAAACTATTATATTTCGATTTTAGTTAATTTATTTTCAACTTTAGTTGGGCTTCTCACAAGAAGATTATTTGAAACAGAGTTACATGATTTTCCTTGGCATAAAACTTATGTGAATCACTGTGCTTAGACGCTGTCAGCATCGCAGCGACACCTGCGGCTATGCTATGCTCTGCTCTGCTCGGCTATTCTGCTGCTTACTTTGCGCTTAAAAGGAAGTGTTGGCAGTGCGCAAATTGCAGGAAACCGGGCAACGGGCAAACGACGAGCGACGAGCAACAAACAGACTAACGGAGGGACAGACGAACCTAGCAAACAAACAAACAAATAGCCCAGCCCGAAAACTAAACAGCAAACTGAAGCGACGATTCCTCTGACTATCTTTTATTTTTTTTTTTTACTGTATTTCTGTTGCCATTTCTGTTTTTTGCTCTCTGCTTTCTGCTTTTGGCTTGTTGTTGTTGTTGTTGTTTATTTTTTGACACAGTTCAGGGAACTTGCAATACGTTGTTTTTGCCTTTGCCTTTCCCTTTGTTTTTGTTTCTGTTTCTGTTTCTGTTTTTAGTTGCAATTAAACATGCTACTGTAGCTAAGGACAAAGGACGAGAAAGACGATGCGAATGGGAGACAAACATCGCTCATCAGTGCAATGTCCAAT
Organism: Drosophila nebulosa; assembly: GCA_024703675.1. Taxonomy (NCBI): domain Eukaryota; kingdom Metazoa; phylum Arthropoda; class Insecta; order Diptera; family Drosophilidae; genus Drosophila; species Drosophila nebulosa. Next base: position 1,302,695 of record CM045724.1, on the reverse strand, counting down.
TTGCATGCAGTTACTTTTCACTGTCTGTCTGTGTGTGTGTGTGTGTGTGTGTGTCCGAGTGTAACTCACTGTCATCTGAATGAACCCGAAAATAAAAAAAACAAAATTTTCAAGAAAATATGAGAGTAGGAAAAAAATAGTTAGCCAGCAACAAATTGCATGACAACAAATGATTTTTCTTAATTGCGATGAAAAAGTGATAACAAAAAAAAACCAGACTTGACTTGCGGTTAATCCTGAGATAATTATCAGTTTCGGTTAACTAAACTGTAACTGAAGAAAGAGAAAGAGAAAGAGAAAAAAAAGTTCCTGTGAAGATAAATGTGCCCTATAAAGGGAGAGAAGAGAAAAGACCATTGGCATTGTAAAGTAACTAAAGGACAATAAAGGATTTGAATATTTTATGTTTCGGGCATTTTAATTGAATTCTGATATAACAAACAATTCTTGAAGTAAATAAGCTATGAACTATTGACTTTCAAAACGCCGATGGAAGCTCAGAATAAACTAAAAAAAAGGTTAGAAAAATTATATAGAAACCATAAAGCTCCATTTTATTTTTGACTTGCGATTCAGTCCTTAAAGTTATTAATCTTAAATTAATTTTCATGTGTATGGGAAACTTTGATGACCTGCTCAATGTTAGCCTAAATAATTTTATGTCTGATTGGTGCACTGAAATGGGCATTCCATTGTTGCCAACTCGCATGCCTTGCATGCAAAAGTCCTGCTTGTCCTTTGATAAGGATGTGCGCCCATGTCAGTGGACCTCCAAAAGGCCAAATTTGATACATGAACACGAGGTGATTTGAGTCGATTTGCAGAGCTCACATGGCCCTTGGGTGTTCTTGTGGTCGCATACTTGTGCCAATTACACGTAGTCAGACGGGGCCATGGGCCAGGCGGCTATCGTGGAGATAACCCTTTGAAGTGCACTGGCCAGTGACTGACTGAGTGAGTAGGCCTGGAGTCCAGGTCCTGGTTCAGGTTCAGGTCCATCTGTCTCTTGTGTTTGTCCTGTGCGGTGAACGCGCCTAATTAAAGGCCCCGCACGTAAGTAGAAACCGAGCTAAGGTCGGTGGGGAAGGATAGATGCAGCATAGATTTCATTTTTGGTAAGGACTAATGGGCTGCACTTTAACCGCAGTGCGGGGGGAAAGCGGGGGGATGTGGATAACAACGACGACGACGATTCGCGACTCCGACGACATGCTGTTGTAATTTGCAACTTAAAACTGTTGTCCATTCCAACTCCAACTCTTCTCCCCACCCACTCAATGGGAAACTTTTGCCTAATGCCAAGTGCTGATGCAGCATGTGATTTAATGTGAAAACCGAAAACCAACCCACAGGGCCGAATCCTCCTCTAAGCGGGGGGTCACCAAAAAATGGGCATGCGAAATGAGTCATTACAGATATGTATGCATTTATAGTGAATTGGCGGCAACCGTGACCCACCCAGCTCCCCTTCTCTCTCCCCCCTCTCTCATCTCTATCTCTCTCTCTCTGTCTCTCTTTAGCTCGCGACCACAACGAGTCATTTGTTAACAACCCCGAATGCGGTTTTGTTACACCAATTGCACGGAAGTATGGAGTCGGATGTGGTTAAGCATACGCCATGTTGGCCATCAAAAATGGGTTTTTGTGTTTGTGTTTCTATTTGTCTGTCTCTCGTTTCGTTTCCGCGGACTTTTGCTTTTGGGTTTTGCTTTTTTTTGCGTTTTTATTAAGCCAAAATGCATGAAAAGCTATGCACGGATATGCTAGCAATAATGTGAAATTTATGGCACACAAACGTGACACGCCTTGGACCGCCCGCCGCCCCGCTTTCTGTGGTGTTCCTCTCCGTTCTCCTGGAACGGAAGCTGCTCATTTCGCGTTTGAATGGTTGCCTTTTGTTCGCTCAGCATGCAGTTTTAATTGTTTTGTCGCTAAAATATGTTTGGCATACTACACTAAAGTACGCCCCCCCCCCCAACCCTTCCTCCTCCACTTTAGCCGTCTTTTTTTCGTTACTTGTACTTTATGGCATTTAATTTGCTAACAACACAATACAAAAAATGGGTTAACAGCAAATGTTATTCACATTTTATTCACTACAAATTTTCGTTTAACTCGAAATTTTTTCTTATTCAAAACACTCGAATAGACGATTGGGCTTAAAGAGTCCATATTCACCATTCGTTGTCACGGATGGCTTGTAGTCCTTGAGGTGGCCCATTGTGTTCTTCAACTGTTTGTCGACATCTTCATCCTCCTGCTCCTTGCTGATTCCGCCAGCTGTGTAACATTTTCGTAAACGTATTCGCTTCGCATAGAAATCAAATTTCTTTTCGCCATATTTCGCCAGTGACTCCTTATAGATGTCGGCATAGCGTTTATAGTGTTCGGCCTGTTCGATGGGATACCAGGCGAAGCATTCCAGCCACCGATGATGTGTCTTCTCGATCTGTTCGCCCACACTGCGATGATGGAGTAGCTGTTGCGTAGTGATGACCTCGTTGGGCATTTTTCTGGGAGGTTATGTATCAAGTGTTATGTAGTGTATATTTTTTTGTAGTGTGACTAACTTGTTAGTCAATGATAATGTGAGAGATAAACATGTTAACCAAAACTGCTTGAACTCAAAGCTGATTCTTGGTATTCAATTGAATTGGGGAACTTCTTTGGAAAACATTCATATAAAGGTTAAAAACTAACATAAAATATGTCTCTTTTGTTGTTCTAATACAAAGAATCTCTTATGTTATAGCATCTTCAATCTATAGCATAATTTGACCAGAATATTTTGTTATTTAAGATTCTGTAAGAGATTTATAATTATAATTCAAAAACATGAAGAAAAATCGAAAAAAAAGGGCTATGTCATTAATTAGTTTTAATTGTTTAAATTGAAAAGTTTTTGTTACCTACCATTAATTTTAATATTTTATATTACTATATTTAATAAGATCCAAAGTTGATCTATTCACTTAACAGCTCTATTCATCATTTTTTCCCCTTTAAGTGAAGTCATCGAATCAATTGCCGAAGATAATTAAAATTTATCTAATCCATTAAGCCAACTCAATTTTTGATAAATTTTTATACGCAAATTTTCGCACATCTAATCGAAAATAATTTCTTTATACGAAAATTTCAGCATCATCAGGTTGTTTCCATACATTTTTCATTTTTGGTTGCCGCATATAGAAAACATTCCGCTAAAAAACCAGAAAAAGACGACCAAATCCCCTCAGTTACGCCCATTTTTTTTATTGCTCGCTCACAGGAACATTGATGATTTTTTTTTTTTTTTGGGCCAATTCATTTTTTGTTCTTTTTCATTCTAGATTTTTTTAGTTGCTGCGCCTCAAAGGGCATATTCATTTTGGAAATCAGAGGAAAATATATTTTGACTTATAGATGGAATATTTCTGAACTAGTTTATCGGAAAAATTAATAATAATCCCCATATGGAAAGCTCATAAAGGTTTTTAGGCTATAAAAAAGTGGCTAATTATCAAAACTTTTGACTTGAAACTGGAATTTAAGATGTCCCTTACATACCTTGTAAGGTAATCCTGAGGAGCATATTTTGAGGCTAACATGGCAATCTGTAGTATGAGAAAATGTATTCTTTCAACCAAATTTCTTAACATTTGATTATGGAATTCGAATTTTTAGAAAAAGGGTATAAAATCTGTCTTTCCATGGAAACTTGTTTTCGATCCTTTATTTTTGGCGTGTGTTTTTTTTTTTTGTGCGCAGGGGGGAGGGGGGTGTGGGGGTCTTTTTGCCCCTTCTCTGGTTTCTATTAGTTTTTTGTGGCTCTGTGATTTTGAGGCTTTGGATTTTATTTCATTTATATTGCATGTTTGCATATTTCAACTTTGATTTATTGTTGCGGTTGTTGCTGCTGTTGCCGCTGCTCTTTTCCATGTGGGTGTGGCACTTTGGTTATAACTTTGACTAATGCACTGTGCCATTTCATTTAGCAACAAGTTAGCCGAACTTTAACTTTAGCTTCAACATCAGCTTCAATTCTCGGCAAACTATCACAAACACTTTGTCCTACTTCCTCCCTCTTTTTGGCGCCCTCCTCTTCCCTTGTGTCGAGGTTGGGTTGGCTGGTTGCTGCTCTCTTTTGTGACAGGCGTTGGCAAAACTTTTTAATCTCGTTTACGTTGTGAATATAATAAAATTAAAGCTGCTGCTGCTGATGCTGCTGCTGCAACCAGCAGCTAAAGCAGGTGCCAGATGCCAGGTGAAAAGTTGTGGGCGCGCTTTCAATACGCCATTTAAACTGATAATTGTTTCGTATAAATCATTTTGGTCGACACACAAATGACCTTCGCCACAGCACAGAAGCAGCAGCAACGCGGAAAGTTAATTAAAAAATTGTGGTCCTGGCTTTTGTGTAAGTAGCCCCAGTCAAATAAACTGCAATTCAATTAGGGATGCGGCCATAAATAAGCCGCATGCCCCACCTCCACCCCCTACACACCACACACACACACCCAGAGACACACAGAGAGGGAGAGAGAGAGAGAAAGAAAGTGACAGAAAACTGTAGGCATATTTAGGTAAATATTATTATAATTTCTTCACTTTTGCTGCGGTTTGCCCGAGAGCACATGAAACACAGATAAAACGCTTTTTGGTCTTCGCGTTTTCTCTTGTCTTGTCTTGTCTTGGCTCTCGCTTTGCTTTTTTGTGGTTTAATCTTTTATAAATAACAAATGGCGCAAGTTGTTGCCCACTTTTTTGCCCTAAACGGATCTTCTCTTTTTCTTTAGCTGCTCTTCTCTTTTTCCGTATTGTCTGTCGCCGCAAAAAGTTTAAGTTTAAAATAACCAAATAAACAAAAAGATCAAAAAGAAAGGTCAACTCATCGACTTTGCTGATACTCAGTAATGACTTACACAAGAGACATAAAAAGGAGTCGAGAAAAATAAATTTGTTCCTTAAATAGTTTGGGTTTAGTTAAACCATATCTTAAAAAATAGATCTATTAGTCTGTTAGAAGTGTGAATGAGTAGACAAACCTTTAAAGCCTTTGGCGCTCTAGCTCTGATCATCTTTGAGATCGAAGCTATTCAAGGAAAGATCATTTAGCTAGTTAGCAAAATCAGTAAATAAATACAACAAACCTTGGAGAAGATATAGATCTTGAAAAGGACTCCTCTTGTTGGCTCACTTTTTCGGCAAAAGAAGCACCTTGATGAAAGGCTGACAAATATTTCGGGATACAATTATCTCTTGTGATTTTGACTTAGGGGACCTATTAAATGCCATGCTGGGGCACTTTCAGCTGATCCAACTCCGACCACATACAAAGATTTTGGAACAAAATGCTTAAAATAGCTTTAAAAGAGCACCTACTCCACTCAAACAAAGACATATGTGAGAAATTTGAAATCTTCTAAGTACAAGAAGACATTGAGCGATTATACCAACCTAAACCAAACTTACACCAACCTTACACCTCTTACAGCATTGCTAGCCTTCGCGATATTGGGTGACATTTAAAATATAATCAGAATAATCCAAAATTAATGTCATGTATCAGAATTGAAGTCTATAAATTAGACAGAGGTAACATTCTATCAAGGGAGATGAAATCAAAGAGTGCAACTTTCTTTGTAGGTAAATGTTTTCTTCTCTAACTTATCCATATTGTTTTTGTTACTAAGCCACCCTCTTACCCTTTTCTATAGGGTATTTAAAAGAAATATGTAAATGTATGTAATAGTAAGTTTATATACAAGAAAACACACAAACACACACACAAACAAAGTGTTGTTGTATACAAATGAGAATTTTCGCTGTGGCAACTTTTGGGGCTAAAGTAATTATTTTTAATAATTGACTCGACGTTGTTTGCTTTTTCTTTCTATTTTAAATTTTTTTGTTTGGTTCTCAATTTTTTTTTCTTTTTCTCTGCTATTGTTGTTGTTGCTGTTGCCTTTGTTGTTGGCTTGAACTTTGAACTAATTTAGCAAAGTTTTAGCTCTTGCTGAATCTCTGGCTGTGGCAGCTGCTCTGCTCTGCTTGTTCCTTTTAGTTCCTGCTAGACCACAACGCTTTACTCAAACTAATTAAATTTATTGGTCTATGAACATTTTTCTATGTTGCACTTTTTCAACATGCTCTCCCAATGGAGAATTTATAATTATTGCATAAACTAGGAAGAGTTGGTAACATATTTTTCAAATTGAATTAAAATTTAAGTTGAAATTCCTCTAATTTGTTGTCACAGTCGTTTGTCTCTCTCATTTTGCTGAATTGTTCATTTTTGTTTTTTTTTGTTTTTTTTTTCACTTTCAGTTAATTCAAATTAAATGACTCACATAAGCATCTCCAACTGCAATTCCAATGCCAATGCCGAAGAGACAAAGCAACAACAACAAAAAAAAAAGCAAATACAAATTGCAAATTGCAGGCAACAATTAAAAATGAATTGCATTTTTATCTAATTAGATAACCCAATACAAATATGGCGCATAATTAATTTGCATTTGGCTATTCTTTTTTTTCTTTCTCACCATTTTTTTTTATTCTCCTTTTTAGTTAATAATAGCAAATATTTGGGCAGCAACAACAACAACAAATACAATTCGTGAATTTAATTCAAAATTAAAATTACAAATTGCCTAGCAAAATTTATTGACTACGAAAATATTTATCTAATTAATAGAGGTTTAAAAATATTTAAACAATTTTGTTAGTTAGCAGATGTTTAATTTAATTAAGAGGCTAATGAATTTGTTACAGAAAATTATATATAAAACTTTTCAATACTATAAATCAATAACAGAAATCAACAACGAATCGATTGAGTTTAGGTAAGTTACGTTTTGGTAACTATTTATCGGTCTAAAGCGAGTTGATGAAACAATTAGTAATAGCAGCGGCTGATCTATGGGATTGAAAATACAACAATTTGCCCCTTTAACTATGCAACAAACTGCCAAATTATTTGGTTTAACTACTTATTGTGTGCTTTGGGTAGCCAACTTTGCTTATTTAACCTTTACAGATGGGTCTTTGGTTATGTTTTTTGTTTTTCATTTTATTATACAAATTTTTATCACAGGCCAGTATTTTGCTATATAATAGGCAACTGAATCTAGTCAGAAATTGACAGTTATTTAAATTAGTCTATGGAGAAATATTTACAATTGTTTTTAGGACGTGTTAATTAACATGCATTTTTTTTTTTTTTTATTAAAGGGACATTTGGTTTAGTCAAGAACCTATTAGCAGATCTTGAGGGTGGTGAGACTTTCGTTATAGAAATTACATTGTAATGATCTTTAAGATCTTTTTTTTTCTGTTTCTTTTTCATTGGTTTACAATTTAAAACTACTTAGTTTCAGCTTTTAAAAATTCAGCTCTAGTCTGTTGAGAGTTGAGTACATATTTAGAGTTTGTTTTTATTTAACCATTTTATATTTGTTTAAGCGTGGTAATATGAGATTTATGATCTATAGTAATCATTTTTAGTACTTTGGCTTTACTTTTTCAATAGACTTGGTGATAACGTGTCTAAAACTTCGTTTATGACTTTTTTAAATGTTAACTTATGCTGCCACACTATTTTATATAAACATAACTGTAAAGAGAATGGTCACACTATGTGCAAGTAGATAAGGCAAGGTTAATCAAAAATAGAGGCAGTATCAGTTGGCGCAAGAAAGAGAAAAAGCACGCGTAAGTCATAGGAGATTTAAGTCCGGTCGAAGTCGTTTAACCTAAGCTACGGCGCTTAGCATAAAGACCTTTTGTATGGTTATCACTCGAAGGAATTATCATTATCATTTTAAATATCAATTATTAAATAAACAAGCCAAATATTTTACGTATGTAAATATATCGTTTTCAGATGTTTAGCAATTCCAAAATTACATTGTAATTACCAAGAAATAAACGAATTTAAAGTGCTAAAACTGGATTTTTCATCTTATCTTCTCATTTGGCATTTAATGCTTTAATATTAAGCTTATTATATTCTAAAATATTACCTATATTATTCGGGTCAAATTTAGTATTCAATAAACTTAGCTCATTTATAACAATAACAATAAATAACATTATTCGGAGTGACGATTGTAATTGTATCACCAAATTCAGTTTAATTAACGATAATCAGAAGCAGGAGGCACAGCTTATAAGTTTCCTGGCTTCATTTGCGATTGGTCATATGAATCCACAACTGATTAGTGTAAACCTTTTCATAGTAAAATAAAGCAAGTCAACATATATCAGCATCTTAAAGTCAAATTTTGTAGTTTAGCTTGAACTTAAAGCTAAAATGAAAAAAAAAAAACGGATGTCCCAAAGCAGTTGGTCATAAAATATAAAATATTTGCATTTGCTCCAAGTTGGGCTTGTGGTTAAACTCAAACCATTTGGAAAAGAGGGCGCCACATATATTTATTTATATACAATATGTGTGTGCGTGTGTGTGTGTTTCTGTGTGTGTGTGTGTGTGTGTAAGTAGAGATGTGCGTGTATTTGTACCGGCTGGCATTTTAGTGTAATTTCCGCAATCATTTCCTTACAACATTTTATGCCGTGGCGCGTTGTATTGATATAAAGAGGCTAGTCGCATGTCTCCGCTTGACTAGCTGACTAACTGACTGACTTACTGACTAACTTTAACCTTGACGGTTGTTGTTGTTGCTAACTGATTTCATGTTTCATTTCGAAATCGACTGAAATTATTTGCCTCCCTCTCTTTGGTTGGCCAACTTTCGCTTTCATTTTGTATGCCATTTAACGAAAATTGCTGAAATTGAATTATGGGCATTCGCTGCATATTTTTGAGCCGACTCATTCCTGCCTTTGCTCCTCTGTTGTTCGTCGTCGTCGGCTTCTTCAAATGCTTTTGCATTAAATTTATAGCGAGCAATAAACTTTTGCGGTTGCTGGCAAAACTTCAACGCGCCAAATACCGCAGGGCAATTACAATGACGGTAGGGCTAAAGGGGGGAGATGGGATGGTAGGCGGTGGGCAAATTGGAAGGAGGGGTCTGACCAGTTTAGTCCAGTTCTGTTTCAAAATGTTGAACCAAAAAATCTACATGCATAAATATGTTGCCAGCGTGTGCATCAGCTGTTGGCTTTGCTTTTCTTTTCACTTGCTTGCTCTCACTCTCTCTCATTCTCTCTCTCACTCACTCTTTGTCTCTCTCTCGCTCTCTTTTTGCCTAACATATACATAGAGCACACGAGAGTTTTATGAATAATATCCTAAAGGCATTAATTTTCAAATTGGATATTTTTGCCCATTTCGCCGGCGGTGCACAAGTGTAAACAAGAGTAAATACTCCTACATAGCACACACACACACACACACACACACACACTTACACACATACAGAGCATCAGCATTGGCATTGGCATCAGCATCAACGTATCATGCCTCATGGCCATATGGGGTAACAGACCGTAAAGAGCGAAATATGTGTAATATGATTAAATTTTATCAACAACCAACAAATGGGAGGGGCAAGAGTTTTGGGTAGGGGGGCAACAACAAAGCCAAGAACCAACCGAAAAAAAAAAAAAAATCAACCTAAAATGAAAGGAATGAAATGGAAAGGAGTCCTACAAGGGAGACCAAATAAAAGAGCAAAGCCAAAAGCACGTTCCTGCAGAATTTCGTCAGCTTTCATCTATAAATGTATGGGCCTTCATAAGTACCCTTATATTTATATATCTCTCTCTCTCTCCCAGCCTCTATCTGTCTCTGTCTCTTTGCGTTTGCTGTACATATGCGTTTTGTATGTGGCAATGTGTTATTTATTGCTCATTTATGATTCGTATGCGTGATATTTGTGAGTTATTGTAAAAGACCAAAGCCGTCTTTCTGTCTATACATATATCCTTTGCCAGTGACGGATTTAACCACAAAAGCTAGAAGCTTCAAAGTTAACTAGTTAAAATAGAACAATTCATTTGAAAAGACTTAAAAAGCTTGAAAAAGTATGCTACACTTTTGCTACTGCATTTCAGAGTATACGAATGATGCCCATAAAAGTGTGCTACATTTTTGCGCTCTTAAACGGTTTGTGGACTATTAATATTCATTAATTGATTATTTAATTCATTCTCTTAGCTTCCCCGCAGATAACGCATCTGAGAATCCACTCCTGTTCCTTTGCTGGCCTCTTGCGATGAGACCAAACTGGTTGGATGGGTGCTTGGTGTGTGATTTGGTGTGCATGCTAAATAGCTTTATGGATTATGTGTTCTGTTTTTGATTCATTTGTTGTTGTCGTTGTTGTTGTTTGCCGTTTGAGTAAAGTTAAGTGTGAAAATTCTCTTTGCATTACAAAAGAGATTCTATCATATTTCATTTCACTTATAAAAAAAAATGTATTTAAACAAAGCATAAATCAAAATAAATATTTTTTCTTTTAGGCTAAAATCAACTAAAATGTAAGCCAACAATTTCGTATTTCTTCGGTTTTTACTTAGACTTTTTATTTTTCCTTTTTTCTATGTCTATGTTTTGTCTTAAAATATTGGCTTTGATTTTAGTTCTGTTTGTTATGGCAAAAATCTTTGTAAATTGCATTTTTATATTTGATGTTTTCTTGAAAGTAACTCAAAAAAAGTCAATGTACAATCAATAAATTCTGTTGCAAATTTCAAGTTCTCATTTTTGCATTCCTTGAACTTTTTTTACAATAACGCCAACTGGGATTACTTTTTGGTTATTTTACATAATATTTTGCCTACTTTAGTGGCATACTCTTTTTAGAATAATTACAAAACAAATTTAAAATGGCTTAAGTACAAATACAAATGTGAAAAATCAATGCAGATCCTTTTACTTTGGTTAATCATTCAATTGTCTTTTCCTTTTCATCGCTGTTTCATTCTTATTGGCTTTGGTTACCTATAAAGTATAACTATAATAAAGGCTTTATGGTAAGTATGTTTCTTATCCATAATTGTACCATAACCAAGCAACAAACGCTTATATTTCAAACGCATTCAACACATCAGAAATGTCAGAAATTGCTACAATTTTAATCAGATCAAAAAAGTTTCTCGCCTGGCACTCATTACACACAGTTACAGTCGCATTCGCATTCGCATTCGCATTTGCAGTTGCAGTCACAGTTTGAGTTTGAGTTTCAGTTACAATCAGCATGCGGCTGCTGTCATGTCACGGCCGCAATCAACAGAAAACTGTTGCCTGTTGCCTGTCGCTTGTTGCTTGTTGCTGGTTACTCGTTGCCTGGCTGCCTGGCTGGCTGGCTGGGTGTCTTCAATTTCAATTTCATTCTCAACTTTAGCATATTACGCATATCGCATTAAATTGACAACTGTTGCTGCCATTGCCATTGCTGGTGCTGCTGTTGCTGCTGTTGGTGTTGCCGCTGTCATTGTCTGATTGAATTTTGATTGTTGCCTTTTTTTTTTTTGTATGGAAACTTAAATTGCATCTGCATTTGCATCTGCATGTGAATTGCATCGTTATACGGGGCTGCAATTACGCTGACAACTTGTCTTCGCATTGTTGTCATGTGCAACTTCATTTTGTGGCACTGATAAATCTAATCAGTGTCGCGGCCGCCCAAGCCAAGCAGCATTAAGCCGCAAATCCCCCCACCCGAATGGGTGGGGAGGGTGTGGGCTCGTGTTGCTGTTGGGCATACCTTAAAGGTTAACGTTAAGCAAAACTTTTGCAACTTGTCAGCGTTTGCTGCAGCGTTGACTGGCGGCGAAAAAGTTTTTACTTACATTTTTTTTTATTTTTTATTTCATTTTATTTCCCTTTTTCGCATTCTTTCTCTTTCTGTGGGTCGGCTACGTTCGCTTTGGCAACAACAATGCACGTAGTAACTTTTTATTATTGTATTAGCAAAAAGTTTATTTTTTCTCGCTTTGACTTTATGCTACAGCTGTGCGCTCGCCGAATGCCTGCCCAGGCAGCTGCCTGCGAGCAATCGATAGTTGTCTCAGGCGCAACTGTACTTAGTTAGAGCTCACAGCTTACAGCTTACAGCTTCAGCTTCAGCTTCATCTCACAGCTTTCAGTTTCAGCTTCAGTTCAGTCAAGTTGCGAAAAACGAAGCGTTTTGTGGCCGATGCTTTAGATTTAATTTGGCAATGCAACACGCCCATCGAACAGCGAAAGGGACGAGGCGCCATTTTGACAAAGTGGCCAAGTGAATGTCTCTGCGGGTGTGTGCCTGTGTGTCTCTGTGTGTGTACGAAGTTGAAGTGCACTGTGGGCATTATTTGTAGCCTACTTTTAAGGGCCATGTGAGAACTTCAGAATTGGGTACGCAAAAAACTGTTGAATTTAAGCAGCTAAAACGAAATTAAGCTCGACTATGACTTAAAGAAAGTTTTGTTTAAACCAAATTTGTTATAGTTCAAATTTGCACTCAATGGTTATTTATGAACTACAGTAGAAGCCAGCGTGAATGTATTCCTTGTTGCTAAATGGTAATCAATTCTCTTCTTGTTTGACTGTTCGAGTGATTTAAATACTTTTAGTATTTCCATTCGCCTTCATTTCTAACTTGCCATTTTCAATGTACCCCTTCAGATCTCTTTTCCTAAGTTATTCATGGTTTATAGGTATCACTTGATTAACTATGCTTAAGAAACAACTCTTCAGTTTCAATTTTATATTTAAGTCGATGACTGTTTAAAGTTCTTGAGTATTGCTTGCCTTTGAGGATCGTACCTTAAAAGTTTTATTTGTTAAATAAAGTTGAAGACCAAAACTGTCTAACAAAGGTTTTGAAGTCAAAATACTTTTCTATTTTTACCAATGTGATTTTTGTGAAAGTAATTTACTGAAATAGATAGTTAAAGTATCCAGAGTGCTTAAAAGGGTTAAAGACCTTTAATGTAGAGTATATAATAACCGATTATTAATATGTGTAATATTGAGTTTCGTTGTTGCTTTGCATTTATTTTTGATTTTGTTGTTCCAAAGTGCCATTTGACTTAGCAATGGAGCATTTTGGTTGGTAAAACAAAGTTTATGGAATTTCTGGTTTTACCTAGACATATATTTATTATAACATTTTGTTGGCTTTCCACTGTGGCTGCTATTTGACCGCCAGTCGGCGACTTTGTTGCAGTCTCGGGACACAGGCTAAGTGCACTTATGTGTGGTGGAGTTGTACGAAGTTGGCCCATCACAGCTCGCTCTTCCAAAAAGTGGCAAGACAAGAACAGTTAGGGGAGTGGCAGAGAGTGGTAGTGGGGGGGGGAAAAAAAACGAACGAACAGGAACCACTTGACAGCCACAAAGCGCTTGGCTTGTCACCCGCTTCTTGGTCAAAGCATTGCGTCAAGAGCTCTTAAAGCAGTTAAGCAACGTTGCCGACGCCATAAATGTTGCAGTTTCCCAACTGCCTGGCATCACACCATCAACCGAATGCCGCCTACCCCCTGCCGCTGCCCTCTGGCCCCTGCCCCATGCCACTCTTACTTGCAACAGAGTGTTTAAGTTGGAGAAAAAAAAGAAAAAAAAATGGCTAACGTTTGCCATTTTCATCCCGTTCTCTACGTGCAAGCGCACAGACAATTTGACAGCAATTTAAGTTTTGCTTTTGTTTAAGCAACACTTCAATTAGAAAATGCCTTGGAAACTATGTCAACTGGCACACAAGGATGCCGAGGATGCAACTTCTTTCTTGCCACTTTTCTATAAGGTGATTAAACTCATTTGCCACACATGCTTACTCTTACACTTACACTCCTGCCACTCCATCTCCTTCTGCCCCTTTGTTTTTGCTTCATTCACCTATATCTTTTCGTTCGGTAGCCACTTCATTTCTTCATGTAAAAATTTTCAACTCTAAGAGAAATAGTTTACAGCAAAAGCATTCGGCACGTAGCAAGTTCACTGTGTGTGTGTGTGTGTGTGTTTGTGTGCGTGTGTGTGGCTCCCCACACAAACACAGGTGCACTTTATGGTTCACTACAACTTTTGCCATCATCGCCCTGTTGTCATGAAATTGCTTGTGCTGCCCCATTATGGAAACAACAACAAGAAGAACAGTTTCCAATGATTTATTATTTTTCAATGTATTTTTTCATCGGTGTTTTCCCCTCCCGGCCCTACCACTTGGCCATTGCCGTTTTGTCACATTTATTAACTGATGGATTGGGTGTAACCCAAAAACAAAATCCAACAAAATTTTCCAGGCTAAAGCCCAAACGTGTTTGTGTGCGTATTTGGTTCATTGCATCGTCGACCTGCTTAAGCCCTACAAAAAAAAAAAAATAATAGTAATAATTCCAACTGACTTTAAGATTTGCCAGGGATCAACTTAAAAAATTTCATTTGAAGGGTTTTTCTTTTTTAAGTTTTGAATTCTAAAAATATAAAGTTCAACAAGATGCCAAAATATTTCGACTTATAATTGAAAAAGACAAATCTTTCTTTCTCTCATGTGCTTTGAAGAAGGTGTTAGAAAATTTACCAAGTAATTTGTATGTAATTACAGATTTCTGGTTGAAAGTAGAAATAATAAGAGATAATAATAATTTTGGAAAGGACATATACAAGTTGTTGAAACGATTGGATTATACCTTGCGAATTAAGTCGAACTTATATATTTATATTATATTTTTTAATTCTAAAATTGGTGTTAAAATAAAAGAGGTGAAGTATGGAAAATGTTTTCCGAAGCTTTAAATTGATTAAATTTTAATGTGGCAGACGAAAGCACTCACTTAGGGTCTTACTTGAGAGAGAGAGAGAGTAACTAGTCTCCTTGAAGTTTCTCAAAAAATACGGAATTAATCTTAGTTATTTTCACTTTATTAATGAAGTTTAGCTTAAAAGGTTTAATAACAAAAGAAGATCCAAATGATCTTCAAAAAAAAAAATAAACTAAATTTAAATATTGTAAATACAATCAGCCTAGAAAACGTTTTAAGCATTTTTCACAAGTGTTCTGTATCTGTTTACTGGGGCCTTAACTTACGCCAAAAGAAGAGGAAAAGAGAAAAGAAATAGAAGAAATATTCGGGCAGTGCCTTTTGGTTGTCGTCTATATCCATAAATCGTTGGAAAAGTTTGACTATTTCTGTGTGTGCTCGTTGCTTCGTTTCGTTTCTTTCAGGTGGCCTCGTGGTCAACTGTTGCCCATTAAACATTTAATGCTTTAGACCAATAAGAAAGTTTGCGCTTAACTTGGCTTATTTATTATATTTGGGGGCAGTCTTGGCATGTGTGTGTGTGTGTGTGTGTGTGTGTGTGCGTGTGCCAGTCCAATGGCAGTTCCTTCAGTTGCTTGCTTGTCTATATAATTATAATTAATTACTCTTTGGAAACTTTGACACATTTAATTATTATTTTATTAGTTTTTGGCTATTAGTGGCCAAGCAGATTGCTAATTTTGGGTGGAAATTCTCACTTTAACTTGGCCGACTTCAATGTGTGTAGATAGATAGATAGAATGCACTTAATTGTTACCATATAAAGTTTTTAAGCCCAAAACTAAAGATTTCCCATCCCTTTTGCCTTCCTCTCTCCCCTTAGTTCTTCTCTTCTCTCTTTACTATGCATTTGCTTACTTTGGTCCATTCGCTTTGGGGGGATTTTCATTTCATTTTCTTGCATAAAACTTTTGTGTACTTTTGCCAAATCGAAATCGAACGAAATGGAACCGAAGAACTGCTGCCAAGCCAAAAGCTTGTAAATCCTTTTTCTGGCCAGCTCAAAATGAAAAGCGCTTTTCCAGTTTGTGAAACTATTTAAAAAAGTTTTTTTTTTTTTTTTCGTTACTAAAAATGAAGTTGCTTCTCTCATGTGTACAGTAGGGCAAGCGAGGGCGGTCATCAAATTAATTTTGAATTTGAATCAAAATCAGCTTAAAACATTCCACTCGGTAGGACTGACTGATTATAACTGATTGAACCAACACTGAGAGCGTTTCAACTTCTTTTCTTCATTTCACATTCATTTCTTCATTTTACTTGCATATGTTAAAACATTAAAACGAATTTGAAATATATATTTATGTTGAGGTGTCCTATTCAAAATAGGAAAAGCCTGCAAAAGTTTTTGTTATAAACTAAAGCAGTATCATGAGGTTTTTTATTTGCTTAAAACATAGCTATTAAATAAGCTTTCATTTAAAAAAAAAAATGGATCGCTAGCTTTATTGGTTGGGGAGCTGTGTGTTGTGAAATAAATACGTTGGAGGTGTCCTATTCAAGTGATGCGGAGTGTATGTTCATGTTAATATGCTAGAATGAATCAAAACAAATTTCAAAAAACTCAAAAGCTAAACTAATTGCATTTGAGTTTAAAACTACATTAATCGAATCGTAAGGGAAATAAAATATGAATTTCGATTCTGACCTACTGATGGGAACAATTCTAAACTGCATTATTTGCTTCACTTTCTGGGGGGTATTTCGGTTAATCAAGGGACAGAGAATCAAAGAAATTTATGTTTACGTTTTTGTTTTGAAAAATTTCCATTAGTAAAAAGAAGATTTATTTCTTTCATTTGAGCTTACTTACTTTTTGTGTAGCCCTCGCTCATAAATATGCACTTATGTATTATTCATGCTCATAGTATATATATATATACATATCTTTATATGTATACACTATATACAGATATTGAGAGAAGTTCGCTTGCAACTCTTTGGTAAACTGTGCAACAAATTAAATTTAAGTCAAACTTTTGGCTCTTGCTTTATGTGAATTGATACAAAGTTATTTTGTATTGCATTAAATTTGCTTGCCAGCAAAGGCCGTGGCAAAGGCAGGGGCAGGAGCAGTGAAGTTGCAGTTGCATTGATGCCGGCGGTGGCAGTGGCAGTGGCAGCTGTGGCTTATGCCCGGCGCATTAACAAAAAAAAAAAAGCGGCTGTTGGTTACCTCTGCCGCCTGCCGATGGGAAATGGGGATCTGCATTTTTAACAGCATATTTTAATGCCTGATTTTTAACGTCAACTCTCGGTGCGCACTTATTGACAGCTGCGACAGGCATGTGACACGCCCCAGAGCTGCCCTTCTTGCCCACTGTTGCCCCTCCCTCACTTGGTTACCATTTTGATGCATATGTCATACGATACACGCGACGATACAAAATTTATTTGCCTGGCGCCTGTCAAGCTCACCATATGCAGGAGCAGCAACAGCAGCAGCAGGACGATGAATCCTCCAAAAACCAGAAGCAGGAATCACATATATATATATATAGTAGGTATTCATATAAATATATACGTTACATGTGTGTGTGTGTGTGTGTGTGTGTGTGTGTGTGTGTGTGTGTGTGTTGGTTGGGGGCATAAAACGTGGAAAAAAAAATGTTTAATTTAATTTTTGGCTGGCTGGCGCCTTAACTTGTCTCGCCGTTTTATTCATTTTTTGGCTTTTTCGCTATGGCAACTGCTGTGCAAACATAAAATGCTTAAACAATTTTTATAGGTAAATATTTATGGAATGATGTTTCAGTTTCACGGCAATGTGCGTGTGCGTGTGTGTGTGTGTGTGTGTGTGTGTGTGTGCTAATCGACAGACGTCAACTTTGATTGAATTTTAACATCAAGTGGCATACAGTGAGTTGGCCAACTTGATTGATAAACCTGTCCAGAAAAGCGAGAACACCTGAGGAAGAGATGGGGTGGGTTGGAGACGAGGGTGTGAGGCCGTGGGCATCCATAGTCGAATCGAATTGACAAATAACCAAAAGGTAGGTGTGAAATTGACTTCTGCCATTCAAACATATGTACAAAAATAATTAATTATTCATTTGGGGTAAGAGCATGTTGAGAGCAAGTTGAAGGGGACAAAAAGTGATGAGTGAACTTTGCCATAACAAAAAATTAAGCTTTTCTTTTTTTTGAAAATCATTAAGCAACAATAAGCGATTGAAAGATAATTGCATTATATACTTCAGGAAGTGTCAAGATAATGTACCAAGAACTAGAATTTGGAGAGATTTCCAAAGGAAATTCTTTCTTCACAGATGTAACAAACTTCGGAACCTGTTTCAATTGGTTTATCCTTTGACTAGATCAGTACTTGAGGCTCAAGAGAAAAAAAACTATAAATATATCCATTATCTATCATCCATTTCAAAACTTTGAAGTGGGAGTGCAAAAGATTTATCCATGTAGTCACGATTTGCCATCCTTCTGGTCCATCTGCAGTAGACTTGGGTAAAACCAGCTCATCGAGGTGAACTGGCTCACTCGTTCTTTATTTTGAAGTAAGCCAACTTACTCAATTGGCTCACCGGCTCACTTGCTGATAGCTCATGAGCCGATAGTGATAGTTTCCAGAACAACTGAGCTTTCCAACGATCTTAATAGCTGCTGGATGCTTGGTTTTTAAATGCCTATTTAAATTGCCTTGTGACTTGCAGCTTAAGACACTTTTGCAAATCTTGAATTTAGCCTGTTGCGTTCCCAAGTCCTAAAAATGATTCCAAACTTCACTGTGCTTTTTTAATTAACGACATTGTATAGTAAGTTAAACGAACAACACGATTCGCGAACGTTAACTTTGCGAACGACAATTGAGAAGAACGCAAAATGAGCCATAAGACTGAGTAAGCTAAACTGAACTACTGAGTCAAAAAGAGCTAGTGAGCCGAAATGAGCTAGTGAGCCAAAACGACCCATATTGAAGGAACCAGTTCAGTGAGCCATTCATTTTGGCTCAGTCACTCTTGAGCTTCCCAAGCCTAATCCGCAGGACAACAAGTTAAATTCTTCATAAGTACAAATAAACCACAAAAAACTGGGATAATAAAATCTAAAAGAAACGTTTAAGATACTTTTAGTTTTCCATCAGTTTTTAAGCTAAAAGGGTTTTTGTTTTTAATTTTAATGGTAACAATTAAATATTTTATTTATATGGTGATTTATTGCAAAATGGTATGGGTCTCTAAGTAGATTTATATAAAATTTCAAATCAATTGGCCTAGTAAAACTTGGAAGATTGGCACTAACTCAGCTTGTTCAGTTTGGAAATAACAAAATAGAAGACGGTTCGGAGCAATCTGTTAGTTTGCTTTGCTTTTTATTGGATCTCATCAATTAGTTAACATTATGACTATTTATTCTGTTAAGAACTTTCGCTCATGTCGAATCTTGGTCGAATTTAATTGACTGACTACCTTTTTTCTATCATCTTAGGAACTTATTTTGGTGGCGCTTTAAAAATGTTTTTTTATATATTATAAATGACATTTCTTTGATGTACATTGGGGATAGGTCAAAAGAAACAAGCAAGACGGCTATCCGAGGAATACAAATAATCGATCCCAACCCCAATCTTCGATTCAGATCGTAAAGTGAAACTTATTGAGAACTACTTTCAATGTTTATTCTACAATATGATTAAGGTATAAACTAATCAAGTGCATATATTAAAGTGTTTGAATAATTTCATAATGCAATTACAAGTTAAATCTTATATTTCGAGTAACCGAGCTCATCGTCATGGCAACTTTGATTCCTGTAGACTGCTACTTTGCCCCATGTAGCATCATTGTGTTTGGCATCGTCTAATGCCAATGGTTATGCTAATGTCAAAGGCAGATTGTTGGATATACGATGTGTGTGTGTGTGTGTGTGTGTGTGTGAGTGTGTGTAAAGGAAGGGAGAGTGGCTTGACCTGTAACAGCCGCAGATAGAGTCAACTTTTATATATCAACTTTATGCCATTTTGGCTTCTAACTGTAAGTGGGTGCTGTCAGCATGTGTGCAGCTACCCTCGTGCCCCTCGAACTAACCCGCCTGGCCACCCTTTCGTATAAGGGGATTATGTGGCATAAGGCAGGCACCAGGCCAAGCGGTCAGCGGGTAGTCCTTGGTGATTTTCAGGTGTGTTCGCCTCTCTCTCTCTCTTCCTCACACTTGCTCACTCTGCGTGTGGTGTGTGTGTGTGTGTAAGCTTAACTAAACGCACATGTTTGTGTGTGGTTGTGTCGGTATCTCTCTCTCAGTGTGTGTGTGTGTGTGTAAGCTAATACCTTTTTATGACCGTCATATGTTAATGCGGCTTCATTAACATTTTAATGTCACTTGTTCCAATAAAAAAAAAAAAAAAACCCCAACCAAACAGGTGTAAATAAAATGAAAAATATAAAAAAAAAATTCCGTTTGCTCGACTTTTAATTAAAAAATTCAATTTAAATATAAAGTCAAATGAAAATCTTTCATAAAAAAAGTACAACAACTTTATTTGCCTTTTTGTACTAGAAGCGATGCCAGGCCATTGACCTTTCACCCAAAAAAAAAAAGGATACGAAAAAAAATATTCCTTGCTGGCAAAGAGTTTGACGGAAAGTAATTTTAAGCATCGTTTAATTTTCATTTTGTATAACTTTTTATTTTTTACCTTCTTTTTTTTGTTACTTTTTTTTCAGCGCTAAAAAATCTTGCTCCTATAAACAAAGTTCATGTTTTTTTTTTTGTTAAGTCTTTTTGTCTTGAGCTCTTCTTTTTGTTGTTGTTTAACAAGTATCCAAGGGTTGTGTTTTTTTAGGCCAAGCGTTTTATTTACACTGTCAGTTGAAATAGGAGAGAGAAGAGAGGGAGGAGGAGGAGGAGAGAAGAGTCTCTCTTTATACACTTGAAAGACTTTATTAACTTTTTGGTTCAGGTGATTCCTGATAGATACAGCTTGTTGTCCGATTTGTCATTCGCCGTGACTTTTGGCACGCATCTTTGCCATCTGCATACACAGAAAAAGGTCAAAAAGATGCAGAGAGAAAAAGAGGAGAGAGAGAGAGAGAGATAGAGAATCAGAGGCAGTTACAAAGAGGAGAAGACATGGTAAACTTACATGGATTTGGTCAGCAACCTCAGTTTTGATCTCAAACTGCTACCAGAACACCAGCAAAGTCCTGCGACAGATGGCCAAAGGGTCAAGGGCTGGAATTGTCAGTGTGTGGGGCCCAAAATTGAAATTCAAGTCTTTCATTTTTATTCAGTTAAAAAAAGTTTCCATATGCTTGTTTATAAATGGGGACAGCTGGACAAAGAATTTAGGTAAGCCACCATTGATAGCAATAGGATTACTTTTTGAGGGTCATTTATTTGTTGGCCCTTTAGAGGGTCATTTATTTGTGTGCCCTTATTGTACATAAGAGAGAATAATGATTTTACGTAGCGGGTCAGCTGTCAAGACCAACTAGAGTGACAACAAAATGCTTTATTTTTTGAGGGTCATTTATTTGTTTATAAATATTATGCTGCTCCGAGAATTTGGCCTATTTGAAGCCTTGAAAATCCTCAGCTGGGTGATCAAAATACCATCTAAGTGATAATTCTTCTACTTGCTCGAGATTTGTGGCATTGAGCAATTTTTCTCCGATTTATTTCTTTGTTACCTTAAAGTGGCGCCTTTGTTCAGTCTCCTGCAGAGTTCAGTCCTTTCAAGGACTATGACAGCGCACTGGGCGACTTCAATTTGCATATGCATGAGTCCGAGTTTCTCTCTCTCTCTGTGGTCGGGACATTTTTGCAAGTGTAAGAGGTGCAAATGACAGTTACCCAAACAGCGGCTTGAGGGGAATGGTGGAGGTCGGAGAAAGGCGGGGCCAGTTGGGGTGTTGAGGTTGAGTTTTTGGGTTGCAAGTTTAAAGTTGCAACTTAAAGCACTTGCTTACAGTTTTTTTTTCATTTGATGTTTTCGGTTCCTGTGCTTTCTGTTTTCTGTCTTTCTGTTGGGGGCTGACTGACTAACTGCCATGCCCACAACAGTTTTTAATTAGTCATCTGAAAGAAATGAATATGCAAACGCACCTGTTTCGTGTTTCCTTTTCTAATTTTGTATTTGCTTTACTGTGTCTTGTGTTATTGTTTTTAATTTGAAATTCTTGAGAAGTTGTAAATTCATTACTTATTCACTTGACGGCCGCGCACAGAGCAGAGACGCGAAAGAGAGAGAGGGGGAGAGAGGAGAAAACAAGTCTCAAGCTGAAGAGTCGAGCAAAAGCAGAGACTAAGAAGAAGAAAAAAATGAATTAAAAATGTAAATTAAATTAGTAACTTCAGTGCGTCTGTCAAGTGTTGCTGATTTATTTGCAAGTGCCACACCCATACACCCATCTGCACAACAACAGCGCCCCACCCACACTCCCCCCCCCACCAACACCCACTCCCCAACTTTCAGACTTTTTGAATGGCTTGTGCCCTGCCTTGGCTGGCTTCTCTTTCAGTTCTCACAATTAAAAACGCACGGCATTTGCCCGAGCACAACTTGACCTTCAAATGACGATCTGCCACTGGCAAAAATCACACACACACACACACACACATACACCAACACTCTCATACACACTCACGTAGTATACTTGGGCTCTAATTTTATTTGGCTGCAAACTTTATTGCATAAATTTTTAAATGCCAAATCCCAAAAGAGACAGAGAAAGAGTGAAAAAGAGAGAGAGAGTAAGAGAAGCAGCAGATATAAATGTCACCGAATATATTGAAAGACACAGAGAGAGTCAGCGAGCCATTCTTTTCCATCCTGTTCTCATTTTCCATTCCATTGCCATCGCCGCCCATCGTCTTCACCTCCTTCCTTTACCATTTCCATTTCCATTGCCGTTGCTTGCAATCAGCCAAAACTTGGCTCTGTCTTCTGCGTCCAAGATAAATGCACAAGTTCATTTTCGGTTTTAGTCAAACTACACTAACCACTTGAATGGATGCTTGCAGATTGACTTCAAAGAGAGTGTTTTGTATTCTTCTCTGCTTTAGAAACTAAATCGAAACGGATTAAATTGCACTCTTTCTTCGAAGAGAATTGCTTTTTGCTCTTCTTAGCTAAAATTCTGTTTGATATATGAATTAGAAATTTAAATAATGAAAAAAGTGAACCCTTAGGGATCACCAATTAATATGGTCACACTTTTAAGCAATGTTGACAGCTGAAGTTAGTGTTGCACAATGCCAGAAACATAATTGGTGACCCCGAATAGGTTTGTCATATGCTATTTCTTAGTTATCCACAGGCATAAGCAGAATTATGTCTAATTAGCTAACACTTCTTAGCAGTGTTGTGTAACGCCAGAGCTATAATTGGTGACCCCTACTTATGCCATTGCTAACTTAAACGTTTCTATAAACGAACTATGCTCAGATTTATAGAACATTTGCTAGTCATATATGGCCAATTTGGTGAACGCTTTTCACTTGTCTCCTTTTTTTTTTTTGTTTTTGCTGCACGATGTTGATGTTTGTGCTGCTGCTGGTGCTGCATGCCACGGAAAGCTTTTTGCCAGCGCATTGCATATTTGCCGTAAACTTTTGCATCAGCAGCGGCAACGGCAACGGCAAACGGCAGCAGCATCATCAGACAGACAAGACTTCAGAGATAGACAAACAGACATGCGAAAGTTGTGACATTTACGCAAACAAACAAACAAACACAGATACGCTGCGACACACCCACAAAACATACCCGCACACACACACACACATGCAACACCTTTGATTGTTGGGTGAAAGTTTTTGCTAGTTTTCGCCATGCTTTTTGTGTTTACTTTGCATTCCACAAACTTTTTTCCAAGCGTATTCATTTCACTTGATGCACTAGAGAAGTAAAAAAAACACACACACACACACACATACAATCTATTTTTCTCTTTTTATATTTTTAATTTTTATGCAAACAATTTGGCTTTAATTAACATTTTGGCTTAAATCTAAAGTGGCTAGTTAAGTTAATTTATGAATTGCATAACAACTGGGATCTTATGTCAATATCAATTGATTTATAATAATGTCACTGCAGATGCAACGATTTAATTATGAACAACTCAAACTCAAACTAAAAACTGGGCAAATATTTTCGCTTTGCTACGTTGCTCAAATATTGTGCGTTGAGTATGGATAAATATTTACAGTGCGTATGCGTAATTTTTAATTGATTTGGCCACAACGACAACACCCTCTCGCGCGTGTGTGTGTGTGTGTGTGTGTGTGTGTGTGTTTGTATACCATGCGCAAAGAGACAAAATGTAACAGGCCCACAAATTGTGGCATAAATTAAGCTACACTTTGTTCTATTGTTGATTTTAATGTCTAGCAAAGGGCAACAAATTGTCAACTTTTCTACTTTGATAAGTTTGGAAATTGGAAATAATTATTTGATTATTAGTTGTTGATTTATGTCCCTTAACTCCATTCTGTTAGCCCTTAGAAATAAGTAGCGTTTAAAGTATTTATTTATTTAAAATATTTTAAATGAAATTTAAAACAAATTCATTCATTATTTCAGCCAATTATTTGACCCAATTATTTTGCTTTCTTTCATATGCAATCCCTTTCTCCTTTCTTTTTGTTTTTGTCAAATTTTAAATATTTCTTTATTGTTTATGTAAATTTCTGTTTGATTTCATATACGATAAGTCTTTTAAGCTATTGTTTTATTTCTTTGCCTATGAAAATTCCAAATTATTTTTAACTAACAAAAGAAATTTTATACTTTTCATTGATGTGCGTCAAAGGAAATTTTATACTTTTCATTTATTTGCTGCACAAAGAAACAGCATGCAGATATAAATATGAAATAAAAATAACAATAAAATAGGTAAACAATATTATTTGCAGTGAGATTGATTTCACATATCAAGCTGGGCGAATTATTAGTCGGTCAGAAGAGAAGGTAATCAAAAGCAACATATTTGATTGATCGATAAATAGAACATTCAAGCTAAATATTTCAAATAACTAGCATGAAATATTCAACTAAATACATATTCAAATAGATGCCTATGAAAATTGTTATTTAAAATTGATATAAATTAAATTATTTTATTGCCAGTTACTGGTAAAGAACTTTTACTGTTTAACCTAAATAACATAAATAAAATGAGGCAAATATTTGGCAATGGCAAAAACAATTTATAGGAAAATTAAAAGTTTGCCCTTTAAACAGGTTGTAAAATGGTGTCAAAAAAAAAAAAAAGAAAGTAAACCTTGTAAATCGGTTAAATAATTCTGCTCTATTAATTTAGGTTGACTGTGTCAGTGTCTTTAGCTTAAGCTTCTCAAAACTAGGCATTCTCAATCTGTTTGAATGGGTGTTGGTGTGTCTGTGCGTGAGTGTTGGTGTGTGTGGGGGCGAGTGTGGCTGTTTGGCAATGTGTCGGACCTTAATAAATATTTCAGCAAGCCTGGCCACAGTTTGCGCCCTTTGTTACTAATTAATTTATATCAACATTTCAATGCTAAGCCAAACAAAACAATCAGCTTAATGTCGTCTGAAACAAACCAATACATATATACTTTACACATACTTCTACATATACATGCATATACATATACATATCTATAAAGATTTCCTACTCGTGGGTTGATCTGTTAGAAAATTATAAAAAAGTTGAAAAACTTTTAAAATTTGCATTTAATTTAACTGAAGATTTGATCACCCGACTAAAGTAAATAATCTTAATGGCTCTATTAGAGCTTGTTCTCTTATTCAAAGGCTCAAACGATATGTGCATCAAACTATTGATTCTTCTCAGTTAAAAATTTGCTGAAATCGGTTGCGAATTGCTTCTATTCCCATCTGAAAATCAAGTTAAAAGTGAACAACATTTTATTAGAAGTTTTCGGTTGGCCCTCGTTTAGCTCTGGCTCTGATTGTATTCAAAGGATTAACAGCCTCAAAGCTGCGGCTTTTACTATTTCCACACGGTTGCTGGTTGCAGGTTTAAGCTGGGGGGGAGAGACAGAAGGAAGAGGATGCCTCGTTTCTTGGTGTTTGTCTTTGCCAAGAAGCTTGGCCCTGCTCATTTCAGATTTTGCCTGTCTCCTCAAGTTCTCTTCGCTGTTCTCGCTCGTCTGGCTTGTGTGTGTGTGTGTTGCTTTCCTGTTTGTTTGGCTAACTGTTTAACTTGGCGCTTTGCCTAGGCCCAGACCACAAAAACTTGGTACGAAACACACACACACACACACACACCCACTCGTACGCACACCCACACACGTGTCCTGCTTAAAAGTGTTTTAAAGTTGAAAATGAAATCACAAAATGAATTTATAGTTTTATGTTTTATGTGTGCACACAAATCGATCATAAAATACTAATTACGCTTCACCATTAACACGCTCGCCGACACAGACACGGCGATTAAGAGCTTAATTATCCCATTGCGACACTTCATTAGTTTCAGCTGAAGAGGTTCCCTGCCCCTTCCACTCCCACTCCCACGTTCCCAGCTCCAGCATCTTGCCACGTTTATTGCAATTAATTTTCTTCAGTTTTAGTTTTAAGTGCTTTTTGCGTATGGAGCATGAAGGAGCTGGCTGAGTGGGGGCGGTAGGGGGGTCCAAATGTGAAGGAGTATCTAGTGTTGACTTTTGGTCAGCTCTAGCCATTGGTTATGTGTGTGTGTGTGTGTGTGTGTGTGTGTGGGTTAGTCCAATCTAAAAGTAACACATTTCCTGTCTTTGCTCAATTAAATTTTCTTCCAACTCTCGGCTTCTGTATTCTCTTCTCTCTCTCTCTGTCTTCCCCATACTTCTCTTCATTGTTTGTGGTTTCTTTTTTTCTCAGATTTTATTCGCTTTTTCTTGTTTTTTTTTTTATTTTGTGGCTTCATCTTCTTCTTCTTCTTCATCTTGTGTTCTGTTATGCTCAGCTAATGGAAATTTCCGTTTTGACCGTTCGTCGTTGAAGGCAAACTGTAGCTTATTTTCTTTTGCCAAGCTTTTCACAGATTCAATTTGAAACGCTACATTGAATTAAATTACGTGAACGAAGATGGAGTTGCCGTTCACTAGACTCAGAGAGAAAGAGAGAGAGTGAGAGAGAAAGCGAGAGTGAGTGGGAGAGAGTGAAAGAAAAAAAAGATGGCCAACTGGCAACTGTAACAATAATATGGCCCACAAAATCGCATAACAATGAAAATGGCTAAATAAAAGCCAACAATAATAGTAAAAAGTCGCTTGAAAGGAGCCAACAAAAGTAGTAGGGGAAAGCGGGAAGGGGGGGGAAAAAAGGGGAGCATATCGCTTATCTATTTATGTTACAAGCCGAATGTAAAGTACTCTTATGGAAATGAATTCAGATAACCAGCTAAAGACTGTAGAGATACATCAAAGCCTTTTTTCAAAAATTTCAAACTGCTGTTTTAAAAAAAATTTCAGAGATCTTCGTATAGACATAGCAGCTTCAAGACTTAACCATCTTCAGATCGTCATGCATCGTTTAAGTTGAGCCCAAAAAACTATAAAAGACACAAAAATTAATTCAACTTTCATATGAGACAGGGACACTCTATAGAAAATAGAATAAAATAGAAGATATAGAACAGTTCTAGTAGTCTAGCGTTAGATCTAAAAGAGTTAATGAAAAACAAAATGGGCATTCCATTCAAGTAATTTACTATTAAAATCTGAATCTAAATATAGGCTTTCCTGTTTTGGCCAAATTATTATCACCTTAGATAGAAAGATATCGTTTATATGACTTTTTTTTATTAAGAATTACCACAAAATGAAGTTGATTCTCTTCTTTTTATTATAGAAAAGAAAGATTATATTTTACCTTCTCAGCTATAGATTCTAGCTATCGCAAATCGATCAGTCTTAGAGGAGCAATATGAATTAAAAAATGCCTTTTAGTCGTATGCTGGCAGACATACTTGCCCCAAGACAACTCACAATCTAAGAATAATAAAGAAATATAACCAAAATAAATGGTTTCAAGAGGGCAATCAATTGCCTACTGATCATTTGAAAACGTTAATCCGGGGCTGCGACTATATTCTTTAGCCATTTAATATTACCAAATATGAGTAAAAAGTTTAACCAGTGCAAGTTTTGCTTGCTCAATATTTGGTTTATAGAGAAACTTACAGGCAGCAGCCCTATTCTAGATGAGACCTGCCTCTCCCTAAGTGAGAAACTAATTAGACTTTTGGGACAAACTAACATAAGAATATAGAACAATAGTCTTATATCCATTTGCTTTCTAATAGATAATTTTCAGACCTTATTAATGGATTCTGCTCGTTGTAAGAGTATCTCAAAGATGACTTTATACAATTCAATATAACGATTTACGAATATTTGGGAGACCGGAAATAGGCTAATGCTCTTAGACTTTGAAATTGGCAAAGTAAAAATCACTCAATTAGGCTCATTTGCGGTCCATAAATACAAACACACACACACAGACACATACACTTATTTATATATAGAATGAGATTATTATAGCGATTTCTTTGTATGTATGTATGTTTGTATGAGAGTGGGTTGGTTGGCTCTGGCTAACAATTGAATTGAAAATGCCCGAAAAACCTCAAACCCAGAAAGCCAGCATGAAAAGCCATCACAAAAACGACATAAATTATGTTCTTTATGGCTGGTGAGTTGACTTTTTGCATTGAACCCGCTGCATAAATCAAAAAATGGGGCCAAAGTGGGCCCCACACACGTAGACTTCTGGCTGGCGGTTGCACGTTTTTAGAGCCATTCGCCGCCGCCGCCGCCACACAATTTGGCACGTGTGATAAACTCAAAATTGTTGCTGGCATCGCCTGCAGGCGACCAACCGCCTCGATATGCTGGTCTCAGCATTTTCCCCACTAGCCGCTCTTACACTTGCCTACACCCTCAACACCCTTGCCCTGCATCTCATGAAAAGGAAACCTAGAAAAGTTTTCCAGATTTTGTTCCGCTATCTGGCACATGTAGTTGACCTTGTGGGCGGTAAACCAGCCCCTAAAAAAGTTGCATCCATTAAAAACTATTAGCTGCGGGTCGGAAAATATTTAAAGTTTTGCGGTGATATGGTTATATATATATATCTATTTCTATTTTTTTTTTTTAACTTCCGAACGATTAGCAAGAATTTTCGTTAACTATTTGAGCAAATTTTGTATATTGTTGCTTCAGGGCAAGGTGAAGGCGCTCATTATCCACATAGATTTAATTCTCCTTATTTGCCAAAATTAAAAAGAGCTACAGAAAACATGAAGCATACTCAATTTCTATAAATATTGGCGAGCCAAACCAAAGACATTCTTTGTCTTTGTCTATTATATTCTTTGAAACGTTTTATAATCAAAAAGCAAGAAAAAAACACAAATTAATTGCTTCACTTATCTTTCCTTTGGATTAGATCAATAAATTCTATAAGATTATAAATTCAGTTCTATTCGTGTAACTTTTTTTGGAACTATTGATATTCGGCTTACTCGATAAGGGGCACAAATATGATTCAAAACTAACTATAGTAAACATTCCCTACAGTCCTCTTGGATATACCAATGAATTTGTTCCTTTTTGTATATATCACTTAATTGTGTTGCTTAGATACTATTTTTGTATGTAGGGATTCAGCGCTAAAAATTAAAAAAAAAAAAGTAAACTTTCCCAAATAATATTCTTCAATTGCCAAAATGAATCCATTTTTAAAACATACTACATACTACATACATATATGATGACCGATATCTTATTCGACGGGTAATTTCATCTAGTTTTTACCCCTATTAAAAAAAAAAGGGTTTAGTAGCATTATAAAGTAAGCAAGTCGTCTCACCGACTCGGATATACCCTTTGCCAGTTTCAAATGCGACTTTTATTTACTCCTTCTTTCTCTCTCATCAAAAATTCCTTACAAAATTCACACTTTGAATTTTCCTCTATACGATTGGTGGGAATAAGTTGTAAACTTCTGGTATACTCTTCTATTTCTCTTGGTGTTACTTTATGTAGATGTGGTTTTTTAAGAAATCATACGTCTATTTGCATCTTTCATTTTCGACTTTAACTCACCTAGAAAAGAAACAGCAAGGACAATATTCTCTGACTAGATTCTGCTATCATATGACAGAAAATCGTGAAAATCAAAGTCAAAGTACGAAAACACAAAACGTGCCCAAATACTGTATAAGCTAAATTGATTATTTTTAAGTCATTTAATTGAATAAAAGTATGGCAATTTTTTTAAATATTGCCCAGTTAACTTGGTATTTTAGAAGACAAACTATCGATAAAATGAGGTCCTCCATAGTGCTAAACATAATTTTCTTTTTGGAGTTCCATGACTAAAATGATTGAAAGCTGAAATAAACAGAACTGAATTTGATTACATTTTATATTATATTAAATTTCATTTCTGAATTAAAGTTATTTTTGTTTCGACTCGTTGTTAAAGATTGAGTTTATGGCACATCTTGGTATACCTTGGCATATATTGATGCGTGTATTTAGTTGTTCTAGTTTGTTGAAATTAATTTGTGGTGGTTTTTGCTAAGCCCAAAATTGTTGGCATATTTGTTAGGAAAACGAGCCAACGATCCAAGGAGCCAAGCCAAGAAAAGTCGGCACTAAAAACTGGCTTTAGTTCTGCCTCTGCCTCTGCCTCTGCCTGTTTCACTGGCGAACTGGCAGACTGGCTGACTGCCTGGCGGCTCACATGTATATTTATAGGAACATAAATTCCGCTGGCAGCTTACATTTTTATGCATAGGTAGTGAAATGTTGAGCCAAACGTCGCTGCTAATAAGTTGCCAGAGCGAACAAAGAGCATTTGTGTTTACCTGCCACTCCCCTCCCCCACCACCCAACTCCAGCTCCTGAATGTATTCTGCTGCTGCTCGTTCCCTCATTACATTTCACGCATTTGATATGCAAAGAAATGCAGTGAATGGAAGCAGCCGAAACAAGAAGAAAAAAAGAAAAAACGAAACGAAACGAAATGCTGCAAATTTGCACGTTCAAACAATGAAGTAATTTCAAACAAAAACTAAATGGCAAATAGGTACGTACTAAAAGCAAACAGGTGAATGCATCTCACACACACAAACACACACACACACACGCAAATGCATTTGCATACATATGCATGGGATGGGATGTAGGCACTCCGGGAGAATGGCCGGGATTCCGGGAATGCCGGGATGCTCGCTCCCGTGAATGTTTATTTAAAGCATAAACAAAAGGCTTTCCATGCAACTAAAACAATAGCAACAACCTGGGCATGATGTTCAGCTAGTAATTCTTTAGTGCAAATTACATAATTCATGCTTCACCCCCCCTCTTCCACATAGAAATGTATGCAGAAATATGTATCTGTGTGTAAAAGAAAAGTTCTTCTTGAAGTTGCAAGTTGGCTGTCCGTTGATTTTGATTAATTGAAATGTTGCCTAAACTTGGAATAACTCTTGAAAGGCAATCGCCACACAAGGCTGAGAAGCTGAAGCTGACCACAAAGAGTCCTAATAACAGATGAGACTAAGAGGCTCTTTGGATCTTCCTATATTGTTCCAACTCAGCCCTTCTTTATACAAATTTCAGGCTGAGAAGCTGAAGCTGACCACAAAGAGTCCCAAGAACAGATCTACCTAGATTGTACTAACTCAGCCCTTCTTCATACAACTTTTTATGCCCTAACCAATTTTGATTTTATTTTTCACGAAAATTATAAAAATAGAAAGATTGTAGCGAAGTTATTCCTCCAATTGCGAAAGTTCTTCGCTGGAATTAGCCATTAATTTGTGATAGCAACGATGTGTGGGTTCAAAGCCGGGTTCAGTTACCGTATCATCTGGCACATTATCATCCAGGGATGAGCTCAATTCGAGGGAACTATCTGTATTCTTCATGTTGGGGGATTCATCGAAAGACTCGCATGTTTCTGGAGAACAGCTCTGGGTCGCGGACAACTGGGAATCTGGTGTGAAAATATCACTATTTCCGCTGCTATCGATCTCGGATGTGTTCATGGCATTCCATTCTTCAGCTATGAGACGACGTGCCAAAGGCACACAGAAATACTCCCTGTCAAGCACTTTGCGGCGTCTAGTGAACTCCAAACGTCGCACCTTCTCGTTTATCAATTCGGGAAAGGCATCATCACCCTCACTGGTTGTATCCTCCGAATCTTCTGGCACATTAAAATATGAAGCATCCGAGGCAATATGGAGTTGCTTCATCAGCGTCGGTATATCCAGATCGCCAGTTCGCTCATTTGTGTGCTCCAAGGAGGAGGTATCCAAGCTATCGCTCCTACGAGTCAGATGCATTGTCTCCAGCACATTAAACTCATCGAATTTGATTTTCTTCTTACGATCGGGTATTCGTGGTCTGCGTTTGGTCTTCAGTATGCCGCGTATAGCTTCCTCCATAATTCCTAATAAAAAAATTATATAAATATATTATTTAATCACAAACAGTTCTGGAACTGTTCATAGACTGAGTAAAGGGGAAAGTATAGACTAAGGTTGAAAGGCTGGAATGCTGTGGCACTAGAAGGAGAAGCCTACTTGATATGGAATGCTGAAAACCTTATTCTCGCTTTTGTTTTTGAATAAAATTCACAAAAGTAGCTAATACGGCTAAAACGGATAGATTTTGTTAGCGGGTTTTTATCGTTATGACTTGTTTTAGTTATCGATCGTTTTAGTATTCGATGGTCGACCTCAGATAGAGCAATTTAAAGCATATTTCCAGCACGCTTGCAATGATTTCTTATCATTAAAATAGTTAAAGGAGCAATTACTAAAGCAATTCAGTTTAAAAAGTGTTAGAAAATATAAAGTTTTCATTTAATAATTTATGTCAACCAAATTGTTTAACTTCTAGAGAGCCATTTATCAATAGTTTAATTTTTAATATTATCAAACTTTGTTAACACGAATACGAACAAATCGAACTGTGAGAGAGAATCAAAACCATAAATCTGTCAGCGAAATCAGACCCACTTAACCGAAACCGTTCATTGGATTCCATAATTTCATGTCAAATTTCATGCGTTAAACCCTTTTTTCCTTGCTCCTGCAGGAGCAGGAGCAGGAGCAGATGCTTGTTGCGGGGTCAAGTGTTTGACAACAAGAGAAAAATCGAGAGAAATAAAAGTAAAAAAAAAAAATATATCCCCGTTTAATCTTAGACCGAAAATTTGTTTGCCAAGTTGTCAGGCAAATGTTAACGATATTTTGCTTCGTCGGTTTTTTTTTTCTTTTTGTTGTTGTCGTTTTTGCGACTTTTGCTCTTTACCTATTTGTGATTTTTAAAGGGGTTAGGAGAGAGGGGTTGTGCGGTGGGATGTGCGTGTGTGTGTGTGTGTGTGTTTATAGGACTTTACGATACAAGGACGAGAGACCCTCATTTCATTTCTGTCGAATAGCGTTATTTATGGGGCACGGGTCGTCGTCATTGTCTAGCCATCGATAGCGTCTGGGCTGGAAATGCAAATAAATATTCCCCGGTTGGCATTTGCCAGTAGTAGCCGTGGCGAATTTAATTGGATTGCAGCTGTGAGTGGTGCCGGTGGTGCTGGTGGTGCTATTTGCTGTTTCTTGTGGCCACTCTAAACAAAATTGAGCTGTTGAAACGTGACATTTGGCAACCACGTAAAAACTAAACCCCTTTCTCTGTCCCTCTTTCTCTCTCTCTCTCTCTCTCTCTCTTTCGCGCTCTCTTTCTAAATAAAAAGCGCAGCGACACATTTTACTTTTTCGCTTTTTGCTGTTGCCATTTTTCTTCGCCGTCATGCATATATAATTAAACTTTTCTTTAGACGATTGCGTAAGTTCTCGCTTCTCACGCCTCCACCCACTTGACCCACATTCTGGAAATGCCAATGGGTGGGTGACGACTGGTGGTTTGGGTGGTGGTGAGGGGGTTCTGAGAAAAATCGGGTGACAAAACTCAAGCAACAAAACGAACATAGAAATAAAATGTTTATTTTGCATTTTATTTTGTTGGCTAGCGTTAAAATTATTTACGCAGCATCAGGCGTGTCATTTGCATGTGCCACGCCCCCCAATCCACATAAACCAGAGCACAAAAAGCAAGCCGAGAAACCGATGCGACGACGACGACAACGACAACGAGAACGACCCACAAAAATACGCTAAAAGTATTTACATTTGACTTGGGGAAAATTATACATTTCCGTGCAAATAAAAACCGGAAAAAAACGCAAGCAGACTTGCCTTAAATAAAATCCAGCAAGAAGATTAGAGCAGGATAGCTACACAAAATAGAAAGAGATATCACAACTGAAACGAAATTGGTTAACGAATATGAAATGCACTGGGAATTTTAGTTAGCAGCTAAAAGTAAGTTATTTTAGTACAAGAAAAGAGAGAAGAAGAAAGGATATAATATGAAGAAGAAATAAAAGAAGAAAAAAGATGACTGAAAATAGGGAAATTTCTTAAAATAAACTGTTCTGTGACTCTATTTTAATGGTTTTATCAATCGTATTATAAACTTTTTAACTTAAGAATTAAAGAAATTTTGGAGTTCAGTTAAAGAACCATTCCGATTTCTATAACTATTCGATGAATTATGTTATATAAAATGATCACCAATTTGGTCGACAAAATTGCAAAAAAAGTATTTTAAAATTGAGTTCTAGAAGGGCTTATTCAAAAACTTTTGAAATGGGTTAAACAAGTTTTTCAAAAATATTTTTAATCATTAACGTTTTAAAAAAGGATCTAACTTTTTTATCTGTCGATATTATGGCATCCTTTCAGAATTTGTTTGTACTTTTTTAAATGAAGTAAAGTGAAGAAAGTGAAGTAAAGAAAAGACGATTTCCGCAGCAGATCGAAATATTTTGGAAATTCGAAAAATTTCCTTGATTTTGATTTGTTGTCATCGAGACGGCAAATCAAAGGTTTGATATTCATTAAAAAGGTTCTTAAAAAAGCAAAACTTAATAAAAAAAAAAATAGAAAGTTCCTTAACTTCTTAAAAATCTCATTATTATTCCAGTTCAGAAAATTGTTAAAAATTCCCAAGACAATTCCAAGGTCAGAGGTGACTTTTAGAATTATTGAATGTTAAATGAAAACTATAGAATATGATAGAAAATGCCTGTTCTTGAGCTTCCCAATGCTTAGCAAATTCCTTTGTCATATTTACTAATTGAAAAGGTTTTCTTCTTAAAGATATTCACAAGATTAGGATGGGGAAAGCAGATTATAAACAGATCGAATTGAGTCTCATTTATCCAACCTGAAAAGTTGTTAGACTTAAATTATTTATTTAAGTAATATTAAGGCCGACTTTCCAGTTGGCCCAGCTGATATTTCTGTGTCAAAAGTCTCGACTGAAATTTGATAAATTGAAAATTTCTAGCTAGAAAATAATCTATTTATTTGATTTTGGGCCTCTTTATTTGCATATTAAAGATGCAATTAAATTTCAATTTGCCACAATTTAGCATCGAGAATCTTTCTCGATATATCTATGTTTACGTATATATAGAGATCAATGGTTGGATATAAGGTTACATTCATCGGCACAAATCCCTAATACCCTTATAAAATAAAGCGAAAGCGATGGCAAAAAAAATGCGTTACCGAAGAGGAAAAAGCTTCAAATCCGCAAACAAACACTGTGACAGCTACAATGCGGGGCGGTTGTCGTGCTGGTTGCAGGGGAAGGAGGGGCGTGGCAAGGGTGGAGGGTGTGGCGAAGCTGGGTGGGGTATTGGGCAAAGTAGAGATGGCATTGGCAAAAGCGTCAACCCAACTGAATGAAATGTACTCTCTATTGACATTTGATTCTGCAAGGGGACAAGCAAAAAAAAAAAAAAAAGGAAAGGGAGAGAATACAAAAAAATGAAAACACCAGAAACCAGCAAGGACCTCAGTTAGCCCCACCATAAACCCAGGATGCCGTACGAAGCCTTCCTCAGATTTCGTTAAAGAAAAACTCCTCGCCATGGCGCTTTTCGCTTTGTTTGTTTGTTGGTTTCGTTTTGTTTTGTTTGTGGATTGTGTTTCCTGTTACAACGTTTTCCCCTCCCCCACCACCACCACCACCCATTCTCCTCATCTCATCTCATCCTCAGATACCCATCCTGTAGCCTTGACGCATAAATTTGCCTTAATTTGTTGCAAAATAATTTCATTCATTTACGTGGCTGCCATTTCCATTGCGAGGATATGCCGTTGATAACTTATTTAAGCGAAAGCGTCTGCAAGAGAGACAAGGCCGGAGAGTGATACAGAGTGGGGGAAGGGAGAGAAAAAAAGCGAGCAACAAATTTGAACAAAATAAATTATCAAACTGTCACATTGACGTATCGGCCAGGCATCAGGCAACCGGCAGCAGGCAGCAAGGACCGTGGCAGTGGTCCTTGCCAAGCCATAATCTAGAGCATCATGTTGCTCGTTTAAAAGGGATGTCAAAGGTTGGCCATATATCAGCAAGACATCAAACGCAGGCGAATCCTTGCAGAAGCCCGTTAACAATTTCATGTAACAAATTCATTGTGCCTTATGCCGGACACGACAAACGAGGGAGAGAGAGGAAGTGGGTTACCCACTGCAGACACGAACATGGAGCATGAAGCACGGACATTCGAGCTGTTTCAGATTTCCAATAAATATGCCTAGGGTGGTTAGTCCAGGACCTGCTTCAGCTCCTGCTCCTATTCCCACTGCTACTGCTTCTGATCCCGATCTCTCTGTTGGGTCTCTCTCTCTCTCTCTCTCTCTCTCTCTTTTACTCCGAGTCTCATGTCGCTTATTTGACATTCTGACAGTTTCGACAGTTTGCTTCTCGTTTTACTCTATGAGACAAAGTGCGTAGGGGGAGAAGGATACAGGATACAAGACTCAGTGCGAGTGTGTTTGTTTGCTGCGGTCTCTTTCGTCCCCCCTTTGAATGCTTTGTTGGGCAGAAAACTCTCTCCCTCAAACAACATCAACAAGAAAATCACTCAAAGTATCGAACAAAACCCATGAATAAACGCAAGTAAGTAGATGACAGCATCCAACAAATACCCAGTTCCTCTTCCAGACTCTCTCCCAGTGGTCTCACTAGGTACAAGGGTTTGTGCATTTATGAAAGCTGCGTTCATCGTTTACTTTGGCAAATGGTTATGACCACTAACAAGCGGATCAAATGTGTCACCACCAACAACAACAACAACAACAACAACAACCACAAGGACCTGAGAACAGGGACTACAATTTGTTAAACAGTGTGTGTGCCCGGTTTAAGTCGAGGTGAATCCTCTCTAAAACGGCATCTGTCATCTGTCTTCCCATCATTAGGCCCCCCAAAAACAAACGAATCACTCAAAATGTAAGGCAAATAAGCATTATTAGCGTAAAATCTTTGACTTCCGCTTTTGAGTGAATGAAGGAATTTTTTAGCTAAGGTTTCCTTTGAGCAAAGCTCTGAGTCATTCAAGGCTTTGGCATGGCCTTGTAGCCAAATGAGAAGCCCAAGATGTTACCTCCATAGAGTCAATTGCTAATGGAAAACTGAATATTGGCATTGAAATAAGTAAAATAAGTCTTTTATTCATTTTTAAGGTTTAGGCATTTCCTACTTAGAATTAAACTTAACTTAAACTTAACTTAAAATGTAAGTCTATCAAACAAATTACAAATTACTTGATAATAAATAGTTATTGTCGACCTACCTTAAATTTTTTTAATTGACTTGAAAAATGTATTTTGGCGTAGGGCCACTTTAATTTTGGTATTTAGTATTTTGGTATTAGTAGCAATATGAAAAATGAGACATTGGGGAAGAAAAAAAAAGACGCATGAAAAAAAGGCGAATTAAGTTAGCTTAACAAAATGTACAGAAAGTTGGGCTAGTACGATTGCTCTTGATTGTAGTTTGAGGTTGGCGAAACGTATTATTTAAACTGCGGATCCTTCTAAGCCAAAAATTCAGCAGAGTTATCACCACAAGAGACTCAACCAATTTCTCTTTCAAGGAAACACTATTAGGAGTTTCAATAAAACCTTCTCCAAGTAAAATTTATCCATTGTTAAATCATATACCTGAATCTACTTTTTTTAAACTCTCCATGCAAAATGCGTCTAAACTTTTCTGATTTTTGCATACCAAAAATTTGTTTAAGAATCTTTACGAATTATGTATGTCAGGTTAAAAATTTTGTATTTTGTTTATTCAAAAGAACATTATATTAAAACCATAGTTGGGCGTCTTTAAACCCCCAAGCCTTTATATCCCTGCTTTAAGCCAGATAGTGCCGGCTAGCAACCTGTTTTGACTTGTGGCGGATATGAGTCTTTGAGCCTTTATCTTGAGTATCGTAGATGCATTTTTATCCCTGCTTAAAGACCAGTAGTCCCGGCTAACAACCTATTTTGACTTGGCCTGATATTTTAGGGCTGCTTTTACAGTTTACGAACAAAATGTGTTTTGAGTCAAATTAGTAAATCAATGTTCCAAAATTTTGATACTTCTGAACGATCTATGAGAAAGCCCAGGCAGAAACCCCTCGTAAAAAAAGGTCTAAAAAAAATTAAGCATACATGCCAGAACAAAGGGTTAATCTTAAATAAACGAAAACGAATGGGCAGAAAGTTACTTTTACTTTCAAGCCAAACACTAAATTCTCATATTAGATTTTAGCGCTTGATTTTTCTTTTTTTTTTTTTTAAATAAAATAGACACAAGTCAAATCAAAACAATTGTAAGGCAAAATGTGAAAAATTGTTAGTCTAACATTTCAATTTTTATTTCAAATTTGTTCCTTAATTAAAGGAAAGTTTGATTTTTTGAAAAATATTTTGCGTAACAATTTTTTGTTGATTTTTGTAGATATTTTGTAGCGTCGTCTTGGTCATTGTCGGCATCAAAAATTTTTGATATGGTTTTGCCTTCGGAAAAGGGGGCGACAAACATAAGTGAAATGTGATAACACTTTAAGGGAACCAACCCAAGGCCAAATGGATATGGTGAAATGGTGAGGGAGATGCCCATTGGCCGTTGGCATGGATATTTTGCAGTTTTCTGTTTATTGTTGCTTTTGTTGCTGTTTGCAATTATGCGGCAGATGGAAGTTGCTTTTGTTATGCCAGAGACTGAGCTCTCTAGCTGCTAGCTGCTGGTCCCCATTCCCATTCCCATTCCCACTCCCATTGCCATCTCTATCCTCAATTCCTAGTCCCCTTTGCCATTCCAGCACGTAACCATTTCTGGTTTTGGGGGGGTACTGGGAGGGAATTTCTTGTTGATTTTGTCGATTTTGCTGCAGGCCATTGGGATGGATGGACATATAGACAGACAGAAGCTGTTTGCTTCATTGGCTGCCACAAAATATCAACAAGCATTTTGTTTATTTTCTCAATATCGACAACGGCCACACACAAAGACCCATTAGGTTTTGGTTAAGGGGAAGGAGACGAGCAGGACGATGGTATATCTGGCTTTTTTTAAGTGCATGTTGTTTCAGCGCTTGTGGCCTGGCAGATAGAGCCAGACCCCAACCCGAACCCGGACCCGGACCCGGTAACCCTCCTTCGTAGGGTTGGTCGTACTGCAAATTTATGCAACTGCAATACCAAGAATCTATTGTTTTACCATTGACATCCATGTGTCTGTGTGTGTGTCTGTGTGTGTGTGTGTGTGAGTGTGTCGGCGGAGGGCGGTGGAGGGGGAGGGTACAAATGTAAGGTTAGATTGAAAGCTGACAGTCGCAACTTGCACTTCCATTTTTGAAGGTCTCAACGAATTCATTGCATAAATGAAATTTTTCCTTTACATTTTTGTGTTTGCTTAGTGATTATGAGATTAGATTACGATTTCACCAAAAACCAATTTGTCAAATTGTGTAAACGCATTCAAGTAAAGTAAGTTCAAACATTTTTCTATTCGATTAAGACGAAAATTCAATGCAAAAGAAACAGACAACGAAGGTGATGATTAACATTTGCGAGTTTGATTTTTAGTTCATTTGGCTTTTAAAATGAAACAGAAATAGGAAATTTGAATATATTTAAATCATTTTGGTTTTAAATTTGTTTACATTTTGTTTATTTAACGACTCCAGATTAAGCTTTGGAATAAGATTTCAAAGTTTAGCCTCCGTCTAGCTATCTGCAACACTAAAACCAGTTGAGAATTATAGGTGAACAAAGTGTTAAAAGAAGTTTTGCTTCCTAAAGAAGTGCTAACCACAATTTATGAATGCAATTTTTTTGTTTTAGGCAAACGGTAACTAAGAAACTTAAATTTTACGATATTCGAAAGCATTTCCTGTCATAAATAAGGCTTAGGACATAATTAGATAAGCTCAAATCAAGATCTCGATTACGGATTCTCATATAAGTATTTATGTTTTTAAATTGCCATTGAGTTTTATTACCTCCTAATGGCAATGCATGCTGATGGCATTTCCTTCATGTTCTCTCTCTCCCCCTCTCTCTTCTCGCGAGTTTATCAGACATGCAAAGTTTTTAGCCAAAATTTATGCACTCTTTGCTTACGCGGATCAATGCCATGGCCCATGGCCGTGGGCCATGTCAATGTACGATATGGATATGGAATATCCATATATATATATATATTTATATGGGGATATGTGTGAGAGTAACAGCCATGACTACAATTTAAATATTGCATGTGCTCCGGAGGAGATGGAGCCAGAGCCGTGACCAGGATATGGACATGCACCCCATCGCACACTTCGCTTACACATCCTCGTGGCCTCGTGCATCGGGCATCCATATGTGGACTACTGGCGACATATTAAGCATAAAATTGTGTGCCAAACACAAGTGAACGAGAAATTGGACTATGTAAAAATGGGCAAGAGCCCTGACGAGCAGCACCAGCACCAAAAGCAGAAACCCTCCCCTCTCTCCCCACAAAAAAAAGGGCAAAAAACTGGGCGTATTTGCAGGAAGCTTCGCATTATAATTTATGCACATGCAAGCCACGGAGTCTGGCACTTAATCCGCGTTTAATAACACGAAGCTCCGGAGCTCCGGACCTTCACAGACATGCCACAGGCTCTGGGGCACGGGACACGGAACACGGGACACAGGGCATCGGCATGGAAGTGGAAGATTGCTGCAGACGCTCCATGTCGATAACAATTGCTTAAAGAACTTTATGACCCGCTCTCAACTATACAAATTTTTGTGGCAAAAAATCTACCACTTTGGCTCCAAAAATTGTGTACAAATTTTGTTTCAGTTCACCATAAAAGTAAACCCATATGTTTCGGAGGTCCCTTTAAACAAAAGAGAAACATTTTTTTAAGTAAGTTTAAAAGACGTGTGTCTAGCTGAAAAGGAGATTCAACTTATTAGAATTAATTGCTATAGATAAGATTTTTTTGCTACTTATAGCATATTAAAACTGAGATGCAATTTATTACGAGTATTTGAGTAGGGAATTCTAATGGAAAGATCCTAGCACTTAGGTAAAGAATTTAGCAAGAAAGATGAATGATGAATTGATGAATGTTTCTTTCTTGCAGACAATATGCAAGCTTGAGAATTTTAACACCATTTTACCAACAGGAAAGAGAGAGAGAGAAAGAGAGAAAAAGATTTGCCAGTTTAAGATTTAACATTAGCCAAAACTCTTTGCATGATGTCCTTATTAGTTAATTTAACTTAAATGTTTCTCAAACTCTAATAATGGAAAACTTTATAGATTTGCTTCTTACTGATTCGTTTTATGCCGTTGAATCAAAGCCTCGGGGTCGATGGATAAAAACCCAAAAAGTTTCTTCCAATACATTTCGATCTTCTTTGCAAATTATCTTCAGGGTTTGACCTCTTTATATATCAGTTGAAGGAATTTAACAAGAAATTCATTTCGCTTAACTGAGATGACTGCAGACATTGTTTTTTATTTTTGTTTTTTAAAGGTTTTCTATAAATAACTTGATAGGTCTTTAATGGGTTAATGGTTTTATGAGAATGCTTAACCAAAGGCATGTCTTTTTATCAGCAAAGGTCTTAACACGCATATACAAATATGCCAACAGACACACACACACACACACATACGCATACTCAGACATAAACAAGCCAAAAGGTAGATGGGGTAGAAGTGCTGTGCGCAGGGGAGGGTGGAGGATGGAGAAAAAAAAAGTCTACAGGTTCAAAAAGCGAAACCTTATCGAAAACGTTTAAACGCACGCAAATTCCACGTGGGTAAGATAAAACATGTATAAGCCCTGGACAAAAGGAGGCGTGGCGCACACACACACACACACACACATACACGCAGACAGAAAGAGGCCTTAAAGCCGCTCGTTCTCTTGTGAGTGTGTGTGTGAAAAATATGCCAATGTTAAATATTTGTCGTATGTTGTGGCTCTTGTTGTTGTTGTTGTTATTGTTATTGTTGCTGGTGGCTGGGCTGTCCCTTGGCTTGGCACCCCTCAGATAAAGCGTTAACTATGCAGACACACACACATACAGAGAAAGAGAGAGACACACACGCACTCATGGGAACCCCGCATTGGTATGTGTAATCTTTTGCGTGCTTTACGCATTACGCAAAAAGCAGGGAGAAAAGGGCAAGATAGACAAAGAGAGAAAAAAGGGGAAGAGAGGGAAAAACGCAGGACACAACATTGCAGGACACTTTGAATTATTCATTTACACGTTGTTTTTTTTTTTTTTTGTTTTATACACGAGAAGCCATGGGACAGTCTTGCTTCGCCCCCCTCCCCATCCCCCACACCCCTTGTAGGCGTTTGTAGGAACAACTGTATTTACTTTTTATCGCTGATAAAGCGCATAATTTATGGCTTGTTCAAAAATTTAAATGCCCACGAGAATGTCAAGTTTTGGGAGAAAGCTGAGCTCAGGAGCTCAGGCCATTGAGGTATTTCCAGGTCAATCCAAAAGGACGACAGTGTGCGAGAGGGAGAGAGAGAGAGTGAAAAGTGGCAATTATTTTGTTTTGCTCATTACAAATTGGACAAAGCCGCGCATCCAATTAAATGCGCTCCACTTAATTGTTTATAAAGGTAATTAACCGCCTATTTTTGAGTTACCAAAGTTTAGGTTTAATTAAAACTAACTGCAAGCTGTAAAAGTGTCAGTTGAGGCATAAAAAATAATTAAATTAATATTAAATACATGCTTTATGCGATGACCCAAATCCATGGATTAACTATAATAACTAAATTCTTTGAAGCCACAAAAAAGAACAGCAGGAATTTTTTAATAGGCATTTAATTTTAATTAATAATATACAAATTAAAATTGTTATTAATCATTCATTTAAGGCGTTTGCTTTCACAAT
Source organism: Drosophila nebulosa (assembly GCA_024703675.1). NCBI lineage: Eukaryota > Metazoa > Arthropoda > Insecta > Diptera > Drosophilidae > Drosophila > Drosophila nebulosa. The sequence continues at coordinate 1,259,720 of CM045724.1, read as the reverse complement.
TGTCTGTAAATCAAATTTTGATGAAATATTTAACAAACTTTCATCATAAATCAAGCAAAAACTATTGAAAGTTTGATTGCAAAAAAAAAAATGGCTTGTAAATATTGTTCAATTTATCAATGATAACTTAACAAATTCAATTTGCCGAAAACTTGTTGATTTGTTGTTGCTGTTTGGGGGGGGCGTGATTCAATTCAAAAACAATTACATACGCCCCCAGGTCACAGGGCTCTCAATGATTTAGAGCTCTCCCCTATCTCTCTCTCTCTCTCACTCTCTCTCTTGGTCTCTCTCGCTCCCACACTCTTTCTCCTTGTGTTTGCTTTTGTTTCTAGTAAATGATTTTAGTTTAATAGCTGATTAGAACATAACCAAAATGTACACACAAAAAGTATAGCATACATTTTGGGGCTGCGGCTAGACATACACACATGTCCATGAATATGTTTAATGCATGTTTTGTATGCATTTGCTGAAGTGTTAAGGCAAAAATGCAAATTGAAATGCAATGCAATGTGATGAATGTGCATATGTAAAATATGTGGCATTAAATTAAAACGAGAAAAATGAAACAAAACAAAGCCAAAAGACCCAACCAACGAAATACTCTACACAAATTGCCTTTTACACATTTTAAGAGTATACTTTTTGCTCTCTTTTAACAAAGTCATTGATATTTTGTGACCATTTCTCAAACAAGTTGTATGTTAAAATCATTATACCCCGAAATTTCAAGGTGCTTAGGAACAAAACCAAAGAATTGTCAAAATGAGGTCAGCAGCCCCATGGGAAGCAAGGGTGGTGGTGTCTTGGTAAAGGGATTTCGTGGCAAAAAAAAAAAAAAAAAGAAATGGCACAAAGCAAATTTATGACTATTAAGCCAAAAGTATGTGGCATTTGTTGCTATTTTTGCCATGGTTGGTGCCTCTTGCCGACGCTTTAAGTTATACAAAAGCGCTAAAATATGCAAAGCAATCGCCATTCTTTATGCTCCAACTCGAAACCTGTACCAATGCCTCGACCAAGCTGTTGTGTGTGTGTGTGTGTGTGTGTGTCTCTTATCAAAATAGATGAATCAAATTAAATGAAAAATGCATTAAGAGTCGCCTAATTGAAACGACTGACAACGTGGAGACTATCGGCTCGATGTGGCGTCGTTTTACGCTGACGTTTCCCCAAGCAATCAACCTAATTTCCATTATGCAGTCTTCTGCACTAGTTGCCAGTCCCCTGCCAGTCTGCCAGACTGTCTGTCAGTCAGTCAGTCAGTCAAACACTTTTGTCCACTCAGCCAGTCAATATTTATAATGAAAGCTAATGAGCGGCTACAGTCTGCCATAGAAAAACAAAAAAAGAAGAGAAAAATAGGACTCGGTCTGCGATGCCGTAGATTGCTCCCTAGAATTTCAACTATATGCATTGTGTCTGGTTTCTCTTTCTCTCTCTCTCTCTCTCTCTGTCTCTGCTCACACAGCTGGCGAAGGTTTAAATATTAAATGGAGCCGCGTCGCGGCAAAATAAATTGAAAGTACTTGTGTCTATTGTTTGATTAATGTGTCAATAATGGCAAAGAGGTCCACCATTTGGAAAATAGAAAAAAACCTTAGCTAAGAGCCAGACACACAACTCAAACACACACAAACACACACCCACACACACATACAAAGACTATGTAAGGAGAGAGCCAAGTGAATTGTGTTTTAAACAAAATTTCAACATAATGAAGAGTTTTCTATATTGAAAATAAATCAAATTCAAAGAAACGTACTAAGGTTGGTGTTAGCATTTATTTATTGCGATTATCGAAAATATCGATAGAACTTCAATGTGGCAATATATCGATAACAGTTCCTGGATGTTAATATATACAAGTTTTGCAGGAATCCAACATCTAATAAAAACAAGTTCCTTAGTTTTAATGTTCGGTAGATTTTCCTAGCTTGATCTTATATAGTATATCTTATAATTAGACTAACGAGTCATCGATAGGCAGCCACTATTTAGTTTTCAAGGTGAAAAACTTGAAGTGAAATAAATAAAATGATACATAAAGTGCTTTAAGGTATATAAATTTGGTGTCAAACGAAAGGGAAAAATTTTGAGACTATAACTTAGGGTGCTAATTCGCCGACCTAATACAATAATCTTTTGTTCCAAATACAATTTCCCGACTTTGACAATGTGTACAGGAATATTCGGTTAAGCTTCCTTTTTTCATTTAAATCGAATTAAAACAGTGGGCAATGAATTATTTTATTTAAGGTTAACGATTACCAACTTTGACCTTCAAATCTAGCCTTTTTGATAATTTGGCGTTTTCAAACACCAACATTCTAGTAGCTCAGATAAATTTGGTTTTTAAATAGTCTAATGTTTTGATAGAGCACCGATGTCGTCGATAGCTTAAAGCTATCGTTAAAAGAACTATCGAATGAGGACACTTTACATTGTCTCGCATCTAGCTTTAAGTTATCTATAAGAAAGCTATCGAATGAGGACACTATAAATGGTCTTGTAACTTTATTCTAATATTCCCAATCAAAGGTCACTCAAGCAGCTACAAAGCACGGCAATTGAATAACTTTGGCCTACTTTCTTTTCGTGTAAATCGTGAGGCCAAACACATTATCCTAAGTTATGTAGGTCTCTGTTTATGATCATATTTTCTAAAGTTTCCAATGCATTCAGTAATAATCCCTATTTACCTCTAGACTAGAGTCCAGACTATTACTAAGGTCCACGCTGAACCTAGACTTAAGACAATAGCTTAAAATTATATCAAGAAAAGAAAGAAAAAGCGACGATTAATATGTATCTACAAGATAGTTAAAGTTTTTAGCTTCGAATGCCTGGATGTCTAGCCTTAATTTCATTTTTAACTAATTAAGTGGTTGAGTTCAAAAAAAGTATTTCCCAATACCTTATTTTCTATACTTCCTCACACTACAACAGTGAAAAATTCGAAAAAAAATAAGTGCAAATACAAAAAGCACAAAGTATTGGTAACATTTTTTTTTTCACATGAACGCCCAATGACTCATCCTTTCATTGTGGACCGCAAGAAAAAACATTAACTTTTACTTTTCAGATTTCATCTCGAAACAAAATCTTCTCATAATTGACCTCATGACACCCGATTCGCCCTTTCTGAATGAGACGAGACCACTTTCTCTTATGCAACCTAAATGCTTGTGATTCAAAATACCCATTTAGAGGGAGAGAGGGAGAGAGAGAGGGGGAGAGCTGCGAACCCTTCATCAACGGCCACCAAGAACCAAAAGAAATCCAATTTAATGACTATGGAGTAGCGTCGACGGGTCGGTTGGTTGGTTGGTGGCTCACCCTTACTCTCCGTACCCAAAACCCTACTCAACTGCCATTGGGCATCCGGGTATACGGGCATCCGTAGGCGATGACTTGTACTTGGCCCGCGTCTTTGTTTTCATTGCGGCTGTCACTTTCGGACGATGACGGCAACGCACTGAAACGTTAATGGCAAGTGTAAAATGCTTTAAGCCAAGTCCAGAACAAGTAACAGACAGCAAAGTATAAAGTAAAAAACAACAAAAAAAACGAAAGAAAGAAAGAACCAAGAACCAAAAGGAAGGGAGCAAAAAAACAAGAAAGGGCGCAAAAAGCTGGAAAGAAAAGGAGAAGAGTTTAATTAACACGAAAATGGTTTCAATTACATAAAATTACATTTCTTTTGCAGTGCCGACAATGACGACAAGGACAACGACGCTGCTGCCATAGTAAGTAGTTTCCAGTTGTCTCTCTGTGTGTGTGGGAGTCAGTAAATGATGGGCGTGGCCAGTTGATTTGGGTACGGAGATTTATTGGGCGTTAGTCGAGAGCAAATTAGTCGAAATTGTCAGTTCAAAAGAGATGAAAAAAAAAGAGGAGACTCGTCTCGTTTCCAACTAGTTTTCCCTTCCAATTGTAAAAGTGCTTTGATTCGCTTTCATTCGTTTTTAGTTTTATGCCCATTTGCTAAATATTTAAACAGAAAATTTATTTAATTAAAATTTCCTCAGTTATTTGGGCAGGCGTGAAAAATTTACGTTCTTCTTTTAAGCGTATGCAAATCATATCATAAATAAAACAAGTTGCCACTCAAATGATCGATTCTAAGATACCCTTTAGACGTTTTAAGGGCATACAATTTGACGATGTATTCTATGCGCCAAATCTGGAAGGTTTTTTCTAATTAATAACTAATTCGAATTCATTTTAACAAATACTAAATTTATCCAATAGCGAATCTAGGTGAAAATTTTGAAGGCAAAATCGTTAAGTGTGGTTGGTAATCGGGCACAAAATCGTCTTCAAAAAATAAACTAAGCAGTTAAAATCTGTTTTTTGGTAGGAAAACACAAATTATTTCATCCTTTCGTCAAATTGTGTTTCCTTTATCATTGTACCCCTTTTCTAAAATGAAGTAAAAAGTGCAGCCAAAGCAAGAAAAACTCACACAGCTTATTATTATTAGCCTTATTAAAAAACACTTTTAAAAGTTGAGACATGTGAAGAACATCGAATGAAAAGGACGAAGACATGAAGAAAAATTTACAGCAATTAAGTGAATCAATTTATTTCCACTTGAGGTCTGCTTGAATGCCTTTAAAATGGCATTTAAAACATTCAACAAGCTCAACTCTGTTATGATTTAAGTGAATGAGAGTGATGACGTGGTAGTCTAAGAGATTAAAATGTATCATCAACCTATTAGACATATTATTGGTTCACCCAATATTTCCTTTAAGATCAATATTGTTTCTCCAAATGTATTACTTTTGCCTTTTAATTTAGATCTCTACTATATATAATTAAATATCTGGTCTTTCCAAAGGGGAAAAGGGTGTTTTTATTCTTTGAATGAAAACTTAAAACTGAAGTACAAAAATGTCTTTTATTAGTATTTATAGGCTAAATTTGCGAGTCTTTCGAAGCGTTTTGATTGGCCCGAATTTAAATGTTGAATTCGCGTTCTCAAGCTTCCGATTTTTAGGGGGACAAGTGTTTATAAAAAAATGGATGTTTACTTAAAATTTATGAATTTTAGGGTATTGAGGTTGAATATATAACTATATACAAATTTTTTGAACTGAATGTTTATATGCGCGGAAATTATTGGTCAACAAATGTTCAGAGATGTTGTTGGAAACCATTGGAAAATATTGACTTCTTCAGCAAGGACTTTCATCAGTCTGTCTGTTTTGATCACAGAACTATAAAGATACTCAAATCGAAGTAATAAAGGTAATCCGCATTCAAGGCCGGGAGCTTCCACAAAACCGGAGGAGAAAATTGTTTTATGGTAATTCGAAAATGGAAATTTGTGTAGCTTTTACTAGGCTAACACCAATTTCCTTCTAAAAGCAACATTAAAACAGATTCATTAGAACTTACTAAGGTCTACATTGGCTTCAGATCTTCAAAACGATTTCAACTTATTCTCCAAATGATGTTGGGCATTCTTTTAAAAAAAATTCTATGTGAATCCTTTTTTTAGTTGTAGCTTTTATTGTAGTTTTGATTTAGAAGGTGACATTTAGGGCTTTCCATTTTAGTTTCTTTGTTTGCCTTACATTGTTTTGGTAACTTTTACGAGGTATCCCTTAGGTCGTCAGTTTTGGGGGCTCTTATTACCATTATGTACTTACTTTTCTTGTTTTTTTTTTTTTGTTTTTTGTTGTTGGCCCTGTTGCTCTGTGGTTTCTGTCATTCATTTGGCTTTTGTTCTTTTGCGACTCTGACAGTCGGTGGCATTGTGCCGGGCCTCATTTATTTTACTTACACGCATGTGACGCCTCCTTTGCCAGCGCCGTTTCCAATGCCCATTGCCGGAGCGGCGTCATTTATGACACCTTGACAGAAAAATGAGCGCACACAGACACACACACACACACACACAGAGACACCAAACAGGTGCGATGACGACAACGCAACGCCCAGGCGTGGGTGTCCCTGTGTGTGTGTGCGTGTGTGTGTGTGTCCTGTGTCTGGGGTGCGGTTGTTGGCACAAACGCACATTCATAATTTCATTTTCCCCCTGACGATGTCGCCCAGTTGCGTTTCCATCCGCCATACGCCGTGTTGCCATCCGCCGTGTCTTTTGTGGCTCGCTTATTATGCGACAGAAATTGAAAAACTTTGTTTGCCGGCACGCTGGGGTTAACAAATAGGCTCCTGCCAAGGGAAATGGCTGCAGATGGAGTGGGAAGGAATCGGAGGGTAGGGAGAGGGGATGGCAAAATGTGGTTTGCCATTTACTTAAGAATGCGTCACATAATTTGATGCCTTTTATGGTTTTTAATTTGTTGCTGTCGCATCTCTCTTCCTTTATTCCTTTATTCTTATTTTTGCTTCTTTCTTCTAGACGTTGTTTTTTTTTTTTAATGAATTCAGCTGAACGAGCTGGCGCAGTTGGCTAATGAGAGCCAGCACGTGAGCAGCCTAGACAAATAGCTCACCTGAGCTCGCTCTCTCTCTCTCTCTCAGGTGAGTGTTTGGTCCAACAGGTTAAAGAATTTTCGTTGTTGTCAACTCGATCGAAAAGCACTCAAATAGCCAATTCCTTTTGCTTTAGAAACTTTGCTTGAGCAGCTGCCTCAAATGGCTTGTCAATCGGTTAGTTGACAGGGCAGGTGAGAGGAGGGGAAAGCGCAATTCCGCCGTGTCTTGAAGGCGAAGGTAGATTGACTGGCAGTGTCCTTATTTGTCCTGATTGTTGACAAAAATTGTTTTTACTTGTTTTATTGTCAAATATTTTGTTTCTTTTTGTCATAGTTGTTGTTGCTGTTTTTGTTAGCACGTTTGCAATGAATTTCATGTTGACAGCAAAAGCGATTGCGGTCCCAAATTTTTTGTTTGGTTTTTACCTTTTTGTCATGAGAATTGATTGTGTCAAGAGACGTTGCAGCCGAAGGTGTTATGAATGCTTTTAGTATATTCAAACAGAATGCAATTGTCATTTAGAGATTAAATTGTTGTGGCTAATTTGTTTTTATCTAAGCGGCAATTTATTTGAGCCGGAGCATAAGGAAAGTGGACTATGCTTTTTAGCAAACTACAATTCAAGCAAATATCTCCGTCTGTCCAAAAGAAGAAACATATTTTACATTTCTTAAATTCAAGTACCGAGTACTTTCATACTTAAGATAAACTATTTACCCAATTACACAAAGTAGAAAACTTTTAGACAACAGAACTCTGTAGACATTTAGCCAAAAGGGTCTTAGAGCGTACGGACCAAATGGTCACTCTAAACACACTAAATGACTAAATAAATATGATGGGAACCCTAATAATTATTGCGGCTGTTATTAAGTTGAAAGTAAAATACGAAGCCAGGACCGAACTTAACACTATACTGTATAAAACCATCAAAAATTTAAAATTTTAATTTTAAATCTGTGTTTTTTTTTTATTAAAATTTAAGGATACCCTTTATGATATTAACAAGCCTCCAATTTGTGGCTCTTTATTTGTTGTTGTACCTAAGATTGAAATACATTAATCCAGCTCGATAGTCCAATTGGGTTTCTAGAAATGCATTAAAGCAGCCTAACAAGTAAATTTGATATGAATTAATTTTGCCTTTTTTTAATAATTTTTTGTTTAAATCTGCAAAAAAATTGCCTTCAACAGAGTCATTCTATTCAAAGAACCAGAAGAAAAAGAAAAAGAAGAAGGCAAGACTGCAGTTAAGAATAAAGCTGTGACTGGAGGAGTAGAATGTGGTGGTGGATGAAAAAAAAATACATTGATGAAATTATTTTCGCATTGAACTGACTTGAGGTGGACATTTGTTAAAATAAGGAAAATATTTGAACATCTTCTGCAAATTTCCAAGTTTAAGCCCAAGAAATCATCTTCGGGAAAACCATTGCGGGAGCAGGAGTTGAAGTAGGAGGAAGAGGTGGGGAAAAAGGTGACCACAAAAGAGCAATAACAGAAGCAGCAGCAGGAGGGGAATATGAAGACATTGCTCTATTATTTCAAGCAAAATATTTTTGCAAAAAATTGACTTGGGGTAAATATTAATTCAAATAAGGAAAACATTTCGACTGTCCAATTCAACTGCACCCGATCTTCAATTAATCTTATCAATATATCATTTATTAAGAAAAGTAATTAAACATCTTCTCTAAATATTGAAAGATAAAAAAAAAAAAATTGCCTTCCACAGAAGTAGGCTCAGGAGCACGAGGAAGATGAGCAAACAGGCAACAGAAGAAGAGGAAGATCCATTTCTCATGAGTTGAGTTGAGGTGGGTTTTTTTTTTTAAATAAGGAACATATTAATATTGCCCAATTTAATTTCAGAATTAGCAAACCCTTTTGCAAAAGGAAATTTCAAAACAAGTTTTATTTAATCATTTTTTAATTAAGAGAAAACAAGACCAAATATATGGAATAAGAAACTGGTGAAGTCAACAGTTGGAGCTGTAAGACACGACTAAACTGATTGAAGATATATTCGACCCTTGTAGACAAAAATTCCAGTCGATTGCTTATCTAACTTGCCTATCGATAGTTGTAGTTGACTGCCTAAATAACTTGCCTATCGATAGTTTTATTTGACTGCTTCAATAACTTGCCTATCGATAGTTTAAGATTTTGACAATTTTTGATTTGATTTGTAAAATGAGTAATAAGTGTTGAAAGGTGCTGCTCGCTAGAGGTGGAGAATGTCAATTTAATTTACCAGCAATTAGCACTTGACTTTTTCTTGCAGTGTACAAACTATTTTGAGAGTATACAATCAGGCTCGTCGAGAGGGGGGTGGTAAAGGTAGGATTGCCACCCCATAATTCTTTGTTTAAATCTGCAAAAATTCTGCTTACGTTATTGATCTCGTTTCTTGTTCGTTTTAGTGTAACCAAAGTGGCTAATTATAAAAATCTCAAAAACTTCTCCTAGCTCGCTCCTAAAAATCAATTTGGGGGCACTTAACTGGCGAAGAGAACTAATAAATACGACTACTTCTGGTCACTCTCTTGAATTCCATGTACTTCTGTAATTCTTTTAATTCACTGGCCATATTCCATCTGGGCACACTAAACTAGTTTCTTTTCACTCTTTTTAGTTTCATATTCTTTGTCAAACTCAGTCTGGGCACACTAAACTAATTTCCGGTCACTCTTTAGTTCCATATTCTTTATCAAATTCAGTCTGGGCACACTGAACTAATTTTTAGTTACTCATTTTGGTTTCTGAAAGTAGTCAATTTAATGCTTGAAACGACCGTGAGCAAAATTAAGTAAAAATTTTATATATAACCAACTTTAATTTTGTTCATCCAAGTTTTGGTCTACTTTTTCAGAACTTTTGTCGTTGTTTTTCAATTTATGTAAAACAACTTTTGCGCCTTAAATAAATTAGAGAGAGAGCGAGAATCGTATTATCCCTACTTTTTGAGATTGCTTTGCTTAGAGTATTGAACACCTGACACTTGAGAATTTGCTTTTCTGCAAATAAATGAATAAATCTGGAATTTAATGCATAAAGAGATGATGCTTTAGTTAACCTACAAACGTCTCTAATTCCTCTTTAATGCCATCTTTCAGGTGAGAGAAAGAGAAAAGAAGCAGACGTAGAAAACGTAGCACAGTTTTGTGGGCACAATTAATACAGAGATTTCATTTAATGGCTCTAATGCACAGCACAACTAGTTGAGCTCTGTTTGTCTTTGCTCAATGATGGCCTTCATCTTGCCTCGACTATTTTTGGCATTACGCACAAATTGATGAATAAGTTGTTCTTGTTGACTTGGTCTTAATCTTGATAAAAACCTTTGCTTGTTTGGGTGTGTGTTTGTGTGTGTGGTTGAGTGGGTGACTGCAATTTCGGTAGTTGTGTTTGATTCCAAGACAAACAGTTGACAACAATTGCTCTGTCTGCTATCCTCTCTTGTCTCTCATCTCTCATCTGTCGTCTGTCGCCTAGTCAAAGCGACTATATTAATAACAATCAACTTGTTCGTAGATGTTGAATTTGGCCAACAATAACAACAACACGTCTCAAGTTTATTCAAGTGAAAACAACAAGCAAGCGATTTCTATTTAAATGCTAAATTTTCAATGATAAGAGAAGTAAATCCTCTTGGCATACAATGTCCATGAAATCGCAAGTGCCTTCAATTAGGAAATAATGTGCAAATCAAATTATATTTAACAATGACTTAGTAGGAGACTAATTCAGGAACTTGCACGATTTATTTGTTAAGAATATAAACTTTTATCAAATTTATTAATACAATTTTCATCTACTCATGCAAAATTAATCTGTGATCGATAATTAGTTTAGCTAAATGTTTCTTTATATCCCATTCGGTGGACTGGAAAAGGTTCTTCTAAAAACTTTTAGAATGAATTTGGAGGCAATTTTTTCTCCCAAACTTATTCTATAATCAATCATTGAGTAAAATAATTATTATATGCGTTAACATTTTTATATTGTAATATCACTTCAGACATCAAGAAGACTTTACAATTTTATCTTGAACTCAAAAAAACTTGCTTAAGAACAGAAAATACTTTTCAGAATTTGTAAAACACAATAAATAGGTTCAAAAAAAAGACTGTCTGAATTCAAAATAAGAATATTTTAAATAGTATGAAAGGAAGAAATCAGTGACGTTTGCTTTCTCAGAGTGATATTTTTTCTTAAGTAGACCTTTGATTTCCGAGACTGTTCTGCTTTCCCAAAGATAAGCGATTTCATCATAAAAAATTTGCTCTTGGATTCGCCGATTAGACAAAAAGCTATCCCAAATTTAAAAGGTCAAACGTTTTAAATAATATTTGACTTTCTCAACAAATTGTTGCAAGATTTTATTATTCGCTTTATTAGTGTTCCATTTGCCATACCTATAATTGTGCTATATCTTTTTCTAATTTGCCATAAATATCAATTCATTTATTATATAGCTGCAACAACTTCTTGCTTAATGTTCAAATATTCCTTTTCAAGTGAATTCACTTTAATGGATAATACTCAAAATCGGGCTCAATGAAATCTCTTTGTGTTTGGGTGTGTGTGTGTACGCAAAGGGACAACAAGGACACACTTCATCAGCTCGACATAATCATCATGACTTGCAGCAGCCCACTCAAGGATTTAGCGGCATGACTGTGCCATTTTGCTTGTTGCTCGTTGGAGTGGTCGGTGGCGGTAAACTGAGAGAACTGCAGAAAGCTCGCGACTAAAGCAAACATTAATTAAATGTCATATACATATATACACACACACACACACACACACACATAATGTATGTATTTAAGGATGGCTTTAAATTTTTATGTGTCCGACTTCTTGACTTTTATTTTGTTTTCGGTAATACGAGACGCAGCTGCATATGTCGAGTATTCATCGTATTCGTTTCGCCATTTTAATTTTTTGCCCTTCGCAAATTGAGTTCAATCAACCTAAAATGTCTAGACAATATGTACATATATAGTAGATGCTGGCACGGATTAACATTATCATTATTTCAGTCAGACAATCAAGTTGACTTTTTCATGGCAGATCGTATGGCTGATATTTATTTTCATTTGACTCCCTCACAGAAAATTTACCAAACGCAGAAATGTTTTACACAGAGGGGAAAAATATGAAAATTAAAAATCAATAGGTTATTATGTTTATGATGTTTGCCATAATAAAACTTTCAAAAACTGCACACAATATCATCTTGGGAACCAAAGCTTATTAAAGTAACTTTTAGGCCCGTTTTCGGAAACGAGAAGAGACCGAATTGATTTTTTTTAGTGATGAAATTTAATTTAAATATCTTTAGCAAAAACTCATCCAGTTTGGGTTAGTTTTATCTGGAATTTATTCCTTTTATTCGTAACTCATAAATTACAATTCCATCTAAACTTTGCAGTCAAATTAAGTTCCAACTCCTATAACCTTTAAAAAACTGCATTTCTATGTTTTTTCTTAGCTTTTATAACGAAAATTTATTTTATAGATTGATAAAAATTATAGTTATTTGAATTATTAACAAATAACAACAAGGATTAACAAATTACAACAAGGAGAAGGAGAAACGGAGAAACGGCAGCAGTATGCTCATTATTTTGGCAATGTGTTGAATTCATGTGGATATATCTTTAAATAAGGAAAATATTTAAACATCTTCTAGAAATTTTCAAATTCATTATGAAAGCCCATAAAATTGCCTTCAACAGAGTCATTCTATTCAAAGAACCAGAAGAAGAAGAAAGAAGAAGGCAAGACTGCAGTTAAGAATAAAGCTGTGACTGGAGGAGTAGAATGTGGTGGTGGATGAAAAAAAATACATTGATGAAATTATTTTCGCATTGAACTGACTTGAGGTGGACATATGTTAAAATAAGGAAAATATTTGAACATCTTCTGCAAATTTCCAAGTTTAAGCCCAAGAAATCATCTTCGGGAAAACCATTGCGGGAGCAGGAGTTGAAGTAGGAGGAAGAGGTGGGGAAAAAGGTGACCACAAAGGAGCAATAACAGAAGCAGCAGCAGGAGGGGAATATGAAGACATTGCTCTATTATTTCAAGCAAAATATTTTTGCAAAAAATTGACTTGGGGTAAATATTAATTCAAATAAGGAAAACATTTCGACTGTCCAATTCAACTGCACCCGATCTTCAATTAATCTTATCAATATATCATTTATTAAGAAAAGTAATTAAACATCTTCTCTAAATATTGAAAGTTAAAAAAAAAAATTGCCTTCCACAGAAGTAGGCTCAGGAGCACGAGGAAGATGAGCAACAAGTCAACAGAAGAAGAGGAAGATCCATTTCTCATAAGTTGAGTTGAGGTGGATTTTTTTTTTAAATAAGGAACATATTAATATTGCCCAATTTAATTTCAGAATTAGCAAACCCTTTTGCAAAAGGAAATTTCAAAACAAGTTTTATTTAATCATTTTTGAATTAAGAGAAAACAAGACCAAAAATATGGAAAAAGAAACTGGTCAAGTCAACAGTTGGAGCTGTAAGACACGACTAAACTGATTGAAGATATATTCGACCCTTGTAGACAAAAATCCCAGTCGATTGCTTAACTAACTTGCCTATCGATAGTTTTATTTGCCTGCTTCAATAACTTGCCTATCGATAGTTTAAGATTTTGACAGCAGTATATTGTTTTATTTCAAGTGTTGTAAAATGAGTAATAAGTGTTGAAAGGTGCTGCTCGCTAGAGGTGGAGAATGTCAATTTAATTTACCAGCAATTAGCACTTGACTTTTTCTTGCAGTGTACAAACTATTTTGAGAGTATACAATAATACATATAAATAAAGTTTAAAATTCAATTACAAGCCAATGGCTCACAAGTTGATTGCTAGCCTCGCTTTAGCTCTCTCTCTCTCACTATCTCTCTCTCTGATGATGGTGGTCAACTGACTGACTGACTGACTGCTTGCCTAACTGACTCGTTGACTGACTGGGAACCAAGTAAATGATAGACTCCTGGCCATTCTGGCCTGCAGTACGAAATGCCTTTTGTCAATGCCTGAAAATCAAATCCTTTATTGCTGCTTGCTGTTGGATCAATTAACGTTGAATGTGTGCGCAAAGGCAATACCGCAAAAGCCACACACACAGGGAGAGAGAGCCATGAACTCAGTAGCGTAGCCTAGGTAAATTGGGGAGGACTTAAAGGGGGCTTAAACAAATAACTAAAAACATTGGCAAACTAAAATGGTTAAGGCAAATAGGATAGAAAAACTTTGCCTTTCAAAACTTTTCACATTTTTTTTCACAGTCTTTGTGCCACTGCCACGCCCACATGGATACAGATGGCGGCAAAGGATCGACCGACCGACCGACCACTGACAACCACTCAACTGCCTGCAGTTTTTCGTTTAACAATTTTTGTGTGCGAGTGTTGACAGTGCAATTGCAATTGCAACTGCAACTTTCGGTCGGCCGTTTCATGAACATTTTTGCGGTGGAACGTTTATTTTCCACCGAGCACTTTTCAACAGTTTGTCAACTGGCTAGAGAGAGAGAGCGAGAGAGGGGGAGTCGAAGGGAGTGGGGCACTAGCGGTTTACCCATAACAATAACAATAAATACAACCAATTTTCAATTCCAGCAAACACAATTCAAATTATAACCAAAAAAAAAAAAGAAACCAGTTAACAGTTTTTGCAAGCTTTTCTATGCTTTCTTTTCGTTCTGGTTTTTGTTTTGTCCTTTTTGTCCTTCTTCTTGTGATTTCATTTTGCGCTAGTCCTGAGTGAAGTAGGTAACGTAAAATTTGCTTTTAGAGACGCAAATTGAAAAGTGTTTACGTACATGGAGCACTTTGGTAAATATCAATTAAAACTGATTTACCCAGCAGCTGAATTTCCTCTGCCACCTCTTTACACTCTCTTCTCCGTCCACCCCTCTCTCTACCACTCTCTCTCTTGTTCGTTAATCTTAACTTCGTATGAGAAAATGCAAATTTTCGTTGATTTTGATTTATTTTTGCCCATTTTCAGCAAACAAATTCAAACAATTCCCTTACCTTAAGTAAAGTTTTTACCTTTTAACAGGTTAATTAATTTTACAGTAGTTACCACAATTCAATCGTATTCGTATTTGTATTTGATTAAGAATTGATTCTAAACCAATATGAGGAAGTATGTGTGGGTAAGTCTGTGTGTGTGTCTTACAGAGTTGCCAACTTTTGTCGACCAAAAAAGCTGTTTTGACGGGAGGAAACTAAAAAAAAAACCGAGCTAGCCACGCAATCGAAGGAATCTGGCGAGCGTCGTCTTAAAACTTGATGTAAGGTGATATAAATTAAGAAAAACCAATGAATGAGAGGATGAGTGGACGGGTTTTAGTAATTTTGAAGGCAAATTAATTAAGTTATATAAAAATAAGGAATCAAATAGTAGCCAACGACCAGCTTATTCAAAGGAATCTGGTGATTGCTGGGGTTAGATGTGATGTAAGGTGATGTAAATTAAGATATATTAACCGAATGCGAGTACATTTTAGTCTGACAGACAAGTGGACGGGTTTTAGTAATTTCCAAGGCAAATTTAATTAAACAAGAAGAAGTTGTATTCACGACCTGCTTACTCAAAGGAATCTGGTGATTGCTGACGTAAAATGTGATTTAAAGTGATGTAAATAAGAAAATTTTAACTAGTGGTATCTTGGCAGGTAAATTGATTACTTTTCGATGGTCAAAAAAAGTAAAAATCAGGAAAATAAATTGTAGTCAGGATAAAATATTATTAAAATAATATTTAAGAAAAATAAAAAGTGCTAGACCGAAGCTGAACTGCTGGCCTTGAGTATGTGTGGGTAAGTGTGTGTGTGTGTGTCTTACAGAGTTGCCAACTTTTGTCGACCAACAAAAGCTATTTTTGACGGGAGGAAACTAAAAAAAAACCGAGCTAGCCACGAATCGAAGGAATCTGGCGAGCGTCGTCGTAAAACTTGATGTAAGGTGATATAAATTAAGAAAAACCAATGAATGAGAGAATGAGTGGACGGGTTTTAGTAATTTTGAAGGCAAATTAATTAAGTTATATAAAAATAAGGAATCAAATAGTAGCCAACGACCAGCTTATTCAAAGGAATCTGGTGATTGCTGGGGTAAAATGTGATGTAAAGTGATGTAAATAACAAAATTTTAAGCAGTGGATTCTTGGTAGGTAAATTTATTACTTTTCAATGGTCAAAAAAGTAAAAATCAGAAAAATAAATTGTATTCAGGATAAAATATTATTAAAATAAAATTTAAGAAAAATAAAAAGTGCTAGACTGAAGCTGAACTGCTCGCCTTGAGTATGTGTGGGTAAGTGTGTGTGTGTGTGTGTGTGTCTTACAGAGTTGCCAACTTTTGTCGACCAAAAAAAGGTGTTTTTGACGGGAGGAAACTAAAAATAAACCGAGCTAACCACGAATCAAAGGAATCTGGCGAGCGTCGTCTTAAAACTTGATGTAAAGTGATATAAATTAAGAAAAACCAATGAATAAGAGGATGAGTGGACGGGTTTTAGTAATTTTGAAGACAAATTAATTAAGTTATATAAAAATAAGGAATAAAATAGTAGCCAACGACCAGCTCACTCAAATGAATCTGATGATTGCTGACGTAAAGTGATGTAAATAAGAAAATTTTAACTAGTGGTATCTTGGCAGGTAAATTGATTACTTTTCGATGGTCAAAAAAAGTAAAAATCAGGAAAATAAATTGTAGTCAGGAAAAAATATTATTAAAATAATATTTAAGAAAAATAAAAACTGCTAGACTGAAGCTGAACTGCTCGCCTTGAGATTGTGGTAACAAATGAGAAATATAAACTGGAGACTGAACCAAGAAAAAGTGTTGAAGCTAATTTCCAGGCTACTTCTTTGGATTTAAAACACTTTTTATAGGGATGTGCGACTATGCGATAGAACAAATCGATATGTGGTGCGATTTATCGATTTGGCAGGGTTTTTAGTAATTTTGAAGGCAAATTAATTAAATTATAAAAATATGAAACAAAATTGTAACCAAAGGCGAGCTTATTCAAAGGAATCTGGTGATTGCTGGGGTAAAACGTGATGTAAGGGGATGTAAATTAAGAAATATTAACCGAATGCGAAAACATTTTTGTCTGACAGATGAGTGGACGGGTTTTAGTGATTTCCAAGGCAAATTTAAGGAAATAAGGAGAAGTTGTAGACAAAAATACTAGTCGATTGCTTAATTAACTTGCCAATCGATAGTTTTAGTTGACTGCTCCAATAACTTGCCTATCGATAATTTAAGATTTTGACAGCAGCATATCGTTTTATTTGAAGTGTTGTAAAATGAGTAATAAGTGTTGAAAGGTGCTGCTCGCTAGAGGTGGGGAATGCCAATTCAATTTTATTTACTTGCAATAAGCATTTGACTTTTTCTTGCAGTGTACAAACAATTTTGAGACTATACAACTTTATATGAAAATTTGTTGAAAATGCAACGGCCAAAGTGTAGATTCAAATTACCCATGGGGAAAATGGAATTTTTCATGCTGTCAAAGGATGCACAGACACACGCACACGCACACGCACACCCACTGAGACCCACTCATATACATATGTATGTGTATATGTATATGTACATACATATGTGTAAATACATAGAGAAATTGAAAATTGAAACCACAGCAAAATGCAGAATTGTTGACTGAATTGTTGCCGTTGCTGTTGTTCTTGTTGTTTTGTTGGGGCTTTTGATGGGCCGTTGGCCAGGCTAATTAGTTTTTGGAAATGCCTAACGCTTCGGGCCGTGTCACTGCTAAAACGCAAAACATGTGTTAAATTACATGGACTACGCATTTGGCTGGCCCGAGTCAAGTCAAGTCGAGTCGAAACGAGTCGAGTTTATCTAGTTAAATAATTGAAAATATTATTTTGCAAAAGTAAATGTGTCACATTTCCTGTTGACTTTAATTGTTGTCATGTGGGCGACGGATGAGGGGCGAGAGAGAGAGAGACAGAGAGGGAGAGAGAGAGAGAATACGTAACTTATCTCTACCGTTGACATAAATGACATTTTAAGGGCAATAAGTTATTTCACATTATGCTGCTGCTGCTGCTGTGTCTCTCTCTCTCTCTCATCCGCTCTCTCAGCCGAAAAAGACAGCGGGGAGTGCTTTACAAGCCAAGATACAGGCTACAGGCGGTCGGAAGGACACAAGGAGCCTGCCTGGGCTCCGGCTTCTGCCTCCTGCTCGAGTTGTTAACAACTATGAGACTATGGCTTAAACTTTATGAATGTGCGTGTGCCAGTGCGTATCTGTGTGTGCCTTGTCTCTCTGTGTGTGTGCGTGTGTGTGTGTGTGTGCTTGTGTATAAGTGTTTGCACCGCATGCGGAAGTCACATGTTTGCATTATGTGTCCTTTGGCATGTCCTTGCTGAGGGGCCCTTGTTGTTTACACTGCACTACTTGCAGCTCCCTTTACCTTACTCTCCTCACTGTTCTCCTCACCATAAGCATAGCCTCGGTTTGCCCTCTGTCCTCTGCAATGTCCTCTAAGACTTGCCAAGCATAAATTTTATATTTTGTATGCGTGTAAATGTGTGCGTCTGTGTGTGTGTGTGTGTGTGTATTGTCTCTGGCTGGCAACATAAATTTTAACTGCTCGGAAAATATTTGTTTAATGAGAAACTTTTAGCTGCTGCTTCTGCCTTCTACATTTTGCATCCGCTTTACTTGTTTTCCCTTGAAAACATCTTTCTTGCTTTCTAATTTATTAATTATTTATATTTTAATTACTACATATTTCTACAATTAATTTGTCATTATTTTTTGTTTGCATTACGAATCAAAAGTACTCAAAAAAAATTCAAAAATTCGAACTGGTTCATTTTCATTTTTGTTTACACAAGTTATTTGGCAACTTTTAACCTGGTCTTGGTTTTAGTACTTGTTCCCTGGACTCCACACACACACACGCGCACACACGCACACACACACACACACATGTACAATTACCAAAGATTTATCGCTTGTGCACTTGGAATTGATGACCAGGGCCTAATTGTCATCCGATATGAGTCCACCGCATGACTCGCATTGTCGGTCGACGAGCAGAATGGTAAGTTCTCGTTGTGTTCCCAACTCCCCTCACTAGGGAACCCGCCACCACCATCACAGCCACCGCCGCCATCGCACCACCATAACCACCACGAGCAGTCGGAGCAGCAGCAACAGCAACAGCAGCAGCACCAGCACATTTATACACTTCATCCGGGCACGTGCACAGTTTTGCATGCTGCACATACACATAACTTCCCTACACACACACACACACACATGCACGCAATACATAGCCGTAATTTTAACCCACACACGCACACAGAGTGAGAGCGATTTATGTTTGACTTTCGTATATGGCTGGCGGTTTGGGTGTAGATTTAAAAGTCCATCAACGAGTGGGTGAAGAGAGCAAGAGAGAGAGAGAGAGAGCGAGCGAATCGAGTCGAGTCGAGAGTCAAATGTCTCCGCTGGATCGCTTGCCATACCCCGTACTGATGCCAGGCATGAGAGAGTAACTACATTGCTGCCGCAGAGTGCTGAATTCCTGAAATCCTAATTATGAAACATTTGCAATTAACCAAAAAATTTCATTAGAAATCGCAGCAATTAACTCAGTGCAACATATAAGTATGCTACATTATTCGCTTCAAGCAATTAACTTATTTACCCAAATAAGTAGGTAACAATAATGCTTCAGTGGGATTTAAAAATGGCAAAATAAAATAAAGTTAAATTTCACTTAAACGTATGAACCTAAAAAACAAAATTTTTAATTAAAATCATTTATAAATATTAAACTTATTCCTTAATACATTTAAATCATAAAACACATAGACAAATATAAAATGAATTTTCCGTTACTTGTTAAATAATTTTATTGGCAGTTAACAACAAGTTAATAGTTACATGTGTATCTATTCCTATTAACAAAATCATAAAAAAATGATAGAACAATTATCAAATGAATCAATAGAAAAATTTAATTTTTGTTAATTTATAATTTACTTGAAAATTTCTAAAAAAAATTAAATTTGAATGGGAAATATATATGAAAACTTTTACTTTTATTTATATGTGGAAGGAAACGAGTTGAATTGGAGTGCTCACTTGAGGAGGGCAGATCTGTTTTAGGACGAGATCGAGCCAAGCCTTTAGAAGAATTTCGAAAAATTAAGATGCTCGTTTTTCTTCGCTCATATGGAGCTCCTAAAGTAAACATTAAACACTTTGATCCCAAATGCTTATTACGAGTAAAGTAACTTAAGTATAACCCAAATCAGAATCCGCTTTAGCAACCCCAATTAATTTCACCAGAGAATCTCTATTCAAATGCTAAGAAATTAGCTAAATGCTGTAAACTAAATCATTTAAGTTTTAGTTCACATTGAACAAGTTTCTTCTTCGATTAACAAATAAATTTGTATATTTAAATAGTTTTCTCTTTTAGTAATAATTAAATTTGTATATTTAAATGACATAAATTGATCATAATTGAAATATATAGATACAATATTTTCCTAATAGGTTAGTCAATATTAAATATTTGCTATTGACTGACTCACAATCCTCGAGCTCTCTTCAGTCTGTTCTTACTTGTTGTAAAAGTAAGTTAAGACTTTAGCTAGTATTTGTTGTCGTTGTTGTTGTTGGTGTAGCTGTTGGTATTGGTATTGGTGTTGTTGCATTGGCTGATAAATCGCCGGCAATTTATTATTGATAACACATTGGTACATTGATTGTGTATTAACTGAAACTGTTTGCCAAAGTAAAGTGACATTGATATATGGCATGTACATGAAATATCGCTTGTTACAAATACTCGCATTGAGTGTGTATTTGTGTTGCCATTTCTCTGTGTTGGTGTATAGAGAGAGAGAGAGAGAGAGAAAGTGAGTGAGTGAGTGAGAGAGTGAATTGAGTGTGTTGAGAGAGTGTCGAGTGTTTGCCAGTGGGCAGTGTTAGTCTAGCATAGAATATGCCCCATTGTGGCAATCAACACCAGACATTGCAACAAGATTTGTGGGCCTACCAATTCAGTCAGTGATTCAGTCAGTTCCGTTAGTCAATTGGTCACAACATTTGACATTCTATCAAAAATGATGACAGCATTTTATTTTAATTTGGCTCATAGCCAAATGCAATTATTTATATCAAAGTGCATACATATTTACCTACCATTTTATTAATTTAAACCGTTGCAAATTTGACTGCGTATCTCGCATATTGGCCGACTGCATGAATGTAATGAATATCAGCCAATTTGTGTGGCAAAAAAAGAGAAAATGTGACACACAAGTATTATTAATTGCATGATGGCTCAGTCAATTTTTTCGTTTTTCTTTCACTTTTTGTTTTTGCCCTTGTTTTGGCCCTGTTTGTGGGCCGGAAGATCAATATAAATTAATTATAGTTCATTTGCTGGCCTTAAATTAAAATAGTCGCTGAATATTCTTTACTCAATTCGAATATTAAAACTTGAAACGTTGCCTTAAACTAAAATCAGTGACGCATATTTTGCGTCCCAACAAATTCTTTTACTCCTTTGGGTCTACTACTAACCCAACGCCAGAGTCTTTTTTAATTTGGTATATGATTAACACATTTAATGATTATATGACTGCTATTAAGTGCCTAGACATTCAATCGATTACAAGTGATTTTCCTGCGTGACATTCGTCAAAGAAATCCTTTACTCGTGAGCCATTTATTAAAAGAAATTAGTATTTCTATGGCTGTTGATTTCTATTTCTCTTTGTTTGTATATAACTGACTAACTAATAAAGGTAACCCTAAGGGATATCCCTGTTCTGGGTTTGAGCACTGAAAAGACTCGTTTAAGTAAACCTCATGTTATCTAATATTTTGAAATGCATCTTCTAAATTGACTTAAGAGTGTTGTATTTTTGTACTGTTTTTATGATTTAAAATAAATGTCAAAACTTTAATTTTAACTTATTGTGACCAAGAAGAATTTTCTAATATGAGAACTGATAACTTGGAGGTTCTTTTTTTGTCTATAGGACTGATAACTTGAAGGTTCTCTATTTCTTTATGGTTTCATCTGTTGTAGCTGCCAAACCAACAAAATATACCTGAAAAGGATAAACCCTTTTTTAATTTCTTTATTTTAATATCTTAAAAGGCAATTGAACGTCAAACAAAAGTCAAATCATATTAGTTTGACTACAAATTTTTGGTGATCTTGACATTTAACATAAAAGGCCACAAAATAGTTTTTGGTTTCAGGGGATATGTATGCTTTTTCAGTATGTTGTTGTTAGAGAATGACTTTAAAACAAAATGTAGCAAAAGACAAATGGACTTTTCTTGACGTCTCCCTCTTTCTCTTCAACTGCCTTGCCATCTTGCCATGTGAAATAGTTGTCATAAGCAAACAAAACGGCAGACACAGAGAGTCGGATGCGGCAAATGAACAACAGAACAACAACAGCGAACAAACAACTAGAGGAACTATGTAGAAAGAAAGAAGAAAACAACAATAACTGGCACAACAGCCGAGCAGACAGACAGACAGTCAGACAGACAGACACATGCAACAAAAGTGACAAGGCAACGCCAAAAACACGAAAGTGTAATCAACGCTTAAACACTCGCAACAACGAGACAAACATGTCTCGCACTCGTCGCACTTGTCGTATATCTCTCTCCTCGCTCCTCTGGCCATGTTGATGGGAGGATGGGTTGGCTGTGCTGCCAGGCAGACAAAAAGGCATGGACAAACATTGCGACACATTATTGTCAAAACTCATGAAAATATTTTACAAAACCCAGCGACGAGGATCACATAAAACATAGCAGAAGAGCACCAACACCAACACCAATAGCAGCAGCAGCAGCAGATGCAACGGCAGCATCTGGCTAAAAAAAAAAAAAAAACACAGAAGAAAACGTCACTAACAAGCATCATATGCCAACTGAAATGTCAACAACAATGCAGCAACTCACACCCACACCACCCACCCACACACACACACACACAGCGAAAGTTTTAGATATAGAAATACATATATAGAAAACTTACTCACTCTCACACACAGCTCATTAGAGCCATGACATGAGTGAAAGATGGGTGAAGGGGTGATGGTGGGTCGGGCGAATGAAAGGATTTAGCATGCCGGCTTAGCCAGAAGCAGGAAATGCTGCAAGAGCAGGATATGTGCTGCTTCTGCCTGCTTCTGTTGTAGTTGCAGTTAGTTGTTTTTGCCTCTCTGCACTCTGCATTCATTTGTTCTTCTTGTTCGCTGTTTTGTTGCTCTTTTTTTTTTTTGTCATTTTAGCATGCATCTTATTTACCCTTTCATGCCCCAAAGGTAACCAATATTTCTGATGGCCTCTGAAAATCAGAATTAGAAAAAAAAAAAAATAGAAAAAATTTTAGTTCTATGTTTTAGGCGATATTTAGACATGACAAATCAATTAGAAAATGTAAAAAATAGTCTAGAAATGTCTACAAAGGGCTTGGAGAAAATGTTGTAAAAAATCTTTTAAAATACGTTTTTACTAAAAATTTTCAACATTAATGTCTTTTTTTTTGTTGTCTCTGAATTTCTCTCAGTCCCCCGTTTTCAATCGATTTATAATTTTCGATTACATTTAGTTAAAATGTGACAAAACTTGTATGAAAATCGAAAATAGGATTAAAGATAACATAATTATAAAGTAGCAATTGGATTAAAATGGCTTCTTTAGACTTGCCTTAAGTTCGAAAAGAAAATAAATTACGAAAAAAAATATTGATTTCACCTGAAGACAATGTTTAACAATAACTCAGCACAAAATGGAAACAACCGTTCGAGCAGCGAGATCATTTCTGTTTTGGCTGCTGCAGCGGAACGTCAAGGAGAAGCAGCGAGCAGTTACGCCGCTCACACTCACTCAACGGTGCTTCTTCTTAAAGCAGATGCAGAGTCATCGCTAGCGAGAGGGTGGGTTAGGTGAGTGCCAAAGAGCGCCGGCGTAGCTGTTCGCTGCAGCAGATGCTGCTTCAGCTGTGCTTCTTCTTCAAACAGATGCTAAGAGAATGAAGTGGCTGAGTGCAAGTTAGCTTAGCTGCTAGCTGCAGCGCGGCTTCTCTGCAGGTACAGTATA
The DNA here is from genome assembly GCA_024703675.1 of Drosophila nebulosa. Lineage (NCBI taxonomy): Eukaryota > Metazoa > Arthropoda > Insecta > Diptera > Drosophilidae > Drosophila > Drosophila nebulosa. Next base: position 1,236,088 of record CM045724.1, on the reverse strand, counting down.
AGCAGCAGCGCCAGCTGAGAACAAATCAGTTGCTGCTGAGACGTCGCCACGATCAGTAGGGAGACTTATGTGCCGAGTCATTTTCAAACAAAAAGTTAAGGTAATAATTATTTATAGAAGTTTATGTTCTTCAACTTTATTATTTTTAATTTCACAGCTTTATTTAAACTTAATAAAAGTCGACTTGGAATACAAAGCAACATGAAAATTGCAGCAGAAACCAGTCGCAATTATTCAAATCAATGAATTATGGAAACAGGTAAACCACTTAAACTTAAAGATTATTTTTTAAATATGTTTTTTTCTAATGCAATTCTGACAATTTGCTTTTCTCAAAACTTGTCAAATTGTAATTGTGGCAAACAAAACGGGATGGAAGAGGACATAAATATTTAAAAAATGACATCAATCTATAAAAAATCAGGTGAATGAACATAAAATTATTTCTAGCACTTGTTATTGCAGTAGTCAAGTCAAAGCGTAGTCAATGGCCTCTGTCCCCAAAAGGAGTTCAGATGATCTTTGGCTTTATTTATTCACTTTTAATACATGCCATAGGAAAAAGTATTTCCGAAAGACATTTCTGTGTTCATGAGCAAGTTTTTTGTCATTGTGATGCTGTTGCTGTTGCTGTTGTTGTTGTCATTCATGTTGTTGCTGTTATTGCTGGCATTTTATGACAGCTACAAAAAGTTGCCTGATGATGTAATGTTTGTGTGTCGCTGACACCAACAGCACCTCTCACTCATCTCTCAGCTCTGGCTGCTGCTGCTGCTGTCCCGCCATCATAATTGCACCTGCAAGGCTAACAATCGTAGACAGCAGCAGCAAGAGGAGCAGAAGGAGAAGCAGCAGGATGAGAACGAGGACCTGGAGCAGCTGCAAAAAAGGCGCACAAAAAACAATGACACAACAGAAATATGCCAAGTAGCTGTGACAGCGGAACTGTTGGTGGGTGGGTGGTTGGCCGGGTCGGTTAGCGGTGGATGACGTAGAGAAATGATGCTGGGGAGATAACAAGGGGAATGGGGATGGCATATGATGCATATCGCAAATGTCGTTTGCTGTCAGTTTCCGGTTTGCTGCAGCAGCCATTTTGTTTATGCATGAACACGAATGCAATGGCAACTGCAATGGTCCCCGTTCTGTCCACAAAACAGAACGGGGGGAGGGTCAAACAGGTATAAGAAGAGAGCAGTGGGGGGGCGAGCAGGGGGATGAATGCGGATTTTGGTATGTGTGAAAAGTTCAAGTGTAATTTCGTTTCGCACCTCGTTGACATTGAGCTATGATTTTTTGTGTTTTTTTTTTTGTTTCACGTTGAAGTGCAACTAGCAACAAATTGCATACGTATGACTTGCGTTCTCGTCACATTTCCAATTACACTACAGAACAAAGTTTTGGTTTTTCATTCATTTAGAAATATTAAAATTTGATCGATCTTTTTGACTAGAAATTGTTGAACCTATTTGACAGAAAAACTTAATTCCACTTTATCATATTCGTAACCCATTTTTTTTAGGTTCTAAATGTCATAACATTTTGGCTTAAATCAAGTAGAAGCTAATCGCACTCAGTTGAATCTTTTTTAGCATCTAATGTGACATAGAAAAAGAAAGAATAAATATGCCTTAATTTTTTTTAGCTGAATATTTGAGAATTTTATTTAAAAGTATTCAATCCGGAGCTTTCCATTGGTTCTGATTTATTTTCTTTATAATTTTAGCTAATATTTATGATTATTTCTTTTGTATTTATTACAGAACTTTGAAACTTTTTTTTAGCTAAAACCAGCTTAAAATGTTCAATGCTCGCATTTAGATTGGGTTATTGGAAATAAATTCAGCATTTCAACAATTTAGTTTAACAGCTGAAACATTGATTTAGCTGCATTTGTGGTGAGCTAAATTCGAATTTCGCATACCGCTAAAACCGCTAGATTTGAGATAGGCCTTTTTTAATCGATGAACACTTTTTTTCTGCTAACGACAAAATTGTGTCATAGAAAATCTTACATAAATCTATTTGCTTATCGTTCAACATATTAAAAGAGCATTGTATAGCTATTGCCTGCCTATCGATAACCTTAGCTTTTAATCGAAAATTTTCAGCTTATTGAAGAGATTATTATCTCTGATGATATTTACACTAAACTTATCTATTGATATTAATTTGATTTATTAAAATGTGCCGCACACGCATAAAATTATATTGAACAAAATTTAACAATGCCGGTCACACACTCACACACACACACGCACACACACATTCGCTAGACACAAACGATGGAGAGGGGGGCAAAATACCGAAAATTGTATACTAATTTTTGTGTTGACCCGACACGGCAACAGAATAGAATTACACACAATTAGGCAGTCAGGACATAACAAAAGCAGCAGCAGCAACAACAACAAGAACACTAGCAGCAATAACAACAACAACAACCATATAGATAGATATAAACACATGTAAAATAGACAGGAAACCGCATTGATAGAGGCAATTAACAGCTCGACACGCCATATTTCCTATACGATAGACACACACACACACACACACACACACATCTGTAAGGGTGTGTGGGTGTAGAAAAGTGGTTTGCAAAAGAGAAGAGATGGAGAAAGAGATGGGGGATCAAAATTAGACACATAATTAAAAATACAAAGCATAAAACGTAATACAAAGACTAATGGCTAATGTTCTCTCTCGATTAATTTATGGTTATTGCTTAGGTAAACAAAAGACAGCAGAAAAATCGAAACGAATGAACAAAACAGACGAACGATGAGTCATGTGATTAGCCTGGAAACCTGCTTCTGCTCCTTCAATGGTCCTTCTGGCTCCTGGCTACGAATATTATTAGTAAACCAAATGCGTAGCCATAAATTACCACTCAGCGGCCAATGCTCGAGTGAGTCTTGAGCAGAGTGAAAGCGAAATGAAATGAAAACGCGCACACTTGACAGGGAGCCACGCCTTCCGCCCCGATGGCCAAGGGAACCCAATCCCAATCCTACCCACAATATACAAGGGTCCAGTCCATACGTGCGTGCTGTGTTGTGGCTACGGCAAGTCTTGGCAAATTTGCACTTTGAATTTCAGCCAATGATCGTGGACTCGCATATTTTATTTGCTCCTTCAATCAGCGTAAACCGGAAAGGCTGCAAAATTATTGAGAGATTGATGGCCAACCAAAAAAAAAAAAAAAACACACACACACACAACCACACGCATTAAAGTGCGTTACATAGTAGTGAAAGGGCCGCAACTTAAAGGGATACTCAAAGTTTTGCTCACCAAGAAAAAAGGACAGACGACATTGACATGGGGCGTGGTGAATGGCAAATGGACATTTACAACAACAACCAAGATATTGGGTAATTAATTTACCAAGCCAGCAAGCAATGATTTGTTTACCTCGAATTGGCTATACACTGCAAATACTTGAAACTTTGTCTAAAACTTAAGAAGAGGGGATACTGCCACGCCCTACAATGCATTTTGAATCGCTGAATGAATGCTCTCTTTCTCTTTACAAAGAGCTTCAAACACTAATTATAACACTCAAAAAGTTAAGTTACTCGTTAGTTAGTATAAGTAACTTGGTATAAATATATATTAGTAAAAGTCAATCCCTTTTGAGTCCTTTCTTTCTAGCTTTATTATGAACTAATAACAATTAATTATCTTTTTGGCTTTTCCCTTTTATATCTCTAGAAAACCTTTTGCTGATTCGACTTAGAAGAGAAATTTGCATTATAAAGGAATTTTTTTTTATTAGGAATCGTATTATATTCCTATAGAGTGATCTTTTACTTTACAAGTCTAGTCCTTTTCTATGACTTATGATGGTTGTCATTTCGCTCCTTTAGGAGTCCCCAGCCATACTGTGAGCTCAACTTGAGGTTAGAAGTCTAACAAGAAATATTTTTTGTATAATTTATTTGATTGCTGACTTAGTAAGTTAATCTGGAATACTACTTAAGGTCTGATATCGAACTTTAAATATTACAAATAAAGTCTCTCCATGGAAAAGAGGAAGTTATAGTCATATAATCTTCAACTGGAACTTAAAATTTACTTACTCAATCTGCCTTAGTTATGGATTAATGCTCAATTTCTTCTATTAAGTCTTCCCATTGCCTATATCGAGCTCTCTAACAACATGATCCTTCATAAAGAATTTCAAGACCAATTTTAATTCCAAGACTAATTTCAATTAAAAACATTTTTACTTGCGATTTGGTGGCTGTCTCAATTCTCCTGGTTAGGGTATAATTCATCCTAGCTATAGTCTAGCTTATTTTGATTGTCAGCCCCCTCCTCCCTTCCCACCAAAAAATGGACTGACTTGGCTGAGGTGTTTTAATTAATTAGCTTTCTTTTACTTTTTATGCTCAACTTTTGTCCACTCGCTTTCTCTCGTTCTGTTTTGACTTTCGTTTCTGATTCTGTTTGTCTGGTTTTTGGCTTTTTGTGCTTCGGTTTCTCTTTGGCTGTCGCTTTCGCTTTGGAGTTGCGTTTTTACGACGACTATTCGCGACTAATTTGTGTAAATTAAATTTATCGACCAGAAAATGCCACAGCAGCCAAAAGCTGCTTCACGACAACCCGCAGATTTCTCCATTTTGCTGACTTCCGCCCACTTCAATGCTTAAATTAATCATACGCATTGTAAGCCAACATTGTGTTCGTATTTGTGTATGTGTGTGTGTCGGTGTATCGGTGTGTGTTCGTGTGTGTATTAGTGTGGATGCAATGCAGCTGAAAGTGGAAATTTGGGTCAGACTAGCGAAGAGCTCTTGGCTTCGATTTCGTTTTGGGGCGATTTCGATTTTGTTTGTTAAGCATACGCAGTGTGGTGCAGCTTTTTGGATGAAGCCCATCATCAATGGGCTTCGCTGGCCACTCCCTCTTCTCCCCTCGCCTCATCCACGCCACTCACACCTCATTGTCGGCCTTTCTCTCTTCTTTTGATGATGGGCATTGCAGGTCCTTTAATGGCTGGCCGTAAACAGGACACGGACGAAATGGACGAAAAAATTGCCTGCCAAGTGCCCACTAAAGTTTTCCCCCTCCTTCTTAACCTCTCTCTCTCTCTCTTGGTGTATGTGTTGGTTTTTTTTGTTTTTTTTTTTTGTGTGTTATTGCTGGCCTTCTGCCAAGGCGTAACACTTATGCACTTTCATTAAGTTTAATTAAATTCTCACATTGTAAATGTCAATGCACATACACAAAACACTGAAATAAACACACACACAATCACACACACACACACACACCCATACAAAGGGCTATCTAGTGGAAAAGTTTTCATCGAACTCGACTAATTTGATACCAGCCATTCAGGTTTCAGATTCTCTAACTTTTAACTAACACAACTCACTCACTGTGAATAAAGACTTCAAATGCATCTTGCCAAACTCCTGTAAATGAAGAGTTTTTTTTGTTTTTGAATAGTTTCCCATTTTTTTGTATTTTGTTTTTTAATTTGTTTTATTTTACGTTATTCAAGTTGAAACTTTATAAAAGTTGTAGTGCATTATTTTTTTCATTCACAATCAGTTTTTCAAGTGGACTTTAGGAATTAACAAAAAAGGTGGAATAAACTCTGATTTCTGATAAAAAAAATTAGCTTTGAGATATCGCACACCGTTGATGTTTTTTTTTTCGAGACTTTAAATACAAAAAAACCGTCAACTAATACTTTTTGATTTATGCAACGAAATTAGTTTTTTATGTTTATTTTAGTTTGTTATTTAAGCCGCATTTGGTTGAAAAAAAATTGAGAAATTATTAAAAAAGGATTTTAAACTATAATTTAGTTACCAATACTTGGCTTTTTCAAAATGTTTTAAAATTCGTAACATTTTAAATTTTTGCAAAAGTTACTAAAACTTTTGAGCAAAACTTGCGAAAGATTATTGGGCTGTTGGTTCTCTATTTCTCCTTGGAAAAAAAAACGCTTCAAGCTCCGACTTTACCTCGAAATCGAACTTGATTTGAGGTTTTTACCAATAGCTGGATTTTCGTTGGACCATACAATCGGTAAAATATTTCCGCTTGCAACAAAAAGCGTCAATCGATCAATTAAATGATTAACCTCGAACTTGAGATTTGGAATTGTGGCATTCTATTTGATATAAAGAGACTCATTTGACCTCTGTTTGTATTTTGAACTTATATAATCTAAATAAATAAGTTTGTTAAGATTCTCAATCTAGTAAGCTGCTAACAGGCTTATAAGGTAAGTGAAAATTATTTTATCATTGAAATTAAAGTTGGTATGCCAAAATTGTTTATGAAATCTTATCAGTTTGCTGTAAAACTTAACCACTACCCATTTTACCCTAGATTTTATTTTTCGGTTCAACCTGAGTGAATTTATGGCCCAGTCAAGGCGCCAGGCGACAAAAATCTCTCTTACTTTGGGCCAAAAAAAAAAAAAAAAAAAACCGTAACAAAAGAAGAGAAAAGGCACAAATAACAACAGTTTTGCTTCATTTGGCTCCAAATGGCTGTTTGCAGACATTGTTGGCTTTTAATTTGGCTGGCACGCAAAGGGGCAACAACAACAACAACAACAGCAACACCGGCAACAACAATCTGGCCTATTATGCAACAGCCTTTTTTTTTGCTGGTTTCTTTTTTTTTATTAATTTTTGCGTATTTTTCAAAAGAGTATATGACACTCAAAAAGAGAAAAAGCAACAACCAAAAACAAAGCAAAAAAAGCAAAAAGAAAAATCTAAAAGGGAGACGAGAGAAATACAAAACACACACACACAAAAATATTCTAAGCAGAAAATGCCTCAGGGCCAAATAAATTCAAGTCAAAAATTTTACCATAAACTTAACCATAAATAATTCAAAAAATGTGAATGCCAAGTCGAGTCAAGTCGGTGTTTGTGTGTGTGTTGGGTATTTTCGTGCAAGGATATTAACCCCAATTGCGCTTGGCACTTGTCGAGTACTTGTTGTTGCTGCTGTTGTTGTTGTTAGCTTCCTTTTTTAAGTGTTTCTTTAAGCGCCATAATCAGGCGCAGCGAGAGCGAAAATATTTTAAGCAACACGCAAATATGCAAATATGTGGCGCATATATTTTTACCAGTGTGTGTGTGTGTGTGTGTGTGCGTTTGTATGAGTGGTGTGTGTGTGTGTGTGTTTCACTGCTACTTAAGCTGCTTAGACACCGCAGCGACCTCATGCAGTCCGTGGGGCTAAGCAAACAACAAGCTTTGACTTCCTTGAGGATGTTAGGATCCCTTCGAGTTTTTAGAAATTTATACCACGTACAAAAAACAAAATTGGACATATTAGCTATTGGAATGCCTAAAATGGTTAGACGGTCTTTCGTTTGATTCCAAACGTTATAATTACAGTTTTTTAATCTAAAGCATGAAGTTCATTAGTTCTGATGACTCACTTATCTTTGCCTAAAACTCTGTTTTTTATTTTGCTTTCGGGGCAAAGTCTAACCACTAATTTATCTACTTCGAAAGGGAATATCTTGCATTTTAAGCTCTAATAGAAAGTTTTGTTGGTTAACTTGTTTCTTTGGTCTTAATTTGTATACTTTTACATATTTTCATTCTATTCAAATATTTATTACATGCCATTGCTCTATTTATTTTAGTTCCTATTTTATTTTAAATCGCTTTCTATTCTTCATATATTATTTCAAATATTTTTCTATTCCAGTTATATTTCTTTGTTAATTCTCATTATAATTCCATACATTTTCTATTAAAGTTTGCTTTTTATTCTAATTCTTTTTTTATTCTGTAGCACAATCATGTAAAACCATTTAAAAGTTGTACATGAAATATATTTTAATATTGTCAAAATCTCAATTTATTATTATTTAATGTTGTAAGCAAAAGTAACGTCCAATATCTATTGTATGGAATTATCGATATATCGAAATCAACGGAGCATTTTTCTTTATTTAATTGGTTGATTTGGAACATGCTTTATTGCATTTGTATATTAATAATTTCAATACTTATTATTTAATAAATTTTTTTTGCCGGAGTTAACGTTGAATTTAAGAAAAGTTCTACTCAATTTTCTGCAATATTTTTCATCTTAATATTCACTTTTGATCCATTTTATTTTCTTTATTCAATTTCAAAATGTGAAAGCATTTACAAACGTTTCACTTTAAATAATGAGGTTAAGGAACTAAAAATGAAACGGAAGCTCTTTTAGATACAATAGTTTTTGCATCTCAAAATTCACTTATCGACTTGATTCATTACATTTTATTGAAAGATGAGAGAGATGGACACATTAACTTTCAAAGAATCGAAGACTTGTGTTTTTTTAATCATTTTTGAATTTGGGTTGGATAATATTCATTTAAGATAAACTAACTGCAATGGATATCAAAAATATGCATTAATTTTCAAAGAAACAAAGTCTCTGTTAATTGAAAATGTTCCATTTATTTGAGTTTGTTTTCCTTCAACTATAGATAAGTCAGAGTCTCGATTTCTTTTTCGATTTATTTCTATGATTTAGCATTTCGCGCTCTCTTTAAAAGATTACAAGACTTTGACTTACTTTTCTACTAACCATTTTGGTTTTTAGCTTACTACTTTGTCTAATAATATATATTTTTTTTAAATGGTATCAAATTGTTCGATCAAAAGTGCCAAATTTGAATTTGTTTTTTTTTTTTTTTTAAAAAAAAGCTTGTACATATATTCGAGTTTCGTGTTTGTTTATGTGTTTGAATTGTATTCTATGTTGTTGTACTTTTTGCCTATGCATGTTTAAATTTTTATGTTTGCCAATGTGTTTGGCATAAATGCGCGCCTCTCTATGGCCTTCTTATTCCCTCTCATTGGCACACTGCTGCTGCTGCTCTGTCTCTTTCCCACTTACTCTCTCCCTGTGTGTGTGTGTGTGTGTGTGTGTGTGTTGGCTTGTGTGTTGACTTGTCTAGGCAAATGTTTGGCACCATGTGACGCCGCCACTCGCGGCAACATGCTCCTTGCATATAAATTTTCAAGTGCCTGACAGTTTTACGCGCAGATTTTTTGGGAGCACTTGCACTTGTTTGTGCGTATACCAAATATTCTTTTTTATCCTCAATATATTTATATATGAGGGAGTGAATTTCTAATACAAAAATGTTTGGCAAATGCTTTGCATTGATTTTGGTTTTAATTAAATATTTGTGAGAATTAATTTTAGATGCAGGCCTTTTGGCCTATTTGGCATTTTTGGCTCATAATAACTTTAACTGTCAACGCATTCTGACAGCAATGACCGAATTATGATGTCAACTTCCAAACCCACGCACACAGATGTCTTTCCTCCCACACACACACGCACACCCAAACTCATATGTCTTGCTTTGCCACCCACACACACTCACTCGCACACACTCGCCTCATTCATTAATCATTTCGACAAAAGCTGCAAATGTTTTTTCGTGGTCCTTGGAGAACAGAAATTTCTGTGCGCATAATTGTCATGCATAAAAAAGTATTTCATTTTGTGTTTAATTGTGCATAAATACGTTTATGATATGAAGCTTAGAATATAGTTTTTGTGTTCAGGTCAATGTACTACGTAAACGTTGACACAAACTGACAGCCCATTAAATGGATTCGCAACTGTCGTTGACTACTACAGGGCGTATGCGTAATGTGTATGTGGTGTGGTTAATCTAAGCAGTTGGATCATGAGAAGGATCTATAGAAGCCATAATTAACATAGCTTCCTCTTTTTAGATTTGTGTCTCGTATTTCTCGCATTTCCTTCCAGATGCCTTTTTATTCCAGGTGATCATTTAGTTTCTTTATGGGCGTAGCAAGTAGGAAGAAGATAGGCAGTATTACGCTGAAGCCTCATTATATCTTCATTCGGCTTTAGACCATTAAAAATCTATCTCTCCCTAAATAAGATCGTGTCTATGTTCTGGAGTTGAGTTATAATCCTAACTATAATAAAAGTTTTTGTCCAGTTCTAAGCATAAAACGTGAAAGAGGCTCTCCAGGGCTTAGAAGAGTATTGAGCTTCAACATTTAACAAAACTTAAACTATTTCATTAGGACCTTCTCTTCCCAAAGGCAGTGAAATCGTTTTACAGAACTTTTATTTAAAGATTTTCTTTAAAATATTCTCCTAGCTTAAAGATTGATTTTATTTTTGTAAGTTGGGCTAAGTTATACTATGGACATAATCTGCTATTCCTAGATTAGAGTTTGCCTAATTAATTTTCCTTAACCTTGTGTGTCTTAACTGAAGTCAGAAAAGGAGTTTTTGGAAAATTCTTCATATTTGTTTGCTTAATTATTGTAACAATCAAACCTAAAACAAAAAAAAATTCAATCTTGACATAAAATTTGCCCTCTTTTTTTGTTAAATTTGTCGCCTTCTTTTAGTGTCCTATTTTAAAGATTTTACTGTTAGCTTCTTTCTAGTCTTATTTGTTTCGATTTCCATCAATAACTTGTTAATTTCAAAGGAAGTGTCAGTTTAGGCCAACTAGGTTAAAAACTTGGCCAGCAGATGCCAACAAATTTGCTGGAAATTTTTTGTCTCTTTCAAAGGAATCTAAGACAAATATTTAGAGTATTATTAGACTATCTTTTAATGATTGATTTTTGATGAATAGTATAATTAATATTGCTTAGTGTGATGATGCCTTAACCCATTTACGTCTAAGCAACATTTGCAACTAAAAGCTTGCCACATTTGTTTGCTGCCGCAAAGTTAAGCGAGAGGCGATTCTCTTCGTTTTCTCTCGTTGGTGACGAGAGAAAGCATTCTCGCTCGCTCTTTCTCTCTCTCTCTCGTGTCTCTTCTCTTGGAGTTGGGAAAGCTTTTGAGTGGAATTGAAACAAACAAAATGTTGCAGCTACAAGTGGCAATGAAACAATGGACAAATTAAGGTTCGGCTCGGTGTGGATCCTCCTCCACGACTTGGCCTCTTTAAGCACTAACAAATGTCTGGTAGATACCTGGACTAGCACCTGGTGTCAGTTGCAACCAAGATTTGGGTTTCTTTACAATTTTTTTTTTTTTTTTGTGTAGTATATTCACTTAATGCACGCCCGTGTCCGTTTTGCTTGATGCGCCACGTTCACCTGGCTGTGCCTTCGACTCTGCCTCTGCTTTTTGTTGTTGTTGTTGTTGCTGCTGCTGTTGTAACCCGTGCATTTCCCCGTTAACGCGTGACTTCGAGTGCCCTTAATGCTGTAAATGAATATTTAATGTTAAAAGCACTTGTCGAAAATGCAGCAGCAGTAGCAGCAGTCGAATAGTTGAGACGTGGAGGGCAACTGAGAGGTGAAGGGGCGGTGAGTGAGTGGCTACTAGAGCAAACTTCAGCCCATGGAAATTGGAAAATGGGCAAAGGGCTGAACTGAACTGGACTGGTTCGCTTCACTTAACGAGCAAGTTGATTTTAAATTGTTTTTGCAATTGGAGCATGCGATTAAAAATAAATAGTTGCAGTTTATACTCAGTCCCCCCCCTCAGTCGCATGTCCAGGTCCCAACTGCCAGATTTCAGATACAGGTTCTAACTTTAAGGTCCTTGTGCAAATTAGCGTTTAAATTTAACTTGTTTTTTTTTTTTGCCTTTCCTGCTCCTGCTCCAGCTCCGGCGCCTGCTGCTGGGCCTTGTTTGGATTGCTGTTTGCCATTTCTGTTTGCTTGGTTGTGGATTCTGGTTCTGGCCAGCTGTTATAAATAATGCGTAGGCCAGTCGACCGAACGTCTTCTCCTTCTCGTTTGGTCGAGACAAATGTTTATAAACCGCTTAATTATTCACTTGGCCCAGTTTTTAAGACTCTGCTGCTGCCGCTGCTGCTGCTGCTGCTGCTAGTTGTTGCCTCTTTTCTTTTGCTTTGCCTTTTCTCTTCGGCCTTTTCGTGGGCACGCAAAACAAATTGACACAGCCTCAGCTCAGATTTTGCGGTGTTAAGTCGAGGCCACATAAATCAGAGCCAGTTGCTGCCAGTTGCTGGCCCACAACTTGAAACACAGTTTTGTTATTTTCATATATCTCATGATTTTCAATGTTACAACAGAATGACAAAGTTAAGCAGTGTCTAATTTAGATAAGCAAAACAAAAACAAAACAATAGAATATAAAAGAATAAAAAAGAAGAGAATTTTTTAATTCAACTAAAGCTGTAACGATTTAATGAATGCGGGTACTATAGAAATTGATAAACATAAATGACAATGGAATTTGTCAGCAGGAAATTTATAATATTTTATTTTTATTCAAGTACACAAAATTTCTAAAGCCTCATACCCGATATCTAAATGAACATATTGAAATGTGAAAGTTAACTTAGGATTCGTCTGGACTGAGGCAGTTCTAGCTTTTGAAGTCCTAAAAATAAATTAGGACAAAGGGTTGGCATAGACAAAATTGCTTAAAAGAACGAGTGAAATTTTAACTTTTATCCTTACTTTTTGATTAACCAGTCTAAATCATCTGTTAATATATGAATTCTGGATCAACAAGAGTCTGGAACTTTAGGTTCAGGGATGCCAAGTCAAAATTTGAGAATTACGTAGCCAGGCTCCAAAATCAATTTTGCTAAAATACTATACGTATTTATTTTTGAAGCTTAAAAACAATAAAAAAAATGAATAAACTATTAAATTTTTAAATTAACTTAATTGTATTTCGTTGTTTTTAATTTCATTTGTCGTTTCAGAAAGCAAATTACATTGTTCAAATTGTACATATTAATTTAAGTACATGTTTTACAAAAATGTATACACGTTTTGATTAAAATATTTTAGGTGTTTGTCAGAAGGCTCTTAGTTTTCCTTTAATCCACTTTTAGTGTGAAGCAATCCTTTTATAGTCTCTGTGTCTAATTTATTTCTGTTATCTGTCTAAATTAAATTAATTTCTAAAAATAAACGCGATGCCAATCTTTTTGCAATTTAGCGCTGCTAACCCATTGAAAACGGCATTCGTAAACATATCGAAAACGGTATTAAGTGCTGCTAGTCCAATTTAAATCATATCATCTTTTTTCTTTAATTCATAATATATTGATAATACCCAAAAAATTTAGTTTTTAGGGTGTTTTGCAATAGTTTTAGTCTCTTCACACGTAGATCCCCTTTAAAATGCGGAGATCTACGTGAAAAGAAGGAGGGTTGGCATCCCTGTTTAGCTTATATGCTCATCTGTCACTGTTGACTCAAAATAATTAATTTTAGCTGGTTTTGCTCTTTGCAATAACAATTTTAAGGTGTTGGAAAGCATTGAAATCTCTTAAAATCCTAACTCATTTAATTTTTGTTATGTATTGACTATTTCATTCTTAATGTTTTATTCAATATCTATATTTACAGCCTGTTGCCACAAAGCTCCATATCAATTAGAGATGAAAAACTATCGATAGACGAATCAGACGATAAACACAATAGCTTTTAAAGTATTATTATGGCAACTACAATGAGAAATCTAACTTATTTTATAAGTAATTGGCTGATAATGAGAAGAAAATAAATCTTTAGCTCTTGGGAAGACTAAATTTCGATATCTTGTTTAACTTTTAATCAAAGTTCTTCCTCTAGTGTCCCCTTTCTCTTGTCATTATTTCACCCTAACTACTTCAGTTGAACAACAATTTTCTTGAATTTTTCTTTAATCACCTCGAAAAGGACACGTAATACTTGAACACTTTGTACGTCTTCTCGTCAGCATCTTCTCGGAGTAACCCAGCATTGGGTAACGAGCAGCAGAAGAAACGAGTGAGCTCACTTTCAAATTGACCCGATTCACAATTGTAAATGCAACACGCACGCGGCCAATTGGCAGCATGTCAAGTCAACTTAAGTTAAATTTATTTGTGACAGGCCCAGAAGCCAAGGATGAACGGAGAGTCAGTCAGTCAGTCAGTCAGTTAGTCAGTTTGTCGGTCGTCCATATTCAGTCAGTCAGTCATTGTGCTGAAGACTAAATATAAACTGCTCGGCAAATGCCGTGCACTGACTCAGTGAATCGGTGAGTCGGTGAATCGGTGAGTGTGTGTGGCCCATTTTGCTTCGCTGTCAACGCAATTGCTGTCATTGCACTTAACGCACTTGCGCCCGCACCGAGTCCATGCCATGGCAAAAAGGGCGAAGGAATGGGCATGGAAACGGTTATATGGAATCCCTGCATGCTGTGTGATGATCATCGTCATCGTGATGATGACGACGACGATGACACACAGACACACAGACAGACAGACAGACAGACAGACAGACGACCGGCGAATGGCAACTGGCTGCAATTATGGTGTCTCAATGCGTTTTGTGTTGTATGCGTGGCTTTGGCAGTTAGCCTGGAAGCCTGCCGTTGCATATTTGCAAGCAGAAACTATGGACAGGGCCAGCAATAGAGAGGCAACAACAACAATGGTGTTGTAGTGGTTGGTCGCTCGTTTGGTCGGTTAGTGGATGGCTGAATGGGGCGCTGCAGCTGCCTGCCAGAGATGGGGCACAAAAGCATTTTAGCTAGACAAAAGCTTTGAATGCCCACGGGGCAGCCATTAGCCTAATAACGCCACGCACCAACAGGCACATACATTGAAACACACACACCCAAACACACACACACACACACACGAGTTACTACCTCTGTCAGACACTCATCAGTTACCGTGGTGGAAAATAAAGTGAAAAGGGCTTATTTTAATTATGAATTGTAAGAAACTGTTGTTATAGAAAACAAAAAAAATTTAAAATTACAATTTGTTTGCGTTAGAAAAACTCATCAAATTAAAACTAACCATTAAAATTTAAGTCTTACAATAGATCTTAGAGTTGCTAGCTGTACGTGATCGTAATTAATTAATATTATAATTGTAAAAGAATTTCCTCTTCTGAAAAGATTCTCAACATTTTTATCAAGGTAAACTGCATAATGAGCAAATTTAAAAACAGGCATAAACTTATTTTTGAAAGTAATAATCCATAATTTAGTAAACAGTTTGCGTTTTTTTAATCAAATTTTGGAATTAGCAGGTTACAGGTCATTTATTGCCACAAACAAACATGAAGAGATTGGTCTGCTTAGCGATAAATTTAATTTAAGTACTGTTGAGGAACCAATTGTCTTTTTTTTTCATTTCTTTCAAAAATCATTGTCTCATTGCCTATTTTTTTTTCTCTTTTTTTACAACTATTCGTCCTGTACAATTGCATATGAAACGCAGTAACCATGGCTAAGACTGTTTAGTCAGAACAAAGTGCATATTTAGTTCTAATTTGACGCCAAAACTAGTTGAGAATTACAACTCAATTGAATTAGAAACATAACAGCATAAGACTTTGAACTTTATCTTATGTTTGCATGCGACAGATTAATTTCAAAACATTTTTACCAATAGTTTTGGGTAACTTTTAAAAAAAGTAAGCTAAAATTATTTGGTGATAGTCACAGATTTAACTTTCTTCTCCTTTTGCTTACTGACTTTGTTTAATTTTTAAAATTCTATGCAGTTTATTCCTATCTTACATCTTACTTTTATAGCAATTGATTCTTCTGAACTTATGTTTTAAATTTTCTTGATAAATTATCTATTAATTCATTTCAGTTTAATTGTTTCCCCTTTTGCATGTGTTTTTGAATTGTGTCTTGAAATTTGTACACTTTGCCCCACTGTTCTATGGGGAGGAGCTGCAACTTGACATGCCCGGTCTCACTATGACTACGACTATGACTAGTTAGTAGTTGTCTACCTCCCTGCTCATTGTCTTGCACTACATTTTTGAGCTGCTGTCACGTATGTCCTGGCCACAACAACAACAACAACAATAGCAAACTGGCAACATGATGAACGTCGCCTTAGCTTCGTTACAATTAACATAAATAATAGCCAAGTGGTCGGTTACTCAATTCTCTTGTTGTTTTTTGTTTGTCTTGTCCATTGTCCATTTTTGTGTGGAAAGTGCAAAATATATTTTTTGCATTTCTCATTTTTAATTATGGCACTCAGCACACACACGCCCCAAATGCTCGAGCAGCATGGAAGAGGAAGACAACTCACTTTAATGATCTTCAAATTTTACTCAAATTGAAGTTTTTTTTGCGGGCAAGCTTTAAATGGACAAAGGATTCATTCGTTTGCCTGTCAGATGCCCCCAAAGCAATCCTGCTTCAATTTCTGTTGCCCCCCATGTCTCTTCCCCCCCTCTCTCTCTCTCTCTCTCTCTCGGGATGCCTGGCTTTGGTCTTAGTTCTCGGTTTGGTCACAATGCATGGCAGCTGGCTGGATAGAATTTGTGGTGGTTGGCATGGCTTACGTTACGTATACGCAATGTCTGAGGTTTGGCAATAAAATTGCACATTGTTCCTGCTGCTGTTGTTGTTGTTGTTATTGTTGTTGTTAGCAAATACCAACCATTGCAAGATTTATATGTTTAGCTCGCTTAAGTGATAGTCAGACATTGGTTTTAGGGTCGCCTAAGATGACTCTATTGGCCAGAGAGTCAGAGAGAGTCTAGACATATTTCGAGTTGAAGAGAAAAAGAGAAGAAGATGTCGGTCCACTTGCCCGAGTCAGTGGTGACATTCAAATGCTTCAGCTGCCGAGATTTATCATACTCCCTCGTCAACTTCCTCCCCCTATCCGGGCAACATTCCAAATGCATTCTTAGTAACCGACTTCTTCTTTTTTTTTTCTGTTTTTGGTTTTCTGTAAAAAGTTTTGTGCACATTTTCATGTTCATCCTTTTTAGCTTGATCATTGTTGTTGCCTATATTTTTTTATTATTTTCGTTGTGTTATTGAGCAACTTTTCTGCTATTTTGGGCACAACTTATGGTGCAAAAATTGAATTCAGGGCCCAGGCAGGCATTCGAGCCAACTTCCTACGACTCTTCCGAGAGGCAAAAGCGGAAGTCGCAGACCGTGTGAAAACTTTACCCCAAAAAGTGTAGGGTAGATGGCGGGGGGGGTGGGGTTGGGTTTGGGCCATTACAGCTAGCAACTTCCGTTTCTTTGCACACAAAATTTGTTTAATTAAAATTTTTGTTAAAATCGGAAAATTGTTTGTTTGTATATTTATTTTTGGTCAACGACTCACAAAAATAGTTTTGACAACAAACCGAAAAATGTTTGCCCGGCAGATAAATAAATAAAAAATAAAAGAGCTTTCAAAAATTTATTACTATTCGAACAGCCCCCTTCCCCCCTTTACCGTAACTAAATCCAACTTAATGTTTGAATTATGTGGCATAAATTTGATCATCATTATTATTAGTGGTCCATCAATTATTTGTCCTAATGCCTGGATAATAGAGTTATGTGCATAATTACACGCTGAAATTCAGCTTCAAAAATTCGCAGAAACACACAAAAATTCATCAATTCATCATGCGAGAGACAGAGAGAAAGAGCGGGAGAGAGAAAGAGAGAGAGAGAGAGAGCGAAAAGGAAGGAGAAGCAAAACTATGTGAAACGACGACCCCAAAAACAAAACGACAACGCACAAAATTATTCAAGTCAATGAACAATTTAATTTATCATTAATATAAAATCCGACAGAAAAGTGTCGTCCCGCCGTATTCCCCTCCCTCCACTAGCCAACCGCTCCATTCCTCTGGCATTCGTTGTATTTGGCGTGCTGCCATTGAGGAGCCACTTGAGCTAATCTCATATATCATCATCGGTTCTTGGTTCTGCGAGCTAACCCAGCAGTAGCAGCAGCAAAAGGTGAAAGGTGGAAAGGGGAAGGGGGGGACAACGTCTGTTCCCTAGTGGTTGGTTGGTTGGTCGGTCGCCCATTTTTCTAATATGTTTGATTTTACTTTCAAATGGTCGACCCTGACAGGACCTGCTGTGTCTGTGTCCTGATGTCCTAGTGTCCTGGTGTCCTGGTGGCTGTGCCATTGCCGTTGCCGTTGCCATAATTCTGCGCAGGAAACTTTTGCTGGCATCAGCATCACCAGCAGCAGCAGCAGCCAACAGCCAACAGAGTCTGACCATTAATACTCAATTGGCTGTGCTTCCCGTGTGGATTGTGGTTGTATGTAGTTGTATCTCCTTTCACCTCCACCTCTAACTCCACCTACCGCCACACCACCCTCCGCCTCCCGCAATGTATCCAAGCATTCTATCTTCTATTCGTTTTGCCGTCATCTTTGTCGTCTTGTGCTGACACTTGAATTGAATCGAAATTGGTTATTAGCAATTCTTACGAGAATGCCAAGCGACAACAACAACAACAAGATGGCCAACAACCAAACTAGTCTTCCATCCTCCGAACATCCTCATTTTCATCCTTATGCCTTCGGCGGCCTGCCTGGCCGCATCACTTGAAAGCGAATATGTTGGACAAAAAAAAAAAAAAAGTGAAGAAAATTCTACTAGAAGTAGAAAATATTATTTTCATCATTGGTCATCGACTTGCTTGCTTACCAGTAAAAGGTGTGACATTTATATAATTTCACTATAAAGTTTTGAAGTTCCAAATTTCGAGAGTTCTAGGGCAAGTGGCTTCTTCTAAGATCTATATCAAGAACCTTAAAGTTCTATCATCAGCAGAATTTCCTAAAAACTTAAGAATTGCTATGCCTGGTACCACTTCTTCAATGCCAAAACTAGTTGGGAATTATGGTGACATCTATAAAATTATCTCTAGTTGGCCAACTTTTAAGTTTATATATATTATTAGCTACCCCCGCAGACGTTGCTCTGCTTTCTACCACATTATGACAATCGATTAAATTGGCCTTAAGTTGCTACTCTGCAGCGCCACCTAGTGGCAAGTGGCATCAATGAGCATATCATACAAACCTTTTTCGTAGAAAAATTTGATATCTGTTATTAAAAATCTCTAGAATGAATCCCTGTAACTTGTTTGTCTGTTCTTTAATAAGCAAAAAAAAAGGATTAATCGATTATTGAACAAAATGATCAATTAAAAATAATAAATAAATAAATAAACAAATAGAGAATAAAATAATCTATCAAATTTAAGTGATGACTTTAATAGTTCTTTTAGTTTATAAAATTTGTTCTACCAAAGTTCACACTATGCGATGAATATTAATCGTCAAGTGAAGTAAAATAATCAAAGATTATTTAACGCTATTTACAACCTATCAATACAAATGGCAATCGTTATCGTTTTCTTGTTAAAAGTCGTCGTAGTTGCTTGGTTAAAAAAAGAGACTATAATCCGATTAATTCTTGTGAAGTAAAACTTTCGATTATTGTCTATCGTGTAATAAATCAATATCTATTACCTATCAATTTAATTCTTATAAATATTACGTATACGCAAAAACTTACAAGTTTGTATAAAAATGTAATTTTATATGTCTTGGGGATTCCTTAACTAACCACTTAGCCTCCTCTTAATTGGCTTAGAGTATCTCCAAGTCGCCTTCTGCGCTTGCATCTTAAAATGTGAGATGAACTTACAATTTGATTCAACTGGGATGACCCTGTTTCAGGCCATCCCATCTATTTCATTTTTATTACAGGGTGTGTACACGTTATAAAAATGAAGAGAAAAAAAAAGAGAAATATATATGTCAATATACGCAATATTTATTTCCCACCCCTTAGTTCGCTTTTATGGGTTTTTTTTTTTAAAGGGGCTACAAGTTGGACAACGATTTGCCTTGGGGGCAAGTCAACTTTTGTCAGTTGATAGCCGGCCCGTGTCAATGCTAACAATAGCAGGAGCCACACAGAGAAAGAGAGAGAAATATAGGGGGGAAGAGCACAAGCACAAATGCACACAGAAGGCAGATACTGGATGGCTGCATATCAAAAGTTATTCGGCACAAATGAAATCGTTTTAGGTTGGTAGTGCAACTTCCGTTTCCGGCAGTGGCAACGGCAATGGCAACGGAATGCCAGACCGTGTTTACGATTTGGTCGCATTCGCACACGATTTTGATTTTGATTTGTTTGCAAAACTCATTCGTAGCACCAGCCCATTTTGCTCTCTCTCTCTCTTTCTCTCTTTGCCATGGCTTGGAGCAGAGAGTCCATCTCTATTGCGTGCAAGTGTGCATTCGCTTGGAATATCTAAGTTTTCTAGCCAAAGTTTCAAAAATTCATTCTTCGCCCTTGTTTGGCAGCCGCCTCTCCGGTCTTCATTCTCCACTTTTCACTCTCTGCATCCACCTCACCGCATCCTGCTGATGCTGCAGCAAAAATCGCATGCTTTATGCATAAATAAACAAATCAGTGAAATCAAAAACATTCAAAATGACTTCAAAAACTCCCTCCAATCCGACCATCAGTTCAATGAGCATTCTGTATGCAGTTGCATCTATGTATATATGTATGTATGTATATATATACGGATCCATACGCATTTGTATGTATTTCAAGTTTTGTTTGTAAGTTTTCTTCTCTCGGATTATGTCAATAGAATTGGGTTTTGCTTTAAAAATGGTAAGAAGAAAATACAGAGAATAGTAAAATTTTCCGACTGAAAGTCACCATTGAGTTAACCAAAAAGTAAGCAGATTATTTGTACAAGTTTAAACAGAAAATAAAAGTTTTATGAAATGACTTAATGACATAAGAGATATTGTTTCCACTAGTTTTATATCCGAAATGAACACAGACTTTAATAAATGAAAATGGAATGAATATGGACTGATATTCTGAAAAGATAGTGGAAACAGGATTCAACGCTTTTCTCCTTCAGAAGTCTTTGTCTCTCGCACTGTGAAATCAACTCAGGAAGTTGGAAGGATTGCTGGGCTGGTGTTAAGAGCTGTGCATTAATACGGAGATGTTATAAAAATTAATGAACCCCAGAAATTATACATCTTTTTATAAGAGTAAGACCAAACGGCCCCACTTTGTTTCAAGTTGTTCTAAAATGTTGAGTCAATTTGGAAAGATAAATTATTACCATGTTATTAGGACCACGAAGAGGATTTCTCCTAAATTATATCGAAACATTAGATGAACATGACATCCTGGCACTAGTATAGCCTAAAATTCGAACCCAGAACTTCGTTATTCTGTTGCCTAAATAACTGGGTCACTCAGACAACTCAACTACCAAGAATTGCTCGAAGCATTGGCTTCTCATATGTATCCTTTTTGTAGTCCATTCCCCTTATAATACAGGATAATTAAACTGAATATGAATAGTTAAGGTTAATAGAAGTAAAATCCATGCGAGTAAATTGTATTTAAAGAATTTAATGAAAACACAAAATTGGTTTAAAGTACTCCAAATAATTGCCTTTTGGGGAATCAAGAGCAAGTCCAACAAAGTCTTCCTTGGATCGATTGTTCCTATGGCAGCTATATATATGATATAGTAGTTCGATCCAGGCCGTTCAAGTAATTAACTTGCCTAACCTACCAAATGTTGGGTCAGTATGCCCTAGACTTAGGGAAACAGATGAACATGGGCAAACATTGACTCGGCTTCTCATGTGGATCAAGTATATATATACTTTATGTGGTCATAATAATAATACTCTCTTAAGGGCTATAAAAACTTGTAGACCCAAAGGTTCTAATATATTATCTGTATCTATTTGTAGGACTGATCCGTTTCACTATTATTTTAACCTTTAGCCTCGTTCTGCTATTTTTTTTGTGGATGCTGCAACTGTGTGGCAAAGATGAAGTTCAACTTTAAAACAGTTTTCTGGTTACATAAAGATAGCTAGATTTAAAACAAGTTATACGAGTTCCTATTGGGGTTTTAAATTCTGTATTTGAGTCAAGTTCACAAAGTGCTTATAAATTTTTTATTTAACAGTATTAAAAACTGTCTCGGCTTAGACGTTGTCTTGACTGGTCATAAAGTCAGTCTCAGTCAGAGTGACAGGGTGACATAGGTACACATAAGCACACACACACACACACACACACCACACATGTTAAAATAGAGCAATTCAGAGGGTATGTGTGTGTGTGTGTGTGTGTGTTTGTGTGTGTGTGTACCCTCTCTAATTAGAAACTTATGTTAATGACTTTCACTCTCTTGCCTCGACAAAATGAAGGTTATGTTCTCTTTACCTTCACTTCACTGTACTTCATCCCCTCATGCCAACCCACTCCCTTCATTTCGCCATGGATAGTCATGCATATTCATAACGCACATACGGCCTAAATGAAGTTGCTCAAATCATCATCCAATTAGAACTGTAAAATTATACTAATTACAACTTTGAAATTAGAAATATGCAAATGTCTTTCGGTTCGCTTCGTGTTGTTGTTGTTGTTGTTGTTGTCTATGCCAAAAGTTACGGTTATTAAAAATGGCCAACAAAAATGAAGAAGAAATGGAAGAAGAAGCCAAAGTTATGTGCCATATAAAGTTGCATACATTTGCCTAAATTATACTTATTGACATTCAACGGACACGGACTAAAGCATTGCAAGGCTGCTGCTGCGGCTGGCTGCAAGACAGCTGATAAGTATGCTAAGCTTTCTCTTTTCCGCCTAATCTATCCATCTCGCTCACTCGCTTTCTCTGAGGGGCAGTCAGCCGTATATGGACACACTTGCAACACGGCGTACAGCACATGAGAGAGAGAGGCAAGCAAAGGCCATGCATAAATTATGACAAAGAGCAGAGTCACAGTTGCAAAAATTTCTATAAAATAAGCACAAGAAAAGTCGCAAAAAGCCAAAGTGACGGAGAGAGATAGAGAGAGAGAGAGAGAGAGAGCGAGAGATGGCAAGAGAGGTTCTTATAATTAAAACAAAATATTTAAAAAAAACTCACGACAGCGTAAAGTCAAATCGAAAACTTTAAGCAACTTTTTAGCCTGGTTTGCATTTCAAAAGCCAAATATAGGTGGATCGTGTGTGTCTGCCTTGGCCTGTCTGTTTTATTTTCTTTGCATATGAATTATGAATATCATTTAGAAATAATTGAGGGCTTAGCCTTTGCCCTATAAATCAAAATAACTGAATATCAGAAGATGGAAGTCCTTCCAGACTAACTATAAACTAAACAGGTGCCTAAATAAAGAATAAGTTAGAAAATTACTGACAAAAAAAAGGATACATTTTCTGTGCAGTAAACCAAGCAAAGAAGAAACTCTTCGGAACGGAAAGTTTTCATTATATCATAGAACCACATTTTAGATAAATTCCTTTATCATTTAGTTGAACTTATAAGTTGAGTATGCGTTAAGGGGAAAGGTGCACAAAATGGTGCAAACTGCAACTAATGAGATCTTTGGACACACTGCGTATACTTAATTTTCCCCTAAATTTATGCCAAACACGTTGTGGCCCTCAAGTCACGCTTCTGGCAAGTAAATTCAATCAATTTGTAAGACAAAACTCGGTGACAATTGCTGCCATGCTGGACTTTAAGTTCTAATTGTTGGCCATTGTAATGCACTTCGAGGTCCTCTGAAGGTTTTTCCTAACTTTCTACTTATTACCCAGCGAAATTTTCATTTAGTTGCACTTCTCCCGTTTCGGGGCTCAATTTAGTTGATCATTTTCCAATTGATAAGCCGCAGCTGCTGCTGCCGGCGAGTGTTTTCGAATTGTCAAATTAAAACGGAAAAATGTTGAATTTGATTAGCGAAGCGTTAAAAGAAAAGACATGGCAAGAAATGGAAAAAATGAAACGAAACGAAACGAAACGAAGACAAGCAACGAAAGGAAGTAGAAGAAAGATAATGAGCCTGTGTTTGAGCGAAACTTCTGGCCTCCAGCCAGGGATGCAAATAATCAATTGAAAATATAAATATCAATTAAACATCGGAAAATTGACTAAGACTTAGTTGACTTAGTTACTCAAGACAAAATCAAGGATAAAGACATTAAAATGTTTCTCTACTCTGATGGGTAAATGCTGCATCCCTGGTCAAATAGTTAGTCACTCAACCAGGCAGCTATCATTGCCAGTTAAACAGGAAAATTGCAGCTGCTATTCCGGCACCTCTGGCCACGCCCTCACCCGATTCGCTACTCCTTTATATTCACTCTAGGAAAACAAACACGCGCCAAAGCCAAAGTCGAACGGAGAGCGAGACAGACAATAGTCGCAGCACACCTCTGTCTCTCTCTTGCTCACCCCTCTCTCCCTCGCCTTTGAGTGGTGGATAATTTTGTAATTATTTAACTTAATGGAAAACAAACTTAATTTTCGTGCTGCTAAAAAAAAAAAGAAAAGAAAGCAGAGCCATAAGAAGGTGAGGAGAAGAAGAAGTAGGAGATGTGGGTAAACGAAGTTACGTGCACGTGCCACAAGGATTTTTGGAAATGAAATCTTCTCAAGACAGGAGAAATGGTGAAATGGCGAAATGGAAGGCTGCCAATTTGTTTGGCAACCGAAAAACTATTTACTATTTACTGAACCATCAGACAGTTTAGGCAGACAACACAAAGACAAAGCAAAAACGGTTTACAGGGATGATTTTGGGGGAGGGGGTTGGCGTGTTAATGTTATCCGGGCAACAATTAAACTGTAATTCCATTTAATTATGTGGCCTCTTTGTGTATTGTATGTATTTGCTCAAGCCAGCGCCTTTCTAATTGACAGCTGAGGCGGCGGCTTCTCGGCGAACCGAAAAAGCGCACTTCATAAAATCGATGAGCTAATTGCAAAACTTGAGGCATGGCGGCTCTAATAGAGAGGGGCGGTAGAGGTTGGAAGGAGGCACAAAATCCAGTTGTCGAAAAGTGCAAGCCTTGCGAACTTATTGCGAAAAGTTCAAAGGTTGCCATAATGAAAAGCGAGCTGAAAATTGATAATCCCTCGACGCCAAGAGCTGCGGATAAAGTTTGACGGCGGCGACGGACGCCGCGTAGAATGTCTGGATTCTGAGTTCTGGGTTCTGGGTTCCTGGTTATTAAGTGCCGCAAAAGTTGCTAGCACACAAAATGATAATTGGGCATTGAGAAGATGAGAACGCACCGCTTCCATCCCAACTAGAGGGATTCCTAGTCGGCGAAAGATGCATAATTAACACAAAATAATGATAAAGTTCATGAGGCCGGGTCGGCGCTTTTCTCTCTCTTTCTCCCCCCTCTCTCTCTTATCCCTTCAATTATGTAAGTGTTCGCCCTGCCCTCACCTCTCTCTCTCTTCCTGTCATGACCAGCGGGCAAAATGCAAAATAAAACGGGCCAAATGAGAAGCCTGAGATTGGGTGTGGGCGTAAGGGACTCGATTGAAAATAAGTCTTCTTTGGTTGCAATGGGGGGGGGGGGGGTGTGGCAAGAGGGAGTCCACCGGAAATTGTTTAATAATCTGCTTTTGACCTGTTTAATCCGATTTGTTTTCGACAAACGCTGAGGCCTGCAAATTTTGAAAACTAATTCCATCTGCATAAACCGAAACTCATTGCAAACTGAAAAGCTGCATGCGTATGAGAATATTACACATCGCATTGCCTCCATTCCCCTTACACCTATTTACAAGAAGAACACATGAACCCAAAGTAAAAAAGCGGTTTCTATAAATTATGGCCCAATAACTAAACAGTCTTTCAATTGATATTAAAGACAAAGACATTTGGGGTGACTACTTTCTGACTCTTATGACAACTCGAAGAAATTTTGGAATCATAAAATCTTTTACTTTGGTTAGGCTCAATGTTTTGTTGATCAGACTTAAAGGTTTATGGTGCAATCTTTTGAAGGAAGTCACTTTTATATGAACCTTTTGTTATTATGGATGGATGGATGTGATAAGTTGGGACATAGCATTGCCCAATTTCAATATAAGAACCTAAGAGTGACATATATAATGAACTATGAAAACTGATTACATTATACCTCATACTAATAAATTGATCATTCGCGGTCTGTGCGTGCCTGTCTAGCTCTTTGCAAAGTAGTCTCTTCGATAGTCAAAACAACCGACGGACCCAAAAACATCTAAAAAAAAAAGAAAATAATATCTTTGAATGATAATAGGAAATCGGTTGGCGAAATTTTCGTAATGTTATTTAAATTAACGACGACTATCGATAGCTGTCCATCTCTAATGAGCCCTTTATTTATCGCACTCAGTCTTTTAACGCGACTTTAAAAGCATCCATTAGAATGAGAACCTCAAAAAATTTCATTATTCAAAACTTAAAAATAGGTTTGCAAAATAATAACGATAAGATCGATAGCTTTTCACTTCTAATAAGCCCTAAA